>JAVHJL010000001.1:1971113-2628151 GCA_036971715.1 Arthrobotrys musiformis | reverse complement strand
GGATAGCTAGCGTGCTAGTATAGTAGCATTTTAATTTGTAAAAGTTGTTATTGCAGGGTATAGCAAAGTCGCTCTATAATTCTAATTCATACAGTTAAGGAATAAAAATGGCTAATAGTACAGTGTGGTTTCGTCCCCTCGTCAGTAACTCGATCTAGCCCGTCGATGCTTTTAATAGAGGCTGCAATCGCTCATCTTCGAGCATTTCCGTTACGTTCTTCCGTATCGGTTTTGATAAGGTTTCTTTCTGGAGTTTTCGGAAGGGCCGTAGGACAGCTTCCGTTTGCTCTGGAGTAATCTCATATTCTTCTTCTGTTTCTTCCTCTTCGGCGTCTGCGTCGGCTCCCTTCTCAACTTTTGCGACTTTGATTAGCTCGTCGACGAATATGTCGACCACATGGTACCGTAGCCCGTCCGGCATCTTCGAGTTTGTGGCACTATCAATCGCTCATTGTCAGCTTTCCTCTATCAATAATACCCATATTGTATCGGAGGGCGACATACTGTAGTGTCAAACTCTCTAGAACGTCATTCCTCCTCTCCACGATCCCCTCCTCCCACCCGGCAGCCTTCAAACATCTCAACTCCGCAGCCAAATACCGTCTAACCAACAACATGAATTTGTCCATCCTCAGCGAATCAATGGACGTCCACTCCCTCGTCATGGTCGACCAATATGCTTCCAGGAATGTAATAACATTATGGGGCTTCAACACTTCGACGAGGGATGCAAGTTCGTCTGCCAATCGCTGTTGGGTACGGGGACGGTCGGAAAGCCACATGCAGTAGAAGAGACCCTTCCAGAGCTTTAGCATGTCCGACCGGGAGAAGGTGCGGGAGGAGGAAAGGTAGGCTTTGAGAGATTCGACGGCTTTGTCGCGGGTCGGTCTGTCTGCATCTCATCAAAAATTCAATTAGAATTCTAATCATTGCTGCTACTATTATTATTATTTTAAGACAAAGAGAGTGTACCATTAGCAGCAAGCTGCTTAACGAAAGGTGTCTGCTGAATACTGCTGTCGGACGTCATTTTTGGTGGAGTGATGATTGAATAAACTGGGGTCTCGATTAGACTTTGGTTCGATTGTGGAGTGGAATCTTGAAGCTGGTTGAAATTTTGCGCCGCAAAAGACCCAAAGTGGAACCTCGCGCGACCCTACAGTAGCCCTTGTCCCACGTGACACACCACCACTAAGCGAGTCGCCGAAAATACCACACGCGAAACACATGCACGATTTTACCGACGTCATGTTTCGACGTTTCGTGGCTCCCTAAGAAAAGCGCCCCCCCCCCATGTTTATATTACTTCAGGAATATTGGTGAAATCATACAAATTCATGCCGAAGTATAATTTCCATATGCTACGCCCTATGCCAGGACGTTCCGATGTTTATCATGACGAAGAGAAGCACTATGTGACAGTCAGTTGACTATAATGCAATGCTATATATACCAGCTCATGTCATGCAACGTTAGAGAAACGCCACTGGCTGCCTCTTACCGCGGGAAGACGGAGCCTGAGAGCGTCGGCGTTGGGGATTTGTGTACGAGGGCTGAATTCTGGGAGGCAGGAATCGTGGCTGCTAGCTCGATTTTGGCTCCGTGGTTTGAGGGAGTGGGTGCGGCTCAACTGGCCAAATTCAGAAAAGCTTGTCTAATTAGCTAAGTGGCAGTTGACGGGTCGCACAGAACCAACCTTCCAAATATCAGTCGACACGGCTGGCCGGCTCAATGGGATGGATATTTGGTTCAATGGGGTAGAAAGGGTTGTAAGAGAGGTTGGAAGCTTTATCGAGGATACATAAATATGCGGGCCGGTCCCGTAGTTTGGGGTCCCACCACCTTGCATCTATCGAATACTGATCATACGTCCATACACACTTTGGTGCAGAATCTCTTCAGCTGATCTGTGTGATATACCTCTTATAATTTTAATATTACTCCTCCTCTTCCTCACAAATTAGTTTTCGCCAAGATGAAGTTCACCACCCCAGTCTTGCTTAGGTATGTCATGAGATCAATTCAACATTCGTATAATCATTCCAGTATGCTCGGAAGTATGCACGGAGTAGATTTCGATGGCATTGCTAACTTTCAATGACAACATAGCATGGTATCGATGGCCATCCGTGTCTCAGCCGACACAGAAGAGGCGACCCCGACCGGGACTTACGACGCCGAGGTCACCGATGCAAGCTGTCCTGCCAAATTCGACGTAAATTGCCCCTATTACTGCAATAGTCGTGGTCAGGGTAGCTTTTGTTCCCCAAATTTCATCACGGGCCCAGGAACTCCAGGTTGCTACGTCTGTCCCGGAATCCCGAGCGAGTGTCCCGCGACCCCCAGCGAAGATTGCGCATACATCTGCACGGGGTCGGACGATATCAACCTTGGACCGGGCGCGCCCAATGTTTTCTGCGCACCATCGAATGCTAGCTTGGGGCCTTTGGGGGGCAGCACAACAAAAGCTATCAGCTGCGTCCCTTGCGAAGACGATACTCCTGTTATCTCCACCCCTTCAGACCCTGCTACTACAACCGCCCCGTCCGTTCCTACAGACGATGGAGAAACGACTACCTCGCCTCCTTCGGATGATACTACCGCAACACCTTCAGACGATACCACTACCGCGCCTCCTTCAGATGATACCACCACCGCAGCGCCCCCAGCCGAAACTACTTTGGCAACCTATACCCAACCATCTTCGAATGTTACCACTGATACCCCAGAACTCCCACCAAGCAATGCAACCATAACCGCCCCCCCGCCAGAGTACACCGGTGCCGCCTCGAAATCTTCGATCGGTGGAGCGGCGATTCTGGGACTCGCGGCTATGGTTCTATTCAGCTTTTAATCAAGCAAATTTAATCAAATTAGAAGAATAAGTCGATGTGAAGGTCTGGGTTCGAGACAGCTGTTGTATAAATACAGGCATATCACTAAATTTATAAAGGGGGTGGACATGTCGGAAGAGTAGACGGCATATAATGACTAATGTATAGCATAGTACTTTCTGAGCATTTTCGTTGGAGCTGTTACTTTTATTTGCTGCTCGTGTTAATTATTAAACAATAAGCATAATTGGAGTCTTCGAATTACATTAGAGACTAAACAGAACCCACGCGTAATTGACGTAATAAAGAGCTTGGTGCCGTGTCTATATTGATATTGATGTTTGCGCTCCACGTCGCCACCGGCACATGAATCTAGTATAGTAGGATATGTATCGATACCTACTAGTAGTCGATTATGAATAGAATGTGTATCGATGCCAGGCCCAGTTCATCATGAACTACAGTGCTATTTCCACCGGGTTTCAGGTTTCAGCAAACAATCCAGCAGTTTCCCTCATAGGTGCATATATATATACAGAGCAATTAAGCTTGTAGCAGCTGTGTATTTATTCTATGGAGTGTATTGAATTTGCTTACTATCGATAAATGTTTGAAGACATCAAAAAGGCTGAACGCGAAGTGGCTAAATCCGTATGATTGAGGAAAGGAAGAGGGAACTTCGCAAGACATGACATGATCTTGTACCCAGACATCACAAATCACGAGGCTGGAGTGACCCAGGCATACTACTATGTAGGCTAGTACTGGTAGCTGGTCTCGGGGTCAGACATAATTATAAGCTAAGATCGCAGAGAGAATGTGTTGGTTTGTTGTGTTCGAGTGCAATACAAGCCTGCGTCACCGTACTACGTACTACGTGCTAAGTACTTAGCTATATATTAGGTATACTGCGGCCGGCCGTCTTGGATACTTGGACAAGTTTCAAAGAGGTTCAGTCTGGTTAAAAATTATGATATCAGGGTCAATATTGGTCTCGTAGTAGACCAGTCAATATGGTTTTGTAGGGCCGAATCAATTTAAATTTTAAACCTAGACCCGTTTCCTGCGAACTATCTAGGTAACTCTGCACTACCAGCTACAGACAACGCGTCCCATACCGCGCCGAATATTGCGAACTAGCTCAAACAAAGAAAAGGAGGCGACTGAAAGTTCATTTTTGGATATCTTTGGAGCCGCTTTGTCCTGAATAAACAGGGCTTCTCGCTGGCACAGCACTGTCAGTTTTATAGCTATTTAAATGAAATTTGAATATTTAGATAGCGGATATCGCAGTCTATCAATTGGATTTTTTATATTTTTAAAAAATTAAAATGTGCTTTAATTTTTTAATTTTTAATTTTTTGATTGAATAATTTTTAAAGTATTTTTTTGTACATTTATAGGGTGGGATTAGGTAATATTTAAGCCCAAATGTGTTGTTTATTCAAAATAACATTCTAGTGGCAGTAATTAGCCAAAACATCATCTCTAGTCATCTCACCTCCTATAATTCACGTCCACCATCACCGCCCCACAAGCCATCGCCAACGACGCCTATTTAGACGAAACTTACATAAATCGATTCGTCTCGTCGAGCTGAATCGTTTAAGCCAACTTTCGTGCTATTTGACCGGGGTATGTTGTGGCCTCCTCCCAGCGGCGGTTTTTGAACCGTGTCCCGGCAATCCCTATACAAACAAAAATATATGCAACTTAGGAAAACCCTGCTTGAAGTTTCTATTTTCTATCTATTTTTCAAAAAAAAAAAAAAAAAAACAATTTAAAATTATTTGAGATTTTTAAAAATGCTAAGATGTGATGACATAGGGTTTCTACTTTTTGGGTATCTAGAAAGCCTAGAGCTCTAGAGCGTGCATAATGGGTGATGAAAAAGGCTGTTCTATGGCTGGTGTTGGCTCGGGAGCTGAAACACAGCTGCTGGAAGAATCGTTGCTTCTCCAGACCGTTGGCGAACCTGAACCTGAACCTGAGCCCGAGCCGGAACTTGGATCTGAGGGGTCTTCAATAGCGGAGTATGAAGTACGTTAAACAAAAATCATAAATTATAGTAGCGTATCCATTTTAATGTGAATTCGAAGCTAATATAAAAATTTTATTTTTATTTATACAGGTCAGCAAAATTATTGACGAAAAGATTCTTCCTGGAAAGAAAGTAAGTTGTGTTATCCGATTTCACTGTTTGACGGCCGTGGCTTTTGGCGCCTCTCGCGTTTAACGATGGCCTCTCGATTCTACCACATCAACACATTTTTTCTAACGAATGGACGGGCGACTATCTGCAGCACCCATCATTTCTTGTCAGATGGAAGGGCTATTCCAAAGAATATGATACTTGGGAACCCTACGAGAACGTCGGAGATTGTGTAAAGGCGCTTGAAAAATGGAACTTAAAAAAGTTAGCAAAGCAGAAGGTTCAATCTCGGCAGGCGACTTCTGCTGGTGGTGGTCTGGTTTTTGATATTCCAGTGATCAAGAGAGGGCCTGGGAGGCCGAAGGGGAGTAGAGATAAAGAACCGCGGGTTGTCAAGTAAGTTACTTCTGGTTTCCATCCAATCAATGGTAGAGTTGACGCCGTTCTAGAAATAGATCGCGAAAAAGAAGCAGATCGGAAAGCAATGACTCTGAGATTGAGTCTGTGGCCAAGAAATCCAATGTAGGTCGCCCCCCTAAGTTTAGCCATTTAGACTATTTTTGTATTGCATTAAAGCGCTATCTTTCAAATTTTTTATGTCAAAAATTGCATCGCGATGTTTCAAGCATGTGTACTTGCGTTCTACAATTCCACAGGGAAAAAATCGAACCAAAAATATATTCTTTTTTCTTCATTTGTCTTCTATTATTTCGTTTTGTTCTTATCAAAATATTTGAAAGTTTGCTAATGCAAGGCTAAATTTATGCTTAGTCAACCACTGCCACCAAGTCTCTCCAAAAGCTTCAAATCCAGAGCCCCAGAGGGCCTGACCCGGATGACAAGACCTCAAAGCATCCAGACCGCCTCAAGTTTCTCCAGAAACTAAAACACATCAAAGGGCCCGAGATCACAGTCGTCAACACTGTCGACACGGTTCCCTGCCCTCCCCTTGATTTCACGTTCATAGACGACTACGTCTACAGAGAAGGTGTTCCCGTCCCCAACCCCGATTTCAATTGGGGTTGCGGATGCAAAAATGCCTTTGGATGTCATACTACGAACACTGAGTGCGAATGCGTGGAAGCCAACCATGAGGATTTACGCCGGCTTGCGTATAAGCATAAAGGCCTGCTTACGTACCCGGCCGAGAATGCATATGCCATCCACGAATGTAATGAGAAATGCGCATGCAATATTCGGTGTCCCAACAAAGTCGTCTTGAAGGGGCGGCAGATCCCATTAGAGATCTTTAAGACGGAACACAAGGGTTGGGGTAAGTTTTTATCTCATCGCATGTTGCAAAATCGTTTTTTGTTTGTTTTAATTTCACTGCAAGATTTTGGCTAACCAGACGATGCGAGCATAGGCTTAAGATGTCCTATTGACTTGGGTGCCGGCCAATTTATAGAGCGGTACACCGGAGAAGTCATCACAGAACAAGAAGCCGAAAGGCGGACTAAAATTCAAGAAAACAGAGGCCTCACCTACCTCTTCGATCTCGACAAATTTGTCGAAGAAGAAGAAGACGGCGAAGACGCAAATAACGAGGGTGCCGCTAAGAAGGAGGTTTACTGCGTCGATGGCGCAGACTACGGTGGCGTCGCCCGGTTCATCAATCATTCCTGCGAACCGAACATGATGGTCCACGCCGTCACCCACAACAGATCGGACTTGAGAACGTACGACCTGGCTCTATTTACATCCCGCAAGGTTTCTGCAGGGGAGGAATTAACTTTCGAATACGTTCGAAACGACGGGTTAAAACCCGGTGATCCTATCCCCGAGGACAAAATGAAGTTTCCCTGTTATTGTGGCGCCGAGAAGTGTTATGGGTGGTTATTCTAGAGGGACTCGCTCTTATAATATTCTTTTAGCGGCACTATTTTAGCATTCTTAGTATTCTTATCATTACTCCTTTTAAACATGCTTCCTTCAGTTGTTTTTAGCATATATACATGCATGTATTGAGAGATACGGGGCCACGAACGTTGACTAGCAAATTAATAAATACTAGTACTATGGTTACAATTTAAGCATTCACACCCTCTAATCGAAATTATAGGAAGCTGGAAAGATGGAGAAAGATATGGAACCTAGAGTGATCAGTGGGTTTATTCCATTTGGGCTGAATTTAACTCAAGTGTCAGCTATGTTCCTATTTCCGGAGGAATTCTAGAAAAAAAAAGGAAGGATTAGGAAAAAGAGAAGAGGGGCGTTTATCGGCTGAGATTTAGGAATTTGTATTCTTTTTTCTCGCGTCCATGCATGTATCCATGCATCATGCCGGTGCAGAGGAGGGGCTCGAAGACGAAGAGCGGGGTTAGTCCAGACGAGAAGTGATGCCGCGTGCCTTGCATGACCACCCTTCCCCAAAAAGAGGTTCAGATCAATTACCGAATGCTTACAATACCTCGCGAAAACGGGCCTGGGCTCTCCCTCACTCCTTCTAGGCTGCTCGACAACCCCCATCTGATGCATTGGAGGCCTGGGGCTAAACTTAAAAAAAAAAAAAAAAGGTTGAACTAATCTAGTGTCCCAACTGATAAGCCAATTCCTTTTCGATTTGCTTTGCATAATATTTGGAAGCTTTGGGTGTTGTCTGTCGCATATCGTGATCCTCGATAGTACCACACCGCTCGTGTTCCGTCTACGTCGCAGGTTATTCAGGGTAGACGGCCAATCTGACGCCGGGCTGAGACCGAAAATGTCGGCGGGAATCGTCATAATCACGTCATTCTGGAGAAAAATCTTTCCCTTCTTCGATAATAAATATAATAATAATAGATGATATGATAACAATCCAAAACAATCTATTTTCGAGTAAATTCTAAAAGCGAAAAACAAAGATTTCTAAAAATTTGGAAAAGAGAAGTATGAGACGGAAGATATGAAATTAATTGAAATCTATAAGAAAAAATTTATAGAAGAGAAAAGAAGTAATGGAAGTCTTTTTTTTGTAATTTCTAGACTGACAAGCCAAATAATATGTCAAGTACCTAGAGATCTCTGCATTTTTTTGAAGCAGTAGTAAAAAAAGTAGTCGTTAAAGAAAGTAAGAAGTATAGTAAATCACAGAAAGAAAGCTCAAAACGAACAACGAAAAACCAACTCGCTGATTCCCATAAAACCGATTCAAGCAACAAAAAAAGATTAAGTAAACCACCAGCCAAATAATAATTCCAGCCAAAGAGATTAAGAAAACCAAGAAACGCCGTGATAGTTATACATCGTACGTTGTAAAAAAAGTATATAAAAAAAGGGTAGGCCCGAAAGAATTGTTGCCTATGAATTTGATGGCAGGCGGACAAAAAAAGTGCCTTGTCACCAATCAATCTCTTGCGCGCCACCCCCAGGGACATCTGAACGTCTTCATCGAGAGTCGACATGAAAAGGCATGAAACCATCATATTTTAACCCGTTCTTCTGTCATGAATAATAATAAAAGAGAACAATAAAGGGTAACAACAATGGTATCAACGTCTACAATCGGAATGGAATCATCGATCGCTGTTCTAGTGTCTCCTCGAAGCCGCAGAATCTGAGAGCATCGGGTCTTGGTTCCAATACGGCCAATTCAGGGCTGAAGTTCTCTTCGGCGGAATCAACGTGGTGGAAGCCACATAGATCGATCATGAGCCCGCTGGTGCTGAGAGTGGAAGCTATCGAAGCACTGGTGAGCTTCCTCTGTGGAGTTGGCAACTTCTTCTTGGTTGGAGGGCTGAGACACTTGGCAGGAAGGTAGTAGGGGCTTGTGAGGCCGAGATCATCGCAGGCATCGAGGAAGGCGCTGGAGGCAGCGGTGGAGGTTGAAGTGATCGATTCGATGGAGTGGCGACGACGGTAGATGGTAGAGGAGGCGATAGAGAGGTTGGATGGGGAGCAGGCGATATCGGAGACCGTTGTGGAAGCATTGGAGGACTTTCTCTTTCGTAGACGGAGGTTCTTTGGGGAAAGAGAGGCAGTGATCTGGTGGATGCTGAAGTGAACCATTTTTGCGGTTGTAGATGTTGTGCGTTGAGAGTGTGGTATTTCTGTATTTGGACTTTCGTTCGTTCCACAAACGGAAAGAGGGTAGAAGATTTGAAGACTGGCGAAAGTCGAAATCTGAAAAAATGAAGGAAGAAAGGAAGAAGAATCGAAGATGCCTTGTGCGTTATGTAATGAATGGACGGAAGACCAAAGATATACCTTTGATTCCACTTGCTGTTGCTTGTTGATGTAAGGGGGAAGTGTCGAAGGACAACTGAAGGTATGAAAAATCCTTGAAGGGAGAGAGAGAAAAGAGATCTAGGGACCGGCAAGGGACTTAATATACGTCAAAGTCAAAAGACGATGTGCATATGTAGCACTACGCTATGTTTGGGAAGGGCCCTAGGGGGAAGGGGAAGGGAATATAAAATTGTAAAATATGCACGCAAGCCGAAATATGCACGAAGGGGACCCCTTGTGCCACCCTTGGGAATTCAAGGATGTGGTGGAACAAGATCCGGGAAAGGAATGTTCGATACTCTTTTTGCTAATGCAAAATGTCACGAACGACAGATCAACGACTCGAAGGGGGCGCGCACGACGTGTGTGGGTGTGTGCTTGGGTTAGATTAGATCTCGTCTAGGGCAGGAACGACGGGGTCTAATGCAGGCACCAAGAGAATGTGATCCGATGTGACAAGTTCGGTGGCTAAAAGGAACAGAAGCCGATCGCGGGAAATAAAGCTGACAGGTGGGCCAATTTCGAGCCTGTGAAAAGGGCGAGAATAATGCAGACACGGTGCGTCGTCGCTGAGTGGTGTGATGAATTAATGTACCGTCTGGTGATATGATGCGGGTCTGCAGAGTCTGTCCGGTCTGGTCTGATGTGGCCGATGGTTCCGCCCTGCCGTTTTTACCTATTGGAGAATAATCCTTTACAGATGCACTTTCTTCTTCGGGGTTCTCTTCGGCGGTGATTCTTCTCGTCAATGCTCGAAGGGAAGAAATGGGGCTGCTCTTATATCTCAAGACGGCAAGTGAGAAAGAAAAGAGTATATATACAAGGCAGGTTGGGATAAATTAGTAGAATAAAATAAAATAAAATAGATGCGAGTCGACCGCAGTTCGTGAAATGAGGCTGGCTGACACTGAAAGCCTGGAAATGAAAATAAAAATAAAAAGAGTGAAATAGAACAGTCTATTGAACCTGTCAAAGGCAGTAAAAAAGCAGTGAGAAAAAGTAACTAAAAGAAAGTTATGTGTCACTGGTGCCTGCCAGTTTATTTTATTTTTATTTTTTCTAAACGGTCGTAAACGACGGGGTCGTGAGATTGAAGGTTCTACTGAATGGAGAGGGAAGGGAAGTGCGAAAAAGAAGGAGGATCGAACTACATATATCCACATCTCTCCCGCCCGTGGAATTGTGGGTCACGATCTTAAGCTTGATTGCGATTACATCAATTTCATCATCTTACAGCGCCATAATGTCTGTCTGTATGTAAGTGTCTGACAAGTGTAGGCGGTGGCGGGCCCCACAGGGTTTGAATGAAGCACCTTTGATTCAACCTTCAAACACGATGCGTTCGAATTCCGCAAAACCACCCATCTTTTGTTTTTTGCTGCTATATCATCATAGTATATTACTTCTTCCCGTGTCCCGTTTAAACGTTTGCTAGCCATGGACAGCTAGCATGCTACTTCTGTAACCAAAACCCCTCCCCTTCGCGCTTATGTGTGTGTATGTATGTAAGTACCAGAAAGCAGCTTGGGGCGGAAAACTTTTCATCATACATCGTACAGCTAGTACGTAAGTAACATACGTGCTCTGCTTGCCACAAGAAAAAACTCTCCCAAGAAGCAAGACATTTTCCTTCCAGAAGCCAGCTTTCCCTTCCCTCTGGCGTCCGGCTGCGCCGTTGCATCGTGGTACGTGAGTGCACATTCTGTCCAGATGGGCCATGCAACCTCGAACTAGGCCCGTTGGGTGATGGTATGGGACCATATGGGCACCATGAAACACGGGACGTTTACCTTCTGAGCCTTGCTACGGCACCCCCTTCGCACTCAAACTTCGTTTCATCCAGCACACGCCCGTCTTTCTTTCCCCCGCCCCCCTTGAGCAAGCGCAGGAAATAAAAAATCCTAGAGCTAGAAAAGCTGCTAAGCAATAGCTCAAAAGAATAGAATGAGAGAATTGTCAAGACAAAAAGGGTGAGCCACATGCACAAAAACCAATAAAACTGACACTCGACGCCTTTCCCGTGTCGTCAATGGGTGGTAAGGTACTATGTTTACTACAAGGTACCGCTCTTTTCGCTTGATAGAAACTTATCTCTCCTGCCATTAAGGTTAAAAAACGAACAGGCCATCTTGCAATACCTCCTCATATTTTCTTTTGTGAATCCTTAAAAAATATATACATTTACCTTGAAATGTATTTAAAAACAGGCATGAATTGTCGAAGCGGTGGCAGTGCTTGTGGTAGATATCCAATATCTTCAGGGTCCAGTTCCAAAAAGCTTGAGCTCTTTCGCTTCTTCACAAGGTCTTCGTTTCAAAATGTTTAGGCTCAAGATGCTCTTCCCGAGCTGCTCAATGCACGAACAATGGAATAGAATCGTTCCCCATCGCGTTATCGGATAAGGCAGAAGAACAAAATGGAAGGGTCCTTTTCCTGTCTTATCTTGCGACCATATCTTTTTTTTCTTAGCTTTTAAATTCCCATACAAAAATTTCTAAAAAGGATTTAGAAATAAAACAAGAGGAAAAAGAACGGATTGCTCGGATACATCTACCGAATACATATCACAGCATAAATTGCTAAAAATGAAAAGAAAAGGAAGAAGAAACACGCCAAAAGGTAAAAAAAAATATCGGCTCTTTCGGCAAAAGCATTTTTCTATGAAAGGATCAAGAAAAGAAAAAAAAAAAGAACAATGCAATTAGTATTACAAAGGACTCGCTAGTCGTGTCTCCCAAGGCCCCGTTTCCCGTTGTCGCCTTTTTTTTCTTTCTTTCGTTTATTGTTCAGAAACGCCTAGACCGTGATGAATTTAAGTGAATGCAGGTGGGAAGGAGAGAGAAGGGAATCATTATCCAAGGGAAAAAGCGCTGTAGAGGGGCCGAGCCAGAAACCGGAAGAGAAACTCCATACAAACGCCGCCCCAAAAAAGAAAGAAAAACGACCAAAGGGAAAAAAAAAGGCACAGAAAATATCTACAACAAGAACCACAATGCGGAAAGGAGTATATAACACACAAGAGAATGAAGTGGGAAGGCCTGCTAAACAATGTCGAATGCTTATCAAGTTATTATCGATCGCTTCGATCACTGCGATCGCTGTTAAAAGAGAACCGTGGGTTGGGATGTTGCTGGTTCTGCTGGTGCTGGTGCTGCTGGTGCTGGTGCTGGTCTCCGCTTCGCCTCCTACCGGCATGAGATACGGACCGTCTCATAGCAGCCCCCCACGAAGAACTCTGAAACGCATCTAGGACATCATTCGTCGACAGTCTAGCGTCTGCTCGTAGATGTTGCGAAGGCTCGCCCAGATGAGGTTCCCGATTCCACGATCCTAATGAGCTTCTGGGTTCCGCTGGAGTAGTCAATGGCGAGACACCCGAGCCAACAGGAGAAAGTGGAGCTACATGCAGCGTGTCGTCAAATGACACTCGATGGATTCCAGATCTAGGCGAACCTGCTGTAGACGGTCGGGGTCTTCCTGGATCGACGCGAAGAGTTGCGAGTAGATCAGGTGTGGATTCCGACTCGACATATATTTGGGGAACCGTGGATGTCCTGTCCCTGTCCGTGCGTATCACAGGGATATAAGGCACCGTGGATTTTCTTCCGCTTATCGAAGAAAACTCCCTCATTGCAACAATCATACGGAAGAAGTTCCTAACGATGTTCCGCTGCATATGGTCCTCAACCATCTGAAGTTTCGCTCTGCGTCGAAGGAATTCCTCAAGCCTAGCGTCATCCGTTAGTCATTTTTTGTTTGTCCCCGCAATTTCGTATTGTGTTAGAGGGGGTTAATATACCTGAGACTCTTGTTGTCGACAATAAGCTTGTAATGTGCCAGGATCAGCAGAACAGTAGTAAACGAGATACCGCGTTCCTTATCCGCTGCGACATAGCATTCTTCCACAAAACGAGTGTAAACATGCCGTTGTCGCCGAATTTTCCAAACAGGGAGACTAGCTAATCTCTGGTTCAAGGCCTTCAAGTCGACGCCGATGCCAAGTCTATCGTTTTCCGGACCAACTCTACAATCCTTCAAAATAGAACGGACAGTATAATGTCCATCGTAAATGCGCATCTGGAACACCCCGTCGAGTTCTGCAAGCAACCGTGGGAGTTTCTCGGGAGGAATGAACCCGCTCCCCCTAGGATCGATCCGCGACCAGGCCCGTTTGAAACGTCGGATATCCTCTCGAGACAACTTATTGTGTGCACCGGATTGCTGGTAGACGTAACTGAAGCTCTCGAAAATGAGAGAGACGAACATGCTCACAAAAATATACATACTGATAATGTTCCATGAGATGAACAGGAACCTGGCATACCCTTTGCTGCCACAGTCTGAGCTGAAAAAGTTGGAGCTCATGACGCAGTTGGGAGTCGTAACGCTGTAATCGTACATAATTTGATTCCAACCCTCACTATTACCAGTCAGTATCCGAATTCGTCATACATATAATATATTTTGGGGGGCCATACCCGCAACTCATCCTGAAGAGGACAACCAATGCGTTCGGGATTGTCCTGAAGTTTCTGTTTCCGTCACCATTCTCTCCAAGGCGCGTAAGTCCAAAACTCTGAACCAGTGCAATGGCATAAACCATGAATAGCACAAGCCACGTGAGCAGTAAGTTTCCGATGGCTTGGAAAGAGGCTGCCGCAGTTTTGAACAACTGATCGAGCTGATTATTACGTGGAATGAGGAGGAGCGTATCCTATCCCAATGTTAGCGTCAACCCATTTCTGACGGTTGCAATTTTTTCCAACTTACCAAGACCAGAAACAACTTTTGAAACTGGACAAAAATCGGCGCCTTCCTGATCGCAATAATCGCAGTAGTCGTCCCAAGAGTTCCAGTCACGACAAAGAGGCCAAAGACATCCCATCGGCTTTTGATGTATTGCTCCCACGTTAAACCGATGATGCGGACCCCGATATTCACCGCGTAAACCAAAGCAAAGCACAAGAAGATAATATCTCGGTAGGTATCCAGTCTCTGGTTTGCGGGGTAATATTCAATCACAAGCAAAAGCAAGTGAAGCAAAAGGACTGTAGTAATAAACCCATTCCATCGTCCATGTTTGCGCACAGAGCGGTTGTAACACCACGCTTTCCACCGTTCGTTGGGACTATTGCTCGGCCGTTTGGACGGTCCGATTTGACGTAGTAGCTTTCGTAATTCGAGCCACGAACGCTGTTCCGCCGTCAAGAATGCCACTCCCGTTTGCTCGGTATAATTGCGCATGAAGACGGACACGAATAAAGTCTAAATGTTGCACATTAGTGAAATGATGAATAATTAGATCCTGTATTTAACTTACCAAAACGAAGACGGCACCCAACAAGTTGAATGCCAAAAAGAAAATAGCATTATACTGGGATATGCCCTGGACTGGTTGCATATCTAGGTGGTAACCATGTTAGTCGCTACTAACTCTATCGAATTGAAAGCACAGGTGACTTACTCAAGCCAGTAATGCTCATTGCCTGCCACAGCACATCTGTCCACCCTTCCTGTGAGACAATCTGGAAGAGAATAAACAAGGAGTCTCCAAAATTGTCGAATGAGTACCACGGGTTGTCCGCTACCCTGGGCGCCAATACATCCCAATTGTACGGTGAACTCGCATACTCAAAGATACAGTCGTCCAGTTGCTCGACATTCCCATCGTTGCAAGATACCATTTTGCCCGCAAACAAGTTAACACCGTAAATGGCAAACGGTATCAAAAGCGCCAACGAAACGAAGGCTGCGGAGATAAGTTTTCGAGCGCCGAAAAGCATCGAGTTAAATGTCTCACGTGCGCTGTCGCTCACATTGAGTAACCTCAGGGCTCTGAGCGCCTTGAAGGCTCCCACAGCTCTAGCGATCTCGCCCTGGTCTGCGAAGGAGGTTCCCACGCTGATCCACAGTGTAATCAGGACGATAGCATCGATGATCCCCCACACGTTACGCAAATAAGCGTTTGGTGTCCAATAAAGCCCGTCTGCAATGATCTTGATCAAAGCTTCCAGAGTAAACAAACTTGCAAACCCGATATCAGCAAAGACGAACCAACTTCTAGTTGTGTAACCGTGAACCTCGAAGTAGTCTTTTTGATAGAGCGGAGTCGTTATGCAAGCAAGAATGACCATGACAATGATCGATGTATAGATCAAAGCGGAGAATCCAAGCCAGATGGGTATGAATGGTGATACACCATCGAACCGATCTGACCCGTGGCTAGGCCCCACAACTCGTTGACACATACGTCGAATAGGGTTCTTTGGCCCGAAAATGAAAAGGGATACGTTGTAACCAGGGTGTCGTATCAAGTATTCTCGCTGGGCCCTCCGAATCCGGTCGCGGGATTTCGCAAGCTCTTGTGCCATGGCTGTCGGCGCAATTTCTGACTGCTTGTTGAAAATCCTCGTGGTGTGGAAGGGATTCTCTTCCCTCGCTTTCCAGATCTTATTGACCCACTGCCCGATTTTAGTCAAAACATCCGGAGAATGCATATCACCATCATCAAAACGAATAGTCCGCTGATGGTGGATGCCCGCCGGGCCCGCCTCGTTATTGGCCGTCTGTTCCAGTGGTCTGTCGTCGAGGAACTCATCGACAATAGCGTTCCTCGTTAACATCTCAACTCCCGCATGCCCGAATTCGATCGGATCACGCTGCTGGGCCTTGCCAAACCGGAAAAGCGAGGACAATGAGAGATTCCCAGCCGGATTCCCACCGTCCTTTTTTTGTAGGAATGACTTGATCTGCCAAAGTCGCTTCTCGTCCTCTGTAACATCAAAATTCTCCTGAATGACAGCAATAAACATATTCAAGATAATCAAATTGGCAAGGATGAACCAGAGGATGAAAAAGATAGCCGATATCCAGCCAACACGAAACCTGTTCTCGTATTGCTGAGCGTCGTAAAGGATAGTTGTCCAACCTTCACTTGAGAAGATCTGGTACATCCCTAAGAAGCTGTTCCAAATGTTTTGGAACGTAATCCTAATTTCATTTCCATCACCGTCATCTTGCGGGATGTTACCTCTTAGGAGTTGGACGGCAAAAATAGAGCAGAGGAAGGTTATGAGAAGCACGAAGAAGAGCAAATTGAGGATACCGCCCACACTTCCCAAGACGAGGAGCTATAAGCGCATTAATTAGTGGGCGAAGAGAGGGGTAGGGCCGGGGGCGAAAAACATACCAAGAGGTTGCGTGTGACAGGGACGAAAAGAACAATCCTGTAGAAACGCAAGATTTGAAAGAGCGTTAACCAAGAGTATACGATTTCTTTGTCTCTGATCACAGGGATTTCCATAACGCAGGTAATAATTGCAAGTGCGAGATCAAAACAATTGCGTGGTATTTTGAAGAATCCTCTCCAATCTACAGCAAAACGAAGTATGATTTCGGCAAGCAAGAGTACAGAGACGCTAAGTTCCACTGCATTGATGATATCACGACGGTTTTCGCTCATATCTGCACTGCGAGTACAGGCAACAGCAAGACCAGTGAATATTATGAGAATCCACACGAACTCCGTCTTCTCGTAGAGCTTTTTGGCCTTGTTGATGCGGGTTACAGGAATAACATGAGGGGTTTCCTCGCTAGATCTATTCGAATATTAACATGTAGATGCTGAATAGGGACTCCGAGGGCAACTTACTCGTCGTCTTCGTCTTCCTTGTTTCTGAAAGCACTTTGCTTGCTCTCTTCTCGAATAACTTGGAAAGACGATGTGATGACGGCAACCAACTATAGGAAGGGCGTCAGCCTCTGACGATGTAGAAGGGATTTTTTTGTGGACTTACCAAGTTCACCAACCAAAACGTTAGGATAATCATGCTATTTCTAGGGTTAGTCATCTATTCTCGAAAAAATCAATACCGATTCACATACCCGACAATAAAGACTACAAACTCGTTAGTATCACAGCTATCAACGGTAAGGGGAGGGCAAACTTACAAAGTGCAGACCACAAGTAATCACTATCCGCGGTATAGTACATAATATCGGTGAAAGTATTGGAGCTGATAATGATGAATACCAGCTCCATGGACTGGAGTATGTTGTCGAAGTTAACCGTGCCGCCGTATGGGTTGTCTCCCTCCACGCAGAGCGAGTTTACGGGGCAAATATAGCCTTTGGGCGAGACTTCCGCGTGGGAGCCATCAGGAAACATGTATGGCATTTCTAAAAGGCTGTTGGCGTCAATATATCCGCCACAGAATTGGAACTCCTGGGTATAATTTTCTTGTACTCCAATCGGATCTATGGTAAATCAATTCATGTTAATGTTGAAAAGAGGCACGTCAACGAAGGGGTTAGATCTCGCAGTTACCTATCCAAACGCAAGTGCGCCGCAGTGAACTTTTGAAACTCTGGACTCCAATAATAGCAAACAATAGCCTACTTGGTGCGTTAAAAAAGCGATGTCATTTCCTACAAAGGGAGGGGTTATACTGACCAGAAAAACGAAATGAGAAACGCTACGTTTACAAGCAACGGAGCCGCTTTCTTTAAACTCCTAAGGATGACCTGTTATAAGGTTAGAGACAGCTTGCTAAAGCAAGATCGGGGGAATAGTCGGTTACTACTTACTCCTGTACCGCTGCTGATTCCGAGGAGACGCAAAATTCGGAGACAGCTCAGCATTCGGAAGATATACAAATGATACGTTTCTTCTAAACCAGTAAGCGCTAAAACGAAAGCAATCCAATAGGAAACTACGGCCAAAAAATCAAGCCGATTGAACGAGTGTCGAAGGAAAGCACGTCGGGAGAGTTGGAATCTTTGCTGGTCGCGGGTATGTAAGAAGCCCTGACCGGAATGGATATGCGCCATGGAAGGGAAGAGCGCCGCCGCCGACAGCTGCTGAACAGTCGGCATTTTAACCTGCTGTTCACTGGGCGTGAAGATAAACCGCAGTTTCGCTTCAATATACGCCTTCCATGTTTTGTAGATGTTATTTGAAACCGCATCCGGGTTAATGATGAACCCGGAGACAATGATACGGGCGACCAATTCTAGGGTGTAAAGGATAAAGATTCCAAGGAGGGCATAGTCTGAGGCGCTCGAACCCCATTTATTATCGTCTGGGTGGACGAAGATGTTCTTAGCAGAGTCTACGGTAAGCAAAACAACTTGGACAATGATAGTGAGCAGAATGAATGGTTCGGTAATCCTACGAGTGAATACAAAAATTAGTCTTGGGAGAATACTTTGCGGGGAACTATAGATAATAAGGATTCCATACGGGTGTGTGAGGACATCGCAAAGGAAGATTCGGAGCTTGTTATCGGGCGGGAAGAGCTTCAAGCTGTTACCCTTAAGCGGGTTTATAGAAAGCTTTCTAGGAAATTCCGGTGGTGGAGGAGGTTCGTCCGACAATGGCATCGACGCCTTCTCACTACTACCAGCTGGTGACATTGGTGGCCGCTCGCTAGGGGATGCAGCAGGACTGATCTCGCTCCGGCTCGACTTGACAGAAGGTCTCCTCCCGATATCAGCATTTGGGTCATTGGATAAATTGACGACTCTCTGAGAGATGTTCTGGACGGCCATTGACACTCGACGGACAGGCGACGAAGCGCCGGGGACAGCGAGAGACATTTTTCGTCCTTTGATAGAAGCCTTCCTCCCGGGGGAGCCCCCTCTTCTTGGAGAAGCCCGTCTCATGCCCTGTTCCGCCTGGTGAAGGTCATCTCCAAGTCTAGTACCAGGTGACCTCGATGGCGAACTCTTTGGATCGAACCGAACATTGTGCGATAGAGACCGCTGCCTCCCTCTAGGAGTGCCGGCATCAGATGTCGGAGACCTTCCAGCTTGAGGCGACATGCCCATTGGTTGTAAATTAGCTGGATCCGTCAGCCCAGCCCGATCATCCTCCTCTTCCTCCGATATTGTACCAGGTGCAGGGGTGAGATAGTAATCGCCAAAATAGTCGTCCGGTCCTCCAAACGTCGGTGATCCAAGTCCGAGCCCTACGCTAGCACGTTGGTGTTGGGGGAAATGAGTATCGACGGGCGACATCCCCGGCGAACCCCCCGATGGATGCGATATCGATTGTCCAGCATTCGACCGCCTCCGACTATGTCCCATCCAACCTCCCTGCGTCTCTCCCGCCAGGACTTCCACCAATCCACGTCGCATCGTATCCATATCCACATTCATGCCCCCCTCATTGTCGAAAACGGTCGGTTGGGTGGTCGTTCTTCCATCATCTCCGGCGAGACTTGTCGTAATCACAGGTATATTCGGATGGACTACCGATCTCCGAAACACAGGCCGTGCTTCGGCAATCGCAGGACCTTCATCTCCCGTCGAATTTCGAGGAGCTAACCCACCGGCGCTCCTCTGGGACGAACTACTCCTCCTCTGAACTCTACCAGTCTGGCCTGTCGGAGAGACCGAGCTACGGCTTCGAAAGAGCGATCTGGAGACTACGCTGCGCCTGCTAGGCGAGGTCGCAGGCGAACGGTTGGTTTGTTGAGTGGTTTCTCGCGAAAGGTCCTGGAGGGGTATATCGGGTCCTTTTGGGTCATTCGGATTCATTGGTCGCTCAGACATCTTGTCATGAGCTTAATCAGACGAGGGATCGTAAGTCCGGATAATGCTGATGGCCGAGTAATATCATGATCTATCTCATGACAGACTACTGAAAAGGAAAGGAAGTTGTTATGTTACTCGCGACAGACAGACACACAACCACACAACCGCAAACACCGACACCCGCAGAGAGCAATGCCGGCAGTGATGTCGATGTATGTCGATGTCGATGTTGATGCCGGTGTTGGTTAGCTGGTTAGCTAGCTAGCTAGTCGGATAATTAGTCGATCCAAGCCCCGGGCCAAGCAAGTCGTCAAGACACGTTGATGATGAAGATGAAGATGGTGACGATGAAGAAGGAGAAGAGGCTGTTGGTGATGGGACGTTTAATTGAAATGTAATTGTGGATGGACAAGACACCGGCAAAATTGATGAAGAAAAGAAGAAAAGAAGAAAAAGAAACGAGACGGCCTTTGCCTGTATGTACGTAGGCCTCGACGGTTAGCTCCTATTGAACCCTCGAGACCAGGCATAGAAATACCGAAAGGACTTGGGCTGGGGCTGGGCAGCTTACTGTACACAGTACACACAACCGTCGATTGGTGGTTTGGTTGTTTGGAGATGCTGTTTTGGGTGGGTCTTAGTTCTCAACGTGGCTGTTGAAGCTCCCCTTTTCTTCGATTGTGACGAGGCGAATTCGCAATTAATTAAAGAAAAATAAATTAAATTCGATGCGTAAAAATAGCCCCCCCCAAAAAACATATAAACCCTTCCAACGACGACTAACTAACTACCTGTTATAATAGTACCTGCAGCTGCGTGGTGGAAGTGGATATTATCGTTCTGTCGGGTAAAGCAGAAGTGGCAGCAAAAACTCGGTTCGTGATCCGAGGCGCCTCCGATTCAGCCCCTTTCTTCTATTCTTCTCTCCAACACACATCAACAAACATGCAACATACTTCAATTGAGTCTGGAGACTGGCAGAGAAGAGAAGGACATCGGCCTCAGACAGACAGACGGCCTGCAGGGAATGGAGTCTGGATGGACAAGTCTGCTTCCATTGGCGTTTCTGGTCAAGCTGAAACACCGTCTGGTGTCTGGTGGGGGCTGGTTTAGGCAGGCTCTGGTGCAAGATGCATATATCCCGCGCCCGAACCCAGCCTTTTTTTCCCTTCGACCACAAACCTCGCATTGCTTGCTTCTGTGCAAGGGAAAAAAACAGCCTTGGAAGGAAAACCGAAATCCCAGGAGAGGTTACATTGGTCTAACCCGTTTATTGCTGGTCTTTCATCTTGCATTCCAGCTGCAAAACGAGCAAAGTGCAAGCACATGTCTGTCTGTCTGTCTGTCCATGTCGACGAATGCAATCAATTCCAATAGCTACTTCTATTGCCGCTACCCGTTGATTGGCATAGTAGTAAGCCCCTCGTTCGCTGCCCCCGTCACGAAGGATCAGGTATATTACCTACCAATCGCCTACCCCAACACCAATTTGTTTTCAGGGGCCCTTCCTCTTTGGCCTTGACATCCGGCGTATACATACACCGACAAACTACTTACTTACTTACTTAGCTGGTGGGGGAAACAGTCTATGTTTGGATCGTGTGGAGAGTCCGGAACACGGCTGCTGTCGAACTCTATACGAGGTAACATGTTCCCCACCAGAGCTTACGCACCACAGCTTTCCCCCTTTCCATTTTCTCGAACACGACCAATTGACAAGAGATTTATCAAAGACGCCAAGCGATATGATAACTCCCCAATCAATCTCAAAAAAAGCCATGCCATATATTCCTCGTGTGTGTGTGACGTACATTATGTACGCGTAGACGGGACGACGACGCAACCTTGACCTGTATTAATATTAAGCTGGACGGACGCAGGCAAGAGGATGATCCAGGAACCACTCTCGCATGCCCTGACAAAAACACTCAACTTTGAATAATAACAGGGTCGCACGTGGCGAAGGCAAGGCAAGGCAAGGCAAAGACCATGCTTCATGGTAACCGACCATACGATATACGACGATACCGATCAGAAACCGGCTGTCGGAGAATAACGATCAAAGACACAGCTCAGCCTCTTGCTGTGCTTACATGATCCGACAACGCCGGCGACGGAACGGGCTCCGATGGAGGGCGTAGACGTGCACATATAAGTATCATGAGATTTTCCTCCTCGCCGTTAAAATTGCGTGCAAAGTGCGTATTGAAAACCAGATCTCGAGGCCATAACGTTAACCAGACCAAACCATGCCCGGCCTCGCTCATCTGCCCGTTCCAACGACAGCACCACATTCTTGTGATATCTTCACACCCCTTCATAACACAGAGGAGAAAGAGCTCGACAAAGGAAAAAAAAATCGAGGAGCAAAAGCAAAAGAGAGAATGATAAAAAAAGATAAGGGGAGGACTATCAGAGGCAAAGAACCTGGGGCTTTCCGGAGTATATCGAGAAATCGACGAAGCTCTGAGGTCACCCGCTTGTCATATCACCACCCGGCAAGAATCTACCGAGCTTGGCATACCTCGCCAAAACTACATGCCCAAGAGCCCAAGAAAAAAAAATTCAAGAGCTTGAGAGAGAGAAGAGATCTCTTTCACCTCCCCGGACAAACCCCGAAACTCTCCCTATATAAAACTCCTTCTATTAATATATAAAACAGCGGAAGGAACTCGTGATGGCCCATGCATGCACGAAAAGACCAAACGTGATTCTTCCAGTTGGTCAAAGGTCAAGAGAAAATTCGAAAAGTGACTCAATCGGTATAGATACCTCCATAGCGCGGCTGTAAAATGGTTCCGAGATCCGTTTCGACATCCTTAAATTCCGAAAACCCCACAGCTCCTACAGTAGTGCATTGGCAGGAAAAGCTTGTGATCACCTCCCCTACAGGCTCTTTAGCGTTTGCCGTAGGGTTCCTTCGGCAAATCGAGAGATCCTCGACCACCACCTCGAGCGACATCGAATACGGTTTGTACATGAACCAGTTTATAATTAACGAGAAGCTTAGAAGCTTAGCATCGATCTATCGATCCAAGGGTCGGTCAGTAGGTAGGTAGTCAGAAGGACCCCTCGCCTCGACCGGGCAGTAAGCCAACCGCAAGTCCGGCTGGGCCTTCCAAGTATCTTGGATAGCTAGTGACTTCGCAATTGGGCACACCCTATATGCGCCATCTCTGAAACTCTTCCAGACTTTTAAACTTCATGACTATACAATTTAGCACGAATGAATAAGTTTGATTTCATAATCAGCGGGGCCCATTAAATTGATTATTCATACTCCTCCTCCTCCCACCAACCAAAAAAAGTCATATGCAAGCGCCCCGTAAAGAGAAAACGACCAAGTCCTTCGTAGCTATCGGCCGGATCTGTTCGGATCTGGAAGAATGATTGATTGGATTCGATACCCCAACATTCCCCGATTTACCTAGACTTCAAGCTTTTTCCTCTTCATGTAATGCAAAGAGGTACTACCAAAGTAGCTTCTAGAGCTAATGTCCGGGGTCCGCTGAGTAAGACATAAAAAAAAGACGCCGCCCCGATAACACCTTTTTCGCTGTTACCGACTTTTTGAAGCTACTTAGTTTCTGGTCAGGTTTACCAGGTGTCCTTGCCTTGTTCCTTTGGGCAGGTTGCATGTTCCCGCCGCGCTATCAAAATTTTATTTTTTTTATAGAAGAAAAATTTTTGAGGACGAGCGGACATTTGCGAGAGACCAAGATCGATAGTAAAGTTAGCGTGTGTGGTAAGAGCCGGCCGTTATTTCCAAGCAAACATGACGTAATTCCGCACGAAATTTCGAGGAAGTCTGCTCTTACCGAACCCGAGGCACAGCAGCCAGCGTGCAGCAGTCGGTAATAACAATCAAACACCGGCCACAGATTTAGCAAGGAGATCGATTTGATATGAGAAACAGAAATGGGAGGGTGGGGAGGGGGTAATCCGAAGACTAAGCTCCCAATGGCTGCGATCTGTGCCTGTCGAGTTCGAAGAAACTTTCATGATAGCTAAAGTTTAGATAAAAGTGACTTTCAAACTCGTTCCCAAAGCCGGTAGATGCGAGCGACTATACGCTTTCCCTTTATTTTCTTTTTCTTTTTGATTCGAAGCTCTATGTACTGTACAATACCTAGGTACAATGCACATATTGAATGTAATGGGAGAGAATGGAGGGTACCAGGTCGGCCCACTCAGGCGGTCTTTGGACCCGTGCAATTGGCGGAGAGTCTGCCGTACGAATTAGCATCACAGCTAGCTGCTAGCTACTAAATACCGACTCAGCTAGCTAGCAAGGGCCCGGTCGAGCACCTTGCATAGCGTAAGCGTGTATGTAATCATAAAATAAAAAATAAAAAAAGCGAGTCAAGGCGAGTCAAGTCGGAGTAGGGAAGCAGCTGCTGACCGAAGCATGCCGCCCGTCGTTCGTGAAAGTGGTCTGTCCGCGGACGAGACATCTGCACAGGTAGAGCACCCCACCACTCGTGCGCTCCACTACTTCAACGAGAGAAACCCACGGGCATATTGCATTATTCATTATTAACGGGACCTGGAAATGCATGGAATTAGTGACGGAGTTCCGCGCGAGGCCAGCCACCCAGCCAGACAAAAGCCGGAAGGGAAAGTATTTTAAAAGGCTAAACCGAAGGCCCGTCCGGTAACTGTACTTTTTTCTCCTCCCTTCCATTCTATATAATATATTAGCATATCCCTCGGGTTCCGGATCTGTCGTATAGTTATAAGTTAGCAGCAGTTAGCCCAAGCCGTACCTTCAACTCTATTTAACAATCCGCCCCCAACAAACACCACAGCATTATTACCATACCATTATATAAAGAACCCTCTCCTGTCGTGTCTCTTGTCTCTCCATATCCATTCCAATATATCCTATATCTCATATCTGCAGGAGTAGCGTATTTCTGGTTAGGAAGCTTGTGTAAGTTTTGGTCTATTCCTGCCCGTTGACGTCATCCGTCCCGGCATGCGCCTTTCGCAGTCCCAAACGGGCTGATTTGCCTGAACCGTCATTCCTGCGCAAACTGCAACATTGCATTCGCATTTGCGTGACATGACATCCCGCTCAAGCCGGCCCATATAAATTCTAATCAATGTATGGGCTTGGGGGTCTGCTAGAAAAGGCCCTCGTTAGCTTTCTGTTTTGTTCATCAGGAGAAGGGAAGGAATACGGACTCTAATTCTGTTTTATATGATATAATATAGTCCCCAGCTCATCTGTTTATCGATTACCACCGACGCCAGCATCAACACTGTTAAAACACCAACATCATCAACACCTGTCATTCGAGTTCTGCCGCTCTGCCTTCCCTTTGCAGCGAACATCTGATATCACCATTGCATCATCACCACATTGACAACTCCCTCAACCTGCTGCTGCCGTCTAACTAGCGTTAACCACCTCTCACAGGGAAGCAGGCAAAAGCTAAAAATAACATAAAAGATAAAAGATAAAAGATATAAAAAAATACGGCAGCAATGTCGGCTCTCAGAAGAGCACTGCACAAGCTCCGTGCTACGGGTGCTATCAAAGAAAACTCTCGTTCAATCCCCCCCATCAATGAAAAAGTGAACGGTGACGGGTCCAGCGGACAATCAGCTTCCTCCTTACAATCAAAGTCTAGTGGCGAGGAAAAGAACCAGGTTAGCAAAAACCAAGCTCGAAAACAAGAAAGAAGAGAGCAGAAAGAGACTCGGGTCATCATCAACGAAAGACGAGAACACGAGCTCGAAGAGAAGAGAAAGATGGAAGCTGCTCTTGCTGCAAAACTTGAGCCTGACGAGCTTCAGCAGAGATACGGTGTCCTACCCATCAACCAGTCCCAGGAGAGAAAGAATGAGGCCAGATTCAAGATCGCAAATATCACCGCTGCCCACGAAGGGGAAGAGGTAACCCTCAGAGTAAGAGTCCACACTATCAGGAAGCTTAGCTCCGGTCTTGCCTTCTTCATCTTCAGGCAAAAGGAGTTCACCATCCAGGGTGTCCTCGAGGAGAAGGAAAGTCAAGCTTCCGAGTATATGATCAAGTGGGCAGACCACATTGGTGTCGAATCCGTCGTCCTCGTAAAAGGTATCATTCGGAAGGCCGCCCAAACCGTCAAGGCCGCCACCATCCACGAACAAGAAATCCTCATTAGAGAATTCCATGCTATTTCAGAGGTCTCCGAGGACCTTCCATTCACCGTATACGAAGCCGAGATCTCGAAGCAAGATTCCGAGAAGGAAACCAGCCGTGGCCACCACATCAATACCAGAACCCTTCTCAGCAACCGAATCCTAGACCTTAGAACCGCTCCATCCCAAGCTCTTTTCAGAATCAATGCTGGTATTTGTAACCTTTTCCGTACATTCCTCGACGGCCAGGGATTTATCGAAATCCACACTCCCAAGCTCCAAGGAGCCGCTACCGAGTCCGGAGCCAGCGTTTTCAAAGTAAAATATTTCGACCGGGATGCTTTCCTAGCACAGAGCCCCCAGTTAGCCAAACAGATGAGCGTTATCGCTGATTTCGAGAGAGTTTACGAAATCGGCCCTGTTTTCCGCGCCGAAGACAGCAATACCCACCGACATTTGACCGAATTTACCGGCCTCGATCTTGAGATGGCATTTGAAGAGCACTACCATGAAGTTCTCGATATGATCGATAACATGTTCAAGGCAATCTTCAAGGGCGTGTACGAAAGATACCGTCATGAGTTAGACACAGTTAAGCAGCAGTTCCCTCACGAAGACCTTGTCTGGCTGGACAAGACCCCTCGAATCCCCTTTAAGGAAGGTATCAAGATGCTCCGCGATGCCGGCTATAAGGAAGAAGATGGCAGTATTCCTCATGAACATGAGGATCTGAGCACTCGTGCCGAAATTCGCCTCGGTGGTCTGGTCAAGGAGAAGTACGGCACAGACTTCTACATCATTGACAAGTTCCCTCTCTCCGCTCGTCCGTTTTACACCATGTTGGATCCCGAAGATTCTCACTACACCAACTCCTTCGACATCTTCCTGCGAGGCCAGGAAATCCTTTCGGGTGGCCAACGTATTCACAACCCGGAGATGCTCAAGAAGCGTATGCTAGATAAATCCATCCAGCCCTCTACGATGAAGGAGTACCTCGAAGGCTTCGAGTTCGGTGCTCCCCCACACGGAGGCGGTGGTGTTGGTCTGGAGCGTGTGGTGATGTTGCTGTTGAACCTCGGAGACGTTCGCCATGCCTCTCTCTTCCACAGAGATCCCCGAAGCTTGCCCAAACAACCCCCAGTTTCCGTCCTTCGTCACCCAGAGGCTAGCACGTTGAACCCTCCATGGAAGAACAAGCCGGTGTTTGTCGATGATGTACCAACCAAGGAGTTGCAACCGCTCACGAAGCTTATTGCCAACTACGGTGACGCTTCGAATACCTCGTGGCTCGATGAAAGATATCGCGTTTGGCGAGATGATGATACTGGCGCTGCCTGTGGTTACGTCCCACAAGACCACTATGCGATCATCATCGGTGATCCACTTTGTGACCGATCGCAATACGAGATGATCATGAGGAAGTTCATCAAGTTCATTAAGGATGAGCTTGAATTGAAGCCGATCTGGTTGCTCGTCGGAAAGGATGGCGAAGAGGTACTCGGTGGAAAGTTCGGTTGGAGCACACTTAGCTGTACCGCCGAAGAGAGAGTCGACCCATCGGTCGATCCTGCAGCTGAGGATGACAACGTCGCCCGCAAGATCAGACATGCAAAGAAGGAGGGAATCAAGATCAGTGACGTACCACCCGGTGAAGTCACTCCCGAGATCAAGGCCAAGTGCGACCAGAGGATGCAGGATTGGATGAACAACCGAAAGGGAACTCAGGTCCATTTGACTGAGTTGAATCCATGGGTTGACTGGGAGCATCGTCGTTACTTCTATGCCACGGACAAGGACGACAATGTCCATGCTCTCTTGGTGCTCGCCCAGCTCTCGAACGAACACGGATATCAAGTCAAGTACGCACTCGAGTTCCCTGGCGCCCCGAGCGGAACTAGCGAATACATTATCACCCACGCTTTGCACAATGCCGCTTCTGCTGGCGCAAAGAGCGTGACCTTCGGAGGTTCTGCCACCACTGGCCTTTCCGGCGGTCACCACATGGGTGGCTTGAGAATGAAGTTCCTTGCCAAGTCGTACCAGTCCATTGTCTCTTCTCTCAGGTTGATCAACAAGAGCGAATTCAGGCAGAAGTTGGGTGCCGAGGAAGATCCGATCTATATCTGTTTCCCCAAGAACGGGCTCGGCCCAAGAGGTATCCGTGCCATCATGAAGTTCTTCTCATCCGAGGGAGCTGTCAGCGAGGAGGAAAGCCCAAAGAACGGCAGCCCATTCGCCAGCCCGAGGAACAGCATGGGAAGCCCACCGAAGAGCCCACCGAGAATCAAAAGTCCCAAGGGTAGCGTGAATGGCAAGCCGAAGGTTGCAAAGGGTGGATCCCACAGCCCACCGAAGAGCCCGTTGTTTGCGAAAAGCCCAAAGAAGAGCCCGACTTCCAGTCCGAGGAATAGTTTCGCAAAGAATCGGATAAGCGTCGGCTCGTTCTAGTGAGGTCATCTAGGCGGTCTTTTTTTGCAATAAAACGGGATATCTTTTTTGTTGGAGTTGTATATGGGAGTTTTCGATCATAACGATTTGGGAGGTCGGCATGAATTGGTCCCTCCTGTCCATTCTTTTCCTTCTTCTCTCTTCCTCCTCTCAGCGGGGCGTTTCATATATTTCCTTTCCCTTCTCTTCTTTTGTTTTAATATATCCATTTCGATTCATCGGTTTTTCGGTCTTACCTGGTCTCTAAACAGTTTGAGCGAGCTTAAAGTCGGGGACTGCAGCCATATATATTTATTTTCTGTTTTTTTTTTCACTATTAGCCAAGTCTATTGGGTTTTTGTTACCGCTTTTTTTTTTTCGTTTTTGTTGGAAATGGGGTCATTGGGATAATGATATATCTCCAATCTGTCGAGGGTTGGCAATTGGATTTGCTCCCCCCCCTGTATCTATATACTTTGCTTGATGATGGTGTCCTTTTCCTTTTGTTATGTTGCATGTCCATAAAATGGGTGATGTTGAATTCAATTCTTCATGATATAATATCATTACTGGGTCGATGTACTTAAACATTAAATCAATATCATAAGATCCTCCGGGTGGCCTCGTGAATTTGATCAACTACAATGAGAAAAAGAGGAGATAATGACAAAAGAAACAATCGAATATTGGGCTAGTATAAGATATATATATTCCCCTACCAAGACATAGAAGCTTTTGGAGTTTGTAGCCAAGTACACTCTACCCCCGGCTCCTCCCTTCCAATTGTTAACGATTCGAAAGACTCCACCCAAACTCTCCGGGTGGCAGTGCAAAAACATATAGTCAGGCTATCCAAACAAAATGCCAATGCGGGCGTGTAATACTCCGCTCCAAGAAGCCCCACAGTTGCTTACACTTTTTGGAGGAGTTCTGTGGGAAGGGGGGAAGTTGTAGACGGTACATGCATCTGACGCGCGTCGGAGTTTCGGAAATTCCTTTTCTCTCTGTCTATTTCTCTTAGAGAGAAAAGGATTATCTTTTGGTGATATTGTATGCTTGTTTGAGATAACCTTCTTCGTGTCGAGGGTTATCTGATTTGATGTCTTGGGGTATGTACAGGGATGACCGATGGAGCGGTGGTCGCAACACGGGGCATTGTTGGATTTTTGAGACTGATCCTATTCATGCTGATGCATTGAAAGGCTTATACGATAAGTTTACTGTATATCGAACAATACAATTGGATGGGTTAGAGTGGTAGTATTGAAGAGATACCAACTGTATACTTTGGGAATACATGCCCATCCAGGGCTCCAGACCAATTCCTCCAAGTGCTTTACCTTTATATCTTCCACAAGCTAGCTTCATGACCATAATAACGTCTTGAATTGAAAGGGTTCTGCAGTGAATAGATCCATAGAAGGGCTGTGAAACTGGAAATAACGTCCGCCCATGCCACTCGAACGTTCCCCTCGAGGGCTCCGAGTTGACTAAAAACATATCCTACAAGAACATGATTTCACCTTCCTCTCCATCATCATCACCATTGCCTTCTCTCGAATCATCAGGATCCGTCATTCAAATCCAACCATGGCGGACGAACCAACCCCCAAGCCTCAAGCAGAGGACGACGACTTCCTCAAAGGGATCATTACCTCCCTCCGTAACCCCCACATCCCCACCGCGGGCCAAAACCTCCCCACCCAATACCAACCCCGCAATGGCCATGAAAAACACACCTACAAACTCATCTGTCTAGCCAAAGACCTCATGATCCACGACGAAGATTTAGACCCCAAGAAAAAATCCCACCGTAGATCCCACTCCCTCTCCCATCTTAACGACGAAACCCCCCCTCCCACCAACGGGCCCCTCAAAGACCTCCTCCAAAAGCCAGAGAACACTCCAATCTCCCCAGTCTCCTACAAGGACTTCGACAACCCCACCAATCTCGTCAACGACCCCACCGCCACTGCCGCCGCGGAACCATCGAAGCCAACACCCGGGCCTAGGAACTATAGACCAGAATACCGCTACTACCTCACCGAAGCCCAAGATTTCGACTACGAAACCATGTTGGCCATCTTCTCCGTCTGCAAGGGATACGGTGACGCATACATCCTCCCGTTAATCGATCTCTTGCCGGACGCTCTGTATGCGATTCAAACCATCAAATCCAGCCTCAACGCCGAGGAAAGGAAGAATAAAACGAACAAAGAGTGGGAACTCGCTCAATTGTTTTATATCCTCCTGGAGGGGGATCTTTGCTGTTTATTCCTCGAACAGAGGGAGGCGAGTGGGCTGAGGGGTTCCGCCGAGGTCAGGGAGTGTATTCAAAAAGCTGAGGAAGAAAGGGAGAATGAAGCCAAAAGTAAGCAATATCATCCTCCTTTTTTTATCTATTGAAAGCCCCCAATTTCTAATAAATAATAATTCCACAGCCGGGACCCCAAAAAGATCCCTAATCCGCAGGATCCTCGGACTCCCACCAAAGAAGCCAAGAAGACCTCTAACCGAAGAAGAAATCCGCCGTACCGAGGAAATCATCATGGCCATCCGCATCATCTAATATAATGCCTCTTCCACAACCGTTCTTATCGCTTGTTCCTACTGCCCACTTGGGTTCCCCTCTTCTTTATCTCCTTCCTAAACGCGTTAACTTCCTTTTCCATGTGTTTATTTCTCCTTACACCATCAAGTTACTAGCTCCATAAGCAACCGGGCCAGTTGCACATTCCATGTTGCAGTTTGCATAAACCCGCGTTGTCCAGCACAGCTACACAGAACTTCTCCACATAGCAAACCGTCCCATGTATCTAACCACAAACACAGCCTACGGGTCACCTAATCAAAGAAATCACTGTTCAAAAGGATCAAGTTCACCATCCAAATACTTTTTTTCTCATTTATATTTCCCCCAGAATCTAGCCCTCGCACGGAAGACTCCATACCCACTAACACCCACCCCTAACGAGTGAATATAAACTACAAACAGATAAGAGAAAGAATAGGATCCCATCGTCGAGGAGTCGAGAAAAAAAAGAAGAAAACCTCACAAAAGATAGTCCTTTAGAAAAAAAGTAAAAAGTGGGGGGTGGTTGTAAAAGGGGTTCAACGAAAGTGGAGAATAGAACATATAGCCGTATATAAAATTACAAAGATACAGAAAAAATGATAAAAAAAGCAACCAAACGAATGTGTATATCGAACTCCTCCCGATGATATTGAAGCAAAAAAAGGACGCAAACGTTTAAAAAAACAACAAAGTCTATAAGTATTTTGTTAAGAAGGAAAAAAGAAGAATGTTGAGGGGGGAAGAAAGTGCGACAAAACCAAAAAAAGCCGAAGATTAAAAATACAACTTCCTTTGGTGGAGAAAAAAAAGTAACCGGGTGAATCCGTGAGTGTGCGTGATGAAAAAGAAAGGAAACGAACGCCATTTATTCTTCCTTGTGTGCGTGTGTACGTTCTTTCTTTTTGGTCCCTTGCTAATTGTGTGCATCAAAAAGACTGCCAAGACAGAAATGATAAAACAGAGCTTTAGAATCAGAATATCGTCATTAAGAGTACTTTAAGGGAGAGATTGGGAATCAAGGTTTCTCGTTGCTGACACCTCCGGAGGTATCTGGCGGTGTCCTTGTTCCTGTTGCAGGAGGCGATTTCTCAACTTGGGTCCCTGAGTGATCCGAGGCCTCTCTCGATAGTTGGGATGGCTCTCTTGAAACTGGGATTGGGAATCCCCTGTCTCCATCCATAGGCTTCTCAATTGGGCTCCAGCCACCAACACTACCAGCAACTATACTCGGGACCATTGCTGCAGCTGCGAATGCGGAGTTGCTCCTCGAACGCTTCCTCCTGTGACTACTAGGACTAGGTGGAGGGATCTGTGAGTTATCGTCAGGCGATCCAGGTGGCTGGTGGGAGCTGGATTTCGAGAGTGGTAGAAGACGGTGTTTGATCTCTCGGGTCTTGAACTTCAGAGAGTTGAGACGGCCACCACGGATCATCTTGATGAACTGAAGTTCGTGACGGATATCCTCGATACCTTGGTTCCATTCGAATCGATGCTCATCGTCGGAGACGAAAAGGTCTGGTGTCTTTCTATCCCTGTACATGGCCTTTGGTAGGATCTTCTTGAATACCGGATCGGGAATCAAACGAATAACAACACCAATCAGAAGAGAGATAGCACCCAGGATCAGGGAAATTGCCCATTGTGGACCGTCCAGACGAACAACACGAAGGGCAGCGCCGCCGATGAAAATAATCATGACTTGACCACCAACCATGATGACGTTGATAAGAATGAAAAACCAATTTCGGTGAAGGCCCTCAAAGATATTGAACTTGTTGTCAAGGCGACGATTGTTGTACTGGTTGAAGATCTGCATCCAAACGAAAGTGTTAAAAACAAGGGAAGACAACTCATCCCGCTTGTGATCTTGGCTCAAGTCGTAGCCCAAAATGCTTCCACCTGCAAAGTGAAGCACGAAAGTGACGACAAGTTGGTAGATGGCTTGTCCAATGATCATTTTCCACATGTTGACAGTAATGAGAGGTGCCGACTTCCTTTGTGGAGGACGATTGAGAATTTCTGCCGATGGTGGATCGGTCGCAAGAGCCAAAGCTGCGAAGGTATCCATGATCAAGTTAACCCAGAGAAGTTGGACAGCCCGGAGCACAGGTTGCTCTTCCTCAGATGCAACAGCGGTAACAAAGGCGAGCAAGACGGCGGTAATGTTGACGGTCAATTGGAACTACAGAAATTTCTTAGTAAGATTTGGGGGGAATATGAGTCCGGGCATTCGTACCTGCAAAAACTTCTTCACGGCATCGTTGACAGCACGACCCCACATGAGAGCCTTGACGATAGAGGAGAAGTTGTCGTCCATCAAGATAATGGCCGAAGCCTCCTTTGCAACCTCAGTACCACTATATTTATCGTTAGCTACGAGACTATTATTAGGTGATTGGACGAACCACTTACGCAATACCCATGGAGAAACCGATATCAGCCATTTTCAATGCAGGTCCGTCATTGGTACCATCACCAGTGACAGCGACTGTTTCACCCATTTCTTTGAGATTTCTAACAAGGATTTGCTTGTCTTCGGGGCTGGAACGGGCAAGTACTTGGAGGCGTGGGATGAGTTCCCGCATTTGGGGCTTTGTAAGACGTCTGAAATCTGGCCCTTCCATAACAAGACCGCCTTCAGTGTAGATACCACATTCCGTAGCGATTGCCTTTGCCGTAATAACATTGTCACCGGTAACCATGCGGACGAAGACACCTGCTTTTTGGCACTGCCTAACAGCCTCAGGAACACCGGGTCTGAGGGGATCCTGAATACCGACAAGACACAAGAAATTCATCTCTCTGAAGATATCCGAAAAGACAGCTTGCCTGGGATCATCTTCTTCGAGACGAGCGCCACGGGGAGGCCACTCAGTAAAATCGCGATACACAAGACCAATGGTACGGAGAGAACGTTTGGCGAAACCAACAATAGAACTTTCGATGGCCTCAATTTCAGATCCGCTGAGTTGAACTTCCGAGAGTGCTCCTGATGGGTCGGCGATGATCCTCGAGGTTTGTTTGAGAAGAATTTCAGAGGCACCCTTGACATAGAGACGATATTTTCCAGATGGGAGCTTGACAACTGCAGCCATACACTTGCGAGCAGAATCAAAGGGAATCAGTTGGACAACGCTAGCATTGCTTCTTTCATGGGAGAGCGGTCCCATGCCAAGGTGGTCGCGTGCAAAGCCAAGGAGCGCAGTTTCTGTTTTAGAGCCGATAAATGCCGGTTTACCATCCTCTTCGCCTTCGAATGCCGTGGAGTTGATAGTGATGGACTGAAGAAGAAGAGCCTTGACCTCATCAGAGATTTTACCGTTGACCTCATTCATCGGCATTTCGTTGTGTCTTTTACCAACTCCCTCACTCTGCGCCCCGAAGTTCAAATGCTTACCCAAGACACCAGCCACTACAGTCATCTTGTTTTGCGTAAGAGTACCGGTTTTGTCGGAACACACTGTTGTCGCGTTACCCATGGTCTCGCAGGATCGTAGAACACGGACCAAGTTGTTATCCCTCAACATGCGAGTCGTGGCGAACGCCAGTGCGAGTGTGACAGCTAACGGGAGACCTTCGGGTACTGCGACGACAACGATTGTAATCGCCGTAATAAGAATTTGAATGAACCGCTGCGCCTTTTCGTCTGCGCTCCCATTAAAATTCTTAAGATTGGCCAAAAACCGGATGAGGAGGACGACAAATAGAAGGAGAGCAGCGGCACCACCAATCTTGGCGATTCCTTCAGCAAGACCGTTCAATTTAACCTGGAGTGGCGTAGCCTCGACATCTTCTCGGAGAGCCATCATGATCTTTCCGTGGCTAGAGTTCACACCAACACTTGTGACGAGATAGGTACCAACACCTTCCAAGACTTTTCCACCAGAAAGAATAAACGGATCAAGTTTCTTGGTATTTGCACCGGCTATCATTTGAACCATGCATTCGTCGGCAGGAGTTTTCTTTATTTGGTCAATTTCTCCAGTGGCGGAACTTTCATCGCATTTGACATTGTGCCCAGAAACAAATACACCATCAGCCGGAATCATGTCACCAGGTTCGAGGTAGAGAATGTCTCCAACAAGGATGTCGTATACGGAAATCTGAACAGCTTTGCCGGATCGCATAGCCTTGACAGTTCGGTCTTCTTTCTTTTTATTGAGTTTGACGAATTGACGTTCCTTTTGCCAGTCGTTCCCTGCACCGACAACGACGACGATTAAGACTGCGACAATGATGGCAACACCTTCCACCCATTCAACATGGGCTTCTTTTGATTCAGGGTTGTCTGGGTTTCGGCGGGCGCGTTTTTGGGCTTGGATTGTTTGGTAGATACCGAGGGCGAGAGAGATAACAGCGGCGGCAGAAAGCAAGATCAGGACCTTGTCTTGGAGAGCGATCCACATGAGCAAGAAAATGCTCTTCGCTTTCTTTTCAGGAAGAGTGTTCCGTTTGTATACTCTTATTCTGTCGGCGAAGGCTTGTTCTGATAGTTGAACGGGTGGTGCCTCGTCATCTGGAGTAGATGGTGCCTCTGGAGCGATACTGTCTTCCTGTGTCTTTCCCTTGTACGCCGCCAATTTCATCCTAGCCTCGTCGATCGAGACATTGCCATCCAGAAGAGTTTCATCCAAACTGAGACCAGCGGTAACGTTCGTCCTTAACCCGTATTCCAAACCCTTCAAACCACCCAATGCTTTCAATGCAGGCATGCTTTTGGGGTTGATCATTTTGTTCAGTTCGCCTGGTGTGAAAGCAAACCTATTGTCATCGATCCTGAAGTCCTCCTCGGTCCCAGGATCAGGCCGTAACGCCTCTTCATCGGAAACTTCGGCGGCCGAGGCATGTGCAATCGTGGTTCCACCGTTAGAAGAAGTCGGAGATTGGAAGTTTTTCTCGTCTATAGAATTTCCTCTAGAATCGGCTCCAGGAACCTCCAGGAAGGGCTTTCCAGATCGCGAGGCTGGCTTGATCGATTCATCTCCGGGTCCCAGAGTACCGCTCTGTGGGGATACAGGGCTCCCTTGTTCCTATATTTGGTATTAGGTTTAAATATGTCGATACAAGGTACGCGTAACAGAGGGGAACTCACAGGAACTGTTATCCTGGGAACCTCGGGCTTCGGCGAGCCCAAAGGCTGGCTTGGGTCCGACATTTTTTTTTAAATTATGATTATTATTGTTGTTGTTTATTGATTATATTGTGTATGTTATGTCGATGGATTGAGAACGTTGAGCACACTGTAGCGAGAGACTTGTTTAGCATTCTTGAACCAGGTCTACTTCTGTTTGATTTCGTCGTGACGATGATGAGGTTGTGCAGTGGAGTACAGTGCAGGGGTGTGGAGATGTGGGATGAGGTGAGCTGTATGTATTGTGGCTGTGTGAATCGGATTGCCTGACACCACAGCTTTCTGCAGGAGGTACCAGACTAGGCCTGGTACTAGGTCGATATCTGATAACTCGCGACAACAAACAAACCAACCCAACAGGCGGCAAACGAGCAGCAAGCCAATGGCAAAAAATGCTAGCGAGTCTGCTTGAGGGTGGTGGATACTATTACGTGGTTGGTAGGTGGTGGAGGAAGGGATGTTGGTGATGACGACGACGCAGTCAAAGAGGACGGGGAGGGGATGATGGGAACGGTGGGAACGATGGGGGGGATTGGAGGGGACAAAGGGGACAAAGGGAGCGAGACGAGGCCATTATGACTGTGGGATCAACAGCACAACCAGCTCATCGAACATGCATTGCACTGCACCGCACTACACAACGCTGCGGTTCCAATGGCACCACACTGACCTCGAAATATTCATCAGCTGGCGAGAAGATCCCGAATCGACGGCCGAATCCACCAGTTCCGAGCCTCGAAGGAGCCAATTACTTGGGTATCCTGAATTGTCGTGACGGTAGGTCTAAGTATCTTCGACGGCGCGCGCGGATGTATCGATTCGTGTGATTTTGAACGTTCCTCCGCTCCTTCCGACTCAACTGTTTACTGCTAGGGAGATATCCGGGAAAGAACGACTTCGACGATTATCGTAGGGCTGGCCATCTACGGGGAGGTCGAAACCGGAACGGGAATCGTGTGTATTCCTTGTGGACTCAGTCTCACGGTCGATATCGAGAGATTGTTGATTATCCGTATGTATAAATTACAATATATTTCTAAAATACGAGAATCGAGGACTGACGATGAAGAGATGATGCTGTATTTTAGAATTTGGAAGAAAATCAAGGAAATGTACAGGCAAGGAGAGACTTGAAGAGAAAAGTGCTGCTGCTGTTACAAAATATCGAAAAGGGATTTCCGTGCAGCGTAAAAGTGTAAGTACACCGCCAAATCTGGCTAGGAATTTAATATCGAGCCTGGTTGTATGTACCTGACAACTGCGATCTTACACAGCCCCAAGCCAAGTCCTTAGCCTATCACGAAAAACGCTATGGACGAGTACCTTTTCGACCTCATAATGAGTGCACCCCAATTCAACCAGGCATGCATGCAGACATTTCGCGCATCGTGGGCCATCCCCCAGAAATCTTGTTTCCATTAGCCTTTGAAGGGATGAACTGGCCTTCACCTGGCGGAGCTGAGAGACCAAGACGTCGACTTGGCGGACACGTCTTTCCACTCATCGACCACCACCACCACTTCCACCGTGAAAGGAGAGACTTTATTGGGGCCTGTTTGCGCCCGATTGATGCCTTCTCCTGTTCTAATTTTTCGGCAATTCGTACTTCCCGGCCTCCTTCCTTCCTGCTTGTTCTCACGTCCTTACATACGGGACAGCGAACGAGGCACATCTGCCTGATTGCTGTCACGACAGGAGCATGCGACATGACTCCTGGCTCCACGCATAAAAAAGTATAATCCAACATCACTCTGATAAAATATGTAAGTATCCAAATGCTCAAGTATGAACTTCCAAATCTTCATTAGCAGTTCTCTCTACAGAATCTGGATGTCAAGCCTGGCCAGCCTTAACGGTCGTAGTCGCGCGTTCATGCCCTTCCGTCCCTTGTCAACCTCGAGAAACGGCATGCCACTAGACAACCTTCTTTCTTCCTTTTGTGTACCCATGCCCCGCAGTTCTTGCTCTTAAGCTTTCGTCTCGAATCCCATCCCAGTCTCGTCACTATCACCATTCTCAATCATCTTCACTTGATCGATGAGGAAATTACCAATTACCAAAATGCGTGCCAAGGGCCATTCTCGCTCCTGATTCCCCAAAAGAAAGATTGATTGGGCCTCAACTTGTGAAATCAAATCTCCAAACCAGACCCCCGAGCTTCGGAAATTATCTGTTGTTTTCCCCACGCAAATCCCTCTTGTTTACGGCTGTAGTGTTTGTCGCGCGATTCCCGCAACCAACGTCACAAGAATCGAGGCGTTTCCACGAAAAGAATTGGCATTACGAAGTATGTACACATTTTGCTTCATGTCAAAAATTTTCATTCTCTTGGGAGGGATGGAAACGTTGTTTATCTTGGTTTTTTTATTGGACCCACCCACTTTCCTGGATTTTCAACAACTGCAGAAGCGAGTGTGCGTTGGTGCCAGGCACAAAGTTTCGTCGATTGTGACTTCCAAAGCCGGTATACACCCCCCATACCAAGCTTAGTTCCAAGAAGTCTATCGTCACAGAAGCTTAACCTGGGCAGGAAGTATGAAAATTTGCTTAATTCTCTAATCCTGTGCAATCTTTTATCGTCAAACCGGCCTGGCGCGTATGTAAATTATGAAGGAAAGGTAGGTGTCTCTTAAATACTTTCTTTCTGACTCCCCCTAGCCTTAGTCACCTGGCAAATACGGTTTCGAAATTTATTCTCGAAGTCCTGGTCGAATCTTCCGTTTGTGCGCTTACCTGGTAGCAAGGCTTCGCGAAAGGCAGCACCCACCAAACCCACCAATCCTTTCATGTCTAAGCGCCCTTTTTTCAAAGAAGCTTAAATTTTTCTTTTTTCTTTTCTCCGATGGAAAAGGAAAAAAAAGAGCACTAAACTCTTAGCTTCCTTTCGCTAATGCAATGCACGGCCCTTTTTGATCCTTTGACCTTCACGATTTTCTCACAGACACGTTTCAACTGTTGGCATGTTTGGTGCAGCGAGTTTGTGAGACAGACACGCCTGAACGACCTCAATCTTTTAGGTATGTCCCGCAGGCCAGCTATGCTATCAGATTCAAGCCCGCCTTACTCCGTAAACTGCCATACTATTGTTCACATCCAGCAGAGAGAGTCTGTTCCACACAGCAAATCTCCTTGGGCCTGTTGATCATGTTTGATTCAACAAACTTACGATTTTGGGGTTTTTGACACAACGAACACAAATCTCCCACTTCGACAACACAACCGCAAAAAATGATTAGATCTTGTATATATCTTGTGCAGCCTCGAGGGCATATTATAGACATGTCTACACTTAAGTATATTATAATATAAAACGAGGCATATATTTGATGTAGGCTGCTATATTACACGTGATTTCGACATCAAATCAATACCTAATTGTATCAATCGACCTAGCTAGATCCGAACATAACATAGATGCCGATGAGTCTATTGTACCGTCAATTCGATTTAGTGCAACTTTCAGGCCAGCAAATGTAAGCAAAAATTTTTCATAAGTGTATAATAGCATAGCTCTTCTCCCCAAAAGGAAACCTACGATACTAGATAGTATAAGTGCCAATGCAAGTACGTAGTTTTATGATTTGGCGAGTGCGATCTAAGGTCTTGGCCTGCTTGCGGCTGAAGATCGAAAGCCCCGCATTGATACGACTTCAGACCTTCGACTTTTAGGGGACGTAGCTGATAAATACCTTCTTAAGTACTTAAGAATATATTTTAGGTCCTCTGGCCGTTCACTCTCAAGACTATCTGAGAACACCAATTGACCATCTAGATATATCATTTGTTTCGAGAAATATATTTAACCCACGGATCTTTTTATATTAATCATATACACATTTCACCCATAGATAAGTACCTACATATATAGATACAACTTGTCTCGTACCCAGCCCACCCAGATACAACCCAGAAAATGAGAATCTCGGGATACTTTTTTCTGTTACGGGTAGGCTTCAGCTTGGCCCGGCTATCCGATCTCCCTCGTTGCGCTGTAGGTAGTACCCAAATTGCATGCTATTTCATGGTCCCATGTTGATACCGAATATGAGCTGATCATCGTATATTGCTAAGGTTGGGTGTTTCACCCAAGGTCTGATGCAACACTGCTCTAGCACGGACCTCCATTGCTTTTGTACCCTTCCGCCGGATGATTTCCTTCATAAGGTTGTCAACTGCGCCCTACCTCCGATATGTCCCGAAGTCAAGGGAGTGATCGAAGCGTTAAGGAGTATCTGCTCGAACCTAGGGGTCAACCTACCAGCAGACTACTTCGGGAAGTTCGAGGCGTCTCCACCGCCTCCACCGCCTCCACCGCCTCCGGTGGAGACATGTATGTGCCCGTGTGCTTGCCCAGCGAAGGCGGAACGTCGGAATATTAAGTTATTTTAACGGTAAGGAGTTTCAGTCAAGCGACTGCAATGGCTTGCAAGAGCCGTCTGATAGAACGGTTTTCGACAGTTCATCGAATTCTCTTTTCAAACCTTTTCTTCTTCTGGAATTAAGCTAATGCCTGGCCAATACGAGTCTCGATTACAGGACTACGAATCAATTGATCAATACCACGATTTTTGAAACATCGATACTGGGGCTTGGGATTTTATAGTCTAGGATGGCGAAGGACCTAAGTTAAACTTAGGCGTCGTGGTGGTCAATCGGCTCTAGTAAAATCGGAAGTGCGAATGATATCTCGAAGTACTCCGACATTATCATGGGGCCGTATTTTTATTTCTATGGTTCGATAGTAAAATCGTGTACCTTACTCATAAGCTAGACTGGACGCCGCTGTACCTTGACTCGACCTCTCGAAAACTGGTTGACGGCGGGACCGGTTAGTCTTGAGTTGGACCCTGGACTTGTATATAACACAGTTAATGATCCCTAGAGTTGCATAGTTAGTATAAAGGTATATATCCCATGGGCCGAGTTTTCTAATATCCGGTATAGGTTGGTCTCGTACCCAGACGTCACAAAGGGATACCTGTATAGGTGCATATCACCAACAATGACCAAGATAACAAAGATATCTGATGGGTTAAATTTGTAAAAAGAAAAAAAAAGAAAGAAAGAAGAAGAAAAACTACTCGAAGAGTGACTCATTAAGCCGTGACGAATCTTGATGCGCAGAATGATACGAAGAATCGGATAAGCATACGTCTATGTGTGCGAGGTGTGATTGATTAAGGAAGAATGGCACTCTTTATGATCTCCAAAGAACGTATGATTATACCTAGTTCTCGAAGCTGCAACCGTGGGACCATTTCAGAAACCATCGGCTCAGATTGTTTAGGAACTCTGAGGAAGGAAATGTACATGCCTAGGTATTTAGACATATTTCAACCAAGGTTACATATTTACACGCTTTGGAGCTATCGAGACTTAATCTCTTCCAGTACGTGGGACACTTGGCACCGATTATCTTAAACTCAATACGTCAGACCTCGTCAATCAATAGGCGAAAGCCGGTACCTGTGTGGCTGCAGATAAAATATGCTATGTAATGCAACGCTACAGTAACTGTGAAGGGTTTGTCCAGCTTATGAAATGTTCAACACTTCGCTATGGCCTGATATTTCATGGGGTTCCGGCGCCACAAAATGACCCCAGGAAAATTTATATATCGCCTAAATTCTTCGTTTTGAAGTAGTGATTACTCATTCGCCAGAGCGGGCGTTAAAGCGGAGCGTAGGAGTTGAGTAATCGAATCCGTTTATATAAAATTATTTTACCCGGGCCTTGCTAGGGTTTTTTCGGCCTATCCGAGCGCGGGCCACAAGAAAAGTCGTGGTGCTAGCGATCTACCGCTGCACGCCGAGAACTCCATCAAGCTATTAGATCTCGGCATATAAAACTCCCGTATGCAAGATAGTGGATATATGGTTGGTTGTGCAGAACGACAGCCGTCTGCATGCATGTATGTATATCCTTGAACTCAAAAGTTCTGGGGTATATATATGAGGCTCATATATTGGAATACCAGTAGCTCCTTAGATTGGAGCACGTTCCAGCAGAACTCGCTACGCTTCTCTGCCAAGTTGGAGGTTGATGGCAGTGTCTTTCTAATAAACTCGACTTCGCTTGACAGGAACATCGATTCAACCTCCTGCCGGCTAAAACGTTATCAGTCACTTCAATTATCTTGAATTCTATACTACCTCGTATTTTCATGCAGGAGAATACACGGGGATCTCGAAGGAATACCAGTCTCCGAGTCGGAAAATGCATTCACCGGTCCCGACGGCGATATCTTTCTTTGAGCTTGGGTTGAGCGTGTCTTTTACTGTTATGGTTTGTGGCCTTGGTACAGGCCGCGAGGACGAGGGAAAAAAGTATAAATATGGGCTGGAGTAGCTTCTTCCAAAGCTAGAAGTTCATCACAGCATCTCATCCAGCACGACAAAGATCCCGCATACCAAGCTAGCCCCGCTTCTCTAATATATCCAGACTTTAATCCAAAGCTTCCACTGTTAGTACACCATGTTTCTACCAATTTTAAGCTAAGGGGACTAGACCAGCTAATACCCATCTTTGAGGCACTGAAAAATAGATATACCATCAAAATGCAAATTAAGGCTATCACACTCGCTATCCTCACCAGCGCCCCAGTTGCAGTTCTGGCGGCCAATTGTCAAGGAAATCCTGGCCTTCCCGGTGGCCAATGTGTCAAATTCTGGACTGGTGCGACGGGTTGCAGTGGTAGCTTCCTCAGCTATAAGCCCGATTGTAGCGGTGCTTGCTTCAGATACGACAGCTTCACTGGTATCAAGGCCAGCGGTGACGGTCACTTCGGAACAAACTGCGCTATTTTCTCTGATGTCAATTGTCAGAACCAAATCGCATCGACTGGGAACAATGCGGTTGAGCCGTCTTGCTTCAAGAAAGTTGGAAAGTCTATGAAATGTTACTTTGCCTGCTAGAGGTGGCAACCTTCGGGGCCATGAACAGGGCAGTAAGAAATGTCTACAATTGCAATCCATGTAACTAGCTAGCTGTAGGGGATTTGAAAATTCGAAACACCCCACCCCCGAGTCTTCTCGCACTCCTTTTTGGCCTCTGGAATACTTTTTGTCGACTTGTTGAAGTAAGGCCTTAAGGCCCTGTCAGTTTAAGGACAATGTGGTTTCCATGGTCATAATATTAAATTGGCCATAATATTAATTTCAAGCAGATTATTAATATTCGAATATTCTGGCTACTACGAGACCAAGATTATCCCACTTTGAAGTTCGTTGATTGCGAAATTTCCGTATGGTAAATCGGACGTATATGTAGTTGCATGGCCTCGCTGCATCGCTTCGTGAACCAGAGCCAGGACCACCAATGGCCTCATAACCAAACTCGTGCGCGGACATAATATCGCCTTGATCAATTGATCTAGCCTCGAATCCAGGCGCCAATTGATCGCCTAATCGGGTTGAGGCTAGCATGCATCCTCTTGTGTTGAGTGTTGAGACCCTCGACAACGTTGTGCAACGTCAACATTGTGTTGTCTTGGCGCATAAAATCCAACATGCTTCGACGACAGCTCCAACATATTTTGGGAAAGTTTTCGCTGCCGATGGTTACACAACACAGTATAAATGCAACGTGCCTAGCTAGTTTTGTGCGTTGTGGTCGCACAGGGCTGCTTTCTGAACGGTCCTGCTCAGCTTAGATCTAGATATAGATCTGACGTTGTCTGGTTATTACGAAACCAGATCTGACTATATATCTATAGCTATGGTTTTAACGATCAGGTCCGTTTGAGGATGTTTTTACATACATCGGTGTTATTTGTCTCCTGCGCAGCACCACCCTCTGGCGGTGTTATATATATATATATATTAATATTTGCCATCAAGTCGGCCCGACGCTACCGTGGTACTGGCTTAGTCTCGAGGCTAGACTGTGCCTGCACTTGGTTCTAACTGCAGCGTTGGCTTTGATTCCATGAACCGATATCATGAAGCCACAACAAGACCAACCTACGCAGCCCAATACAGGTTTATCGGAAGGGCCACCCGACAACACTTTCGTGTAGCTAGCCCGCGAGACCAGGCCACCCTGGGGCTTGTAATTGCCTTATAGCTTTTGGCTCAATTATGTGGCGGTGGGAGTACCTTCGGGGAACAGGTGCTGAGCTCTACATAGCTACAGAGCTTCCCAAGTACTTTTTTTGAAGCACTTAAATTCATGAAATATTGGAGTGTGCATCCGCCCATGTTTCTTCATGTCCCCCTACGAGTTGATTACACACTTGCTGAAATTCGCAATTTATGACCCACTTATTTGACGAACGAGCAGGTAGAAAGAAAGAAAGGGAGAAGTCCGAGGCTCGGGATCTTGTTTGGGCACTATGATGATGATGATGATGATGATGATGATGATGATGATGATGATGATGATGATGATGATGATGATGATGATGATGATGATGATGATGATGATGATATAGTCGCTAACTATGGGTCGGTCTTGAAATATATTTGTAGTAGATTATGAATATGAATTTGAGCCTATGGAGTAAATTCTCCTCCGCCCCATGGTGCCAGATCGTCCAGTTTATCGTTCTGTTCGTCCTCGATACCGTCGTCTAATACCTGGTCGTTCTCGCCACCAACGTTGAGGATTGTCTCCGCATCATCCTCCTGCTCGTTAGCGCTCTTGACTGGTGGATCCTCCCATTCAAAATCATCCAAATCGAACCCTTGGCCTCCGTTGCCATCTTCAGAGGCGTGTTGCCCGGCGAGGATTATCAAAACTACATCCTCAATCTTGCCTGGATTGAGCGTATTATGCTCGCGCGCGGTGGTAAAATTGTCCATCCAGATATTGTCGAACGCCGCATCAACAGCGACTTCTCCAAGGGTCGAGTGCCGCCGTTGGAACAAATCAAATTTCCGGGAACATTTTGGAACTATGCTCCTACTCCCGCCACCAGACTTGATTTTTAATTGAAAAAACCAGCTGTAATTTAAATACCTTGCAAACCAGTTGTAGTTGGGGTAAATGATAGATGGTAATGTGTAAAGCTCAACCTGATGGCATATTTTTTTGTTGACCAAGCGCTTCAAGTAGCTTTCATACCTAGAGCTCACACTAGTCTCTTAGTGGGATAGCAATATGGGGTGTATACTATAGGTGGGTAATATGATGGTATATAGAAGTATCATAGGATCCAGAGAATGTAACGGTAGATACGGGTGAGGGGAAGTTTGTATGGACTTAGGCTGACCTTATCATCTCAGTATTTGCTTCGTATGTGCCAAAAACAAAGTTTCCCTTATCCTGGGAATCATCTGCGTGCGATTTTAGTTGACCATCCGGAATTTTCCCCCACACTATATCCGTATCTATTTTTTCCGGTCCGCCGAAGGAGTAGGCCGAACGATGCAGCCACTAATTTCCAGAATCAGCTTAAATTTGCACAGCAGAACAATGTCTCTCTATCGTCGTTTTGGGAGTCGTACCTCTGCAGCATGATTTTTAGTGCCCGTCACCCAATTGTAATTTTTAGCAATCTACAGAGCAGAAATGCGGTCAGGAAGGCAGCCAACCATAACTAGAAGGATTATTTTCTTACAGCAGGGGCTCCTACGTCGTCCATAACCGTACTCTGGTTTTTACACCTTGGTATCTTACCCGCAGCCCTGACTTTCGTTGACGTAATTTTTGTGAATGTGAACTTTGGGTTAACGCCGTCCTGTAAGGGGCCTTTGATGAGAGCTCCTTGTTTGTTTTTTACCTCTACGAATGGAGCTTTCTCTGTTGTCATCTTCTCGAAATCCTTTTTCACAGATTCATCATCTTGAAATCTCCTCCCTGTGTAGCGGACGTACTCGTTGTGATAATTTAAATTTGCATAATCTTCTGGCGAGAGAAAGATCGCGTAGAGCTGTTGAGGGTGAGAACCAAGGTGGACCATTTCCCTGGTCTTCGTAGAGATATAACGCTCGGAGAAGTTGAAAATTACATCTCCATTTTTGAACGCTTTGCCGTGGGCTTCCTCGAGGGCTCTCTTCAAAGTTCCCCGAATTTCTTTCCTGAATTCGCTTTTGTTGAAGCGGCGGATACTGGCTTTAAGATCTTTTGTGTACGAGTAATGGAATGTCAAATTACGTGGTATACCTGCGCTGTCAATCTGTTTCGGGATTTTCCAGAACCGTGCATTCGTCGAGAAGGACTCTTGGGGGGCCAAAGAAGCGGCTCTGGCAACTTCTGTATAAATGTAGTCGATTGAGTTAGCTGAGTTTTAGTATCACTAGGCTCTAATTGGGGGCTTGATATCAATTGATATTAGCCTACTTACGACACCACTGTTGGAAGATGTATTCAGGTACACAGCTGAGATCGCGGGTTGAAGCTCCGAACAAAGAAAGGAGGAAAGCCCGTTCAGAGGTCTTCTCTGTTTGTGGTCTGTTGCCGCCAATGAATCTCATCCGAAGGTGGTTTCCGTTAAATTCGCCTAGGCGACCGCTGAGGTTTACTTTTTCTAGATAATCAAGGATAGCTTTTTCGAGCTTGTTCTCCGCCCCGAGTTTAAAGCGCTTCGAATACTTCTCTGCGAGGTAAGTCATCCAGTCTAGAAGATATGCTTTCTTTCGCTCCTCTGGTGACCCGCACAGCCGTATTCGTAGCACTTCCAGAGGTATGAACCTGCCCGGCGCCATGACTGTACCTTTCTTAGTTAATGTGGTACCGGTGAAAACGTATCGATTCTTTCTATGATTCCAGCCAGCGCCTGCAGCTGCAGCTGGGGCTGGCAAATTGCGAGGTTGGGGCGGGTTGCCAATATTATAACTGAAAAGGCGGTAGTTGCATCCCTAGAAAGGCCGTTATAATCATCAGTATATAATTATGGGGAACGTGGCACAATTATATAATGGGGTATATATGATTTTGGTAACGCACAGGCGACTGGGCGATGGTACTAGGGTCGGAATTGGGAAGGGGGACATCCGCGTGGAGGCGCTCGACCATGGGAGGGTATGCGGGTTTGTTCTTTTTGTCGGGCTGGGCTTTCGGTGGAATCTTGACACTATATACTAGCGGTTTGCGAACCGTGCTTCCAGATGAGCGGGTCGCCCTTTCGGTGGTATATTTGTAGGTTTCAGGATGTTTGATTGGGGTCGTAGCCCGGAGCTCTTCCATTCTACCGTTGAGAACGAACCCTCCTTTGAAAAAGGTATTTCGGTAGGGATCTTCGTTGTCCTTTTGGAGCTTGAGCCCGTACTCGATTATCTTCCCCCACATATTTTGGCATTGATTAGTCTTTCCGGTCCGCGGTGCGGTGGAGGGGTCTCGGTTGGCAAATTCAAAATATTCCCATGTCTTGAAGTCTTCGGCACCATCTTTCACAGGGACCTCAACTATGCACGCGCACGTATAGCTGATTAGCAGATGCCTAGGTACTTGTATATAAGTACTTATGGATATGCATACGTACTGTTCGAGATCTCCACCACGGTCTCTCCAACCAAATCAGGGCCGTATACGCCCATCGTTCCTTTGATTATCTGTTCCTCGCCGTATTCCTCTGGCTCTCCCTGACTGATTGGGTCTGTGATGTCGTCCGTCGTGACCTCAACGGCCTCCTGCTCATCCAGCTTAGAATCTTTTGCTCTTTCAACCTCGTTGAAAGTGTCTTCATCGTCGCTGGAGGACCCCGCACCGGTACCGAGTTTCAGCGTGCTGTCCCCCCACACCGCCTCTTCGAACTCGAACTCGACACCTTCGATATTCACGTCGACGCCGAAGTCGCTGTCCTCGCTGTCCTCGATCTCCTCTATCGTACCGTTGCCCCCGTTCTCTCCGTTGCCCCCGTTCTCTCCGTTGTCCTCGATCTCCTCTATCGTACCGTTGCCCCCGTTCTCTCCGTTGTCCCCGTTCTCTCCGTTGCCCCCGTTCTCACCGTCCCCCCCGTCCCCCCCGTCCCCCTCTATCGACATCCCACCGGTCACCCCATTGCCACCGTTGTCCTCTACCGGTATCTCACCCCCGTTGTTATTTTGTCCTTCCCCGCTTACAAATTTGTTCCGCTTTCCCTGAACTTCACCCCCGCTCTTTTTCTTCCTAAGTTGCACAAGGACCTCGTCTCGCTTGATCTCGTACTCTCGCTTGTCTTTCAAGCTGATCTCCTCAGACTCGTTCATCTTGACAATTATAAGTTTAGTATTGCGTTAAGAAGTGCTTGCGTTTGAATAACTACGGATGCCGGCGAGATGTATTCGAATCAAAGTTTAAGTTTAGAGGACCCAAGTCAATTTATAGCCTTATATAATTTTCAGGTGAACCCGCACGTCGAGCTCGAGTCTGCGAAATCCCTCTATGCTTATATGGTAAATATCGTAACAGCTCAAGTGGTCGGGTTTCCAACCCCGTAGCTAAACTCTGATGGCGTACATACCTAGGTATGTACATGCACGTGGGTTTGCTATGGTTGTAGTTAGGAAGTTTTACCCGAGCAGCTGAATTAACTATTGAGTCCTTATTATGCAAGTCCCGCCACTAGAAATATCACCGGGCTGAGGGTTACCCCCTGCATGCGTCTAGTTATGCATGTGCATAATATTAAGTGGGTCCTAGGCTAGTTTCACTAGGTTGCAATCATACATTTCCGAGTCTCGACTCGAGCGCTATATAGATACCGGCCTCAAAATTAGCTTGGTTTTAGCGCAGTCTTCTCTGCATGTAACTAGGTACGTAGTATGCCCTGTGACTTCGTGGTCTACTTGCATGTCAACCAATTGCAAATATATATGATGAAGTGATCTTAGGGCTATGCTGTTAACTTTCTCGTTACATGAAAAGGGAAAAAGAGAGAGGGGAAAAACGAGAGAAAATGATGTTCAAAGGCCGACCTAGGGCCACATCGTAAATCTAGATACTTTCTACGTGTAGAAAAATTAAATAACACGCCGGATTTACCACCTAGTTCAAGCATCAAAGGCAACATAAGCTGCGCTAGCAGCATGCAAATCTGCGAACCCCCAAGTAGAACAATGCCAGACAAATCCATTTGTCTTGACACCACTGACCGTGACACCCGCCCTGAAGTCGCTGTCCCTGCTGCATTCAATATGATTGAACGCTACAAGGACAGTTGGGATTCTCTCGAACTTAAAATTCTCAAAATTTACCCGATCAGTTGTAATCTTTCTTGGGGAGAAAGCATTTCTAAGGGTCATTGTACTAAAAACCCCAGACTGGATGCGCCGTTGGTTTCCATCCGGGTGAGCCAGCCATGAGCACCCAATGCCTTCCAATTTACTCTCGCCCCAAACTGTAAACTTGACTTTGAAACCCGTTTTGGTTATCTCACTCTGGGGAGCCTCAACTTTAATCTTGGGATCTCCAGAGCCCGAGATATTAGCACTAGTTATCCATACAGTTACCTTTGGTATTGCCCTGGTGTACGCTTTTGGAAAGGCAATATCTTTTGTAAATATCTGGAGATTGTCTTTCACGATGCCTGAGCCTATTGGCGGATTGGGCACCGCGGTAGCTTCTAGGAGCTTGATATCATTCCGTGGCGGCTAGTAAATGCTTATATTAGAGACCGGAGATGATAAATACTGGTATTTGACTTTCTTTTTACTCACTTCAGCGCCAATCGAATATCTTCCTGTTTGAATCTCCTCCATCATCCTACTTTGGTCGAAAATAGCCAACCAAGTAATATCACACCTGTTCAAGTTAGCAAAATGCCTTGGCCTGACTCCGTGAATAGAATCTATGTAGGATTTAGTCGTTTGTGCTTACTCATTTAAGACACTGTCTGACCAACTGTGCGCGCCGATGGTAATGACCTTTCCACTGCTTGATTGCCCCCTCTCTTCTGGTGTTTTGAGGGGGTGCGAGTCTTCATATTTAACAGGGTCAATAAATGTATTGAATCGATAGCTCGGAGCCGGGACTGGGTTCGGGGCCAAGCTTGGGGATCGTCGAAAGTCTATGCGGTTGATTCCAAAGTGTAGTTTCGGCTTCATTGTGATGATACCATTTGCGTATCTCTCCAAGTCGATAGAGCTTCGGTTGACAGACGAGATTTTGTACGAGCTTGGTTTCTCCCACTAAAAACATTATTTAAATATAGGTTAGAGCTTGGATTCGGTATCAATTAATTATAACGGATTGGCATATAGTACGGAGGAAGTATACCTTTGTGCTCCATTCACCTCCTACTAAATCTGGAGGCTGGTTATCTAAAGTACCCGCCAGCCGAGGCGCACCAGCCGAGTAAATTAGGTCAAAGTCTTCAAATAGTTGTTTAGGAGCTGGGGTGGCCAGATTGGCATATCGGGATTCCTTTTTCGTCAAGGCTTCAAAGCCTTCAGATAAACCTTTCAAAACTTTGTTGATATTCACTTGCGTAGTTGTAGTGTTACCCCCCCAGACACCCCTAACTTTGGATTTAGTGGTTCCTTTGAGGCCTGGAAGGAAGCTATTGGGTGTCACATCCACCACCTTGATCTGTGCTGCGTCCCCACCAGATGCGGCGAGGAGCGTATCCACAGAGAACTTGGGGAATTTGTCTGCTGAAAGGATTGGCTCGCGTGGCCGAATCGAGAATCCCATCAAATGAGAATATTTTGTGGGTTTGTTGGATCTCAGGGCTGCAGTGTTGGATTTATCGTCAGATGGGTCATCATTAGGATCATCTATATTCCGGAAACATAGTCATGTTAGCCAATTAATCGGGGCGTCGCATTGATTAATAAATTAATTCGGGGACTTGAGTTGCAAGGGCAAAATATATACTCACAGCGCGCCCATAAACCTGAAGGTACGTATTTGTAGATGGGATCTATTTGGAACCTGTTGCTTTCATCCGTAGGTTCACCTTGCAATGAAGTGCTCTTCGTTACTGTAGCTGTCAGATTTGATACAAGCCTGCTTTGCTCTCTCGTCGGTTTCGCATAAATCTCATTTGCCGATGTGGATGTATACTGTGACTCCCCCAGGGTGATTTGCGATATTGCCGCCCTGCTATGCACCTGCAGTTCGAGTATACCGGCCCTCAAACTTCCTAAATGACTTTCCTTTGCTTCCTTCGGGGCAGGCACAAGCCCTGCAACGACCCCGAAAATATGATTGGATTTATCGTCACCTGTGCTGCTCTGGACTAAAAGAACCCAAAACTCCTCTAATGATAGGGGTTTTCGGACGGTTCTACGAGCTCCGAAAGCGATTGTGAAACTAATCACCTTAAGGTCTACGTATACTGTCCCGGAGACTGGCGGACCCTGGATTGTAATCTGGGCCGAGATATCAACACTAAATTTCGCTCGGACGAACCACACTTTCAGAGTGTACGAAACCCCAATCTTGACGCCGACACAGATCAGGTATTGGAAAGGTTTGTAGTTGATCAGGAAATCGGCATATGCGGTGAGATAAGCCGATATATTTCCGACGTCGAAGTTGATCGAGAGTTTACCGCCGCCCATGCAGAGTTGGGGGGTGATAGCAAAGTATGCTTCTCCGGTGATGCTGATACTACTGTCATACTTCCAAGAGATGCCCAATCTAGGGGGGTTAGGGTAATGTGCTGGCCTCTGGTAGGCGGGATGAAAGCCTCCAATAGTAAAGACCCAATCCCCTGCGTACTGTGAATTTCCGAACCATGAGCACAGGGCAAAGCCGCCGGTTGGTTGGCAAGCTTTGTCAAGAATAAATGAAGCCGGGTTCAATTGACCTTGCAGTGAGAAGGCGCCCTTTCCAAAGTCCAAAGATGCGACGACATCTAAAACCACGAGAATGAAGGCTTCGCTTGGTTGTGCTTGCGGTGGAGCCGTTGCTATTGCGCGACCAACTATTGCAATCTTGAGATCATCGCCAACCTCCACAGTCACTACTGCTTGGACATCCACGAGTTGGAAGGCTTTGACGGTAAGACCTATTCATAATAGTTAATATTTTTATTTTCGAAAATTGAAACCCTTTACTCTTCCCCCCTCATGCTAGGGCCCAGGCTATAGGCTATAAACACACATACCTGCTGCGATCCATATGGTGTCCTTTTTAGGTTTGATCCACCCTGAATTCGTAATATTCTTAAGCTGATCTAGCGGGCCATCCTCTTTTTTAAGGGATTGATTAAGTAATGGGAAATTGTTCATCTCATAAAGTTGTGGGATCCGAAGTGTGGAATTATAACCAAACCCTCCAGTGATTCCGCGAACCTCTGCGAAGCCGAAGTGCATAAGTGGTCCCGTAACCATTAGGATGCCAAAAATGCTCTTATATCCGGATTCCTCTTCTAAATAAGCACCAGCACCCAAGAAAGTGTATTGGGGCAAGCAGATAGCCAGGCCACCGCCGTAGCCCTTTACGCCCTTTTGCTCGATCTTCTCGAAGAGGCCGGCAAGGGTAACTTTGCCCTGTTTTACTTGCATACCCAAGCCAGATAGAGAAGCGGTGATTTGCATCTTCGAAAGATCGTGAAGGCTGGTAGAGTATAGATGTAGCTCGATACCAAACCCCTTTAAGGCAAACTGAAGCGGCCCAAGCTTCACATCCGCATCGAAGACAACCGTGAGCACTTGGTTTTTGTACTTTAAGCTAAGATTTGCGATCGATAGAGGCCCAACTTTCTTTTCAAATGGTGCAGGGGCGCTTGGCTTGCTTTCATCTGTTTGCTTAGCCACTTCGGTAGACGGTTTGGCAGCCGAGGTCTGAGATGAAGATGTTACTGCCTTTGACGAGGAAGCGCTATTGGTCCCTCCTGTGGCGGATTTTGAATCCTTTGAAGAGCCCTTTTGGCCAAAGACATAATCCAGAATGACCGTCGGGCCTGATTTGAGGTCCATAATAACCATAAAATGAAACCCGCTTACGATGAGGATGTCAGCTTTATCCAGTGTGCCACCTGCCGCAATGGGCTCTTTCCAGTTTAGCTTGTCGTTACTCTCGTTGAAGATGTAAGTATTGAAAAGCCCCACAGTTGAACGATCGAGTGAGGCACTTGACCACAGGAAATCGATCTCTTCCAAAGGTTGTTTGACCTCGCCTACTAGAGGCAGATTACCACAATCCGGGAATGCGTTTAGTTTGATACGTAGAAGCCGTACCGGTGCACTTTTAGCCTCTTTTGATTTTGTATCTTCGGCAGTACTTTTCCCCTTGTTATCATTTTGACCTGACTTTGCTGGCGCGGCCTGGTTGTTCTTCTGGATCTGTGCGAATTCAAACCCGAAACCTTTTATCGATAGGCGAAAGACAAACATTGTATGGCCTTCCACGGAAAAGCACCTAACTGAGGCGACTAGTGTGTCTAGGGGAATTTCGGTATTCCCTACGAACCCCGGAAGGTCCGCCGCCAGTTCCTCATCTATAAGGTCCGCTATCCAGTCTCGAATCTTTGGGTTTTTTATATTGCTACCCTTTGCTGGTTGGGCCTTAGCACTGATCAACCAGTTGATTTTCCCTGGCTGTGGGGTGGATGTTTTCAATTCTGCTGTCGACTTCCCGAAGTGTTTGTAGGAGAGACTGAAATCAACATTCGCAATGACCATACGGGCGTTCACACCAAGTGTACCAGAACCCCCTTTGCTGAACATATATTCAACGATTAGCTCATGCAAGTAAACATTCTTGAATATATCCACCACAATGTCGGCTGTAGTAGCATCGAAGAAGGTGGCCAAAGAGCTCATTTTGATCCCATGGAGCCCTCCTCGCAACAACCAAGAACCCGGCGTTTGATATTGAAGGGTGATATCCAATCGTCCAACCGGGGGTGAATTGGATTTGGCGCCGTGTCCATATATATTCACGGTTCCGTCAAACCGTACGGCGACTTGTTTGGCGCCGCCTTTGGGTTTGTTGATTTCGAGGAAGAGGTTTAGCTCCTTGATTTGAAATATTGGTAGATCACCGCCCATTTCCGCGGTGATACCGAACGTAGTCTCAAAAGTCAGCCTTGTGTTTTGGGCCGAATATTCTACTTCTAGAAGAAGCGCGTGGATTTCGTTGGGAAGCCAGCTTGGGATGTTCTCAAATGGATTGTCCGGGTCAAGATATTTTAACTGTATGGCTTCCTGACAGCCTTTTCTTGCGGGCCACGGCGTATCGCTTGTGAATACTTCGTATAATGGGTCAAGTGACTGCTGGTAGTATTTTCCCTGAAGCGTTTTGGGTGGATTTTTGCCTAGGAGCATTCCTCGAAAGGTAAAACTACCATTCTTCATGCGTGCTGAAAGCACAATTGTATTGAAGCCCCCCCTAGGGGCGCCAACCGGGAGATCAACCTCGAACATAACCGAGGCATTGTATATTTTAGTTTTTGAAAAATCGAGATTAAGTCTTCGTATATGGATGCAATCCAGCCATGAGCTCTTGGTGCTGGGAGCTGTACTGAAACTTTCTTTGAAGAGAGTGGTCAGCTCCGGGAAGGCACTATCGTTCCCACCCAAGCTTGCTATTCGTTTGTTAAGCCAGGTCCCAATGCTTTTGATCGAACCACCAGCTTCATTCCATTGCAGTGAAACGGAGAGCCCACCACTTCCAAGCCCTACGGACAGCATTGCACCCTTTGTTCCGCCTTCAGCGCCCTCTATTTCCATGACTGGTGCCTGCAACCAGACCTGAGAGAACGTTGTAAAATCGAATTTCGGCCCAGAGGATGGAATTTCCATAAACCGTCTTTTGAGGATGACTTTGATTCCTTCGAGTTTCAGCGAGGGGATATACTGGTTCAGAAACTTGTTAATCCCAGTGTCATCATTCGACCTTTCAAGCTCCATCTCGAGTCTGAGGAAAGTGTCAAAACGGATACCGCAAAGCATCCAAAGCCCGGACCTACCGGTTTTCCCAGGCTTGGAAGACGCTTTCACCACATCAAGCGGAGCTCGAAGCCAACTGGGGAGATTCAATCCTGAAATTTGAATAAGATCGCTTAGGCCGACGGTAGCTTCCTCGCCCGTCCCCGGGGATAAAGCGAAGAGGAGATGGCCCGGGTACGCATACAGACCAGACTCTCCACCGCAAACTTCACCAAATTGCTCCTTAATTGCGGAGGCTTGCGTTGTAAACAGCAGGACTCTCGTTGGATTCAAGAGCATTCCCATCTCGAAGTCAACCAAGTCGACTAGTAGGGAAGAATCTGTTCCAGTAGTGTGGTCTATCTTTCCATAGGCGGACATTAATAACGGAGGTTCAATAACATTCAACCATTGTAGTAGTGTATTTGAACCACCGAGCATCCCAAAGAAGGCTCCTGTTTTATCGACATGCACATCTTTGATAAATTCGATCCTCCGATCGCGATCACTCATAAAGCCCATGAAACCACCAGCTGCAACATTTTTAACGTTAAAGCATTTCGATTTATTGTCCTGGCCAGCTTGTAGGGTTTTCAGGGTAGGATTCTTAATTTCCTTCCGCGGGATCGCGAGCCTTCTCACGACAATCTTCTCAAATATGTTTCCACCACTCTGAGAGGAAGCTTGAGAGGCCCCACTATTGTTTTGAGGGTTACTAGGAGCACTGGTCGTATCCTTCGATGTCGGAGCTGTCTCTTTGGCGCTTTTGTTATCCGCCATTTTCTACGAGCCCAAGGCGGTAGCTAGTGCGTGGGCAATAATATATTAGAGGGGCTTCTGGGAAACTATGATTATGCCTGTGTTAAGAATTTAGAGTCTATATCTATAAACGCGACAGGTGTGTATACAACAGGGAATTTACCACCAGAGCGCAATTCGGCTGACCGAATTGCTTTGCCAGGTTTTAGGTCTTCTCACTTTCAATCTTTTTGGGGTGCTATTTGCAGCGACGAGTTGCGTAAGATTTGTCTGTTTGGTCGAAGGTCAGGCTTATATTGCTTTGTCTAGAGCTGGATGTGGTACTTAAGGTTACCCACTGGCTGAAAATCCTTGCTTTGGGCCCAGCTGCTTCCGTAATTCAATATGTAACTAAATTAAAATCGCACGTATGCACTATGGAGAACACCTTCGTACATGCGCACCGATATTGCGGGAACTCGCGAGTGGCAAGCTAAGGGTTTCGCCCAACCAAATACTAATGTGTGGTGTCAACTTTGTACCTCAAAGTTTAATCGCGGTCACGAATTTAAATCGGCGGTTGATATAAAAAAATTAATGAATTTGGGGAAGTATATGTGACATGATTGTAAGGCCCATGGTCAATACATAGACATAAATTTCATATACCTCTTTGCTTTTCCACCTTCAGGTAGGTGACAATAGTCTCCGTTTTTTCCCATGCCAGCTGCATCTCTTCTCCACCTTTAACTCGTACCGAATACTCTTCTTGGAAGATTATCTTCACATCTGCAGATACCATGTCGTTCAGCTCAACGCCACTCAAGATGAAGCTTAGGTTAGGCATATCAGAGAGTGGACACAGCTTTCCGCGAGGAACCACACGGACTGCGAGAGTTGTGGTTGGTGCTGGCGCGTTGTCCTGTGTTGTAATTCGAGTGAATTCTTTGGCGAGACCGTCACACTCCCTGCCCCCTGCAAGCCATCGGTTCCCCTTGCCAATGGAACGGGCAGACGGCAGAACAGTTAAATTGGAGGCGTTCTTCCGGGTCACGCGAAGTAAATCTGTCCGATTCTTCCCCGCTGGCAAAATTACGGTAAGTGATTTTAGCGCAATGGACCTGTCGACGTTACTTTGGGCTGAAATGGAGAAAACCAAGTCGATTGCTGCAGGATTGTCGACAGGGATGTTGCAGCCAAAGTTATGCAAAGGAAACACGGCCTTTTCCAAATAGGTCGTCTGCAGATTCGCACTCGCAACTGCGGCCTGCTGCAGGGGGGTTACCACCACTTCCCTTGCAGCTGCGCGGAGCTTGAGCTCTGGAGAGGGGTTACTTTGACGGATTCTTGGGAAGGGAAAGTTTCCTCTCCGTGGAAATGGCGTAGTCAAGGACGCCGCTGTAGCATGTTGGTGGCCTTTTGCTACCTCCGCGCTGACCGACTCGTAGTTCAGTGTCGGTAGTTCCCTTGGACTTCGTTGATTGCTCAGTCCCGCTGTCGGCTTAGCCAAAAGGTTAACACTCAAAGTCATCGGCGCATCGTTCAGCTGTATGCCGGTCAGAGCGGAGCTAGGTTCTGGCGCATTAAACAAGTCCTGTGCCAATACCGTCTTAGACGCTCTGTGGGCCGTTTCTGCCAATACTGCAGAATTGACGCATCGTGTCTCCCAATTGTAGATATTGGGAGCATCATACCCTCCATCGGTTTTCGCTTTGCCTTCAGGGTAGTAATAGACTTGGGCCTTGCCGGTTGACCTTAGGGCGGCCGTTTTTTGTGAGTCTGGAGCCGTTGCTGTTGGGAGAAATCGGTACTTGAAGCCAATTTCGTTTTTCCCGAGATAGTCGCCTACAGAGAATTTTTGCTGATGCGGAGGTTCCTTGATGGTGATTTCATTTTGACCTTTATCAGACCAGAAACCATCACCAGGTTGGCGGTCAAATAGGCAAAGCAACGTATCGGGCGCTAATCGTTGCATCCGGGCTACCTCTTCCCCTGGGTCTTTTACGGCCTTTGGCCAGGGTACCTGGATTCGAAGGTCTGGAAACGCAAGGACAACTTTGCTTCTGATGATGAAGCCCCATTTCGGTATCTGATATTTACCTTTTGCTAGTTCTACATTGATGTTGGCCTTCAGTTGATCTCGGATATAGTCGATCTGGGTGTAGAATCGGTGGTTGGCGACACTCAAGGCGCCATCTAGGAATGCATTCGTCCATATTTCATCGATATGGAATGTCCGAAAAGCCTCCTCCGGAAGAGCAAGTGGTTCCGGGTATAAGTAGACGTTTGGTATATTGAGGAGCATAAGTTTATCGATGATCCACTGCATGATAACCGCCCAGCTGGATGAGTTTTGGGCATCCAGATCTGTGGCCGTATTTGCGCCTCCCCCGCTAGCCGTTCCTCCACCCCCAACAGCGCTTCCTGGAAGTTTTATGTTTTGGCAAATATTTGCCGTAACTTGCTTGATTTCGGTGACGATCTCATCGTCGGGTTTCAAATCCGTTTCCTCATCCTCTGGGTCCAAGAGGCACACCTTTCGCTTGTTCCACCTTCTCAGAGTATTTTGGCCCCTCCTGCCTTGATTCGCATTCGTATCCCTCACTAAGTTCGTTTTCCCATCTGGTTTTCGCCTCAGTCTATCTAGAATATTTTTCCGATCTTGACTTGATCCCCCTCTAGCCCTATCCTGCGCTTCGTTGTTGATCCGCGTTCGTAGTCGTAACATGGCGGCACTAAAGACACTGTCGGAAGAACCCAAGCCTCTTCCAAGCTCCCACGCAAGATGATACGTGAGGTCTGGCACTCCGCTCACGCAATCGATTATTTGCAGGTCACTTCCGACATTGCTGGTCTTTGGAAGTGTGGAAATGTTACTGAGCTGCGGGACGAGAGCACCGCGGAATATTCCAGCCGTCCGCTCTCCGGTGGATGGTCGAAATGAAATAAAAGAATACCCAGCATCTAATCTTTGCCTAAGCCATTTGCAGTTGACGTCCTCTTCCGCACCTTCCGGGACCATCTTCCCGACTATCCCATTGATATCTTTAGTAGAAAGCCGTAGCGGTTGAACAGATTTCCCTAACATAGCTAATGCAGCCGCATAATTCTCCTCTTTCGATGGCAAGCAGTCGTATACCCAGGAGTGCAAGGATATCAGGCCGACATACCCCTTGGACTTGATCAAATCAACATCCAAAGATAGTAGCCTCTCAAGCGAAAAAAGATGTGCGACTATAGGTATTGGTTTCGACAGGTCCGTTATTGTTTCGGTAAGTCTGACTGGTCCTGACCTAGGTCCAACGACTACCCCATATCGAACGTTTCCTGGGCCTTCCGTGCTGGCACTAACGGTTCCCGCTGCGTTTACCATCCGGACATGTGACATGTATTGGAACTTCTTCAATGAAATTATGGGCTTCTTAGTAGCGCCATCTATTTCGCAAAAAAGTTGTTCGAACAGTTTATATGTTAAAAACACCGCCTCGACGATATCCGTGCCTTTCTCACCTGATGGCCTATTATCATCTGACTGTTGCATTAACTTGGGGTCCAACGGGAGGACAACTTGATTATTGAGGGACCATAAATCCTTGAGCTTGAGACTGTAGGCCTGAGTTTGGGATGGCTTCAGATCTTTCAGGCTGGAATAGGTACTAAGAACATCTGCTATTTTCGACTGCAACTCTTCGATTGCAAAACTGAGAATCCCGATCCAGGGATGACCTTTGAATTTGTCTCCATCTGCCACAGGTCGAGCCCATGGGAGGTGGGGATCAGTGAGAAGGACGTGAGGGAGAACTTTAGCTTCTTCACCGTACCCTGGATGAGGAAAGCTGGAGTATACGTCGCCAGGAGCCAATGCATAACGAGGTGCAGTGATCCTGAATTCTCTCTCTGTGCTCAGAGGCTTTGGTTGATGTCCTCGAAGCTCCAAGGTGTGATTTATAGCAACCTTGTAGTCGCCACCATCTAAAGATGGTATAAATGACGAAAACAACTTCATTTCGCCAGGTTCGAGCTTGACCTTCAGCTCATCGGCGGCAGAATCTGAGGCTTTTGTGGTGGTTGACATGGTCTTTGCTATCTCAAGGCCAGTCAATATCTCGGGTCCAAGCTGTTGATCAAAAATTAATACGGTCAGCTATCGATTCTAGTACACTATTGTATATTTTTATTTAAGCAGGCATAACTAGCGAGATATACATAGCGTTAGACTTACTTGATTTGCAAATTTAACAAACGAATATACCGCTATCAGGGTTGTCTTGAAGGCCCGTATGAATCTCGCTACTGTCTTTTTGAAGGGTTTGGACTTCTCTTCTAGGTAGTTTCTTTACTAGATCTATAACTATATAGACCCTTTGTATGATATGCTGAAAAAAAAAAATTTAAAACACGAACTCAAGTCGACAACGCGCCAGTTATTGTTAGAGCGTCTCAAGATCTTCGGAACTGGGTTAGCGAACTATTGGTAAGGCACAGAGTCTGCGTGCGGTGTAATTGTGGGGGAAGAGGGCGCAGTCTCTGGCTCTAGCTCTCGTCTCTTACCCAAAGTTTAGGCCGACGGCTAGATGGCAGAATGGGCAAAGCTAATATCAATTCGGGACCAGAGCTGGAGAGCTCACAATCACGTTCGGAACCCCAAGATACACTACGCATCTGCGTTGAGCAATATATGCAATATGCAATGTACAATATGTAATATCTTGACGCCACATATTATATTGATGGCACTACATACACGTACAGATAACATTCACCCCTTTTCAATGCAGACTTTTGGTCGTGTGAAACATGTCTAAGCCATGTGGATACGATATATCATACGGTAGGCCGCCCAAGGTTTGTCATAATGAACTTAGCAGGGCGCATCGCGCGCGTCGTTACGAATTGTTCCTGCATGCGCAACAAGTCGATTTGTTGGATTTTGGAGGAACGGCTGAGATTCAGCTCTTGCGAGAATAACAGCTCTTGATTGGTGCGCATTTCGGAGCTCGTTTATTCTTTCCTAAGTTATAAAACGTGGCTTGCAGGGGTATGCGGTCGGGAGGTTCGCATCGATGGCCGCGACCGCGACCGGCACGAATCGATTGTCAACCATATGCATGCGCATGCATGGGATATCAATGCGGGGCTGCAGCTGGGGTTCAAGACCAGCAGAACTGGGCCTTGGGTGTGGGCACATGTGCATGCAAATTCAGGGCTGAACCTTCTGCTCAATTGCTAATTTCTAATCTGGTGCTTCGAATTCTGACAAAATCCAACTAATCCACCGAAACAATTGCACAGCACTCATTGGTTTGCGCTTGAGCGATCCTAGCCGTATTGCAACGAATGTTGGTGCTTCCTGATAATCTGAATAAGTCCAGACCGCAAGCATCGATTTAATATTTGGTTCAATTTTGACAAATAGTACAAACTATAGACTCACAATCGGCTTGTTTTTACATTTGATAGCTATAGCCTTGAGATTCAACAAGCTTGAAGAGTTATGGACCGCCCTGTTGTGTGTGTTCCATTATCCGTCGATGCCTTCGTCCTCAGTCCCCCGCTGTTCGCTTCTGATCGAAAATCGAAGATAAGCCCATTGAACCTGCCAGATTATTCCGGGCTTCGATATGGATCTCTACTCAAGGCAGATGTCATACCTTCGGTGCGACTTCACGCGGCATCTCCAGTAGAAGTGAATACGAGAATCACGGATGTCTATGGCACTGGAAAACCCAGAGCTGACCGTATGGGCGTCTATCTCCATTGGGTTCTACCAAGGGGCTTTCGCACTGGAATAACTACGAGTTATTCAGCCAAGGAACAACATAACCAACAAAGAGTGGAGAGCGGATTTCCTGCGACTGGAGAAAACATTGAAAATAACGGCGAGCCAGACGTAAGTTAGACGGTTTTTAACCCGGCAACTGAGAAGCCGCCGCTGAATATTTTTTTGACATTTTGAATTTTATAGTTTCGGCCAGTCCCTGATCGATGGTTCGTTTTCAGGTACATAGCCAGCGCCACACTCAGTGCGGATGGCACGGCGGCGACGGAAGCGGAAGCACCAATCCTTCGCTCTTTTGTTGTCGAGAGCGACAGTATTCGAGAAATAGAAGACTTTGGTACGGCCGAAGATGTTGAAACAGAGGCGGCCCCGTTTTTGGACCCCGATAAACCCACGGGAAAACAAGGAACTACATTCTTGGGTCAAAAATTCAGGCTCGAGGATTGGGACCCTAATAGACATACAAGACGCGGTCCCGGGAATCCGCTGACTGTGGTCAGCAGCTCCAACTCCTTGTTCCCAGATTACCAGCCACATAATGCCCATGTATTTTCTATACATGATGATCTCACCTACACAGCGAAAGATGGGACCGTGAAAACTTTACACACCGCCCAAGTATCATACCTAATATTTGGTTTCTATGCCAATGAACGCCTCGACCCCTTCCACTTTGATCCTTACTATGCGAAGATCCTCTCAGCACCATCCCATAAAACTATATTAGAAAAATGCTTTATGGAACTTCAAAACACGGCATCTGCGGCGGCATGGCTTGGCAAGGAAGCAGCGGAGTCAAGATTGATATGCCACGGCGCTGTACATGAGGTTGCGTGGAGTTTCTCGACGGCACCACTGAAGGTTCCCGCGGAAGATATAGCTCAAAAGTTCGAAAACGAGCATCCGCTGGCTATCGGGACGGATGTAATGGATGCTGTCGAGGCATATATGGACTCGTATCGGTCAACTGATGCTCAAGAGGGCGATCAATCCGACACTATGGCAGACATCACTAGTTTGCTTAGAAAGAATAAGAACGATGTCCATGCTTGCCGCGAAGAAGCGAAGGAGCTTTTTAGGAATCGATTCAAACCGACTGCAGGGGGGTCAGTATGGCGGTTTAGTGATTCCGACGAGGCCGCGGCCGCTTCACGTACGAAACCAACAACCTCAAGTGTGGCTGTCAAAGAGGACCGGACGAGGCCGACGGACTTCGAGAAGCAGGCCATCAATGAATTGAATGTGATACAGCATTACAAGGACGCCTGTGTTCGTCACCGAAACCAGCTCCAGTTTCTTCTCTTCTGCGAATGGTGGAAATACCGTGCAGAACAAGAAACGGTGTTCAGCTCTAGTATGATGAGTGAAGAACAAGAAGAAAAACGAGCGCGTATCGCGGAAATCAAGAATACGGTGCGCGGGCTGATGTATGAGCTTCGAATTCTCGGCCTCGGTGATCTAAACAGTAGCTTCGTCGGAGGGAAGCTGATTCGGCTCAAGAACGAGATAAAATTCAACCCTATGGTCCAAACGAAAACAAAGCTGAAGGAAACAATGCAAGCAACCTTTTACGCAAGAAAAGATCCAGCGGTTGTAGTTGCGGGTGTTGAAAACCCTTGGCCCGAAGACTTCTCAAAAGCCAACTTGAGGGTTAGACTCAGTAGCGACCTGCCCCTCAATAATTCGGCAAACGGGGAGCTTTCTTTCAATAAATGGACTGGCTTATCAAAAGAAAAGAGAGGGAAGATCTCTGGATTTTCGGGACTACTTGAAGGAATTGTTCAGGAGCTGCAGAATCCGGAGTGTCTTGACAGGCTGATTGAGATCGAGTCAACTGACAAGAAACGTTGGATTGAGGCATGGAAACGTTTGCATTTCGAGAAGCTTATTGATAAAGCCCCTGCCGCGCTTAGGAAGACTTTAGGGTCCCTCTTCGCAGAGTGGATTTTCTTTACTTCCAATTCTTATCACGACTTCGACCCTACTGCGGATTTTAAGTATTTTCGCAAACCTCGACCGAGTGCTGTTTCACAAGATGTTACGATGAAGTGGGGCAATACTCAAGGTTGGTTTCCGCTATTTATAGAATGGGAGGCCGAGTACTATCATATTCCGTTCGACAAATGGTCACTAAAAAAAGAGATGGATGGAACAATCATCTACGCCATAAATGATGGCCTAAATCTCTATGAGGAGAAAGGCATTAAGTCGGATCGAAGGGTCGTAAGTGGGCGGTCACTCCTTCTCCCACAAGTTAGCGAGACTATCGAAAACCAAATACGGAGGCTTTTTGAAACTGCGAAGCCGGGCGAAGTTTTGGCCGAAGACGTGCAGAAGCGTATATTGCAAGACATTAGCAAATTGCCATTTATGTCCACGAAATTAGACGGCTTAACGGACCACCTTCTCACGCTTGTTGGTGGAGTTCATGTATCCCCCCATGGCAAGGATGTCGAACCATCGGACGTACAGGTCTCGGTTGAAGGGCTATTTGATGGAGATGTGATCGATTATTTGACCACCGCCACGTTCGATGTCACGCCATATGGCAGGTACCTAGACTTCCAGAGAGTTCGAAACACCAGCAAAGAGCGAAGGTTCCCTTTCAAACCAGTTACACACGGCCAGGCTAGACTCACAAAGTTCAATATAATCGACAAGTTTGGCCAGGCTGTTTGCGCGTTACCAACTGAGCGCGGGAAAGAATTCATTCCGCTGCTGCCGCATACAAGCAAGTCACTATCCTGTCAAGCAAATTCCTCCGCGGGCCCTTATTTTTCCAACACCGTTTTACAAGATCCAGAAGGCCAATGCCAATTCATCCAATTATCACCTTCAATAAACCAAGACTCTCGAATAAATGCTTGTTTCGTGTCGCGGGATGAAGGGGAACGGGAAGAGAGCACAGATCCGAAGTCAATAAATTACTGGATTAATCGAATGTTCGCAGACCGCCAGACATCATGGCGGCCGTGCGGCGAGTGGGACAACCCAATATGGGGTTGGCTCCTTGTAAACTATCGTGACGGTGGCCTACAGATCTATGAAGGGAACGGGACCTTTAGAGCGGAAGCTCTCCTCCGGGAAGATAAAGTGTTTTGGCGTCCGAAAGGCGCTGCCACATTTTTTGGAGACGACGATGCGGAAGGAGACGGTAGCGACGATGAAGAAGATGATCGAAAAGCCGCGTCCACCCAGCTTGATTTCCTCTTGAGGCGGTTGAAACACCACATATACTTGCGAACTCTGATGGACCTTGTGAAACAAGCGTTGCAAGTGCTGAAGCCAATCCCAGGTAGCTATGCGGATCAACTTCCCGCAATTCTAGGACGGCCGTTGGCACTGGTAAACACGGGATGGTCACTTGAACTAGCGACGGCTCCGATGTCAGATCAAAGCTATCAACCGGAGGAGGCGAAGGGTAAGGCCGCTCAGCCCACGCTTCTGGAGTATGAATTTGATTTAAAACTTGGGGACAAAAACAATTCGAGTGACGGAGTTATTGGGTATTTTTTCGAACATGCCCCAGGCGCGCCCAAATATTCCAAATCGGATGCAACGGACCCTTACAATATGGACTACGATAGTATCTGTACCGACTTTATGGATCCTATCCACCCTCCAGGTGTCTTAAATCACATCGAACATCTGACATGCGTATCATCTATGCCAAAGATGAGGCCATATCATATAAATCCGACCCACCATAGCCCACAGGATTTCCGATATCTCCACGACAACATGCTGCAGGTATTCGCTATGATTATTGATCCATTCAGTACGATTACGGGATATTCTGGAATATTGCCGCCTAAACAGTTACAACTACCCCCATGGACCGTTGAGGAAGCGATGAAAAAAATGAAACCGATGATTCGTGTCGGTCCAGTCTTGATACCTGGTGCCCTCCCAGACACCAGCGAATTACAAATCGCAAGCGTGGGGGGGAAAGGCCCTACGGACTCTGGACAGACGCAAGATAGCAGCGATGTAGCCAACGGTATTCCAGCACATGTCCCCTCTGACGGCGACTGGGTTTGGCTACAACCAAAGCCCGTTGCGACAGATTCAGACGAAGTTGAGTATGTTGAGATGCCACTCACACAATACCAAACAGGATTTATTCCTACAGAAGGTCCACATACGGTAATAGAAGGATTCCTGCAGCTGAAGAGCGTTGGCAAAAACAAATAAAATACAATCGAAGTTTGTGAATAGCTCTCTCACGCCTGCGCTCACTATGTAGATTTTCTTGTTATTGTCAATGCAATATAATATTAATGGATATATCGACACCGGTACCGGAAATGTGCTCGTTCAATAGTTCGCCCCTTGAGCGCCCGACCATCAAGTACTCTATTTTCCGTACAAAATCTAGCTACAGCTTGATATATATGTATTTAATTGCTCTGCGCTCGAGACCAGTTAGTATTCACCTAAGTATTTTGACATACAAAATTACCTCTGACTTAGCTTAGATATTGTGTTGGGGATCAGTCTCATACCCAGACCACACAAAGAGTGACCGGGATCAGATTCTACAACATATTCAGCGTTACAACCACTTAATTTTCGTTCAAGAGCTTCTCGCGGATACGAGTTAAATCAATGAGGTAGAAACTTAACCCTGTGTTCGGAGCTATGCGATAGCGTATAACTTTTACTGCTATGTGTATATGTGCATGCATGCGCATGTGTGCAAGCCGCTCCATCTGGCCCTGATTCGGGGTGGTCCTAGCTAACCGAAGTTTGCTTCGGAGGCAAATTGATTGTTGGAACCACTCGGGCCAGTTTCAGGGCTCGCTATAGCCAATTGAATCGGATTATAGCCGGACAAGAGGCGTTCAGCTGAGCAGCCGTTCAATATCAACTATCGAGACGTCGAGACGAATATTCAAGGAAAGCGGGGATTATCGGATTGTACAATTGTGGATGTAAATGCGAGGGTGCCTGCAAGCTGCATATATCGTTGTGCGCACACATCGCATTTGCAGCTTGCAGGCGCCGAGTTTCAGCCATTCCTGTGTGCGCTGAACGTCGTCTAAAGTTGCCGTGCCTTCTGTGCGGAATTATTCTGCATGCACTTGCATTTCAGCTCGAATTTGCCATGCAAGCGTCGCATAGTTAGTAGTCTCGAGTCTTCGGGTGCAGGCCTAGAGTGGGACCCCGCGGCCCGATTTTCTAGCTGCGCCAGAAGGCCAATTCAATGGCAAAATAACTCCCATTTAGCTAGGGTTCTAAACTTCGAAAGTCGAAGGGGTGCTACTTGCGTGCCCATGTTCGTATCGTCATTTGCAATATTTGAAAAATCACGGAAATACTCCTACGAAGAAGCTATTAGATCGGTAAATGAAATCGAGTCAATCGTACTCTATCTCGAATAAAGTTTGAAAAAGAAGTTTCGGAGCATAATTGATAGCTCGATAGCCAACTACCTCACTACCACTGCAATAATGTGTAAGTGCGCTTTGAAATTTGGGTTACTTGTTAGAGCTCAAAAACTTCACGAATTCAAAGCAATCGTTTATATACGTATATACTGATAGAGAGAATATAGCCTCACCCCGCCCGTCTCATCTTCGACGAAGCTCCAGTAAAACGATCGATATACCCATAATCCCGAATGGGTCCGCGTCACTATCTCGTTATCTAAACGGCCATGGAAGCCCTTTCAGTCCAACGTCAGCTTCTCCCACATCATCATCCAAGTCTATCTTCCATATTGCCACTCGAACGAATATACAAACTACACCGAAAATATTGAAGCATGTAGAAGATTGCCGCAATTGGGTTACTCGCTTCAGAGTAACTATCGGCTCGGATTTCGAGTGCGAGCGGATTTTGAAGGGGAGCCGTACCCTCCCGGTTTTCAAAAAGTTTATCAATGCTCAAAGAATCCGAGATATGCCAGCAGAGGGCAGCGTCTGGGATAACACACTCAGATGGGCCTTCAGATTCGGAGAGGAACTTGATAGTTTTGTCTTTATCACATCGCCGTTTTTTCCTGGAAGCACAGAAATAGCAGAAAACATATGGGGATGCTGTAAAGCTTTACTTCTGGTATGCAAGCATGTGCTGGTATATTTACTACTTTGGAGTGATGCATGCTGACATGAAAGCATAGATCGGTGCTCGCAACGTGACTGCGCTCCAACGGTTCTTCGACGAGCTTTATCATGTATCAGTCGCATTGGAAATGATTAGATCCAACAATGAGATATTTGCGTCGTCAACAGACTTGCAGGAGGTGGCATCGGCGATACTGGCGCTTTTACATGGGTTTGCTATTGCCGTTATGCTACACTTCAAGGTCAATGCAATTAGTGCGTTACTCAATTTACAGAAGGACACCAGCGTTCTAAGCTTTACGACGTTATGCTAACAAATTTCGAAATATAGTTACCAACAAGACACTAGAGGGATGCGACACCATCATTAACCCTATCATCAATGAATTCAAAAGACTCAAAGAGTCCCTTGAGTTGAGCATCTGGATTTACAAGCTCAGACAGTCTCCTGAGATTTCTGGTACGACGCAATTGTCTTGTAATTGTGAATGCCGTCCCAAACTAATCTTCATATTGTACTCATAATTCAGGGACGGGTGATGTTACTTTGACGTCGCTAAAGTCTTGGCTGAAGAGCAAGATACCAAGTGCATCGCAAGTATTGGCATGCGAAGGGACTTGCGGCTGGTTTGAAGAGACACTTACAGAATTCAAAGAGGGTTCTGATCAGCTACTGCTAGTTACTGGAGCGCCCGGATGTGGCAAGTCAGTCCTATACAGCTGGATTGTTCACAGACTGCGCATGCACCGGGAAGACATTTTAATACACCACTCCCTAGGTAAATTCTTGTATTCATCCTTGATACCATAGAGACGAAAACCCTTGCTGATGCGTATATCTCCTAGATGCTACTGTGGAGTCTGGTGCTTCGTCACTGACAATCGTGAGATCGCTCACATTACAATTGCTCAATAAAAGCGTCGGTAACGTCGACTTGTACAAACGGCTCGCCAACCTATATAACGCTTCCACAAAAAATCCAGAAGCTTACAGCAGCGTTGAGATTGAGAATTCATTGTGGCAGATTTTCGACGCAACTGCTGTGGCATCGGCACAGTTGAACTTGGTCATCGATGGCCTTGACGCTATCGAAGGTGGTAATGTCGAAGCGGAGAAACTGATACAGCGCTTCAAAACCATCATCGAGAAAAACGGCCCTAATTCGCTTAACTGCGTCATATTGTCCAGACAATTCCAACCGAAGCTCACTATCAAGTTAAAAGAATTTGCCATCACTGATTCTCAGACACTTTACGATATTAGGTGCTTCGTAAGCCAGTTTGTTAACAATTATTCAGGGTTCGGTGGGCTCACCGGCGACCAAAAGAGCGACATTATTGACAGAGTAGTCGCTAAAGCTGCTGGTTCTTTTCTCGCCGCGAACCTACTTCTTCAAACAATAATAAGATATGGGACGCTGGCAGATATCTTAAAGAATTTGGGGTCCTCTTCTTCCGATGGAGTTCCCGGGCTGCTTGACATCTTGCTCGCAGGAATTGACTTGAAATCTCCTGATGTTCAAAAAATTATTTGTTGGCTTCTCGTAGCGCAGCAACCAATGTTTTTGGTGAATCTGAAAGATCTCCTTGAGATTCGGACGGAACCAGGAAAGGCACCACAGTTCGTCCGGCGTTTAGCTTGGGACGTCGAAGCAGACATCATCAAACCATGTGGTTCTTTGATTGCCGTCGAGGGCGGGGTGGTCAGATTCACACATCCCTCGCTGAAAGAGCACCTCTTCCAAAAGTTAAAGACGACAGGTTTTGGAGTGACACTCGAGCAGTGCCATTTCCAAGTTTTCAGTGGATTAATGTCCTACATCCATGCATGCAACCTTCCAACGGGTCCTGATACCGACTTTGAGCCGGCCGATGCTTCGTTGTTCGGCAGCAGCCTTCAAACTCATGGATTGCTATTATATTGCATTCGGTACTGGGTCCTCCATTTCAAGCAATCTACGTGCTGGAAAGGCGGTAAAATCGACGTTAATAGCAACTTGATCGCACTTTTCCCTACAACAATAAGTTTCCCTCGCTTGGAAGGCTTCATTGGAAGGACAGACGCCTTCACGGAGGCACTATTCCTAGAGTTTGCGGAAATTCGGAGAACAATACTTGGGAATACGGCCTCTACGATACACGCCTTGATAAATCTATCCAGATGCAAGACTATTTGTGGAAACGTTAGAGGCTCGGTCGATGGTATTTATGAGTGCTGGAAACTCAGTAAAACTTGTTTTGGAAGCCAGTCCCCGCAGTGTCGCAGCCTAGCGCTACTGTATATTCATTCGACGTCAAAAATTGGGTGGTCAGATACATCTGAGGAAGTCTACAAATGGCTTTGGGCTTTCCACAAGGATACTAAAACGTCAATTGATTTGGAAATCGTAGAGATGATGAAGGTTTACATCGAGCAGCTGCGGAAGAAAAACCGACACGACGAGGCGACACGACTGTATAAGGAGCTATGGAAGATTTGTGGTTCAACATTCGGCGACACACATGTTATTACCACTAATATTCTTGAACTCCTTATTGGCTCCCTCAGCTCTTCAGGAGGCGACGTTGACGAGTTTCTAGACATTTGCCTCGGCCATTTATCTGTGTACGAGAAAACATTGAAGCCTTGGGACGAACTAAGGATCAGTGCTGTTATCCGCCTTGCTTTTGCTTACGAAAGGAAGCTAAATATATCATCAGCACAAGACACTTTCCGGCTCGCTATTGAGAAGTTGCAAAGATGCACCACAGCCGGCGAAGAATTAACTAAAATCCACATAGCTTGGGTTCGACTGCATATGGAACTCGAAGCGCTGCTGTCAAAAAACGGTCGGAAGGGCGAAGTCGTGCAGCAACTTGGAAGTTTCTGGATAGAGATAAAGACATTTGTGGCCAATCTAAGGGAAAGCGCTGATCTGGAAAGCCTCATTACCTATCTCGTGCTTCTAGCGGATAGATTCGACAAGGTTGGGCTCCACCAAGAGTCTGAAGAGCTTTATGAAGCCCTTTGGGCACTTTTCAGAGGATTCACACATCTTTTCCAGCATCCTGACGTGCTGAAAGTCGGTGGTTGTCTAGCTGGATTCCGAGGAAAGCGGAACCCAGGATCGGAAGAAGACCTCCTTAAGCAAATTTTAGATCTATGCCGAACTGAAGGGCCTGCCGCTCAACAGGAAGTCGACGCATATCTTCGCCTTACGGTGTTCTACGAAAATCATCAGGCATGGCAAAAACTTCTTGACACTTGCAAAGCAGCTCTTCAACGACTATGGCCACAGCTTTTACTACCGAAAGTTGAGAAGATATATCTACCAAAAGAGTATCGTAAAGAGAGTTTAAAGCTTGGATACCGACTTGCTACCGCTTATATCGGCTTGAAGATTCCATGTAGCGCAGAGCTTACCTATTTTCGAATTTTTGAGGCGTGCTCCACCTCTTTGATGCTTGGCGAAGATGATATTTTGATAGCACTGACCAGGCTTTGCGACTTCCTCGAAAAGAACGAGAAAAATGAAGAAGCTATCAAAGTCTTCTCCAAAGTTTATGAACAGATGCGGACCAGTTTGAGTCCCCGTGACGGGCGCAAAATTTCTATTGGTCTACGTCTCGCTGATCTCTTCGTACGGTGCAGCCACCCCAAAAGGGCAGAGGAGGTCTACCTGCATTTATGGTCGGCTTTGTCTTCTGGTAAAATCACGTCGCAGTTATTCGAGATTGTGGGCAAGCTCTCAAAGTTTTACGTGGATAATCCTACGTTTCAAAATGCCGAAAACTTTTACGATTTGTTTTTTAAGTGCATCTTCAGCGTCGAGGTCCAGATTGATTTTACAGCAGACCCACAAATGGTATTCGACATCTATCAAAGGTTGACAGCAATCCTAAAGCCTAAGAAGGGATCCACCACCATCATCAAAAAGCTCACCGACGATCTCAAGAAGTTCTACTTGGTCAACTTTGGTGATCAGCACATTTCCTACCTGCAAATCGTGTATCGGTTGACCATCATGGTGGAGGACGAAGGGGGCGTAAATGAGGCCATCAGGGATTATCAGTGGCTTTTGGCGGCATTCAAAAACAAATCCCTTCAAGGAGAACTCCAGATCATCATTGTGGACATCAAGAAACGCCTTGCCGCTCTCCTATCCCGCACCAAAGAGCGGTGCAAAGACGCGGAACAATACTACCGAGAGCTCTGGATTTTCTGCAAAAATGACCATGGGCCAGCTAGCGATCAAAGCATAGAGTATCTCAGACTATTTATTAGCTTTCTCAAAGACCAAAACCGCCTCCAGGATGCACTAAATATACTCGAGAGCACCGTCATCGAGATTTTGTCAGAAGAAGAGAATCCTCATTTCCTTTATGAGGGTGCAAAACACATCGCCAATCTCTACATCTTGCTGGGTTGCTCAGTTACTGGTTTAGCATTCTCAAAAGAAATTAGGAAATTCATTCTACAATTTTCTATCGATCGTTGCAAACCAGAAATCCCGCGGTTCAAAAATCTAGTCCTACGAGCCGTCAACGGTTTCATAACTGATCGGTGTTATCAAATTCTTCTATCAACCTTCGAGTCTGTCCTCTTCAACCCTAACAATCCTGAGCGAGTTAGCGACTTTCTCTCGGTTCTCAAGGCCGTTCTTAAGGAGACAGAGCTTTATGAGGTGTGGCTTCGCTCTTCGAAGTTTGGCGAGTCGCTCGATTTTGTCTTGTCGGCCGGCTCTCGCCTGCGAATTTTCCTCCTCGCCCAACGTCGAGAGGATGAGTCGGCGTACATATTCAAAGAAATGTGGAAGTATTTTGAGTCGGACTATAATCTATTTATTAAGAGAAATCGCAAGCCTACAATGAAGGATTTCCCCGCATCTGAACTTGAGGCTTTCTTCAAGAAATGCTTGGAACAGTGCGCGCGAGATGACCATTCTCGAGAGTCAAAACTCATCCAGTCGGGCACAGCGCAGGTGGAGGCGTATCTCATTGCGAAAGACATCAATTCGGCTTTCACAATTGCGATTTGGACCTACAGTTGGATCGAAGCCGAAGGGAAATTCGCACATGTGTTCAAATTGCTCTTCCTGCTCACATCCAGCAATGTCAAAGCACACCCGGATGAGGGACTACGCGCGACCATTGCAGCCTTTACTCAGGAGATTCTTCGTAGTATCCTATCAAGGGAATCCGGTATTGGTGTTTCTTGGACTACGATGTCTATTGAAGAGCTTAATAGACTATTGATCCTTCTCGGAGGAGAGAAGTCGTGGGCTTTCATGTTAGTCATCATTAAGTGGCTTTGGGATCAACGTAGTGAACACGATGATACCTGGACGCCAGATCTAGTTACCGCCATTGGGCGGAGGCTCTGCGATACATATATGGTACTAAACCGCAAAGAGGATGCTTTGCAGCTGTGCGAAAGGATCCACTACAATTACAAGCGTGTGTTTGGGGAGCTCAACTCGCAGACATTACTGTTTGCTGATTTGCTTGTGCAACTATACGCTAGCGCTCTCCACTATGACAAAGCGATGATTCTCAGCGAAAAGGTTCTCCAAGCCCTTACCAATCCGCTCCACAAGGGCGAACTGAAAAAGGGAAAAGAGGTCGATATCATCTTCAGACAGCTCAACCTTCTCAAGTACTCTCGCTCAATGAAGGGAAGCTGGCAGAATCCTGAGGAGAACTATGTCTCGCTCATCTCTCAGCTCCATGTTTTATATATGCAAAAACACTCTAGATGGGACGAAATTGCAGACTTCAAATTTTGGTCCGCGAAAGCCGTCGACGTCAAAGATGGACCCTTCGCGTGGGAGCCACCTACTATTTGGAACATCCTAGAGGACGAAAGTATTACTTGGAAAGGAGGCGTGCCAAGTATCGCCGAACCACCGAAGAACGGCCTTCCCGGAGTTCGATCCCCCAAGCGATTGTCGAGGACTCACACCACGTCTTCCGAAAAAGCCTTTCAAGGGAGAGAAAGTGAATTTGAAAAGTTTTCAAAGACATCTTTCCAGCTCTTGTTTTCCGAGTGAAATGTAGGTCAAGCCCTTCTTTTATTTTAAGACTACACTTCAGTGATTGACGCGGACTTCTAACGTCGTAAACAAGTTTTCCAGTGTTCCCTCAAATCTAATATGCCTGATCCTTCATAACTTCCTATAGCTTAGTTGCGCGATTTGTTGCATCCGGTCTCAGACTGCACAAGATATTTTTGTAGTTAGTGCAACTATGATCAGCCTTGCGTGCATCTTAGCCTCTAATTCGGGTGCCGCAATATAAATAGCCATCTACAATCACCAATACAATACATTGTGTGTCGATTCAATTATGAGGTTTTCGATGACCTCCCCAAGATTTACCAATTAAATTAGGTAATTATGGTCTCACGGTGGGTAATTGCAATTGTCGACTTGTGTGTAGCCTGATATAACAAATGTGTTGTGTTTCATTTCCTAACGGGGATTGAGCCTGTGTGACCTGTCAGCCTTTTTTGTGACGTGCTCCGGGTTGCAGCCAATCATATGTCGACCTGCTCGAAGCGACAACGCATTTCATTCATTCCTTCATACTGTCAAGGCTCGACGAGAAACCAGAAGTTCGAGTTCTTCGTACAATCAATGCAGAGGAGGGTACTGAGCTAAAAGACCATTAGCAGGCCTACCTCATATTTTAAAATCTGAATTGCTTTTGTTTTCGATGCTTAATAAAAGTCCATGCAATATTGTATTACATCCGATTGATCATGACGTCTGGCCTCGAGGCTACATGATATCAACGAATATTCGAGTTAACTCAGGTAATAACAGTGATGCACATACATACATATACCTCATTCATCTTCTGACCGGGCGACCTTTCATTCCTAAAACTGAATAAAAAGCGCCGGTGATTTTTTTTTTCTCTGATAGACATCTCCCTTGCAGGTCCTCTATCACTGTATATTAGCAGATGTACATGCTTTGCATTGGAGGCTGGTGATATACACATGTGAATTAACTACAACATAATAATGTGTTGATGGAAGGCCTATCTCACAACGCAAGATTGTACACCACTGTCTGAGGTAGCTTGGTTGGGTTGAGGCTGAGATGTATATATGAGAAAGCTGGCTAGGGATTTCCCAGCCTGAAGGCCATCTGGTTTTTAATTTTTGAAAATTAATCGGGTTCCAAGGAGCAAAATAATACGTGGCTACGGCCATATGGTGGTGGTACTATAGGCATTGGATCTCGAAAGAAAAGAGACAATTTGAACTTGAGGGCATCGCAGACGCTCGTACGAGTTGAGTGAGGCTCTGCAGTGTGAGGGAAATAAAAGTGACCTCGAGATAAGAGTATAGTATCGAGTGAGAGAATGCGGGGATCCGGGTAATGAAATCTTTCGAATTGAATTACGATTGGGTCTAAACTAAGGCTACATATGATTTTGTCAAGGGTCAGGCACTCCACCCCATACCCCCATCCGTCTAATATATGGCAGGTACATCGTAATACAAAGTATGTTATTGGACTTGTATACATGTACCCCCAACATCCTTGTAGTCTGGGATGTTTGAGGCGGGGACGAACGCCAAACCAACGCGGGATTGCAGCCAAACTGATCATCAAGATACGCATGCATAAAACCGGCATCGGCGCCGGATCCTTCACATTATTAGTTATTAGTATACAATTATGTATATCTAATACGTTGATATATAAGCTCGATCGAATTCCCTTCGTCCTAGCATTTACGTAGACTAAGCTACACCTGTCATCTTCTGTCCACTTATTTCCTTTCACACGTACGTATTTAAAGATGTATCGAACGTCTCTTTGCTACCATCCGCAAGGTGCGGCGACTCTATACGAGTTGTCCACAAAAGTACTCAAGATTATTCCTTTCGCGAGCTTGGAGGAGCAAAATCAGTCCCTCTTTAAGTTTGCTTCTGGAGAAGAGTCTGTTGTTGTCACCTCCGAGACGATATTTCATCCACAAGGGGGCGGACAGCCATCGGATACTGGTGTCATGCGTATGCAAACAAAAGATTCGACCATTGAGGTGTCAGCCGTGCGGTATGACCTCATAGACAAAGGGAGAGTCTTGCACTTAGGTCAATTCACAACGGAGAGTAAGTTCGCGGAAGGAGACGAAGTCAAGCAATCTATCGACGTGGGCAAGCGCCTCTACTACTCGAAACTGCATACGGCAGGGCATATCCTAGGTCTTGCAGTACGAGATTTGCTGGGCAAAGAAATTCCGAATTTCTCAGAAGGGAAGGCTAGCCATTTTCCTGACTCCGCGTCCTGCGATTTTGGTGGTTCTATCGGTAAGGATATTGAATCTTCTCATCCGCTCCCATAGGTTGGCATAATTCGTTCTCACTGACAAATCATTTAGAGGGAAAATACAAGGCGGCAATTCAGGCAAAGGTGGATGAGTACTGCGCAAGGGCTCTGCCAGTTGAAGTCGATTGGTGGGAAGAGAAGGACTTCGTGGAGAACAGCGAGGAGGCACCCGATGCAAGCTTTCTTCTGCCTGGGGATACGAAGTTTCGTGTCATTAAAATAGTGGGGGGTGGTGCATATCCCTGCGGGGGCACGCATGTTGCTGATACAAGCAAGTGCGGTAAGATTACGGTCAGAAAAATATCGCGAAGCAAAGGCACTAGTCGGGTGAGTTACAGTGTCGAGGAGTGAGGCTATGGTTGTCTGGGTATTTCTTTGTCTTTTGATCTTCGAAACTCATCTGTATGTACCTATAGGGTGTGCACGTGTGATGTTCATCTATAGAGCCGCAGAAAACAAAAAAACAAAAATGTTCTCTCGGAGACAGTCTCGGAGGCAGTCTCGGAACTGGATTTCGGAGTCCAGGTTATGCTCTGAATGATAGTGTATACGCTCGTATTAATGTATTGCATATTCATATTCCCTGCAGCTTCGTTCACATGTATATGCACACACGGCTTGTAAAATATTTCGCCTGCATGATGCCAAGATAGAAGCGAAGTATTCATAGACGTCAAAAACATCAGCCTTTCGTTCAGCTTAGGGTGATAGAGTGTGATTGGCTAGTCACTAGAGTGCCAGGATGCCGAATGATACAACTGTCATCCCCTGTATAGCCATCTTGGTCACGGTCGTTATAGTATGTACAAAAGATATATATGAATCTAGATCTCTAGTTTTTATGCGGAATGCTTACCCACAAATAAACGAATCGGCTTCGGTATTTTGCCTCGCGGTCAATTGGAACAAGAGCCGCCTCCACGCTTCGGTAGATATTTTACTGTAATTTATATTGCATGCTCAGCTGATCATCGATCAGTGCTCGTTAGGCCTTCGTTCACTATTTTCCCGGTTTGGATAAGAGCCCATGACAAAAGTGAGATCCTAACCAATATCAATCTTCCAAAACCAAGATATGTAATGCACGTTGATGGAGATAGTCCGCAGTAAATGAATACGGAACGCAGAGTGCACTCGCCGATGAGGCTGCCAGGCGTATGGGAATTCAGCGCGAGAATTAATTCCGCATTTTTTTGAACATTGAATCTACCCTAGGTTTATCTCGTAAACCGAATGCTGCTGCGGGTCTCCAGGTAGCTTTGAAAATGCTATATATACATCGATGCATCTGATTCAAATGCACGAAACAGTCCAATTCTCTAAGGTGGTGAGGAAAACCAGATTTTGAATTCTCACTATAGCACTATCAGATCATCTCATTCTTATCAAAGTTTTCCCCGTACTCTAAAATGGCTTCCCAAGTTCTTGATAATATCACTGCTCAAAAGCAACTCTTTTTCAATCTACCCCAAAGAAATGGTACTGTAGATGAGAAGTCTTACTTTGGCCCCGTAGCCTTACAAACCGTGCCAACCAATTGGCGAACCTTTGAGGACCAGCCTCTGACAAAATCCAATATCATTGACCTTTTCGCCAATCGTATTCCTGTTGTCCGCCAGAAGAACTTCCTTAACCAAGATGAGCTAAACAAAATGCTCGAGATTGTCAAGGCTCATGAGCTCGTAAGTTGCTTTCTGTTGTATGATTTTAGTTATTGATATGGTCTCGTTATTGAGATAATTATAATAATTTCTATTAGGGCGAATACGACACCGAGTTCACGTGGCCCCGTGTTGGCACTAGTGGCATTACCCAGTACGATCACATCAAAGGTAGGCTCTATTTTGTAACTGATACTATGTTTAGAATACAAAATTGATATATTGTAAATAGACCCTCAGAGCTACTTCGACAAAGCCCCCGGAGCCTGGTCTCTTCAAACAAAATGGAAATCCGGGGCTGGCATTGACGTTGTCGAGCGGGTGATCGAAGTTCTACGGAAAGCTACCGGCATGCCAGTACGCCTGGCTAATGAGGGCGAACAAGATTACTTCGCGGGTATCCTTCGCGCTATCGACCGAGGCATCGGTGTTCACGCTGACTACGCCCCTTATGAGGCAGCCAACTGGTCGATTGACAAGATTGTTGGTCAGCTCACGTGGAACATCCTCCTCAACGAGATTCCTGGTGGTGACACTTTGGTCTACGATCGCCAATGGGTCGCTCCCGATGACGATGAGGCATGGCGCAAGATATTTCCTCGTGACAGCTACCATCCCCAGATGCTCGAAGGTCACCCTTTCAAAGCCATGCGCGCCCTCCCAGGCGACCTAACTTTTTTCAACCCTCGAAACTTCCACGAGGTCAAGGCCTGCGATACCAATCGTGACCATCCAGTGGCTGCCACTCGTCTCACGGTCAGCTCATTCGTCGGATATATGCCAGCACAGAATGGCGAACCGGCCACTCTCGTCCTCTGGTCGTAGAAAGTTCTAATTCCTTAGATATATCCCGCCACGCCTTGCTGTTTCAAATATCCGTTTATTTTCTGAGAGACCTCATTTTAGCCCCCTCTAGCGTAAAAAATTGATCTATCAAATATCCTCTCATCAAGCCTAACTGCCATGCCCAACTCTATTTTCTGTCATTTCAAAGTTTCACTTAACAAAGTATTTAGCAATTTCTACTATATCCGAACTAAATTCTACCGTTATCGTATAAACCTCAAATTTAAGGTGCTGTATACGTATATACGTATGCGAAAATATGCATACACGTGTATATTGTATACACTATAATCCGATGATACGTACTTACGGAGTATCTATTCGCATCTATACTCTAAAGAAATTGAGTGGTTCTTCGAAGGTATAAATATACTCCTATAATCAAACAAACTTAAAATATAAGTGAGCTAGCGCTATAGATCGTCCCTAGCCACAAGCGCGGGGGGTTCCGGGAACGAGATCTCCGGACTAATTGTGAGCTATATACAAATGTTAATTAAACTATTTTTGAAAAAGAGTTGATCCTTCTAATATCATACACTCCTTTCCGTTATTTAAGCAAAAAAAATAGCATATATCGAGAAATAAAGGGAGAAAAAATTCATTGGGTTACGGCAAAAGGTCGGCGAAGTTAGTACTTACATTAGCTCATGTGCATATTTGATGACACCCTAAATACTCTGGCTAGGAAAAATTGACCAGAATTGGCTTCCTATCGATCGGGGTACAAAGTCTTCTTGCCTCGACCAACTCCCCATAAGCACCTCCAATGCTAATTTCTGGACTCCTCGCTGGGAAATAACATTATCCACTGGGGCTAGGCTTTTAATAGATCTATAGAGACTAGCTATCTAGGGAATTGATATATATATAAGTATATTTATTAATCTAATACAGTTTTTTCCGTTGGGAAAGCCCTCGAGCTTGAAACTGGCTCTTTCGTCTTAGACACCTTCAACATATGCCGGCATGCATAATGTAGCAATTTCGATTTTCTCTTAAGATATCGATAAATCAAGCCTTCTTTTGTATTCAAGTACTGTGCAGACCTGCAGAGTACAACAGGAACAACGCCAGGCCACCAACTCACTTGCCCGGTTTTGGCGAGAAAATCCCACAGAGACATTCGGATATTCAACGAAAAGTTGGATGCAAGGCTATTAGCGGGGTAAGAACTAGAGCCGCTAGCACCGTCGCCATTTTCCCGATCCCTTTCTCCACCTTTTTCTTCGTGGCGCAGGTATAACCGCCGAAAGATGGATGCAAAGACAGCTGGGGTTTTCGTCATTGTGCAGCTGCCAACCTTGATAGCGAATTTGCAAGCGGTATGGTCTTTAAATCTGGGAAAGTCACATTTGCACCACATGCGCAGTTCTCCGATGGGAATCGTTGGTTGACAGTTTATTTGAGGCTCTATTGAGTTTTGGCCCCTCGTTTAGATCGGGGCCAAGAAATAGAAAATTGAGCGTATCGCCGACAATGGCCAGCTGTTCGATCTTCTGACGCTCGGGATTCAAATCTTCGAAACAAGGAATGAGAAAGTGAAGGCTCGGTTAGTTTTTTTTGTTTTTGGTATGTATTATATTTTTTGATTCTTCAACTCTCGTACAATCGACCCCTCCACCTCCTCCTACATGCGACGCTAGTCTTCCCTAAGCGCCAGACCGCATGCAGATAAATGCATTGTAAAAATTACATATTATGAAATTATAGCTGATAGTATATTAGCTATTCCCCCAAAGAATCATCTTCCCCCATTATCCATTTAGTCCAACTTGATGTTGCCATCAGCGCCAGTGATCAATTCGATCTCTCCAGGGATGATGGTTCCGTTCTCAATGGCCGCAGCATGGCCACGAGCAAGCTGGCCGTAAACAGGGTAGTACTGATCCAACCATGGCAAGATCTGTAAATTTCGTCGTTAGCCTAATTCCCACATATATAGGTATGGACGGGATAAAAAACATACCGTAGCAGCACCGGGAGTGAAGTTCCAGTTCTTCATCAAATCGCAGACGATGTAGAAGAGCGAGACGATGTTGACGCCGGCATTGCGCATTTGATCGTTGCTGATGTCACGGATCAATGGGGTGGTTGTGCCGGAAGCCTCGACGTTGGCCCAGACGCTGTATCCTTCTTGACGGAGGGCGAGGGAGAGGAATGTCGTGCCTGCGCGATTGTATGTTAGCCAATTTGGTCCTCCAAAGCTGTAAATTTGGGAAAGCGTTAGGATATGGAAACATACAAACATCCGTGACGATACCGCCAACAATGACCTGAGTACGGTTGGTAGCCTTGATAGCGGCCCTGAAGTCGGCGTTATCCCAAGCGCTGACCTGTCCGTTTCTCTGGATCAATGGGGCATCGGGGTACATCTCCAAGATCTCCTTTGGCAATGGTCCGTTAGGTCCCTGCTGGGCAGAGGTGGTCATGACAACTGGGATATCAAAGATCTTTCCGAGCGCAGCGTGGGCCATCATGTTGCGGTAGTAGAGAGTGTGGTCGAAGTCACGGGCGAGCTGGAAGAGCCCGACTTGAAGATCGAGGATGAGGAGAACGGCCTTATCGATCTCGAGACGCTCCCATGGGACCTTGACGGCGTTGGCGAGAGGGTCATGTGGCTTGGTTGGCTTTTCGGTCTTGGTGGCCGCGGTGATGGCAGCGAAGCCGAGGAAGAGGATGGAGAAGAACTTCATTTTGGAGGTATATAGTATATAGAAGACGCTCGACTGGTCAGAATTGGGTAATTTAGACTGGGAGCTGTTATTAAGGAAGGATCAAGTAAGATCAAGATCTCTTAAGCTATGGTGGCTTATGGGTAACCAGCGAATGGCTTGTGATCTGGGGGATTGATCTGAAGATGATGGAGAAAGAAAAAAAAACTTCGAAAGACCGTCGTCCTCGCGTCTTTATATATCCTTCTTCGCGGTCGATTGAATCTATTATCAATCCCGCTATCGGCAATTAGCCCGGCTCTCGAGTCGGTGGCATATCACCAAGTCCCACGGATTGACGTCAAAAAGATACAAGCATGCTTGATCAGTAATGCCTGCGCAGCGCCAATACCGATTCCGAATTCCTCGAAATACCTTCTTTGAGGCGGTAGTCCATCGGTTCTGTGGTAGTATGTAGAAGTAGTGAATTCTCTTCGCAATTTTGCAGTCACAAAGACCCCTGCGGCGACATTTCGCTATCCCAGATACTACCTAGAGCTCCAGGAAGACGTGGTAGATTCCGCCAGGCAGAGCCTGGGCAGGTTTTCCATTGCGACATTATCGTAACCCGGCCCCACATGCCCAAGGCCTATTTGTAAATTATAATCGGCGTATTCCTTGTTTCCCAAGTCTCTGTTTCCTACTGTCTTTAGACTAATTGGTGCAAAATATCTTGTGAATACCAGAATACCAAGAGAAACAAAAAGAGACTTGCCTTAGCTTAGGTGACGGTTTAGTTAAGGTTTCAATCCGGCATTGTTTAGTAAGGCTACTAAACCCCAGGCTGTGAACACTGACTAAACCTTCTATGCACCTAGCCTGGCGAACATCCGCGCCCCGAATATTGCTAAGTACTATCGATATGAGCTCTAGCGCTCCGAAGTTGGGCAGTTGAGAGTTTGGGGGGGGATTTTCACGGCTGGGGTATATTTTTTCCCTGATGTGTGAAAGCGTTAGCCGATTACTCAACATGCACCTGCAGGGCCAGCGTTGCTAGGGTTTAGTTCGATTTCGTTCGAACTGCGTCGGGCTTTTTACGAACGGCAGTTTTTACGAACGGACAGGCCGGGGTAAAAACAAAAAAAAATTAATCCGGGTTTGGAATGGAATTCAGATAGAGGTTTCCTGGGCGGCTCTGTGAAAGACAATTGGCTATCTAATCATGGAGATAATACAAAGGGATTTAGAAATCGGATTACGGAGGATGAGAGAACCTGCTTTGTAGTGTTGATAAGCCAAACGTGCGTTGCGTTGCATAATAGTGCGGTCACACAAGATTCGGACGGCATACGGAGCAAAAAAACCAGCCTATTCGATTCAGCCCTCCCGGCCGGATGCCAAAATTAAGTAAACTTGCATAGGACGCTGCGCTGCACTGTGGAGCCTCTAGATTTCTTGGTAGTAGAACCTCTGCGAGTAGTAGCAGTGGGTGTACTTGTGGCCCCCAAAACGTTTTAGATTTCTCCCCACTTCGACTAGAAACATTATCCACTTGCGGGTAAAACGGGAATAGGCAACATGCAACGTTGATTTTGCGAGGCAAGCAATTGGAGCGTATTGTAAAAGGGCGGCGGGAGGAACTCGTATCGGCAGTCAATTATGGGGAAATGCAATCACAATCCAAGATATAAAACTTCATCCGGCTTCCAAATAGACCAAACATTCTCCACTCGCATTGTATCGCATTGACAGAGAGGCTCCACAGGTAGGTAGCAAGATATGTACGTGGATGTTTACTAATGAACCACTAAGTAGTATACTGAGCTGTAAAACAAAAAAATAACGGCCGGGACCCCACTGTGGAGGAATTCCCAGGCCAGGCACGTTTTGATCCTCGTTCGTCCCTCGTATAGTTCATTTAAATTGTATTTACTCATCTGCAACCTTCAACGGCCGTTTCCTCACTTTGAGAAATGATCTTCGAATGGCTTCAAAGGCTCGTTGGTCCACGAGGAGCGCACATGGTGCGTATCCCGTTGAAACGTTGGCCCGTTGTATGCACATATAATCAAATTGACTGATAGACGCTGTCAAGAAGGGAGTTCCGTGTGCCCGCGCTGGCGAGCCGGCAGACTATGGATTAGCCTCATTTTTTGCATCAAAACTGTGATTAGATGTGCTAACTCAGCAGCAGGCACTGAGCTGGAATTCGCATTACAAAGAAACTTTGCATGGTGTTTTGAAGGTAGCCCCCGTATGGTGCCAATTGCCATCCCTTGCATTGGTTTTGCAGGGTGCCATGTTGAGTAAGCAGAAAATTCGAAAATTGCAACACTGGGAAAATTAGGCCGACTGTGTTGGAAAGTATACAGCACAAAAAGATGTACAGGTACAGAACATACATGCCTAAGTCGTTAGGTGGGAGAGTTTGGGACCAGACTTGATATGGGATGGGTTGGCAGGGTCCCTACTGTTGATGTTGCGTACTAGTGAAACGGCGGTTCTTCGGAGTGTGTGTGCACTGAAGCCCGTATGAAGGCCAAGATATCAATTGAAATGCTGGTCCTCTCCCAGCAAGAAGACGTGCATTGGAATCCCGTTATCCCGAGCCAGGTTTTCGGTAGCTATAGCCTCACCCGCGATCTCGATCGATTGCAGCCTCACGCCACTATCACCTCAAAGTAAACCGTTATGAGTGATCAAATATATTAGGATGAAGGTCTCTTCAAAGCCTCTACTACCCCTTTCAATCCACACGTAAACCAATAATCTATCCATCCCAGGTCTTCCAACGAAAGAACCAAAAAAAAAAAAGTCTATCTGCAAACAAAACCAGTATGAATCCGCGCCCGAAAGCAATTGCGACACCGGAGCTCTACTTCTCTCGATAACGGGTTCCTTTCCATATACTATAAGCTAACCATAACCTGGAGAGTTGCGAAACACAATCCAAAGTTACTAATCAAGTTCCTCAAAAAGTTGAATGGGGGAAAAAAAGAAAGGGAGGAAGAAGGAATAAGCCAACCAATAAACAGACTAAGCGAGGAACAAAGAAATACATCCAGGGAAACACGAGTGAACGCCCGACATGCGATAATATGCAAGATGCAACATTCGGTGTACACCAACATGGAGAGGGGAAAAAAAATAAGACAAAGAAAATGGCAACGTAGCCAATACTGCAAATATACTTAGACACCTCCAATCGCTGCGCGAGGGGAAGCCACCGCCGAATTCTTGTTTTGAACTTCCCTCATAAGTGGTCCAATATTCTTGGGCTCAATCATCAAAACCGAAGCCTCAAGCAACAGTTTACCATCTCCCTCAGCGCCCGGAACTGGGAGCGACTCGAGTCTGCCGGACACCCAAGCCTTCCTTCCTTCGACTTTGGTGGTCTCAGCCTTGATTATGACAAACTGGTTTGCCTTGCAGGGGGCACGATAATTGACATCCAGGTTGGCGGTCATAGCAATCTTGTTTGGAAGCGCGGGAAAGCAGCAGCGAGCTAATGTCTCATCCATCAATGTGGCTAGCAGTCCACCGTGGATGACGCCGGGGTGGCCGCACAGCTGCTCACCAACGTGCAAGATAGCGAAAAGCTTCTTTCCCTCGCCATCTGCGAAGACCAATGGAGGAACGGCGATCCTGTCCGGACCGGTTAAGACGCCAGCCGTAAGGACATTTGGGCGAAGGAGGGTAGGGATATCGAGGTGGGGCCTGGTCTCGATGAGAGAAGGATCATCGCGGAACTTCTGGACGATGGGATGGTTCTGGATGTAGGCCTCAATCTCGAGGGTCCTCTCGTCCGAGATACCCTCTTCTGGGTGCATGGCCATGCGGACAGCCTCAGTAGCGACAATCATGTCTGGTTCGTAGATAACGAGGGCGATAACGGAGCCGAAGGTTACAATGAATATTCCACCGAGGACACGGCCAGTGAAGTGGAGGGCACGTTTGAAGAAGGAAGGAGGCTCTTGGATCTGGATCTTAACCGGAGCTAAACACCGTAATCGATAGTCATTAGCACGAGTGAATTTTTTAAGCGACCATAATATAATTGTGATTCCAGTAAGGAAGAGGCCTGTGTAACTTACGATTGCCGTCGCCACCGTCAAATGTATGGGTGCGATACTGCTGCTTCCAGGGGGTAGTAGCTATAGAACAAGGGTTAGCCCATAATACATTACCTTACACTACCACCCATAACTAGGGTAGCACATATATATAAGAGGGAGCACACATACTGAAGTTCCTTGAAGATGATGATTTCAACGATGCCTGAGCATAGATCCTCTGGGAGAGATTCTGGACCCGAACAGAGCTTTGGAGGAGAAGAGGAGAAGTGCGGGTAGGAGCAATTGAGGTTCGTACAGCTGCACGAAGCAATGATCTTGAAAGTAACCCAGCCATGTTGAAGGACAGGTGCCCCCTTAAATAGACCCAGAGCTCTCTCTCTCTCTCTCGCTCAACAAAGCACTGGAATAGGAGATGAGATAACGATGAGGAGGATCCAGCTTAAGCGCCTGTTTATTCCTCAAGCTAAAAGCGACCGCCGATTCCTAAAGCTCCAGCTAAAGCAGAGAGAAACAAGACAGCTGTACGGGCCGGGCAGGGCTTAAACACCGACCGCCGACCGACAGCATTTGGAACCGCCAAGTTAGCACTCAGTCACCCTAACAAGTTCTAAATTTGCGCCGCGTCACAGAACAGAACCCAAATCGCATGCAACATGCATGTATCAGTATCATTCATTGGGGGTGATTCGTCAGAGCAAATAGCAAATATTGTTGGGGCAGACAGTACAATACGGCCCGGCCGGATGTGGAGCAGCTGCCGGGCTGGTTGTCTGACCTTTCGGAAGGGACTGGTGGGGGGGGGAGAGGAGGGCTCACCGCAGTGTATTGGCTCTGGGTGGGTATTATCCTGTGATAGAGTGTTTGTGGTTGTGGTTTGGCCAATTTGGCGGAGGAACAGAAAAATTGTTAGGTTGGAGGGCGCCAGAGAGCCGAGGTACTTTCCCAAAGCGGATCTACTTCCGACAGCTAGCAACGGGGCCAAAATGCGTTGAGAAACCCTGTGTCGCTGTGTGGTACAAGTCGAATATAATCGGCCCGTTTCAGGGCTGATTGCCGGATCCTGGTTGATCGGGCAAATGGATCACCGGCCAAGATTCGCTTCAATGTTTAGCCGATGCGACAGTTCCTGCTATTCCTCCGTGCATTACGTCGATACGGAGTGTGTGCGTCTATCGTTAGCATGTAGACTGTGGCCCGGAGTATCTCGACGGGGTATTCGCAGAACGTACATGTGTTGTGTGTTGTTGTGAGGTCGACATCCCCGTTACCAGATGAGCCAATCAAAGCGCAGAGAAACACGTTCACAACGCGTTTGTGTTGGGAGCGGACCCCTGACTCCAATTACGTGCCCCGATTGGGAAGGCTATTTACTTCTCTTCCTCTGCTCTTTTGTACGACGGCAATTACGGGTTCACGGCCGATAACGCCCACTGCCCTCGCTTCCTCTCAAGCTCTCAACCTCTGCCTCTCTATCCTTCCCTGTCACCTTGAATTGGTACCAAAACACTTAGGTACCTAGATTGATTGATATACGTAATACACAATGCCTGGCAGAACACGGCAGCCACGAGCTGCCTCCCAGCGCTCCCGTCTAAACCAGCTCCTTCGCGGTCAAGCTCAGAAGACGTCAAAAGGCCAGATCGAAAGGGAGGACTCCGACGACGAACTCGGCGATGAAGATATCCCTTGGACGTGGGTCTACCCGGATAATGGCCCTCTCAGTCCCGTATCATCCAACAAGGCGCCGGCTGATAGTCCGAATGCCAAAAAACGTCGGAGGGATGGCTCACCTGTCAATCAATCCGAGTCGACGACGAATGTGAAGCCAATCGGTGCGAAGATTGGTACCTTTGAATGTAGGATCGGGGACGCTATTCTCCTCAAAGCGGAGGGACAAAAGGCCGCTTGGATTGGCCTCGCTGTCGACTTTGATACCATAGACGACGAAATGCAGGCTCGTATAATGTGGTTCAGCAATCACTCCGAGATCAGAAACCGCACGAAGAAGAGAACGGATCATCTTCCGAATGAGCTCTATATTACCCCCACATTCGACTGGAATCCCGTGGAATCGATTAATGGTAAAGCTGAGGTTCTCTCCGAGAAGGCGTTCAACGCTCAGTTTCCAAATGGTGTTCCCGCGAAGTCGCCGAAGAAGGGCAAGGTTTTCCTTTGCAAGAGAGCTTGTGACGTCCGTCCCGCTCGCTATTCCGAAGAATTCGACTGGGATGATCTATATTATGGTGAAACCACGGATTTGGAAAAGCTGAAGGACTGGGTCAAGGAGAACACATCCGCCAGGTCCTCTAGAAAGGCGAAAGATGCCGACTTTGAAATGCATGTTGATAGCTCTGAAGAGGAAGAAGATGGTAATTTCGACGAAGAAGCATCCGGCGACGACGAACAAAAAGCGCCGAGGACCCCTCGAAAGAATAAGAAGCGCAGAAGATCTGGCACAACTCCACGAGCAAAGCCTACAATTTCCAAAAAGCTGTTGACCCCGTCGCATAGAAAAATCACAGCAAAGAAAGCCTTGACCTTCACACCACTGTCTCAAAGAATCTTGTCACCTGCCGCACACCTCGCGAGTCCTTACCAGATCGCGCGAAACCGCCTGCACGTCTCTTCCGTTCCCGATTCGCTACCGTGCCGTGAGACCGAGTTTGGGACAGTTTACGCCCATTTACACGATGCCATTACTACTGGTTCTGGCAGCTGTATCTATATCTCTGGTACCCCCGGAACAGGGAAGACGGCGACAGTTCGTGAAGTCATCGCCCAACTACAGGTCCAGGTGGAAGAGGACGAACTTGAGGATTTCATCTTTCTCGAGATCAATGGAATGAAGATCACAGACCCTCACCAAAGCTATTCCTTACTCTGGGAAGCCATCCAGGGCGATTCGGAAGGGCCGGCAAGAGTTGCGCCAAATCATGCTTTGAACTTGCTTGAGAGGGAGTTTAGCACACCAAGTCCCAGGAGAGTTCCGATTGTCGTTCTGATGGACGAGTTGGATCAATTGGTGACGAAGAACCAGAGTGTCATGTACAATTTTTTCAATTGGCCTAGCATGACGCATAGTAGGTTAATCGTGCTTGCTGTGGCGAATACTATGGATCTGCCGGAGAGGACTTTAAGTAACAAGATCTCAAGTAGACTCGGTGGGTCCCCAGTTAGAGTATTCTCACTTTGTCCTTACATGATGCTAATACATAATTAGGTCTCACTCGGATCACATTCCCCGGGTACACACACGAACAACTTAAGAAAATTATTGAGTCCCGTCTTGAAGGTGTTCCCGGAAACATTGTCCAGCCTGACGCTATTCAGTTCGCCGCCCGTAAAGTAGCAGCTGTTAGCGGCGACGCCAGAAGAGCATTAGATATCTGCCGACGAGCGGTAGAGCTCGTCGAACAGACTAACTCGGATGTAGTCCCACCCACGCCGTCGAAATCCGGGAGAGGGAAAGTCGGTGGAGCCGCCGCTTCCGGACCGGCGAAAGTTACCATTCAAACGGTGATCAAAGCCATCAACGAGGCGACACACTCCCCGCTACAAATTTATTTGAAGAGTCTACCTCTCAGTGCCAAGGTACTGCTAGCCGCAATCCTGGGGCGTATGAGACGGTCTGGGGTCAATGAGAACATTATGGCGGATGTGATTGAAGACGCTGAAACGTTGGTGAGAATGACGGCTAGTGCGAATGTTACCGAGGCGTTATTAGCTAGAGATGGTGTTAGCGTGGGAGATAAGAAAGAGGAGAATATATTTTTGACGCCGAGGAAAAGTGGGAGGGCACAGATGTATCGGCCTGGTGACGAAGATCTTCCGAGGGTTAAAGGGTTAGTCTCCGCTGCCATGGGTTTAGCCGAGGGGGGTATCTTGGGGTTGGAGATGGGTAGGAGAGGGGAAAGAGCTGGGCGAGTGAGGTTGAATATCGGAGAGGAGGAGGTGAAGGCTGCGCTGAAAGATGACCCTGATGTCGGGGGTATGGGGTTTAACGGTTAGACTTGGGTCTGGAGGATAAAGTGCATTGGAGTGGCGTTTATGAAAAGAGCCGAGCAGCATTTTGCATTGATTGAATTTTATATGACATTCTTCTTGCTTCTGGCAGCCCATGAAACTATAAATCTGAATTTGATCCCAATCATGTAGTCCACTGATTATTCGTAGTAACCGCTCAGCACCCGTCTTCGAACTAGACTGGTAGCAACCATAGATTATGTTATATGTATATACATCCACGCACACACATAAATGCATATCACGTCGTATTGAAATCTGTCTGGAACAAAATTTTGGGCCCAATCTTGGGCCCTGGCCTTTGACGGCGGAGAACCCTGTGGTAGAACTCGGACTTAATCAAAGCCTTGAAGGTAGGCAAATAGTCCCCCCTCTCCAAGTCTTCGACGTAAAGGATCGGACGCCAGGAACCCGGACGAAAAGGATACGAAAACACGACAACGAACCAAAACACCTTACTGAGGAACCTTTGCTCCCGCCAGAGGCTTTTTTTATATACAGCCCACCAATCATCTGCGCCATCCGTTTGTACCAGTTGGCTAATAAGAGGGATCCTGCTCCGGTAGACCAACTGCTGCGTGGCTGGGTTGTATAAAGCGACTATAGGTGCGAAAGTTTTATCGTCTGGGTCGACCCTCCGGCTGAATATTTTCGCACTGGTAGACTGAAACTTGACTTTTTGTACGTGTGTTTTAAATTCATATGGGTAGCCGGGATGTCCCCACGGACCATTGGGGAGATGTATGTTATCATAGGGACCTTTTTCACTGCTCCAGCACATGAAAAGGCTGTTGCCGGTTTTGTGATTTAGCCCCCGGATCCGGATGGTGAAAAATTCATCGCCTTCGCCTGGCAGGGTATCACGAATGCGACGGGAACGTAAACCAGCCTCGTATCGGGGCGTGAGAACCAGCATGGTGTGAAAAATACCTGGGCTTCTGTGATAATATTAATATATTTGTTACATATATTGCGTCGACGTATGTGAGTATGTGTGCGATGCGTGATTGTAGACTGAAGTGTCATATATCTACATTCTAAATTTTATAATTTCTTGCGGAGTCTGGTTCGAGACAAAATTTTATATATAGTTATTAGTTATTTAAGTTACAAAGAAAGAGAAAGATTGAAATTTGCTCGTTTTGAGAAGTTAATCGGACGTAAGGCTCATCGGGTGCGGGAGTCGGATCGAGCAAGCTATTTAGCTATTTAGGTACCAGTACCACGCGATGCATCGATAGGCTCGTGGATATAACCTTCATAGGTGCAGATTTGCTTCGAGAGGGCGCGTGGCGCCGCACTGCAGGGTGCACGTGGATATATCGAGAATATGACGGGCAAAAATAAAATACCTGGGCCAAATCGCGATATCGGTAAAAGCCTCGTGCACACCACACTTGTGGCCAATCGGCGTCTAGCCTCGAGACCAGGATGGATATAATTATTATGAAAAACCCCCGATATAAGGTAAATACTTAAGTACTTAGTACCTACTTATACTGTGTCAGGAAAGGGGGTGATTGATACGTATCGATACGGTATCAATACGGTATTGTGACCATAACTCGTATTACAACGGTATTGGGAGCAAATTTAAAAACGCCATGTAATTCGGATTACAATGGTATTCAAAAACACCCTTCTATCTTCTTCTGGCACAGTAGGTAAGTATACATAAGTACCTAACCTAGGTATATACCGTAGAGAAATTTCGCAGACTTGGGAGCCGGCTTGGAGGTGACTTGAAGGGCCTGTAGCAGACTTAAGGGCCTTAGTCTAACTAAAATAGGGTCGTAAATATAAATCGACTTGCGTCTTCCGGCTTCCGCATCAACTCGTAAGTCTACCAGTTACCCGTAACTACGGTATATACCTATTAAGATTAATAACAGAAAAACGAGGCCCCTAACCACTTTTAGGTACTACTACTATAGGCTACTCACCGGGAAATAGTTAGCGAGACCGTAGTTACCACCCACACTACGGAGTACTTGATTTTAGGTCAATCTTAAATTGGGCTTCATGTCTAGGTAATAACTCCCTGAGCATAGGCTTTCTAGTTCCGAGCCGAGACTGGTAACTTCAGGGCGGAATTATAGAGTTCTCGAAAACCGGCAAAACTCTTTACAAAGCATCAATTGTGACTTACGAGTCCACTTGAAGACTGAGGCCTATCTGATAATTGGCACAAAGAATATCCCGGGTATCGACGCATGCATATCCTTTACATACTGGTGCCAGTCTCGTTCTGGATTCGAGGCTAGCTAGTCTCGTTCGAGTTCCCAGGCGTTACAAAGCGGACCCGACACGATCATACATATCGTTTTTTCTTCTTTCCCTTCCTAATGCATCTGTCAGCTCTCCTGCATGTCATAGGTATCTCGATTTTAAATAATTATGGCGTTTACATAAGCTTAGAACAAACTCCCTTACCGTTCAAAAGAACGCAAAGAAAAAGAGGAGCCCGCTGTTCTCTTTCCTACATATGGGCGTCACATGGAATGCCCGACTGCAAGGAGGGATTTAACTTTCTTCCTACAAGGATTTTTTCCAGTAAGCTTTCGGATCAGCTGAATTCGTATCAATTTCATTCAATACAATGCGTCAAAAATTAATATAATCCTTCAGATCCCCATGACCCACCTACTTCGAAGGAAAAGCCGCCGAAGGCGGGCTCGACTGAGAAGCAGGCGGGTTTACGGGGTCCGAAGGACCTCCCTTGTTAATGCAAAGGGCTCTAGACACTCCAAGCTAAATCTCTACTATAGGGCTAGCCTTCTGATTGTGTTATCACGTGATCTATTTCGGTGCATGTTATTATATCCTGTAAGAGAGCCTTTGTAAGTGGGTAATTCATTATACCGTAGTTAACTTCATATATACATACTTAAGCATATAGGTATATACGCGCGATATCATAGTCAACTCTTAGACTCGTGTGCTCCTTTAACCTTAGGTTTCATAACTACCTAGGTATCCTTTAGTTAAGGAGTCTGGCGACGAGACAAAGTATCCTTTATTATCTCTACGAGATATCTCTCTCCCAGACCTGGGTATAAGGCAGGGTGTCTGTGTGATTAGCGTTATAATTCAAACTCGTCGACGCTGTACGTACTGACTTTGGACTGCCCGGAGTTTTGGCATTTGACAGGGCTTAAAAAATCAAGACGCTCAGCTACGAAGCATTTAAGGCGTCTGGGTATTATAATTGCTTCGAAAGCTGATTTGGGCCCATGGGGCGGATTACTCCTCTCAGAACGCAGTTGGTTCCCTCTTCTACCTAGGTGTATGCGTTACCGATCGGTACGCGGTACAACGGTAGCTTAAATTTATAAAATAATAGGCTTGTTATGTTAACTTGTTGTGCGAACCGGCCCGAGCTTCGTGAAATTTAGTAGTTGATTGTAATCATGAACTTCGATTTGAGGTCGACTCGGAGTAACCCCGGTTACCTAAGTAGGTAACTAGGTAGATAGTTGCAATTATCACATCAAGTCATCTCTTGGGGTTCAGAATATATTGTGATTTAATCAAAACTAGGTACCTATCGTCGCTTCGCACCCTCACCCACCTTCCAACCCCATAAACACGAAAATGGCCGCCCGAGAGCAAATCAGGAACCTCTTCGACCTCAGACGGCGCTGGGACGCCTTGTCTTTGGGAATGAATGTTCTGTTTGATGTCAGTAATTTGACAACAAACTTTCTGTCCGTCCTCGGTTCTTCGAAGAAGGCGATTTTGATGGTTTGCGGCGGAGTATGCCTCGGAATCCTTGTGGTGGCCGCCATATCGTTGTGCACGGCGTGGCAGATTCGGACTCGCGAGGAGAACGCAGCCCTCCAGGTAAGCAGCTGTGCATTTGTGCTGCAAAAGCGCAAATGTTACTAAAGACGTTAATGAGCATGATAAAAAAACGCTCAAAGCGTTATAATCCGCTAACTTGGATATAGCAATTCGATAGGGAACACCGGGAAACCGGAAACCCAGAGGAGGGGGTGAAGGAGGCGGGGGCGGGGTTGGAGGAGAAGATGAAGGAAATTAAGGCGGCGGTGGAAGATATAGTGGAAAAGAAGATGAAGGGGATTGAGGGGCTGGTGGAAAATATGATAAAGAAGGTGGAAGAGGGGAAAAAAGACTAAGCTTCAGCCGATCTTTGCTGGACATCCAAGCATCAGTGGTTGAGAGGAAAGAGAAAGCGGTCGCGAAGAAGGAAAGTGAGTTGAAGGAGAGGGAGAGGGTACTTAGGGGAAAGGAAGAGAGGTGGAAGAGGAGGATATGGGAGGAGGAAGGGAAGAAGGGCGGGTAGAAGGTATGTAACCCCCCCAATAAGCTAAGAGGCCCAGTCTTTATATACGTGTGTATACGTATATAATATACGGGCTTGGATTCGATCTAAAGGGTGCCTGAAAGTTCTGTGTTGCCTGTGCCAAAATACAACACTGCCGCTAATCCAACAGAAACACCACAGCCAGCGCAGCCTGATATCAACCACTCTTCCTCTTCCTCTTCTTCCTCTTCTTCTTCCTCGACTTCGAATCACGTCTCGCCCATGAAACAACTACATTCTCCTCTAATCATTTGCATCCTCCTTCAAACCATTATCTCAACCATTGCTTTCGACTCTTAATTTTCCCCTTTGTCCTAATTACTTCTTCCGTATACTATCCTCAACGACCCTTTGTGTCACTCCACTGATTATAAACTATTACTAAATCGAATCCTAACACTACCACCATCACCATCAACAACAAACCAATTGGGTCTGGAAGCACAGCTAGCTTCCGACAAAAAATTCTTTACGATGCAGCGTCCTTGGTACACTGCCATGGTCCTTCCACCGGGCTCTGAAGCCGGAACTTCCATGACGGATGCTAGCTCTCTTCCACAGGACCCTGGTATAACCTCTTCATCTGAATCATTTGTCTCTTTTCTTTCCTTTCGTCTTTTGCTAACAGTTGTCGTGAGAGTGTAGAATTTGCGAACGCAAACATTTGGAATCAGAGTGAAAAGGCTCCCACTGAAGCTGAGCTTCAAGCACAAGGCGAACAAAAGGCAGAAGAGGTCGACAAGTAAGGCGAATTCAAATGCTAAGTACTTGTCCGGCTGTTTCTAACACTGTTATGGTGGGTACCTAGATGGATCCAAGATCTCTATCAGCAAAATACGGCAGTTCACAGAGCTGTCCAAGAGGGTATTCGGACCACAGACATTACCCGCCAGTTTTACGAAGAAGTCCCTGCTGTGACTCCACCAACTCCAGAGCCTTCATCTGACCAGGAACAGGCTCCAGCTCCCAGCGGCCGAATCCTAACATTTGGGGAACTCCGGAGGGATAGACTAAATGTCCAGGGAGAGGCAGCTCGCTTTCCAGCTCCGGGCAGAGTTGCTCCAGAGATTTCTACCCGTAAGAAGGGTAAGAATCGCAAGGCCCAACCCCAGGTTCAGGAAGCCCGGGCCAGACCTACGCAAGCTGGAGTTTCACAAACTCAAACAAATCGAGCCCAACCTCAATTCCAATCCGCGGCCCAGCAACCTGCACAGGCACAGACACAACCACAGCCCCGAAAACTCGAGGGTCCGACTCACGACATGCGAAAGATGAACCATGGCGATATGTGTGCCCGAGAATATCCTACAATGCCTACTGGTAGGTTTTTACCTCTCTACTATAATAGTATTCATCTAGGGAGATGCTGATTAAAAATTTTTATTATCTGTCAAATGTAGACTACTACCTCTTCCCTGTCAGAGCAGGAGAGAAGCCACAAGGCAAGAAAGATAGATTTACCCCTCCTGACATGGAGACAAGAATCATCGGTGCCGACCGCCATCACATTCTTGCCATTGCCGATGTGACAGGCACTCACATCAAGTTTCCGCAAGACGACCCTCAAGACTTAAACCACGAGACAGGGGCCCTCTCCAACGTAAGTACCTTCAATCCGCGAATTAGTAAACAGATTTAACGATATTTTCTTTCAAACAGAGAGTTAGAATTTGGGGCACGGATGAGGCTGTTGAGAGAGCGAAAGTTTATCTAGTGTATCTGAATAAACATGCCGACAAAGACGTTCAATCCGCCACGAAAAAGACTCTAGGATGGGCCAAAGTCAAAGCCCTTCCGGGCCAGCGTCACCGCGACGCGGCTACAAAGCAAGAAAAAGAACAACAAGAAAAAAGCCGATACAGGCTTCCTTCCAAGGCTGACGAGAATTTCCCCTTCACCGGCGCATTCGCCTGGCCACAAACAGAGGTCAACCCTGGAGATGTCCTGGGGATGAACTACGAATCACTAGATCCTATTCGACACGACAACGGTGTTTTCATCGTCTATTCGTACAAGAGGCACTGTTTCCGCGTGCTCGGTTACAGCCAAGAAGCAATTGACAAAGCCTTGGACCGGATCTATGTCGTCTTTTGCGAAATTGCTGCTCGAAACCGCCCCCAAATCCAGTATACCTTGATCCAACCGCCCAGAGTTTATTGTCCTCAGGTTTCTATGGACTCGGAACACGGCCTCGGTGGCATTATTGATGCTTACAAGCCCTCTCATGATTCCGTTGGTGTTGAGGCACGTCTTGCGGATGATGGATCCATGGAACATGAACCGAACTGGGAGGCCAAAAGGCAGACACTAGCCTTGGCCAATGATTCCTATATCAAAGCTGCTCTAGACGGCTGTTTGAAGGATTTAAACTACTTGCGAATGTATGCAAAGCTTCGCGTTTATTTTGGGAGCCTAATCCTTTTTGGATACAAACGTCCCAAGTATTCACTCTATGCTGCAGAGGAGTTCTTGGAGATGATGAAAGCAAGGTTGGCGAAGGGCGAACTTATCAGGCAGTAAGTAGATTGAATCGTCATTTGTGAGAGCGATATACTAATGGAATCCCTAACTCCAACTAGCATTGGAAGCGAAGCTGCAGGCCACCGGTTGCGAGACTATTGCGACTCTTTCTGCTATCCATCTGCCGCCTCTGAGTCTGGCGGCGCTGTTCTCACCCATGCGAATCCAGTGGATGCGGATGGAGTCATGGAACCAGATTACTCGACTTCTATGTACTTGCTTGTCAACCGTAGGCCAGACCCTATATTTGAATTGAAATTAGAAGTCGACTTTCGCAGATCCCCAGCCGGTGGATACACTGTTGCCGCTCGTCGATGGCTTCGCATTCCCAGAACCGAAACCAATGGTTCAAATTCCGCCGCGAAAAAGCGAATGCCGCTAGATCTCAAGGTCATCAACCTCGATATGGGGGTTTCCTATCAATTCGATCTAACTTTGGGGCAACCATATACTGAATTTGACAAGATGCCGATTTTGAATGAATTCGTCCTTCATCTGGAACTTATTGACTCCGATGATGGAAAGAATAAGCGCGTCTCATACATTCAGCTTCCTGGGATCAAGGTCACCAACATCATCACCAAGACGAGATACCCATATTACTTTGTTGGATCGCATTATATCTTCGAAATCACCCAGTATGAGCACATCAGGTCGAGCGAAGAGCGTAAAATGACTGTCAACCTTCCTTCTGGCGGCTTTCCAGCGAATTACTCGCACCATTCAACCACCGATACCCTTTGGGGGGCTAGTGTTTATAACAAGGAGTGGGATGCAGCTTTCGCCAAACAGGCTGATTTGCCCATCGGTCATGCCGGTGATTGGCAACCTAGCGTCGAATCGTTCCTTGGTGCTACTGGGAAGAAAATATTTGATCATCGGCCTGAGGGTAATGGGAAAGGCACGAGTGGAAAGAAGCCTGTCGACGGATTCGCCGAGCTTCTGCAAAAGATTGATTTTGGAGTCAGGGCTTTCTACGAGGTCAAAAAGATGGTGTTTGGGGACAAGACAAGAAAGTTCGTCAAGAAGATCGATGCCATGGGCGAGAGGGCGGCCCCTCCGCTGTTCCAGCAGCAGGCCTATCAACAACAACCACAACCCCACACGAAGGCCCACGGGGTCGGTAAACAGCCACCTGGCTATGAGAACAGACCTTCCACGGACTTATCCGAAAGCTTTCGGGGCTATGAGCGCGTGGCGGACGAGCCAGCTGAGAATATCTACAAAGGCATGACGGCGGGGCAACGTTTGGCAATGAAGCTCGGCCGTACTAAACTGACCTCTACTGTTGCTGCTGCTGCTGCTGCCAGATCTGCGGCATACTCTGTCTACGGGGATTCGGAATACTCTCAGGCCATCAAAGAAAGAGACGGGTTGACCGGCGGCCCAGGCCCGGCTTACGAAGAAGAGGAAGATGAATCCTTGTACGAGCTACCACCGAACTTAAGGCCAGCAGCTAAGCCTCGAGGCGCTCCAAGGTCTGAATACGGGGATTCGGAGTTCTCTGCCGCCGCTAAAGAGAGGGATGGATTGATCTGAGGTCGTTGCACGCTCTATATTTTTTTTTTTTCTTGCGTGAGGTTCTAAATAAAAAGGCATTTCAACTCTGTTTGGGGGATTTCGTGATAAAAAAACTGGCATCATGGGGTTCATTTGCATTCGTCATTATCCAGCAGCATAGTTTCAAGATGCTGTTGTTTTCCCTTCTTATTTTTCTTTCTTGTTTCTCCTTTCACGGTTTGTTTTTGAAAAGGCGGCATGCATTTGTTTTATTTCGTCGGGAGCATGCGGTTTTTAGGATTGTTAATATCGGGCAGCGTGAAATATCGAAATTACTTTTATTAGAGAAGAAGATTGCCGTGAAACTCTACAATAGATTTCTATATACATTGTGATACTCACCCAACATGCCATTACGACAGCCGTTCCTACTCAAGCTCGGATATATGTTATCTACGAAGTCGATGTGGCGGCATTTGCCTGCAGAACCTTCTGTCGTAAGACTACCGCCGCCAATAATACCATGTCAGCATATGTACGCCACCACCCTGAAACTAACGATGTTTTGCGGGGAGCCATACCATCCTCGACGACCTTTGTGTTCTGTGTCTTCTGCGTTATGATCTTTTCCAGATCATCCAGGTTGTTTCCAACAGACTTGATCTTGTCGTTGTAGAATGCTATGGCCTTCTCTGTCGTCTTTTCAACATAGTAGCCCGTCCCGACGTCGATTAGAACATTGCCTGGGTCCTCCAGCTTCCCGGGAACGTAGAGAGATTGCGTGAGAGGTATCAGGATGGTTTTGCCTTTACTCGTAGAAAGGCTCCCGTTAGTTCCTTCCATTTGTCTTCCATATCGACCCATATAAAGAGATGGGGCGAAATACCCTCGACACCCGGATTAACACCGTTCTGTATGGCCTTCACGCATTCCTTGAACTTGGCCTGCGCGGTCCGTAGCTTTTGGAAGGAGGCGGTGAGGTGCTCGAGTTCTTCGTCCAGCTGCTTCTTGACGGCGGAGAGGTTCTGGATGGAGAGGGTGGAGAGGTCTAGGGTTTGCTGCTTCGGGGAGGCAGCTGGAGCTTTGGACATTGTGACTGCGGGTTGAGTGGTATTCGTCTATTCTGGCGGCGATGTCGGTGTCGGTGTCGAAGTTGAAGTTGAAGTTGAAGTTGAAGACGAAGTTGCGGCTCTTTGTTGGAGAACGGTTGGAACGTGGTGGGGCGGGTTGTTGCGTGGAGTAAAATGTGTTGTTTGGGTCAACTTGCTTTGGATTCAAACCTTCGATCTTTCAAACCTCCAATCATCCACCATCATCACCATCTCCATCTCCAAATACCCCTGCTCCGACGCCTTCAATCCCATTCCATCGCCATGGCCGATGTTCAATCTATATCGCCGCAGGATGCTGCTCTAGCCAGTGTATGTATCTCCAACTTTTCCCATCGCTTTTGACGGGTCCTAAAACCTTTCCTGATAGACAGAGAAAAAAGAAGAACAATGGGATCCACTAACCTGGCGCGCGCGTAGTCACACATCCGCGAGTCCGCAAAGCGCACACGACAAATCTTCACAGCAGACTTCGGCCTCCCCTTCGCCTTAGTCGACACCACAGCCCCGGAAGACGACGACGCCGCCCACAAATCCCTCGTTACCTCCAAAATCCGCTCGGAGTACGACGATGTACGAGAATTACCCCCTGCACTAGCTGCAAAACAGGCTGCAGCTGCCTCTGCCCGTAAGGGTGCCAAGAAGCAGAAACTACAGCAGCCAAAGGTTACGGAGGAGGATGGGAAGGCGGCTGTGGCGACCACGAAGTTGATTGAGGGGATTCCTGCCAAGGTTTCTGATACACCCACTGGAGCATCGCAGGCGCTTACGCTACGGAGACCTGGCGTAGGCGGTGCTGGTGCCGGTGCGAAGGGGACAGGGCAGAAGAACCTATCATCGGAAACGGGAATGATCAGACGAGACGCGGCTGAGCAGATCAAACCCGTCTGGCATGCACCGTGGAAGTTGATGAGGGTCATATCCGGCCATTTGGGATGGGTGCGATCGATAGAAGTGGAGCCGAACAACCAGTGGTTTTGCACGGGTGCCGGGGATCGAACGATCAAGATCTGGGATTTGGCAAGCGGCTCGTTACGACTTACCCTCACTGGACACATTTCCACAGTCAGAGGGTTGGCGGTATCGCCCCGGCATCCGTATTTGTTCTCCTGTGCGGAGGATAAGATGGTCAAATGCTGGGATTTGGAGCAGAATAAGGTCATACGACACTACCACGGCCATCTCTCGGGCGTGTACGCGCTGGCGTTGCATCCTAATTTAGATGTCTTGGTAACAACGGGACGAGATGCCGTGGCTAGGGTGTGGGATATGAGAACGCGTGCGGCGGTTATGGTACTCACCGGTCACAAGGGTACCGTTGGGGCGGTGAGGACGCAGGAAGCGGATCCTCAGATCATCACCGGGTCCATGGATTCCACGATCCGTCTGTGGGATCTAGCAGCTGCTAAAACTATGGCGGTGCTTACGCATCACAAGAAGGCGGTGCGGACGTTGTCTATTCACCCGAAGGAATTTACGTTCGCGAGCGGTAGTGCGGATAATATCAAGCAGTGGAAGTGTCCCGAAGGCGCATTTATGCAGAATTTCGAGGGAAATAAGGGGATCGTGAACACGTTGAGTGTGAACGAGGATGATGTCATGTTTGCCGGTAGCGATAACGGAGAGATGGGATTTTACGACTGGAAGAGCGGGTATAAGTTCCAAGGAATGGAGACGATCGCCCAGCCTGGTTCTTTGGAGGCGGAACAGGGCGTTTTTACGAGTACGTTCGACAAGACCGGGTTGAGATTGATCACTGGCGAGGCAGACAAGACGATCAAGATTTGGAAGCAGGATGAGGATGCGACGGAGGAGACGCACCCCATCGATTGGAGTAAGTCACTTCACCTTTTTTTTTTTTTTTTTTTTTTTTTTTTTTTTTTTTTTTGAGGGAATGAATGAATGCTAACATTGGATCCTAGAACCGTCGTTGCTGAGGAGGCGGTATTAGTTTTTTTGATTGTTTGATCCGGGCAGCATTTCTTCGACATCAGATTGGGGTATCTGGGCCAAGGCGTTTATAATTATATTTCTATATCACATATTAGACATGCATGAAAATCTGTACGATATGAATGGGAAGGGTAGCCTCGAATCCGGGCGCGGAAGGGGAATGAAGTCTCTAAGGGAAAGTAATTTGAAAATAAGATCACATTGCTTCTTAGGCCAGGTAACCTGGTCCCACCAGACCAGCTCAGTCTAGCCTCCCAGCCCAGGTATAAGGTAGCCTACGTATGTATTTCCTATATTAATATGCCGTAAGCAGCCTATACCTAGATTTATACCTAGATCGGCAGATTGCTAAGTAGAGAAGCACCTGCACGAACACGGTAATTTGACATATTATATTACCGTAGCTACCTAAGTTATGTGTATATAGGTACGTATATTATGTGTAAGGCGAGACACCTAGTCTCGAGGCTAGAGACACCCCCTGCGAGACTACGTAGATATACCTATCAATATTTTATATACAAAATGTGGTAAATATCCAACAAAAACAACTCAGCTCGCCGGTTTGATCACCGCCGCAGTTCGACGTTGGGACGGGATAATATAATATAATATAATTGCACCTTATCTACGAAAAAGACGGTATAAATCTTGGGGGCCATATAAATAGCAGAGGGGCCGGCTCTGATTCTTCTCCCTTCCATCTTCCTTCCATCCTCCTCAACCATCCTCCACCATCCTCCACCTCTCATCACTCCGAACAAAAACCAAGCCTACCCACTTCTACCTGCCTTGGTATTCAATCCTCCAAGTTGTCACACGAACCCCTCTAAGAACTATGGATTCTTCAAAAGCAGACCTGATGTATTGCCTAGCATCAGATGATAACACCGACAGCTACAACAATGGAAGCACACCGCGAAGCACACCGAGCACCTTTACAGCCCATAAATGCTAGGCTGAAAACTGGTCGTTAGGAATGAACGTTCTTTTCGATAGCAATCTGACAACGAACTTCATCTCCAACTTTGGTGGGGTTGGTATTGTGCAGCACGATATGCACCCTAGCTTATATAGCAGCTGGGATAGCATTTTTCGCGGGATTACTTGCCCGCCGCAAAGAGCCCTTGCAATTAATGTAAGTAATTATACTATAAACATAGAAATATTTTTAAAGATAATAATAGTAATAAATAATGTTTATAATTTTATAATTTGCTAATTTAAATATAGCAAGGAAATAGGGAAACGCGGGAAATTACCAGGAAGAGAGCGGAGAGGGGGGAAGTAACAGAGACACTGGGGTTGGTGGAGAAATAGAAGTTATGGTTTTTCTAGCATGTATTTAATCAATTATGCATTACTACATGTCTTTTAGGAGTGACTTTACTATATATTATTTTCAAAAAAAAAAACAGTGCCGCGTGTTCGAGTACGTATATATTTGTTCGTGCAATTGCTATATTATAAGTAGTCCCGTCAAATGTGAAGGGTAATTATAACAGTATGAAATCACCGTCAAGGTAACAAGAAATACCTGCACCGTAGGTCCTGAAGCTTAGTTATAAGTTAAGGACCGGATTATATCTTAATTCATGGGCTTGAAGATGGAGGTATGTAGTTGAGTGTTTTGATATTTTGCTTGTCCCGTACTCAACCTGATATTTTGACTAAATTGTCAGCTGCCTACTGCACTTGCCCAACCGCGTGGACCTAAATTTGAAGGGTGCCCGAAAGCTTCGGAAGCTAAGAAGGTTGAAGATTTTCATATACATGGTATCCAAAGGAAAAGAAAGAGAAGAGAAGAAAAAAAGAAAAAACATTAAAATCGTTCCCAAACATAAAATTATTTTCTCATCAAGTTGAGTGGTGTTATTTTTCCATGCGCCCCGCTATGTTGAATATATATCACTTTTTTGGTGGTTCCTGATTGATTGGATCCCACCGATACTCACCGATACTATACTGTATACTTACTTTGAAGACCTGGTTAACCGGACTTCTTGGCACGCTCTCTTTCCCTCTTGGCGTAGATTTCCGATGTGAAGGGACTGTTGCACGACCAAAGTTAGTTTTTCGGAACTCAATACGGGAAGGTGGTATGCGAATTCCATACTCTTCGAATCTCAAAGCGGCAAGGTACACCACCAAAACCTCAACGGTAAGGAGCACACCGGCCGGCTTTCCGAACCACAGAGCGGTTCCCAAAAAGCTCATAGTCGATCCGTAGTACATCGGAGCCGAGGTGACGTTGAACGGGAACCCTTCGACCATCTTATCCATCAGGATACCAAAGTAATCACCCAAATAGGTCCCCGTGAGTCCCAATGCCCACATGGAAGTCAAGACGAGGACATTTCCGGCGGCGAACAGTGCGAACGCGAGGGATTTCACGAGAGGGGTGGTGAGGATGTCGAGGGAGGGTTGGTCCTGGAGGGCACGTTCGTAAAGGACGTCTCGGATGATGCCGAGGGAGAAAATTGCAAATGCTAGGAGGTAGCAGCCGTAGTAACGGTTGCCGAATGCGAGCTTTGTGATAGTTTTGGAGTGGTATTCGGATCGGGCCGCGATGCTGGAGTATATCTGTCAACATGTGGCCTTTTTTTTCCTTTCACTCTTTTTTTTTTTTTTCTTATTTGATCTCTCTTTTCTCGTTTGATATTGGAGGTTTGGGTACGTACTTCCAGAATACGGGATTGAAGAGGATGGATGCCACGGCGACTGTTACGCAGAGATTCAGTTAGACATATTCCTTCAACCAATACAATATTGCATTTGATACTGCTTGAAAAACCCTCAATTGAAAATAGAAAGGCCAGATCTCAAGACACTACGACATGAACGATCATATTGACGACTACGGCGACAACAGGTGTAAGAATAAGATAAAATAAAAAATTTGCATACTTATGAAAGATTGTTGGGACAAGTCGATCCAATCGGATGGCGTCGTGGATGTAAAGGCCAGCGGAGCAGGACCCGGCGTCGAGGGCCACAGTTTCTCTTTAATGAGCGTGTCCATAGTAGCCGCAGGTATTACTGTTCGAGAGAGTATTGATACTTGATGAATTGAATGGGCGGATGGACGGTGGGTGCAGCTGCCGTATGCTGTTTTATATGTGCGTCTGACTGCCTGTACTTATGTTTCAATGGTCCGAGGCTGAGGACGATGATTGATGTTGAGGTTGAAGTGCAGTGAAGTGAAGAAGTTCAACTGTGGCCGGAATCGGGTGTGTTGGTTGGTTGGATGTCAACGTTGGGCGGATAGCTATCTCGTATCTCTCGCAGCTGTGTGCCTGCAGCTGCCATTAGCTCATAGCTCTAGCTTCATAACCAGAAACCACCCCCAAACAATCAACTGGATAGCATCATTCATTGATCACGATCACAATCACAATCACAAGCCAATTGCTGACTAACTAACTAACTGGCTCACCAACCAACTAGGTCACAGCCCTCGGATATATTGATTGCTGCAGCGGTCGTGGGTAAGTGCATATGGAGAGTACCCATCCAGGTGTGAGGTCACCGACTGATTCGATTGGCGATGAATAGCTTTGTTCTTTGGAACTCTCTGCTTGCTTCCGATGCACGTGTAAATGCAAAATGCAAAAATGCGGAACGTCATGTACGTGCCCACAGAAAATGCATGGAACCCTCTTCAAAGAACATACATTACATAAGTCAATGTATCGTCAACTAGACACGATTCAAAAATAGACTGTTGATGTATGGCAGTAGTTACTATGTATCTGTACGTGTGGTGTACGATTCACAGCTCTGATAATTTGGCCGGGTAAGAGTATCTCCACCGGATATATACTTTTTTTTTTTTTTGCTGCTCGGAAAAGACTAACCTCTGGAAACCAGTTGAGTCGGCTGCATATCCAGATATATTGTGCATATAGTGTAATAGTACACTGGTGGGCCCTACCACTCGCGTAGGCTCATGACGAACGCCAGGGTCAGTCTAGCTTGGACTGCTTCAGCACGAGCGAGTCGTTCAGGCTGACTGGCTTGGCCGTTGCAATGACAGTACGGCTTTGTACCCACGTAGTCGTCGAACGCCTGGCAGGGTACCTGATGCCATGCCACACTACCCAACTGACTCACGTTTCGTCGTTCGGGCGAGTTATGTTAGCTGGGAAGCTGCACTCGAACCAGCTTGGAAGCTCTTGCCTTGGCTTTTGGAATGAAAGCTTGCATGAACTCTGCATGACCATGTTTTCCCCATTACAAACTTGTATCTCGACAGACAAGGAACAATTCACCATTGGGGCCGCCCTAGACATTATTGTCTCTGTCTGGCAATATGTTCAATCATGATTGCAGAACAGCTGTCCGCTGCTCATCGACGGACTTCCTTTCATGAAATTCCAGACAGGATTTGTTCCAGAGCATTGGCCCTGGAAAAAAACCAAAAAAAAAAAACTCCCTGGTCTAGGGCAGCAAATGAGGCCAGACAACTGTACTCGACTACTAGCCCGGCGCTGGACAGCTCATCAACCAGCTGCCAGCTGCCCTGAAGATTTTTGGTACCCGATTCGACGACGATAGCTTATGCCTATATAATGAGCAATGACCATCGATGCATAGCATACCTGCCCTTTGCTCTCGAGTTTATATAGCTTATAACGTCTGCCACTGCCGCTGCCACCCCGAAGCTCAAATTTCCCATCACCACCACCGCTACCACCACTTCTCACCTTTCGTCCTCCAACTCTTGAGGTTTTATATAACCCTTCGACATTTTTTTTTTGAAGCTGTACCTTCATATATTCAACACACGACCAGCATCTCCCACTCTTGTTCTCCGACACCCTGGGTTATCTATTGCTTTTATCCAGAGGCACACGCGACAATAAACCTAGAGTAAGTTCGATAAGACACAAAAATCTCACATTGAGCGGAACTCTCCATATCTTTCCATTTTTTAAAATCCTATTTTTTTTTTATCATCGAGGATGACCTGTCACCGATTGCTCAGTGCTGCCGCGTGACAAACGAACAGGCATCCAACATCCTAGCAATTCTCAGTTTTCCGTCTGATTGAGTTGCGGCTGAGTCAAATCGATGAGGCTCTCTTTTGGCTTTCTTTTCATGCTTTTTTTCTTCGAGCTCGTGCGACGGGAATGGCATGGTTTGACAGGCGCTCCATCATACGTACTGGGGACCCATTCTCCCTTCAGCAGCGGATGATTTATTGCGACACTTTTTTTGACGGGGAGGGCGAATCGCCAGGCGCAAGCAGGCGAAACTCGCAGCTGGATCCTCGAAGCATCCAATGTTACGAGTCCAGGCCTGCCCCCTTCACCGGTGGCTTATTCCCGGTGCCCTCCACCCCGAACAAGCTGTTCTCCTCCCCCTCCCAGGCCCAGTTACCGCTGCTGTGCCGTGCTCCACTTCCCGCGATGTGCAAGAGCAGGGTATACGGACGAACGAACGTACATTGCATGCCTCTGAGTACATAGAGAGTTATGCACTGCAAATAGGTTCCCTCTGTCAAGACCCGCCGCAGTGTGACTAAATCATATCATATCCTTTGGACCTTGCCCCATTAGACCACTGGCCTAAAGTCCAATCAATTAATACACTTATCGTATCAAGCTTTATACATCTACATATATACCCTCCGCATTCCTCGTCTGCGTCTCCTCCACTTCTCTTTTGCAATTTCCTTGTGCATTACCGCTAGAGACGCTGTTTCGATTGACACCTAAAGTTCATAATAGTCTATTCGTACCGACCCATACCATTCCCATTTCCGCAAGACACCTCGTACACACTGTTGTCCGAACCTCACACTATACTCGATCCTATCCCAAATAGAGCTGTTAAGGAGTTCCCGCCTTTCAGCTTTAACCTCTGGCACTAGGAAAAAGTATAGATATTGAATCAGAGTAAGCCTCTAATTTTTCTCCCTTCCTCTTTCTTCTCTTCTTTTCTCTCTTGGCCTCCCCTCCTCTCCCTCGCCTACTCTCTCTATACGGCCGACGACGGACGCCACACGACTCGCCCCGCCTAAGCTACGACAACATATATTTCTGGGGCCCCTGGCTGTATCCTCCCGGAAGGATTCACTTGGTGGCTCACTGTAATCATAAAATCCTTCCTTCCTCCTCGAGGTCCTGCCTCGAGCCACACGTTCATTACTCCTTCCCTCTCAGTCCCTATTGCCGGCAGCCACAGGTGGTTCCTAATATAATTATCCAAGCGGCTCACGTTATCGATATCACCACCACCCTATACCCCGCCACCAATATTCCGTCATTGTCTCTGTTTTACAAGCCGGACAAGCAAAAGTAACTGCAGAGGCGGGCTACATATATAAAGACGTTATCGAATCGATACCGTCGGGGGGATTTAAACCCCAGACCCTCGCAAAATACCTATTTCATAATCTCCCACAACACACAATAAAAGACTATACACAATGGAACCAGACGCAAACGGGTTCTACCCAATGCCAGCAGCGCCTCCAGTGAGGTCCTACAGCCGGGACCGATCACCAGCCGTCTTGATGGCGCCCGCAAGGAGCACCTCCCGCCAGCGTCGGAATACCGCTAGCTCTCAAGAACGACCAACTTCACTATACGTTCATGAGGGGTCGAGGCACAGATCATACCATTTAACGGGGCCGGCCCCTGGTGGACCGTCTTACCCCGCTGTTACACCCGGCTCTCGAGCCTATAATCCCTCAGCCCCTATGGGCCGCTCGCTATCGGTCAGCTACGCTCGACCACCAGGTGCAGTGCGGGCGGTCTCCACAAACGGTGGTGATATCCAAGTAGCCGCATCATCATCAAGGCGCAACTCCAGCCATAGCAGATCTGCCAGCGGGGCAGCCGGTATTCAATATTACTACGGCGGCAGCAGCAGAACGAGGCCAGTGTCATATTATGGCGGTGGCAACCATCAGCACTGGGACGGCTCGGCCGGATCTTACGGATCCTACGAGTGGGATGAGTGGTCTCCGGCACCATCTCCGGCACCTGGCCATTCGCCCGTTGGAAGCTATAGCCGTTCGCCTACCAGACACCCATACGAAATGCCGCCTTCGGCTCCACAGCCACCAATAAATGCATACAGACCTGAGGACGATATCAAACGACTTGAACAAGCCCGACTGGAACTGGAACACCTTAAGATCCGGGAGGCCGAGGAGAGAGAAAGAGGGCGAACTGCGGAACGAAGGCTAAGAGAAATACGGACACAGGCAGACGCAGATCCTAGGTTACGAGGCAAAGTATCGGAAGCTGAAAAGCAAGCCGCAATCGCTATCGCCCAACAGGAAGAATACGAACGGAAACTCGCCGACGCGGAAGCTAGAGCTGCACGACTCGAGAAGGTTACTGCGAGTCAGAACAAGAAGCCGCAGGTTATACTTCAAAACGGAAAGCCCTTGAAGCCGGCGCTCAAGCAAACGGTAGCTGTTACTCAGAACACTGCGGAGGCCCCAGCGACTGCAGTCAACCAAAACATGTCGGAACAGGCACCAATGAACCCCCAGGACTACCAGGCTAAGATCCCCAAGGACTTGATTTCTAGGGCGGCTCTGGTAGAGAAAGGTCTGACCTATGAGGAACATGTACGTACCCTTTACCAACCTTGATTCATTCCTTAGGAGCTGAGCAACTAATAATCTATCGCAACATACAGAAAGACTACTTGTTGGTAAAGCGCTACCTCTCGAAGGAGGACATCAAGGCCCTCCTTGACCGGACAGCAGAGATTAGAAGTACGTACACCATACTTCCCCGCTCCGGTGTTGCCCCACACTCCGCAGCTGCCTATTTCGCAACCCCCTCTTATTATGCAAGATACTAACCAAAACTTGCAAATACAGAGCAGAGGGAGGCTGTCGACCGATACAAGGCATCCCAGGCCGCTCAGGCTGCAAAGGTCCAGGAGGATAAGGTGCGCCCCGCAGTGGCCATGCACACCACTACGGACAATAAAACCATCCAAATTGTCACAATGCCTCAGAAGGATGCACCGCCACCACCACCTCCTGCACCGCCAGTAAAGGATCTGAACCAAGAGTGGGAAGAATGGAAGGCTGAGAAGAAGGCCCGTGAGGAGGCCCGAGCTGCGGAGGAGGCCGAATGGGAGAGGAAGATGAAGGCAAACTCGGAGAAGTTCAGGGTATGTTTTTGTCCCCGATATCACTCAGCGATCAATTTGTAGACGCTCTTTACTAACATTTGTCCGCCAACAGCAACTTGAACAGAAAGAGAGACAGGAAAGGTTGATCCAGAAGCAGATGGAGATCGATAGAGCGAAGGCTAAGGCCAAGCTCCAGAGAAAGGGATGGTTCTAAGCTATTCCTGCACGCTCCTTTGCATCTGACATCTAGTCTATCTCCTCTCAAACATCCGGGCTTCCTAGTCTCACACTTTTCCTTATTTCCGCATATCTGCATTTCATTTTCCAACGTTTAGATGATGATGATATCCCAATGACTCTTTTGACGTTCTAATGCTCGATTTAGCCACAAAACCCACATCTCAGATCATCGCGAAAGCGATGTTATGCATTTCCTTGCCCTCTCCTGCATGTTGTTCCCGTTTTCCTTTCGCTCTGCTGAAAGTCCCTTTTTCCTTCCGGGTTTTCCACGTTGGTGTGCCACGCGCGCTCTTTAATAAGCCTATTTTCTTTTTTACTTTCTGTGTAACCATTTTTTCGTCCAAAACGGCATTGCAACGTTGAGTTTTTGTCGATCTTTCTTTCTTCCTTTCTTCCTTTCATATTCTTGACATCTGGCTTTTTCCTTTTTTTTCCTTTTTTCCCTCTCTTACAGCACAAGCTTAGACTTACACAATAAAATGCTAAAAACCCCACTCGTCATTTTGACGGAAATGTTTTACGATCTGATCAAAAACGCAATTTCGAGAACGTTCGATAAAATGTGTCATGAAGCATGAAAGGGTATATACAATTGCAGGGTATCTTTTCTGTATATACAAGCAATAAAAGCAAATTCAAAATTCAACAAAAAAAAATCAAAACTGCAGCTTATTGGGTATATCCTCCTCTAGGCCTAGGCTTCTCTCCAAAGCAATATTCCATGCGAAGACAAAAGAAAGGGTAGTATATAAAAATAGATTTTTTCATCTGATCTCGTGGCCCCATTCCAAAAGCGTCGAGATATCCGCCCTACCCCCCGCTTACCAACCCGCCCGCCGACAAGGCCTCGACGTTCATTTCATCCTATTTGTAGCTTAAAAAAGAACGCTGCCGCAACGTAATCTCCTTTTTTTACAAGCCCTCGGCATATCCAAGTTCGTAGGCGAATCCCAGGGACATCTTCGCGTGTTCGAGCATATGCTCGGCGTTAACGGTCTCCATGGTGTCAGTGGTGCCGTGAATCAACTCGCTAGAGTACTCCATGGCCGATTCGATGACGAAAGCGGATGGGTAGCCATTTCTATTTGCCGACGCGTGGTCGGAGCAGGCGTATCCGCAACGAGTGTCGACGGATGGAATGGCGCAGTACTAGAAACCAAGAAAATTATTTTTAGTAAAGAAAAAAAAAAGAAGCTTGACTACGTGTATATTTACCAGGCGCTGTGAAGATGATTTGGTTTTTTGCTGGGGGGTCGAAATGAGATTGTGAAGGGGGTTGGATTGTGATATGTATGATTGCGGCACAGCAACCCAAACTTTGAAAAAAATGGCCGAATGAAAGATCGAAAGTGGAGTAAAGGGGAGATCGGGTTAAACACTTACAGCAGCAATAACCTTCTTAATAAACGCCGTAAGGTTCTTATCCACATTGTCGGTAACGACACCCAATGCCTCGGGTTGGTTGGCATCCAAGGTTCCCTTGACGTATCCAGTCATATCCTGGTTCAACATGGCCTTGACCTGTCGTCCCTCCTTCTTGTATGCTGCAAAAATAGCCTGAGAGCCAAGAAGGCCAGCTTCCTCGGCGGCGTACCAGTGGAATTCAATGGTATTTGGCGCCTGGCCTGCCGCAACCTGTGGGTCCGAAAGAAGAGCCCGGAGGGTCTCGAGGATGGTCATGGACCCGCTGCCGTTATCATCGGCACCGGGGGCACGGCCGTTTGTTGGGCTTCTAAGGTTGATGCTATCGAGATGGGAGCCCACCACGATTGTGTTCGCGGATTTACCGGGAATGGTGGCGATGACGCTGGTTTGGCCCCAGTTCGGGTGAACGAAGGGCTTTACGCTCGCGACGACGCGGGTGTTGTTCCCGCTTCCTGCGTTGGAGATGATACCCTGAACCTGCTGGAGAAGCCATTCTGCTGCCTCCTTGCCGGTGGAAGATTTGTAGTATCTGTTGTTGAAGCTGGTGTATGTTTCTAATGTGGAGTAGATGTTGCTAGCCGAGAGTTTGGAGATAAGTGGCTTCACGGCGTCCTGGTGGGATACCGAGGCCGGGAAGGCGACGGCAGAGATTTGTACTCTGCGGGAATCGATGTGCTGGTAGTCTGTGATATCGATGAAGTGTTTTCCCTGTCCGAGGAGTTCCCATTTCTCGGATTCGGTGACGAGTCTGGTTTCTCCTGGGGCCAGTTCGACTGTGTAGACTGGTTCCTTGATCTTGGGCTCTGGGATGTACAGGGCCGTGACTGCAGTCGATGCCGCGAGGGCGGAGAATGCAAGTGCGAACTTCATTTTATGGCACGGATGTATATATAATTTGTGTATAAAAATAGAATATCGGGGTATCGGGTGAATATGCACAGCAGATTCGATTCAAGATCACGCAAAGATAAAATTATAAAAAAGAAAAACCAAAAAATCAATGCAATTGGGGTATCTTGATCGTAAGAGGTATATTATGGATATATAGAATAGTAATTTAAAATGAAAAGAAGAGTTCAAGACTGAGCTTGGGGAGGAACGACGGGTATTTGTACTTCTAGATGCATCGTAGGATCGATCATATGAATTGTAGATATAGATATTTCTTGCAGATATCGCGGTTAGTTCTATATTCTCCGAAGGAAGGCCGATTGATCTCGATCAGCACCATCTGATACACATCTAGGTAGCCAGCTTCTTCTTTCTCCCAGTCGTATCATAGCAGGGGTCGGGATGCTGAACAACCGTTTCGATATCAAAGAAGAAACAGCCTGTTCCGTGACGTTACGTTATACCACAATACCACTAACCCCAAATGCAACAGCTGTGTTGTTCTCGCGCCAAGGATTGCGGTGGATCATGTTGGAGAACCCCATCCCGGCGAAGGCGCTCCGTTGACATCATGCCCAGATATATCCCACATTCCCGTTTGATGTTAACGGATAATCGTGTTATCGTGGGTCCTTTCCGTATTGTCATGAGATAATTTGATTTTTGTGTGTACTGCCTAACTAGGGACTGGTCTCTGACACCACTGTTACCGCCAGAAGGAAAAAGAATTGACTCGTTGGTATTAATTCGGCCTTGTGCGTGCGTGGGAAGTCCTTGAACACGAAGTTTGGACGAACCATTCCAATTGGGTGATTCGGTGCCGATTTCAGTGCCGTTGGATAGGATTAAGGTTGGAAAGGGATCAATCGTAGACGATAGGCGGCTGCAGGGTTAGAAGGCGGAATGTAGGTTGGGGGTTGACCAGCTTCCTGATATAAAAGGAGCTTGAACAGCCAAGACTCTTGGGAGACGAGGGAGGAGGCATTGTTCTTCCGTGACAGACCATATGATTACGACACGAGCATCATGTCGATATCCGGGAGATGCATTTGTTTGAGAGTCTCTGTCTAGAAGCAATCCTTTTTGCTTGGTATTTTACGTTCGAAGCAGAGAAATCCGGGGACGCAGATATAAAATGGTGTTTTTGGAGATCTTAGCGTCTAGATTTCCGAGAATGTGACACTTTTAATGCACGCCGAAATCTGGAAAAATCGGGGAAATGCAAACCGTCATATGAATAAGAATATTCGAGTGATAACGGGTGTCGGTGTGTTAGAGCCCATGAAACCGACCCTGGGAAATCTTGTGAGTGAACGTATTTACTAATTATAATGTAGAGGGCCAGAGCTTGTCGACGAAACCCACCATGGAGTCAACCTCCTCGTACCATGGACATGTGCTCTTTGGTAGCGATCCGAAAGAGGAACCTCGAAGATGCCTTCGCTGACGACGTTACAGCCTGCCGGTAGGCTATACGATCCAGAGTCATGTCATCCATGTTGTCGTTTCAGGCATCAATGGAGAAGATAGCGGGACGAGTCCGCTGACAGGCGACGACTTCAATGCGTTTGTGCGTGGAATTGTTCAATTATCTGTGTACATACTTCCGTTTTGTAATAGTTTGGATATATCTACAGGACTATGCCCATGAGGGTGTGTTCGGATTTAAACAGTACCAGCTAACGCCATGAAAATTTACGTGGGGATTCCGTTGAGATCTATACTCGAGTACAATATTAGTATCAGTAGAATGTATATTGGCTAGGTAGTACGTATTCATTAATTACTGTAGAAATAAATATTTTAATCCATTTATGGGGTCTGGTTCGAGACAACCATTTATGTACAATATCTAAAGGTGGTGCTGCGCAGGAGACAAGTACAATATGTATTTCGAAAATTGTAAGGGGGTAGTCGCGCGCGTGCTCGATTCAAAGCGAATCCTTCCCGCTATGCTTGGGAGGCAAGCCCGATTGTAACTACTAGTACGATGAGCGGGGACCATAAACCAACAACGGCAAATGACGCTTTGGTTCCACTTGATAAATTGTCGACGGACGCTAGTTTCCAAGTCGCTACAATAAAGCCGGTTAAGATACTAAGGGTGGCGGAGAAAATGACCAAGACGGGCATCCGACTAAGAATCGACTGGATGATGCTTAGCCATCTTGCGGCAAGTTTACTAAGTCGCCGGATACTCATGTTTCGGACCAGGTGTGGGATTCGACGTAGCCCCGCAAGGATCTCAATCCTGTAGAGTAGGGTGTAAGTTGTAGCGCTGGTAGCCAACGACACAGCCAGCCAAAGCCACCAAGTCAATTTTTCTTCGAATTCCTTGCGAGGGCCGGGGAGTGTTAGCATGAACTAATATTTTGACCCTATCGCTTGGGCTTTAATCGACTATATTTCGATACTTACATTTATATTCATACCGAATATTGCGGCTATAAGACCCAGCGGGGTAAAGAAGAACGCTAGCTGCGTCAACTTTAAAACTAGCTCGGCCTCAGCGATGGCGCGCTCGCTCCCAACAATACTCATACTCGACATGAGTGCTTGGAAAACGCCTTCGCCACGCCGATTTACACGATCAACGGCTAAGGATACGGTGCGTAGGCGTGCGAAAACGGCGTTTTGTTCGTCCTCGATGACACCATTACTCCCCGAGGCCGAAGCCGAGGCTGGTGGTTGGTTCCGGTTGAGGGCATTGCTAGCTGTGACCATTTTTTGTAGTTCTTCGGATAGATGATGTAGTAGCTCGCTTTGATGAAAATTTATATTGCGGCAACAGCCCAATTGGCCTCTCCACAAAGGGAGGGACTCCTTCAGAATGCGGTCGTCATGGAGGGAAAGCTCAATTGTACTAAATGTAGAATTCATTTTTTCGAGAACTTGTGTGATATCGTCGCATACTAGTTGCGTCAGAGCCATATAAACGAGATCGTACATGTACGAATCTTTAGGTGTGGGCTTCCCTATGTGTCTCTTAAGGGTGGGTATAAACTTCCCAAGTGCCTGCCGCTGCCCGTTGAAGATGACATCCCTGGGCCCGCGGCCAGTCTCGTCGCCCACAGATAAATCAAGAAAGCAAGGTATCTGGTTAGATTCGCGGGGATCAAACCCGCCATACCAGAAATCGAAAGTTATATCAAAGATACGGTGGTAACGGATTGGGTCAACCAACAAGATGCCTGGGTTTAATATCGTATATTATCAGAGGACTTGATATTTCTTTAGGTGTTTTTAAACATCAAGCGCATATATACGTACCAGTAAACACCCCTCCAATATCTTCCGAGTAGAACGACATGCACTCCTTAGCCGCATGGTAGAGGACTGTGCCGTCCTCTGAAGATGATATCATGTCGTATTTACGATAGGGGTGTTCGGGCCATTGGTAGTACCTCTCATGATTCAAGTTTCGAAGCAGAGGGTCGCCAATAGCACCAATATCACGATAGGGCTTCCTGACTAGGAGCCGTTTCCCGATATCATACTGCTCTTTACTTTGTGATGCCAGCCGCCCCCAGTTGAAAAAGAAAATACCTGTGTTCTCTTGGTGTAGTTGGCGTTGCAGGCCCTCGTCGCCGTCAAGATGAGCTTGGAGGAACTGGGGCCACAGCTCCATGCTTGCTTGAATCCACGGCGCTAATAGGTCCCGTGGATCCTTGTTTGTAGTGACAATGAAGATCCGGGCAGTTATTTTAGAAGAATTCCACGAGGCAAGTGCCGGGTTTGGGAGTGAGGTGAATGTGTTAACTGAACCCGTCTCTGCGACCTCGACCATACATATGCTATTTTCGATATCTAAATTCGGTGGCTCAAAGCTCCTGGGATCGAGGCTTCGACCGGCATCGCCCGGTCTCGTCTCGGCTGGGGCCAGCCCCGCGCCGAGCAGGTCTGCGTGTGGGAAAGCCATTGGACCCGGGTGCTATTTGGGCTATTTGGGTATGGAAACTTATAATTTAGAGGGCAAAGCGACTGGCTACCCTGTAAAAAAATAAATTTTATATCAACCACCGGCTTCCTTAGTTTCCCTGTATATCTACGCCGATATCTGTCAATTCGTGGATGACCACTAACTAGAGAGTACCTGAGTATTATCATACCTAGTTAAAAAGTTTAAATCCTTATAAATCGAATTGAATTGTAGCTACGTAGAGGCATCGGGCATTGTGGGGTTGCATATCCGTGCACGTGCTAACTGGGCCGCGCCAAAGCCTCTACTGATTTGATAGTGTGATGCAAAGCTGGCTAGGTATATATATATATCAGCCCTGACATGTGGAATTGGTGCTTAAACTTATAATGTAAACAAAATGCTTACCCTGTATTTATGTAAATTTATCATTTACTACTAGATCTTGTCTCGTACCCAGACCTGGGAGGACTAGATCCTGCATATATATCCTGCCGTAGATAAGTAAGTACTTAGTTACTAGTTGTCTTTCGCTCCGAAGCGAGCGTGCATGTGCAGCTGGAGCGTTTCAGGGCTATAAAATAGGTATTAGGTCTACACATATGCAGCTGAGCTCTACTGTTTGGGCAGTTGCATTGAGACCGGCTAAGCTAAATGCCCCGCAATTATTCGGGCATCAGACATCGCTCCGACGAGGATTCGATTGACACGTCACGAGAGAGCCCCTTCATTGGCTGAATTCATGAAGCTATCAATTCAACACACCAAAATCAAACTTAAGTTGGTAAAATTTAAACTGAGACCACGAATCTATAGTATCAAGTCTTTTAGTCAGATTATATACGTGGTGTTGCATGTTGATGTATCAAAGCAGGGTGCCATAGTTCGCGCAACGTTCGATCAAATTTGAGCATCGTCAATCGAATCAAATTTCCTTATCGATATCCACGGTAAGCGTTTCGATCAGCCTAATCCTTCCAGCTTAATTACGAGAACCCCTCTCGTCTTTTATATACTTATTGCATATGCTAGTCTAGACTAACTTTATAACCGACCCAAGCTGCTGTTTTAGTTATTCTTTTCCGTTATACGTATATGTACCTTCAGCTATTTCCCTCGAACTTTCTCTTTCAATCTTCTTGGCTTTTCAAAGCTACAGAGCAGAGTTCGGAACTGAGAACGGAGCAACATTGCATTGCAACCTACAAACTAACGCATTGCATAGTTGGAAATAATACCAACTAATATAGTATTGATAATGCTCTCTAGCAATAGCGCCTCGACTATAGACTATAGCAATGGGATATCCCCTGAGGTTCTCTATGTTATACTGGATTATTCTTACTGGCTTGGCGGGCTCTCACCATATTTTGAAAACATTCTTATCATAGATGTCATTGAAAAGTATGCCAATTACATAACCTCAGTAAATAGCAACATCACGGTAGAAGGACTAGTCGAAAATTTTGGGATGGAGCCAATAGAGGCTTCTCGTCTCATATCCACGATATTCGCAGGCATAGAGGACATGGCTAATACGATAACAACAATTGCGCACGATATCAAGCCTCACCTGCCTCATCCTCCAAACCCAGGCTTGATCGTACCATTGTATATTCCGATCACGGCTTTTACAGCCTTCGTCATGGCGGTACGGTTTCTTTCGAGGCATAAAGTAGCTGGTGGTACTAGCCCGTTTGATTGGTTGGCACTCGTCGGATTTGTAAGTCGTCTAGCGTAACGGCCCCTTGAATGTTCGAACTGTAGTTTATGTTGAAATAAGTATTCGGAATGCATGCGCTCCACAAAGTAATTCAACCCGCTTATGCATATTAACACTGTTAACAGTTGATGACTACTGCATGGGGGGCGCTAGCAGTCTACCACTCAAACATCAGTAAGGAGATAGAACCCGCAGCACTACTGATCGATAGAGGGAAATCTGAAATGTGACTAACTTACGTAATTGCGTCAGGCGGCCACTATGCAGCTTTCTACGACAGAACATTCGCTTCAATAAAACACAGCTCTGCGGTATGTACGCGAAAGACATCTTTAAAAATGGCGACTCCTAAAATAAGGCGCAGGCTGATTATCACCACTATTCAATGCAAAGGTGTATTTGGCTCTTGTAATCATGTACCCATGGACGGCGATGATGATTAAATTTTCGTACCTTCTTTTCTATTACCGCATAACGACAATGGATTATTTAAAAAGGGCCGTCTATGCTACCGTATTTCTGGTAGGCGGGACTACAGTGGCATCTGTCTTCCTTTATGCTAAAGCATACCCACATACCGACTACTGGAACCACCCGTTCGATTCCACCAGAGTGAATCAACTCAAAGCACAGACTGCCATTACCTGTATCTTTATAATCGCGGATATTATCATTTGGGTATTGCCGATGCCGTTAGTGATGCAGTTAATGTTGCGCCCACGGGAAAGAGCTTCGGCTATGTGTTCTTTCTCAGTGGGTGTTGTGTAAGTATTCGTATCACCTTTTGATTCCCCTTTTAAATGCCTATATGATCGGTTTAGAGCACAATTGCTAAAACAAGACTTTGATTCTAGAGGTTTGATCGCAACCGCCTTCCGGCTTCAGGCCATCAGGGAGTCCTACGCCTACGACTCAAAGGGCAATAATGGTATCCTTATTAATGCGTGGACAATGTAACAATCTCCACGAATCCAAAACGCAAAGTAAGGAGAATCACAAATGGTCCAAATAGCTAATTTTTTCCCCCGGGTAGTGTGGAGCTCAATCTTGCCCTAATATTTGCTTCGGTACCATCGGTTCGAGCTTTAATCATGCACTATCGCTCTAGGATTTTGGACATCATCCGCTCGCCCTCAGAAAAGTCGGACCCGCCTACGATCACTGCACCTACAACGACATATCGATATCTCCCACGGAGGAAAGTGGTCCCGGAAGCGGTGTAGCGGCAGCGAACGGCCTAAGCTCCTGCTGTGTCTCAATTTAACCAAGTGTTATAAATCCAAATCGAAGAAGCTCACACAAAGATAGAGCAGGGAATTCATGTTATCACAGTTTGTTAAAAAAAAAAAAAAAAAATTCTTTAGAGGCGACTAGTCGACTTGGAAATTGCAGTGTCAAATGCTCGGATGCAGTGTGTTGTAAATGTTGCACCTAGGTGACTTATGTAATCCACGATCTTGTCCCACTGTGCCACAAGTCTTGCCGACATAGCCACAGGCTCGAAATAAAAATACCACATTTACAACGCGAGTCTTAGCAACTGTATATCGGCATCTAGTGGTCTCGTAAGCATCTGGGTGTAATATTAATCTCACGGTTAAAATATTCAAATTATTTAATCTGAAGGCAACATTAATGTAGTAGAAGACCTGGGTACGAGACCATAGAAGACGTATATTAGAATACATTACTAAAGTCATAATCTAGTACATATTATAATATTACCTCCAGACCCCTCACGGATCACTGGCCAGGCTCCACTAACTCGATTCATAAGCGGGCCCCTAAGCTCCATCACCGGCCGAGCAACTCATTTGTTCTTGCCATGTCTCGGTCCGGGGATCCAGCCCGATTTTCTCGAGCCTGTCGCGCTCTCTCTCTATATCCAGCCTGCTGAACGGCATCGTCGGAACCTACTCCTTTTGCTAGTAATACTTCCACGACTTCCTCTTGTCCCAAATCTACCGAATCATTCAAAGCTCTTTCTCCGGATGTCTTGATATCAAGCCCCTTTTCAACTAATAGTTTCACTACCTCCGTTTTCCCGAACCACCCTGCCACCTCAAGGGCGATTCCGCAGCTTAGTAAGTCTAATCCCCTATTTATCAATGTCTCCATTACCGCCACGTTTCCTTCTTGTGCCGCCTTTCGAGCTACCCCTAAACCTTGTGCTTTGAGGTCGGCACCTTTGTCCAGCAACAATTCCACCATCTCCTTCTCGCGTGCTATCTCAAGTAAGTTGTCATGAATACGTCCCGTCTTTTCTATTATTAGCTTCACTATTTCTGTGTTTCCAGCTTCCACTGCCGACGAGAGAGCCCCATCAATGTAAAGCCTGTTTAGTTGTTTGTCTATGGTAAACCCCACTCCGTTGTCTATGAGTAGGTTAACGAGCTCCAGATGTCCATTCCATGCCGCGCTTTCAAGGTCTTCAGTAGAGTATATCTCCTCCTTTACTAGTAGTTCTGCTATGTCCCGTCGATCCGCTGCCAGTGAAAGGAGCGAGCCAGTGCTACGGTGCACCTCGACTGACTTAGAATCCTCTTTCTTCTGTCTGATCAACGACTCCACGATCATAAAATGACCCTCCTCTACAGCATCCCACAATGTATTCGAATAGTCTAAGCCCCTGACGATTATTAAATCAACTATTTTTTGGTTTTTGTTTTCGTTCCCCCATCTAAGAATTTCCTCAGGCATGTATGAAAGATGGGTTTTCTTCTCCAGTAGCAGTTCGCCGACCTTTAGATGCCCCCCGGCAAAAGCAAAATCGAAAGCGTTACGGTGTTGATTACTAGCGCTGCTTCGAGCGTTGACCTCGATATTCGGTTCTTGAAGGAGGCGTTCCACGGTTTTTTCGTCGCCGCGGTTCGCCGCCAACATTAGAGCCGTCATACCGTTTGGTAAACGGAGATTGAGTGAGGCTGTATCTCCATTAAGTAATATTTCGACAATTCGGTGGTGACCTTGTTCGGCAGCTAGTAGCAGAGGTACATATCCATTTTGGTCGCAGATGTTCCTGTCCGCGTTTTTCTCAAGAAGAAGTTTTACTGCATCGATATTTCCGTGGAATGCAGCCCAGGAGAGCGAAGTTCGGCCGTCGGGGCCTTTGTCGTTTCCCCTCAGCTTCCTATTGGCCAAAAGATACCTCATCACCGTCGTATTGTTCTCCTCTGCCCACTCCCATAACTGTCTGCCGTTGGTATAATTAGGTACCATGTCTTCTCTGGCACCGTGATCTTTGAGTTTGGAAACATTTCTCTCATCATTTCCTTCAGCAGCTATCCGTAACCCGATCCAACCATATTGTTGAGCAATAATTGAGAGTGGTGAGCCCGGAGTGGCGTTCTTTAGCATCCTGCAAACCCCAGAGACCCCTCCGTTGTAGAGAACGAAAGTATCCTTGTTGGACAGCCGCAAGGTATAGCTACTACTATCATCGCTGTCGGAACTTTGTTGCATGGGGAGCGTGGAGAGTTCGTCGTAGTGCAAGAGCATAGATCCGTGGTAAACGTCAGCTAATTCAGCATACGGCTTGATATCTTCATCAGTGTCTGAGCCGAAGCAGACCCATTCTAAAAATGCAGTGACTTCGAATGCTATTAATCTTTCTTTGCCGTAATTTTTGATCCAGCCCAGAGCTGTATTTAAAACACTGCTGGGCACCCCAGGCATTTTTCCTTCCCGTGCCAAACACGGGATAATGCACATATAGGCGTCCCCCCTCGACCCCAGTCCTCTACTCTCGAACCGGTCGGCAATTTCTTCTATTTCGCTATTCTGTAGTAAGAAGCTTGGTTGGTTGTCAGATGAAGCGCGAAGGGTTGTTTCCCCACCGATACGTTCGATATTTTGGATAAGCGCTCCTAAAAACGTGATGAAAATATCTTGTGCACACATTATTTGAATAGAATTTTCGGTAGCAACAGACAAAACAGATGTTCTTTTAGCCCTGCTACCATCCCCAGGGGCAGATGCGATTGAAGCAGGTAGGACATTGTCGTTATCAAAAGTGGATGGAGCAGATGTTCCATTGTCGCTATCAAGGACCGGTGGAGTGGTTGCTCCATTGTCGCTATCATAAAATCGAGTTGGTAAAGCACTGCCACTGCTGGATGATGATTTAGGAGCACTTTGTCTAGATCTCGTAAACCAGAGCCCGCTATAAGGCTCGTGGCAACCAAAATGCACATCGTAAACAGAACCCAGGCGCCGAAACTGGCGTTCGGCACGCCCTGTGTACAGAATGCCTGGACCATGTATACTATCAACGAAACACTTCCTTGATGGTAGTTTTCTCTGAATCCAGATAAAATGGAGAGCGTCGCCCAGTTCCGTATCTCTTGAAATCAGGCGATTGTGTGTCACAGCTGTCAGACCCGGAATAGGATTATCGGTTTGTAGAATTGACCACGTCCACATCGCAACAAGAGCCTCGATTTCTGAGCGATCGATTTTCCAAACCAAGCCGTCATATTTAATTTCGAAAAAGTAAGCCTCGTGGGCTTTGTCTGCGCTACCGTGTGACGAATTATCTGAGCTAGAGGTGTGTAGACTTATAGGCCAGTAGTACATCTGCGTCGATCCGCAGCGCACGCCACTTGCACTTGCCAATCTCGCAGAGAAGAACTCCATGACACCTTCGATAGTTCTCTGCAACTGGGAGGCCGTTTCTCGACCCTGAACACCCTTCCAAGGGAGGCCACCCCGTCTATCGGTCATACGACCAAGGCGTGCTCTCGATTTCAACGCGTTGAATCCGTTACAACCCGCAAATTCGTAGGTTGGCAGTTCAGGTTCCAAACCGCCTCCGTGCTCCCCACCAACCCATACCGAGTCTACCTTTTCAAACCTCATAGCGAGAAAGTCCAATTCGTGGCCCCGGATTTCACCCAGTTGATCCTCAGGTATAAGGTTATTAGTAGCCCCCTTCCGTTTAGCCCGGAGGCCAGCGCGGATGACCGCCATAACGAGGGTGGCGCCCAGCTGGGCCATGATAACGGAGGAGTGTATTGCTCTCAACCCCACGAATTGTACGACGAATCCAAGCATTGTCGTAACTACCGCCGCCCATAAAATTCTACCAGAGAATAGGGCCATGTGATCAGACTTTAATGATATTATGTAATCGGGTTCGTCGCTGACTTGAACAAATGATTCGAAGACTTGGTCTCCGATCTTTTGGCCTCCGGATTGTACCCAATAGATTTTGCTTTGGATTCCCTTCTGCTTCCTCTTCAAATGAAACTCATCGGTACTTCGCTCGATTATGAAAGCGCAAAGGAACATTCCGAGGCAAAGTAGTATCGTCCCAATAAGGGTAAGTGGGAATGCGTATTTTTCCACCAGCTTCCCATCGGAGCCTACAAGAAATTCGGTGGGATACTTGTAAACCGTAAGACCGGCGAATACTAAAACACCTGGACACATAGTAATGGTGGTTAGAACTATACAGTAGAGCCTTGCTTTGCTACCGAAATGTCTTGTGCTCACCGGTCTGTAAAGCTACGCCCAAGACAGTAGCAGCGTATGTATACGTCGAAGATAACCTTTTGATACCAAAGTTTAAAGACATATTGGGAGAATGATGCAGCCTCCACTCCCTGTCAGACAACTCCCCCTTCTTTAATTCCCAAGTGCCCCGCCGAGACTCTACACATTCCTTCAAACTGTATATACCTGCTGAATAACTCGTGTTTATAAATTCTGCGTCCGAGTCAGAGTCCGTTATGTCTTCCAAGTCCGAGGGTGGTCCCGGGTCCAGGACTTGATCCCGATGCCAAGGCAAGCCTCTTTCCTCAACCCTCACCACTTCAAGAATCTGCGGTGTACCGAAAACACGCGCGATCCCACCACCGTGCCATAGTTCTGAGGTGGTTTCCGAAACGCAAGAGAGAAGCTCTGCTTCAGCTATCCCTGGGCTTTCTTGTGCCCTTCCAATAAAAGCTCGTAAAGAAGAATTGCCACAAACTCGGATTACGGAGACGAGAGCTGTCAGGATTCCCAACGGGGCCATCGCGAAGATAATGTTGTCCCATATGCTTAGAGATTCGCTCATGAATTGTTTTGTGACTTGTTCGCCGAAAAGCGTGATAAGAGGAGCCTTGGGAATTATACATTAGCAAAGCAGCGGGGAATAATGTGCATCTTTTGTTAGCAGAGCATACCAGATCTGTTGCAAGATTATTGGCAAAATCTTCCCATTCAATAGCCATGCTAAATGGAAGAGCCCCAAGCGCGAATACCAAGATAAACATCATTCTTGCGAATCCGAAGAGCGACCCCTAGACTAGGCCCGGGGGCGGGTGGTGCGCAGCCAGAGAACCGAGGCGAAGGGTTCTTATGGCGGTTGTATTCGATTCAGTCGACAACCATACCTGACTTTATATACAGCCCAAACCGCACCACCTTGGGGTATAACCGTTATCTGCTTGTATCCAGGTAGGTATCCTGGCATGCATGGTTGCCAAGAACGGATGCTATCCGGCTGAGTACACGGCACCGACCTCTCGAACGGTTGGCTAGGTTAGTCTCGTCGGTACCGTGCACAGTACCCACCTACAACGTTCTGTTTCAGCCTCACGAGTGCAGATACAGAATCCACTTCGACAGATGTCAGCATGTCGACATCCATTGGTTCGCAAGGCGAGCTCTACTGCTTAACTAGATAGTAAATCGAAACGATGGTGGATCCTGCCGATTTTCTAGGCCGTGTACTCGCATGTTTGTGTGCAGCATAGCTTAGGTATCCGAGAATTATATCTGGGATGCTGAGTGCTCGTTTTTCGTGAGATTACGCCGAAGGTCTCAGGGTCTGGATTCGAGACAAGCGGAAGGTTACGATATTCTTGTCTTTGTCCATGTTTCGTCGCCTTTTCGAAGATTTCTCCTATGGGAGGTCAAACAAAAAAGGTTGTCGGAGAGCAACATGGCCGGAGCAGTCTTGTTATAATATATTGACCGTGGAGTCCAATATATCCATACTGACAAGACCAAGTTAAATTTAGTCTCGCACACCAGCCCTTTTATACTATGACCGCGCCGTGGCCACGGTTAGCTAGCGGCCGAGACCTAATACCGCCTTGGAGGTCGTGGTTAATATATGCAACGTGGGGGGAAGAAAGCTTAGCTTCCCAGGCCGCATTAGGCCGCCGGCCAGGGCCAGGACCTGGCACTAATGCTCCAGGCTGGCACTAACCAACGAAGGCAACCAGCCAGTCGGAAATACGAAATTCCTGATTTTCCCGCCAGAAAGCAGCGGCTAGTTTAGTTTTTTTCCTGCAACAGCTCAACGGAGTGGATGACCTTACATACGTCCAGAAGCCAGGGCCAGGTTTGCTAGATTCCTGAATTCTACGTAGCAGCTTGTCGCCACCATGGATGATTTATTCATATCGGGCATCCGGTGTTTCCGCGGGCGGATTGGTTACGTAGGGCTGTGAATATTTGTGAACCGCAGGTTTCAGGAACTTCGACATCGATTCATCACCAGCGCCATCACCATCACCAATTCGAACTAGACTCCGATCCCGGTGAAACGGTGGCTAGATATCGATACCTCCCTCGCGGGGCCTTTTTCTTTCTTTCTTAATTTGGGTTTTCTGCCCTTGGTGAAGTTCGGTACTTCCCTTCCGCGGACGGGGCGCATTTAATTGGGGGCAGGCAAGTTAAGTTGTATGTTCGACACGTGAAAAAGCTAGTGGACTGGAAGTTGACAGTTATTTTGTCGAGTCGAGTTTCGAGTCCGTTTCGCCTCGATCAGCTGCCCTATTTTTAAGCTCCCACGGGTTCCAATACAAATACCAAATCGATCGATCGATCACCGGTTGGGGGACCTCTTCGACTTCAACTTCATCTTCATCTTTCATATCGACGTTTGGATTCGGCCCGGAGCGATATTAGAGTCTGTCAATATGTCTTGGCTACCGTCTTTTCCGTACGGCCCGAAGGTCCAGTCGATGTGGGAGCCCGCGACTTCGACCATAAAGTGAGTCTCTGCGCATATAAAGTACCCAAAGTCGAATTCGAAGCTTCGAAAACTGACAATTTTTGACATGTGAATAGCTTCTGCGAGGAGGATTTCTACCTCACCGGGTGTATGTTTATAAATCTGCCCAGTCAAAGCTGCGATGCATATTCTAATGTGGCTTTTTATAGACGTCGCTGAGGTTATGAACGTCATAACCAACAGCCTGTACATCTGGCTCGCCTACAAAGGTGCCGCCCACGTCTTCAAACACGACCACCCCAGGATATTTGCCATATGCTTCATGAGCTACGGCATCATCGGCATCGGGTCTATATTGTTCCATGGGACATTGAAATGTAATACCTCACACCCTCTAATGCATGCCACAAGACGCATTTATTGAATAATGCGGCGTATATTATATATGGACGGGAATATGCTGAACAAATGCGGCTCTACGAAATACAGACTCGATGCAGCTGGTAGACGAGTGCGCCATGATCTATACCGCCCTCACGATGTGCTTTGCGACTTTCTCCCACGGCCGGTCGCCGGTGAAACAGTTTCTCGTGCTCCTCGGCTGCGTGGGTATGGGCCTTACTATCACGCTAGTATACCACTACCTCAAGAACCCGCTGTTCCACCAGAACGCCTTCGCGCTCATCATGATCACGCTATTATCACATAGCATGTATATGATGGAGACCAATACACGGGGGAAGGACCCCGCGGCCACGAATCTGATGTGGAAGATGGTGATCTGGGGGATTTGTGTGTTTTTGACCGGGTTCGGGGTGTGGAATTTGGATAATATCTACTGCCAGCAGTTGAGGGGGTGGAGGAGGGAAGTCGGCATGCCGTGGGGGTTCATATCCGGTAAGATATATTTATTTCTATACATACCCCGACAATAATCGAAATTGCTCCCGCTGACAGAGAGAATTTTTTAATAGAGCTCCACGCTTGGTGGCATCTATTGACCGGTATTGGAAGTTATATCCTGCTGGTCTGGGGACAATACCTACGAGCGACCCTGGACGGGAGGAGCGAGGAGTACGAATTGTACTGGCCGTCCCTGTTCTCCATCCCCAGCGTCGACAAGAAGGACGTCAAGTACGGCAAGAGCCAGCAGGCCAACGGCAAGGCCAATGGCAAAGCGAACGGCAAAGCTGCCAACGGAGCTACTGCGAACGGGATAGACAAGAAGAAGAAGAAGTCTATTTAGAGCCTCGACTGTGCATGTTTCTTCCTACCCCATTCTTCGAGCTTTGCCATTTTTGAGACTTCATGCAGCCTTGCTAGCATGCTTCAAGTTGTATCCTTCCGGTCCCTTTGTCCTGCGCGCGCATCTGTGTCTTAAGATCTTTTCGTCTTGCTCCTCCTGTTTCGATCCTTCGGGTAGACTTTTGGTTTTGTTATACGGCAACGGCATATGTGATAGACATCGTCATCGATCATGATCATGATCATTGCATTATACTATACTCCCTTCTTGACCTTCAATTCAACAGCCGCCCTGTGAATTTATATATAATCATGCATCCGGACCAAATATATCCCTAGCGCCGCAGTCACCTTGCCTCCCACGTCCTGCAGTATACAGACATCTGCATATCTGGCAAAGTAGAGTTCGGGCAGCTGTGCGACTTTTATAGAGATTCTGAAACAGCCGCGGCGCCATGCGTACGTAACCCGCGGTTTCACTGGCTCCGATGCTGGAATCCCGTCGCCCTAAAGCCAGCCCACAGCCCGCAGCAGCTCAGACCCGTCCAATCCAGAGCGAGTCGAATGCGAAGGACGAGATTGCGTATCTGCTGCATGCATGCGTGCGTGCGATAGATTAATTAGCCCGGCTCCCAGGACCCTTCGCCCGTCCGGTACTTAAACTCGCTCGCTGGGTCGTCCGCACAGCCAGAAATGACGAATTGTCGACCGTTTATGACCCGCGAATCGAAAGAGGGCAATTGAAGGCGAGCTCGAGGACGGGCGGCCGACTCGCTGGACCGGGGACAGAATTAACGTTGAACGTGGCCCTTTCTCTCGATTGCAATCTATCTGTCTCAACCACCACAACCTCAACCACCATCACGGCCAACATCAACTTCAACATCAACATCAACGTCATCGCCAACATCAACCTCACCACCACCAACAATCAGCACTGCACGCAGACTATAGATATATATATACGTACCTCCGGGCCAAGAAGAGGCAGAAGTATTCTGTACTTATGTATGCCTGCCGGTGCAATCTCCACCATCGTGCAGAGCATCCTCACAAATTTCCGAGTCCGGCGGGGACATCTTAGCTTTAAGCTTAAACATATAAATCCCGGCCCTCGAAGGATAGGCGCGCACAGCACACGAGGCTGCATCAGCCTTATATCCTCCCAACCACCACCACCACCACCACCACCATTATTCAACCTCCATCTCCCTCGACTCGGCCTCTGGCTCCTACCAAAAGGGACAAATCCTCCCTCTCCGACCAAAAGAAACGGCTCCAGAAGGTCTCGCTAGAGGTCCTTGCCTGTAGAGCGACTTAACCTTCTGCATACACGCACGCACAGGCACGATGAACTTCCTAAAACAAGCTGTCGCCGGCGTGGAGTCGCGCTTGGACCAGGTCCTGGCCAGCGACCCGAATATTATGGGTGGTGGAGACAATTCTTCGTCGGTCACAGCTAGGAGTACATTACCCACCACCACCACCACTACGACTACAAATAGCTCCACGACAGCTATAACCCAAGCTCCCGGTGTCGTTAAAGGTCTTCCACCCCGTCATACCGGTCATTTGGGAATGGGAATGGGCTAATGTTCATAGTAAGAGTAGATGCGAGACCCACGCCGCCTGTATCAACGTCGCCGACACCGCCGCCGGGGATGGGGAAGATGACGATGCAAGAGCGACTGGCGGCTGCAATGGCCCGTAGCAGTGCTTCCAGGAGTGCCAGTCCCGCGGTTGGAAGCTTATCCGAACGAGCGGCCAGTCCCAGTCCCAGTCCTGCGGTGAGGAGGTCGGTCGAGGATACAGAAAGCGTACGGGGGAGTGTAGACATCCCAGCCGACGATAAGACTACTACCACAACCGCTACGACATCATCAGAGGAAGCTTCGAAGGTGGAACCGACGAATACCGAAGCAGCAGAAGCAGTACCAACCGATCCAACCCCCTCAGACGACCAAGAACAACCATCAACCAACGGCGTAGAATCCACACCAAAGGACCCACCACCACCCCGAACAAGCACCGACACCCCCCGAAAATCCCTCGAATCCCAACCCAGAGCATCGATAGATAGCAAACCCAGAGCATCACTCGACTCCAGACCCAGAGCATCAATAGACAAACCCCGTCCATCCACCGACCAAACCTCCCCCCCACCAGTGACAACAACCTCAACCCCGCTCCCCGCATCCCCAACAATCGAAGACCTAGAAGCTACGATCTCCCAACTCCGCGATGACCTCGCGACCTGCGAATCCCGTCGTGCGGAGGAATCCTCCGCCGCATCGGAACGAATCGACTCCCTCGAAGAGAAACTCAAGTACCTTTCGAAGGAATCGGCCGAAGAAGCTAGGAAACGGATACAAACCGGTGGATCGTCCGCATTGGAAAAAGAACTCGCAAAACGGGATGAGCGAATCGCATTACTACTCGAAGAAGGCGAGAGGCTGAGTAAAATCGAATTGAAGAATATGAACAACATCAAAAGATTGAGAGCAAAAGCCCAGGAAGACGAGAAGACCGCCGCAGAGGCGAAAAGGAAACAGGAAAAGGCCGAGAAGGAAGCCGCCGACCTGAAAGAGAAGACAAGGAAGGCTGTCGAAGCTGAAAAACGGGCAAATGAGAAGCTCAGGGCTATGAACAAGCTGGAAGTCGACAATGAAAGTCTGAAGCGGGAGAGAGATATCCTCCAAATCAGCGCCAGCGACCTACGACTCCAGCTAGCGAAGGCAGTAGCCAGAGCAGACGATGCGGAGAGCAAAGTCCAAACGGAAGCTCTAGAAGCCGAGAGGAAACTCACAGCTGAACTAAGAGAGAAGCTGGAGAAGGCTCAAAACGAGGCCATGGCGGATAGAGAGAAATCCAAAAGCGAGATCTGGACATTGCAGAGTAAGCTCGAAAGAGACGGCGACAGAGCCAAAGCCGTGGAGCTGGAACTCAAGAACGAAGTCTCCGTAAGAACACCCAAATTAACATCAACAGCTCGTATACGACAATGCTAATCCTAAACAGATGCTAGAAACAAAGCTGGAAGTCATGCGAGCCCGCGCCGAGGAAGCTTCAACAGGCACTTCAGGCCACACCCACGCCAAACTCCTCCGACAGATAGAAACACTCCAATCGCAATACGCCGTCGCCAGCGAAAACTGGCAGGGCATCGAAGCCAGCCTGATGACACGGCTCACAAACGTCGAAAAGGAGCGGGACGAGCTTTCCCGCAAAGAAAGCGACATCCGGAAAAAGGCCCGAGAAGTGGTATGCCCCCCCGCCCCTCCTACATAATAATACCCACAACCACTAACATCTATAAAAACATAGAACCAAAAACTCAAACGCCTAGAATCCGACCTCGAATCCGCCACCCTCAAAGCCCAGGACCTCGAATCCTCCCTCTCAACCCAACTAACCCTTTGCGACGACCTCCGCAAACAAACCACCCTCCTCGAGGACTCCAAAGCCCAACTCACAAAACGACAAGAAGAAGAACGAACCGCCTGGCAGAAGGAACTCAACAATCTCAGGGACTCCCTCAAAACCGCCACCTCCTCAGCAATAGTAGACGACTACGCCTCCCGTCCGAAATCCCGTCCAAACTCGATCTTGGAAGCCGAAGGCGCAATAAGACCGCTATCACCCAACCCCAGACCGAGGAAACAAAGCATAGGATCAGACATGAACGCTCCATTCCCCTCGAAACGGATGTCAAGAACAGAGTCCGGGGATAGATTAAACGAAGGACCCTACAGACGCCCCACTCTCCCCGAACCGACAAGACAATACACCCCCAGCTGGGGACCCACCACACCGCGACTGGACTCCCTATCCGGCTACAGCGGCGGAGGAGCGACGGGGGGTATCTCCCGCCAAAACTCCCTCTTCAGCGGCTTCGGAATCTCGGTGGGGAACTACCCCAGCACACCATCGCTAAGCACCATGATGAGCCCCGGAATGCCAGCGCAAGACGGGGATAACGAGAGTATATTCGAAGGAAACGGCGGACTGATGAGCCCCGGCAGCCACGAAGGCAGGAACGGCGGACATCTCGGCGAAATCCTGAGCGTGTCCACCGTCGCCGCGGGCCCCAGCGTCCAACTGGTCGAACGCATGTCGGCCGCCGTGAGAAGACTGGAGGGCGAGATGGCCAGCAGTAGGGAGGAATTAATCCGCATGACGGCACAGCGCGACGAAGCCAGAGCCGAGGTGGTGGCATTCATGACCGAAGTCGACGAAAAACGAACGTTGGAGAGCAAAGTCACAACATTAGAAACCGAGTTGAAGGAAAAAGACGGGGCGTACGAGGCCACGCTTGTCATGCTCGGCGAGAAGAGCGAGGAGGTCGAGGAGTTGAGGAATGATGTGGCGGATTTGAAGCAGATGTATAGGGATTTAATCATGAGCCAGACGAATTCTTAAAACTACCCTTTGGGGGGGATACTTGGAGGGGATGGGGTTGTATATATAACTTTTGCTCTTTAGCGTTGGAGTTTTATTATCCTTTTTGCCCTTTTCTTTAGAGGGGAGGGCGTTTATATCATACTGATGAATCAATTGGAAGTCCATACGAAGTAACCATTGACTATTAAAAAAATCGATCCATGAGAAGTGAAAGAAGAACCCAGATTTCGCCTGATGCTGATAACATAACTATACCACTAAGGGAAAAAACGGCATATACAATATTCAAAAAACCAGCCTCCATGAAATTTCCACGCGTGCAAAAAATACCGCCCCGAAGATATCTAGCTTCGTAATAAACAATATATCATAAAATAAAAACCCATCCCAACTTTTCTGTTCTCATCGGATTCCTTCATCCCCCCATCGCTAATGAAATATTTACCAATCCTCCCATTCACACCTTCGACTTGTCCCTGGTTTACGAGACAACCTTCGACCAGCTCCGGTTTACGAGACAAATCCACACCCCGTTAGAGAGAAGGAGAAAAGAAATCACCGCCACTTCTGCCCATCACCTCGAACCCCAGGCCTCTGCTCAGCAAAAAGTCCATCCCCCTTAATCCCCATCGTCTTCCTCCTCCCGCTATTCCACCCGTCTTCCTCAAGATGACTCCCGCTCTCGACAAGATCCATCAACACCGCCCCGATATTCTGCACAAACCCCCACACCCCCTGGAAATCCGCCCAAGTAGCATCCCAATCGAATCCCGGCACCAATTTTCCATCCTCCCCTAGCTTCCCAGCAGCGCGTTTATTGTAGTAATTCATACAGGCGAGTAACACCCCCATCACGAAGAATAGTTGGAAAATATTCCGCGTAACGGACCAGATGAAGTTTGTGATCTTTGTGACCAGTCGGAGGAGGAAGTAGACGGCGGAGATGAGGAGGACGACGGAGACGAGGGTGGGGTTTTGGTTGTAGAGGTTGTTTAGGATCGGGTAGACGGCTTTGAGGACGTGGGAGAGGAGCGTGCGGGCGTGGTTGGCCGCCAGTTTGGCGTAGGGGTAGGCTTGGACGATGAAGTCGTCCATTATGAGGAGGAAATGGGGTTTGTTTGATGGGGGAGGTGGTAGTGGGGGTGTGAAAGATAGGGAGGGGATGTAGTTTGAAGCACTCCTCAGTCCGGTAATTGGAGGCGGTGGTGGGGCGATAGCAGTGTTGGATTCCTCCTGCTGATCTAGCTCCGGGGACGGGAATATAGAATCCTTGATACTGTAGAACTTGTTAGCAATTGCTGATGAAGATATATTTATCGACGACCAGATGCGAGATGTAGCTTCAATGCCTTTAGACCTTGGAAGATTCGGCTCCATGGTTCCTTCTATATCTATCTTTCTACTTTTCTAGGGATATATATGGGTATATATGGATATTGATATCGTGGAGGGGCCGTTGTGTCTGGGTGAAGAACATACCTTTGAAGCCCAAGTATATAGCCAGCTTAGGTCAAGCTCGAACTCGCGATGTTGGAACCCAATTCGGTCCGCTTGGCTGGATGATGTGTAGATGTAAGAATGAGAGGAGGGGAGGAGGGGGTGAGGAGAAGGGAGAGGAGATGAGAAGTTGAAGTGGAAGTGGAAGTGGAAGGTGGAAGGTGGAAAGCGGAAAGTGGGTTGGACGTTGTTAAGAAGTCGTGGTCGTGGCGGGAAACAGGGTCGCGAAAGGACAACCCGGTTGGATCCCAGCCAGACCTGGGGCAACAACAGCTGGCAACCATGACAACGCAGCCTGCAGAAACAACAGCACACGAACCCTCGGTGTCTATAGACACTTGCCCCTCCACCTCCATCACCATGTACATACTTACTTAAGTATTACAGTCTTGGCAAATATAGTAAATTTGTGACAGGTCATTTCATTCAATTAATAGAAACATACTTTTATCTCATTCAATACACTAAGAATAGACGATAATATATGGACACTCCCATAGACATAATATGGGACCAGAGTACTAGTAGGTGGCTTACAAAGCCTCGCCGGTCTCCTGCTTCTTCAACCCGTACTTCTTCAACCTGATAGCCTGCACGCTGATGAAGCCCGTGGTCTCGCTGGGCGCGAAGTCGCCAATCTCGTCCATGCTGCTCTCGCTCATATCGTACAGCTTCTCGGTCTGCGAGCTGCGTCCGAGGACGGTGAACGAGCCCTTGTAGCATCGACACCTGACCTGTCCATTCACGTTCTTCTGCGAGGAGACGATTGCGTCCTCCAGGAACTCACGCTCCGGTGAGAAGTACAGGCCGTTGTACAGGATCTTGGCGTAGTTGAATGTGACGAATTGGTCTCGGAGGGCGCGGACTTCACGGTCCAGGACTAGACCTTCCAGATCGACGTGAGCGTTGCGGAGGCAGGTGAGGCCGGGTGTTTCGTAGCATCCTCGGGACTTGAGGCCGATGAATCGGTCTGTTTCAAACGTCAGCCATTGTGTCTCTCTTCAAGTAAAGATGATATGAGGAAAACATACTCTCGACGATGTCAATTCTGCCAACTCCGTGCTTCCTGGCAATAGCATTCGCCTTCAAGAACAGATCCAAAGCATCCGTCGTAGCTTTACCCTCCGCGTCCACCAACTTGACAGGCAGTCCCTTCTCGAAGAAAATTGTGAAATCCTCCGGCTGCTCAGGCGCATCCTCGGGATCGACGGTGAGCTTCCACATATCCTTCGGTGGAGTCACATCCGGATCCTCGAGAATACCGGCCTCGTAAGAGCAATGCGCAAGATTCTCATCCATGGACCACGGCTTAGCCTTGGTCTGGGAGACCGGAACCCCGCGTTGGGCGGCGTAGTCCAACAGATCGTTCCTGCCCTTGAACCTCTCGTAGAAGACGGGATCACGCCAGGGGGCGATGACCTTGATCTTGGGGTCCAGCGCATAGAATGCGAGTTCGAAACGAACTTGGTCGTTACCCTTGCCGGTACAACCGTGGGAGACGGCGAAGCAGCCTTCCTCCTTCGCGACGGCCATCTGGCCGCGGGCGATGACGGGTCGGGCGAGGGAGGTACCGAGGAGGTAGACGTTCTCGTAGATGGCATTGCATTGGATGGCGGGGAAGCAGAGCTGCTCGACGAACTCCTTTCGGCGGTCGTCAACGACGCACTTGAGCGCACCGACTGTAATATACACGTTAATACAACATATCCATCAACCGGTCTTGAAGTCGGGGATACATACTCTTCAGGGCCTTTTCTTTGGCAGCCTCGAAGTCCTCTGCACGTCAATCGATTCCAATCAGCATGCACCCCCCATACAAATCGCCATTTTGTAAAAAAATACCTTCCTGGCCGACATCAGCCACTATATAGAGAGAATCAATTAGCCACGGCCCCAATTGCACCGGGAGGAAGAGAAGAACATACTATAGCACACGACCTCATAGTTCTGCTCCAACAGCCATGCCAAACTACCCCACAAACCATCAGCACCCCTCCTCCAAATCCATCAATTGAAAAAAGCAGCAGATAGACCGGTAACTCACATGCAGCTGGTGTCCAAACCACCACTGTGAACCATCAATCCAATTAGCACGATGCCATCACCAGCTTCCCGAATAAACCAAGTTCCCACAACTTACGAGTAAGCTAAGCAGACCTATCCACAACCACCAGTTAGCCACCCCTCCAATTACAGACAACAACGATTGAAAAAAGAGACACAAGTATCCTCACCTTTCCCTTCGACATTGTGCGGACTTCAGCAGTAGCCATAAATACAATCCCAATTGACAAGACAAGTAGTCCAAAAAAGAACAGAAGAATAAAAGCGTATGTAAAAAAGGAAGCTAGAGATGTTTGTTGGGGAAAGGAAAAAAAAACCCAAGAGCAGATTAAAGTTACCAACTTTCAGAGGAGGGGGATCAAAGGAAACCCTCCCAAAATATATACCGACGCTTTCCTCTCAACATCGGACTCTGACTCTTTTCTTCTGGTCAATAATAGGTTGGCTAGCATCGGATATTCCCCTGCACTCCAACCTGCATCAGGCTAATTCTTCTTTTCTTTCTATTTATCTCGTGCAGATAGGGATTAATTTTCAAGCTTCGAGAATTTCCCCGCCGATTTCGCTAGCGTTGGGAGCAGCACCAAGAAGGACGAGCAGCTTTGGCCGCCTGTTTTCGGTAGCGACAAACCGGTGGAGCCACGGCCATGGAGGGGCAACTTCCAACCACCAACCCCCCCGGTCCCTGCACTTACTTACTTACATACTAACGGACAAAGATAGGATAATATGCGTCCCGGGGCTAACTAGAACACCAGTCCGGTCAGGCCGCCGCCGGGAACTAACCAGCACTCCGAAAAGAAGACTGAAAATTTTCCAATCCCGGTGCTATTCCGAACCAGGTCGAGCTATAACCTTTTATATCCGTATCGATCAATCATTTATTATCGGGAGCTCACATGGTGGATCTCTCCCTTCCTAGTTTTTAAATCGATATCGGTTCTTCTGTTACTTTCAGATTTCTTTTTTTTGTCTCAAAGCTATGCGACTTCCACATGGTCGCATGCCGATTATCAATGTTATTTTATTTTGGGTGGTGGCTCTCTCATTAGTAGACATAAAATGATTGGGAAAGTAACCATCTTCAACGATCTCGTGAAGTAGTTCTTTATAATTAGAAAAAAGGGGGTTGGTAGAAGAGTTGTAAGAATGCGAAAAGGCAGCCAGCAAGAAACAATATCTGTATTTCCCATCCCTTCTTATCGACCTTCTCTCTTTTCGAGCCCTTTCAGACGAGTTGAAATATCTCTTTCAATAGTAACAATCGCTCATCCATGCCAAGAACCCGCTTCGAAACCAAAGTAAAGCAAAAAGAAAAGTAAAAGGAAGGGGAAAACAGAAGCTATCGACTTCTTTCCGCCTCTTCACAAAAAGACAAAGATTATCAAGAACTAATAATCTACTCTTCGTGGTGCTCCTCCTCGGCGTATTGCTCATCCTCACCGTCGGAGACACCAGCCTCCTGGTATTGCTGGTACTCGGAAACGAGATCGTTCATGTTGGACTCAGCCTCAGTGAACTCCATCTCGTCCATACCCTCACCGGTATACCAATGCAAGAAAGCCTTGCGACGGAACATGGCAGTGAATTGGTCACCAACTGTAAAAATTCAGCATCTTGTCAGCAAACAGCGCATCATATAATTATATAATAATAATAATAAGGAAAACATACCTCTCTTGAAGAGCTCCTGGATGGAGGTCGAGTTACCGACGAAGGTGGCGGACATCTTCAAACCGCGTGGTGGGATGGAGCAAAGAGCGGTCTGGACGTTGTTTGGAATCCATTCAACGAAGTAAGCAGAGTTCTTCTGCTGAACGTTCAACATCTGATCCTCAACTTCCTTCATGGAGACCTTTCCACGGAAGAAAGCAGCGCAAGTGAGGTAACGACCGTTGCGGAAGTCAGAAGCAGCCATCATGTTCTTGGAATCGAACATCTGCTGGGTGAGTTCCGGAACAGTGACAGCGCGGAAGCTGTGGGCTCCACGGGAGGTGAGAGGAGCGAATCCGACCATGAAGAAATGGAGACGTGGGAAAGGAACCATGTTGACGGCAAGCTTTCTCAAGTCGGAGTTCAATTGACCTGGGAAACGCAAGCAGGTGGTGACACCGGACATGACAGCGGAGACCAAGTGGTTGAGGTCACCGTAGGATGGGGAGGAGAGCTTGAGGGTACGCATGCAGATGTCGTACAAGGCCTCGTTATCGATACAGAAGGTCTCGTCGGAGTTTTCGACCAACTGGTGGACGGAGAGTGTGGCGTTGTAGGGCTCAACGACGGTGTCGGAGACCTTTGGAGATGGAACGACGGAGAAAGTGGCCATCATACGATCTGGAAATTCTTCACGGATCTTGGAGATCAAAAGGGTACCCATACCGGCACCGGTACCACCACCGAGGGAGTGGGTGATCTGGAAACCCTGAAGGCAGTCACAGCCTTCGGCTTCACGACGGACGACGTCGAGAACCTGGTCGACGAGTTCGGCACCCTCGGTGTAATGACCCTTCGCCCAGTTGTTACCAGCACCGGACTGACCGAAGACAAAGTTGTCTGGACGGAAGAGCTGGCCGAAAGGACCGGAGCGAACGGCATCCATGGTACCGGGCTCAAGATCGATGAGGACGGCACGTGGAACATACTTGTTACTCGAGGCCTGTGGTGAGGTCTGTTAGGTTTGGCTGTACTAGTTTGATAAATCAGCAGTGCAAGAAGACAAGACCGACCTCGTTGAAATAAACCTAGACGCGACCATGTTAGCTTTATGTTCAGATAATATATATAAATAAGAAAAGGGAACAAAGACATACGTTCATCCTCTCGAGTTGGAGGTCAGAGGTGCCATTGTAAACACCGGAGCCGTCGAGGCCGTGCTCAGCTGTGAAACAGTATTAGTAATCCGAAGACCATAGATAGTCGCGACAGAAAAAGACGACGACGGGTATCAAGCTCGAAGCATACCGGAGATAGTTTGCCTGTTTGTCGTGTCTGTTAGCTATGATTGAGGCACACGAGGTATACACGAGGTATACACATGGAGATAACGATATAACGGATGAGGCAAAGACTTACCAGAAGGCAGCACCGATTTGGTTACCCTGCAGGGACGGTTAGCTCTGTATGGATGCATATGTATATACATATAAAAGGGAAGAAGCCGATAGAGCAGCATCAGCAGCTCCCAAGACCGAGAGAAAGGACATACGCATTGACCGGTTTGGAGATGGACCTAAGGAGATGAATTCGATGTTAGCTGGACGTGTTCGAGCGAAATGGAGAGCTACGCGGTCTGGTATCAAGCTCCGAGGAGCTATCACGCCACCAGCAACCAGATTTTGATAGAGAAGACAACGAGGCGAAGCGGATGGAGATGAGAGAAAAGACTTACGATTTCACGCATTTTGAAGGGTATTTAATTGAGTGAGTATGTTACGGAGCTGGTAATGATAATGATGATGATGATGGAAGTTGGTGGTGATGGTGATGGTGGTTGGAGGTTGAGAGATGAGATGGGTGGATGGGAGAAGGAGAGTTAAATAAGTAACAGTAATAAAGGAGTACCTGATAATCAGTCAGTCAAATTTGCTGTTCTCTCTTCCTCTCTCTCTCAATAAGGAGACCAGCCGAGTGAGTGGGGAAACGACACGCACAAACACTTCGCCCGTCGTTATCGTCCTATTTGTTGATTTTTGCTCGCATCAACAGACTATTCCTCTTTTATTTTATTTTATTTTTTATTTTATTTTTTCTCTTTCGTTGAGACTAGTTGGTAGCTAGTAATCAAGCTAGCGTGCTGGTGTGGTGTGGTGGCCAGAGGGCCCTGTCAATTGGCAGCTGTTGGACAGTAGCTTGGGTACGGCCAGGGTCTGTCTGCAAGCACTGCACTGCAGATATGCATGCGCCTTTGGCGTGGAATCGAACGGCCATAAACATATGTACGCGACAATGGCACTGAATGTATGTACTTATGTATGTATGTTCGTAGTATGCGGGTACGGTGCATTGCATTGTCAGGGCCAGGAATGACAGACAATATATCAATAAGGGGGGATATAGGAAAGAATGGGATTCATGTCTAATATAATACACGCAGACGACGCCGGAAACATTGCAATCAACCAATCAATCCAAGCTCGGGAAAAAAAGATAAACCACAGCTTCACCTTCGAGATATTATGTGCTCGGATACTGATCATCAGCAAGTAAGAAAGCAAGCAAGCAAGCAACCGGTGCAAACCAACCCCATAATACAATAATGATACCCTACAACATGCATGACTGCCATTCTTCGCCTCGACTTCAAGCCCAAAAGTGATTGCTGGTGTAAAGAGAATACCTGTTAGTTTCTTCTGCTCGTCCGTGCTGTCTTCTTGCCCTTCGGATCCTCTTCCTCCTCCTCTTCCGCTCCCTTGATCAAATCCCCTGCTTTCAGACCCCAATACTCCAGATCCACATAATCCTCTCCATCGCTTTGTTCCGGCGCACCATCTGCACGGCACCAGCTCCAAACATCCCGGCGCTGGCGGTCAGCTTTCAGCAGCATGGCACGAACTCTTTCCAACCCCCTGATGAACTCTTCTTCCTTCTGTACGGCTAACAGCAGCAGTTGCCGAGTTTCTTCAGCTTCCTGCGCTGGAAGTCCGAAATTCCTAGCATCATCGTCACGTGCCGGCGGGTAGAACCAGGGAGATGTACAATTGACGATTTCGTATGGATCCACCCCGACAGGGAGTCCTGTGGGTGCAGGGGTAGCACCGTCAGTTATTTGCATGGGGTCCGGGCCCCCGTTGGAAACAACTGCTGGTAATGGTGGTAGTGGTGGATTCTGGACTGCTGCCGCTACCGCCGCCAATTTGTTCTGTGCTGCCGACGATGATTCACCTGCGGTCTCTGCAAATCCATCCGGTGGGGATGGGTGTTCAACCTTTGGTACGGGCGACTTCGCCGGTACTTGGTTTGCAGGCTCCTTCTCGGCAACCTCGTCCGCCCTTGAACTATCTACCATTTCGACGTCTCCGTCCGGTATTGTCGACTGTGTCTCTTTCTGTTGGCTCTCGGCGGCGGCAGCGGCCTTCGCCTTCTCCCGTTCCTGAATCATAGCCTGGGCCTCCTGGATGAATTTTGGCACCACCACCGATTCCATCTTATCTCCCGTAACCCACGGATCATCTCCCAACAGGTGGGTCAGCAGCCGTTTGATCGTAACGAGGTGTTTGTGTTCGGCGCATATTATGTCCAGCACTTGGTCGCAAAGATCGGTTAGGTGTCGCGATTTGTACGGTACCGATAGGGCAGGATGGTTCGGTATTTCCTTCGGTTCGACGACCGGTGCGAGGAGGTCTAGCTTTGTTAAACTCCAACTTCTCAGAGGCGGGGAGGGGGAACAAGGTGGTCATACCCTCGAGACGGATCTTAGCATACGGGTCCGGATCCACAGGACTCTCATCCTCGATGCTGGCACTAGCCTTCTGTTTCCTCTTCCTTCCCGGTCCTGGTGGCCGTGGTTCTTCGGGCTCTTCTCGCTTGGTGGTGTTTCGATAGAGAATCGTTCGTTGCCGTCCATTGTATTCAATCAACTAGATGCTCCCAATTAGACCCCCTCTCCCTCTTCTGTTGAGAATGCATCGTTACCTCCGGTGTGAGTTTCTTCCCTGTAGGTTCATCAAGGCTACCGGCATGGACCTGTCGCGCCTTTCGCTTGAGTTTGTTCCCTCGATTTGTACCGTATGCGACCTCTGTTTCGTCCGAGTCGGATGCTGTGACCGTAAAAAACACCCGTCAGCAAGACAGCAAGAGTAACAGTAATATGACAACGTAGAGAATATCGTACAATCATCGTGCCTCCGGACGGCAGCCTTGCAATCTCTGCGAACGAAGAAGATTCTGTCAGTCGGGGCAGCTCGAGGAGTTTGGTCTGGTCGGGCAGCTGGAGAACCCACGCGATAATCTGCAGCAGCGCAGCCTTTTCGGCGGCAGTTTGCGACATCGTATACAGTCCGACGAAGACCGAAAAAAGGCGTACCCAAAAGGCCTGTGGTCCGGACGGTACTATTGAGTATCCAGATGTCTTTTTACACACTCACAGGACCCCGCGGCAGGAGGACGAGGACGATGAGAAGGCGATGTGGAGGTCTGTTTGGTGGACTGAAGATGGATTGAAAGAGGCTCCCGCAGCCGGCCACAAGAACAATTTGGGGAAACGAATCGGCCGGCTGCTTTTTTAGCTCCGGCCGACCCACCAAACAAGAGCCACCACCACAACTACAACTACAACCACAACCACCACCTACAGCTTACCATCATCCTTACCGTCGACATCATCGCCATCGCCATATTGATATTGGCCTCGCACCAGTTACCGAACTACTAAAGCAGGACTCGGTGCCAGAGGAGGTGGGTGGACATACCAATATTATCATCGAGACTTGTGTAGGTAAGTCCCAACGGTCCGTCCATATGCTATTCTTGGCACATGTGCTTGAGTGCTCGACTCGAGCTTGGGCAAGTGCGGTTAAAGCAGTGCATGCCAGTTATATATAGGCACTTCTTACTTAAGTATGGGGATATATACGCTAACGTGTCTTGTATCGTACTCTATATCACATCAGACGGATCCTCGTGGGAACAGCCAATGTCTGTCCTGTAATCCAACAGCTCGTCGACGACGAAGAAGAAGAAACGAGAGACAATTCACCTGTCTTATGCTCCGAGGCTATAGCAGTAGCAGCAACAGCAATCATGGAAGCATACCCGCCGGAATATTTCACCACCCCGCTACCCCTCCTGGTGGTGGCCGGCCTGGGTAATACCGAATCGCACACCGCCCTACCACCGTATCCGCTACTCGAGAATGCCACATTGGTCAGTTGCGACGAACCGCTGGTAACCTCCAAGGTCGGCGAAGACCTGCTCCAGTACTTCCTCAAGAGCAGTGCGGATTCGGGATGGAAAGGAACTGTCAAACGAGGAGGAAGACCGCCAAACTCGTCCGCGTTTAGGGTCGCTGCTGTCGGAAGGGTAGTCTTTCCTTCCTCAACCACCACACTATTATACCACCACTACTCTCATATACCACCAAAATAGCTACTTGAAGAATCACGAATGATGTTTGTAAACCATTATGCTTTCAAATCACATTCGTATATTCAGCAACATTGGATGGAGTGCAGACGAAATTGGCTGACATATCATACTCGGGGCCTTCTCTCTCTGATGAACAGAATTTTGCACTCCCACCCCGCAAAGCGAACCCTCCCTTCTCGGAGTCCGGTGCTACTTCGCCATTGGAAGTAATGTCCCCAAAGACGCCTACAAGTGCTGGATTCCCAAAACGGCCTTTGCATTCGCCCATATCACCGTTGACCCCGGATTCTCCCCTCTACCCCGATGGCGTCTTCAGTCACATCTGGCTACGGAAGCATCTTTATTTACAACCATGCGCCTTCGTTTCCTTCCACGAATTCGCCGTTGTACCAACAGCCCAGGAGGAAGCCGTCGATAGAGCCCTCGCAAACTCGATCAACGAAATGAAAAAGGTCTTCCTCACCGATCCACGAAAGATCAAATTCGCCGTCGTCCTGATAGCCCAGAAAACCCTCCTCGAAGCCCCGTCCATCGAAAACAGGTTCGCAATGATCCGGCGGCTGACAAACCTTGATACCAAGAACTCTCTGTTCTTCCTACCGGCAAAAGCCTCAAGTGCCGAACTACAGCAGTTGGCCAAAAGCATAGAATTGTCTTTAACGCCCACAGCCATAGAGTTCTATAGAGAGTTATCAAAACATGCACGCAGGAAGCGCAGTCGCTCGTCACCACCAATAGCAACCGTACCGCCCACCTCGATGTCGCAGACTTTAAGCAATACAGGCTGGACAGTACGGTACGAAATGAAGCTTGCGCTCTTCGCGGAATTCCGAGCAGAGATGGATGCTGCCGTTCGTCATTACGAAACGGCATACGAAGCTTTACTCGAGGTATTCGAGACAACAAACAATTGGAGCCCCCGTTGGAACGATATACGGTTACTCGCGGATGTGATAGCAGCCAGAATGATCAGGTGCTACGTATACTTCGAAAACGGAACATTTGCTGCGAGGAGGTGGGAGTCGCATCGACGGCGTATGGCAGATATCCTCGATCGTAAGGGCGCCGGGACGAGTACCTACGGTTGGGCGGCCTGGGAAGCCCGATGGGCGGTTATAATGGCGACAATAGTTCACGGATCGAAGATATTCACACCCGACCCCAAAGCCAACGATATCCCACACTTTTATGCGCCGATAGATAAATCGATCAAGGTGGATGAGAGGGTGTCTGCGATAGAACACCTACATCACGCGGGGTTCTATTGGTTGATGGCTGTGTCGTTCTCAAAACTACACAAGCGAAGAGTGGATAGACTGCCCGAGTCGGACTCCCCCGTCGACTTGTATCTCGTGCAGGCTCCTGAAGAGGAGCAGCAAGTAGATCTACTATCAGCGACCATCAGATACTTGAATGCCGGCGCAGCTGCGTTCGTAGAAAAGGGTCAATCGCGGCTAAGAGCAAGAGTGCTATTCGAACTCGCTCAGCTCGAAATGTCCCGTGAAAATTGGGATGTAGCCCTCGACAGCCTAAAGATCGGCCTGAGATCATGGAGACCGGACCGCTGGACGCCAGAGATTCTAAAGGAGGCTCTGACCCTGGCGCGAAACTGTGCACTGAAGATATCAGATGCGGCGTCAGTTTTGACGACAAGTTTGGAATTGCACAGCAAGGTGCTTCCACCGGGCACGCAGGTACCCGAGCTAAGCAAGTGTCTAGCTGATATCGAGGGCGGCGTGCGAGGAGAAACCACGCTGGCGATTCGCGTTCCTGATATCCTTCCTGTGATATCGGCTGATTATGCATTTCTAGCTACCGAGGTATCCGTTGGGGAGATGGCCATCTCGCAGCTCGTCTTAACATCACAGGCACAAGCAGGGTCTCCTCAGCTAGTCCTTAGCGAGGTCAAGGTCGAATATAAGGGGATGCTAAAACCACTTATTATTCGACACGAGACCCTAGAAGGCCCGTCAGATTTCCAGGATATGAAATCAAAGCTAAAAGACATCACCCCGAGCGATGGTAAAAAGCCACACGTCGAGGGGGTCGCGGATCTAGCTTTGAATCCGGGACAAATCAAAGTCCTCGAACTGAGTTCCCCGCTCCGAGAGCACGGAGACGTAAGGGCCACCTCGATTACCCTAACCCTCCGCGGTGAAGGGTACGATATCGATCTAATCAACGATATCGACGACTACAATCCTCTACTTCTCAAGACGAAGAAGGCGTATTTCTGGAAATACACGGATTCGGTGCTGAGTAAAGTGCCGTTGAAGACCTACAGGCCCATGTACTTGAAAATCTTACCTCGACCTCCAAGGCTTATGGTTAAGATCCTGCGATTGGATGACCCCGTATACATCGGCGAGCCTATTAGGATCGCGCTAGGAGTGGTCAACGAGGAAGATGAGGAAGTAGATGCGAAGATGAAGATCCGAATACTGGGGTATCCTGATGAAGGTAAGTCTGCAGTTCACCATTAACGCATAACCATGGCTATCACTAACTTGGTATCATCAATTAGTCCCACTTATTACTTGGGATCGGACGGAACACTTGGATATCGTCGAAGACGACCCGGAAACACCCTACCAGGTCGGCAAGATTGCTCCATCCGAAGAAATCCGACGCTCGTTCACCATCCCCTCAGCCATGCTGGAAGCCGAGGTTTCACTAGAAGTCGTCTCCCTCTACGTCCTAACTTCCGACCCGGAGACCCAAATCTCCAAAACCGTCAAGTTACCTCCATTCCACGTCCGACGACCATTCAGAACAAAATTCGACTTCTCGCCCAGCGTGCATGTGAAGAAGTGGCCGAATATGTTCAGGTTGTCGCCCGAAGACGCCGATCTCGAATCTCAAGAGGATGTGTCGAAGGGATTAACGCAAAAATGGGTGTTTAAGTGCCAGCTGTCTTTGATGGAGTCCCGGACTTTATTCCTCAATGGATTTAGTTGCGATGTATCGAACGCGCAGGGTGGGATTGTATGCAAGCTTTCGAGGGCGGACGAGGTCCACGAACAGGGCTATGGTATGCCTCTAATTTCTCTATCTATAATGTACGGGTGCTAACGGCTTTGTAGAATTGAAACCGGACGCGGTGATCGATATCCTCTATTTCCTAGAAGTCACAAAGCACGCTCTGGAAGATAGAAGATCCTCGGATGTAGATTTGGACTTGAGAGTCAGATGGCAACGACGGGGTGGCGAAATAGTAACAACCCCTCTGGCGGTCCCTAGACTCCTCATCCCCGGCAGCGAACCGAGAGTTCTAGCTGGTAAGTCCCTTTCCCCCCACATTAACAAATTTGAATACCTCTAACGACATCGAATAGAAGCCTCGCCGTACACCACAGACACAAACACCATAACGCTAACCTACACCCTCGAAAACCCAACCATGCACGTTCTAACCTTCAACGTATCGATGGACCCCAGCGACACCTTCCACTTCGAAGGGCCCAAACAGCCCGGGGTGCAGCTGATGCCGTTGACGAGGCTGGTGATGGAGTATAGGATTTATCCTAGGATAAAACACGACTGGATCAGAGCTACGCTGAGGGTTGTGGATAAATACTATAACAAGAACTTAAGAATCGCAGCGACGGATGGTGTTAAAGCGGCCGATAAGGGTGGGTTGTTGATATGGATTCCTTGAAGGGACTTTTGTTTAGCATAGGTAAGTAATTGGTGGTTGCATCTTGGGGAGGAAGTAATCATTTGGAGTTTGCATTTTGTAATTTTCATTCGTTCTAGCCCGTTTTTATTTATATTCTGTGTGCGTAGATGATGCGGAGAGAGGAGCATTGAATGATAATGGCCATGAAATTACCTATCGAACGATTGAATTTCCTATTGCGAGCGTGCTTCTAAACGACCTGGTTCAGAACAGTATTCCACAAAATTTAAATACGCAGGGCCCTAGCCCTTTCATGGATTGAACGAAAGGAAGAAAGAAAAGCGGTGCGTGATAGCTGTAGACGCTTAGTCTCCTTAAAAAAGACCCTCCAAAGAAAGAAAGCTAGCGAATACGCTCGCAACCGGTACTAGCACTTATAACAATACCGATAACAAACCATACTATACTCCCCCCCCATGAAAAATTGATACGACAGTAGACACCCCATATTCATCAGGCAGCATGGGCATCCTCGCTCTTTATTTCAGCCTGGAGATACGCCCCGTTCGTTAGATGAGTCGCCGATGAAGATGACGATAAGCCGTTGTAATTAACATCATCGATCGATTCCTGCTTCACCCCGTTGACCCGCGCAGGGACAGCCGCCCCACCATGTCCCACCACATCCTGACCCTGCGCATCGATAAAATTCGTCGCCGCGGGTGCATGATGGTGGTATAAATCCGAATGACCAAAACTCTGACGGTACGCACTCCACACCATCCCCCCATCCGCATCACCCTCCACCGACGGTCCGAGAACAATAGCCCTAACCATCCCCACCGTGAACACCGGTTCCTTGACATAAGCTCTATCATCGGTGAACCACTCCACCCTCCCGTCCCTTTCGCTCTGTCTGGTTCGATCCATGTAATCCGACGCAGCGGCCAGGATCGATGGCGGTAGATCCTTCAAGCTGCATTTTACGCCCGTGGTGTCGGATTGCTCGCCCAGGGGGTCGTTGATGTAGAGGAATGTACCACAGATCAGGGGGACGCCGTCGAGGGGGGCGGCGCGGGCGTTGATGGAGATTGTTTTGTAGGCGAGGATTTGGGCGTTTGGGGGGAGGAAGGTTTGGGTCATTTTTTTTTAATATGTTGGTTTTGAGAGTGGGGGTTATTGGGGTATGGCTTGGGGGTTGAGCTGTAGTAACTATGTGGTGGTGGTATAGCTTGAAGTCGGTGCTGTTTATAGCTGAGGTATCAAAGAGTGAGGGTGATTGATATAGATGAACGATTAGAGCAGTGGAATCAGAGAGAAGGTCTTCGGCTGTCAAGTGAGTCTTGATCGATTGTGATCTGAAGTGAGTGATCGAGGTTTGGGGAGTCTGGGGAACTGGGGTTTATATACATTTAGGGCTAAATATTTTTATTTGCAGTACTTTTTAGGTCACCGTGTAACATTCGCACTGTATTTTGTTTAATTCTGGGCGAGATAATAATGCCTCTGTATTGATTATGTTCGATTCGAGGCTTCCGGCTACGACTGGGGGCGGTGTAGATATCGATACATACAGTTTTGAGACATAGCCCTTTTGGGAGTGTATCTCCCTTTTGGGAGGTTTCCACTGGTTAGGTAATTTGGAGGGCGCCCAATTTTGGGCTTACATGCGGATATACAGTCATGTCTGATTATTAGCTTTTGCATATGTCTACTTAGTTTAGTCTGGCGCTTATTCTGGCTCGATGTTGGTTTTGGACCCCGCATCGATATCAATATCTCAATGTCGATTTGCATATCCGTCGACCCCAGATACACATGTGCACAAGTATCTCGAAATTTCGTCTATATTTGCTAAACATGCTAACTTTCGGATTTCTCAATTTCGTAGTGACACTTTTTTTGCAAATTTAACTATCTGAGCCAGGGCGAATTTTTCGGTTGGATCTGGCTCGGTTTCAATTCTGTATGTTATCCAATTTTCGTAGTTATTGATACTGCATCGTATTGCATTGCATATCATTGCATTGCGGTGAAGAGATAGAAGTTGGTACAAATACTGCAGACCACCTTTATAGTGAAGCCATATTTGTAACCAGATCAATTTTGTAGCTTGGCCCAATTCTATAGTCCACTTTTGTAGCCGGCCCAATTTTGTCGTTATTGCATTGTGCGGGGATGATAAAACGGCAACAAGCATGATATCCTCCGTTGGACTTGTTCGGCGAGACAAAGTTGCAACCGTTTTTATAAGTTGGTCCACTTTTGTATACCTAGTTTTGTATTGCGATATCGTCGGTGTAAATTCATGGCGCCGGCTCGAACGTCGATAAACTTGAATATATGCGCGACGCCAAATGCTTGCATGCATGTCCATTTTATTCTTGTAAGGCCATTTTATCATTTATAAAATTATCGAGGCGCCTGTCTATTAGATCTTAGTCTATATGCGGCCTTTGGATATTTGGCCCGCTTTGTCCGCTTGAAGTTGGTTAGTTACCCGTTTCTAGGAAATTATTCTCAGCCCAATGGATGGCTTCCTTGATCGTGGTTTCAAACTGTTGCTTGTTGAAAGAACGAGAATTGGTCTTATCATGTTGGCTGGCTTATCTTGATCATGTGTTGGATCTGTTGCATTTGCAGTAGTCTCAAATTGGGGAACTTGCGAGAACAACAGCTCCAGCTCTCACGAGCCCGCATCTAGCTGCATCTTCACTTCAAAGAACAAACCATCCGACATGTCGATATCAAACCAGGCCCTGCAGAAGGCATGTACCCTCCCAGTGAAGTCGACTCGTGAAGCTCGCTGACCAACGGGCGCCCGCAGGTTCTGCAAGAGATCGAGACCCAGGCTATCCTGTCCCAGCAGCAGCTGGCGGTGGTCAAGTCCCAGATCACATCAAAGCAGCGAGACTCTCGCATGATACAGCTTACGGAGTCGGAGCTGAGCTCGCTGCCGGCTTCCACCAAAGTCTACGAAGGCGTTGGGAAAATGTCAGCCACCATGAGAATCACATGATACATGTTCTTGAGGCTAACATCGGGATCACAGGTTCATTCAAGAGGATACGTCCAAGGTCAAGAAGCGTCTGGAGACGGAAAGGAACACTTTGGAAGAGGATATCAAAGGCCTGAAGAAGAGGCAAACCTATCTGGAGACAACTTACTCCAATGCATCGGACCATATGAACAAGATCTTGAACAGAAGCGGTTAGAACAGTCTCGCGGGTTCTGAGTCTTTCGAATCACGAGACATCTTGATCTTTTGATATTGCACGAATGCAATGCAATGCAATGCAATTTTTTTTTTTTTTTTTTTTTTTTTTTTTTTCAACATTCATCATTGATACCCGGGCTTGAATTGCTGTTGTAGACCATTTATAATCGACGGCCTTTCTTTTCGACCTCTTTCCGTTCGATTGTTTATCCCATTTTACATTTTTTTATCCCCGAAAAAACGACCCACCTTGTTAAGCTCTAACATTTCACGTTTCGCTTTGCCGCGTCTACCCAACCTTCTTCCGACGACACAACTCAACCCCACAAATCAACATGTCTACCGCAACATCACAAGCTATAGCCATAGGTGACGAGAAAGTAAAGTTCCCCCTGCATGATGCCGCCAGGGAGGGCAAAAGTAAGTTATCTCCATAGCCGATTACCCGTAGAAAGGACCCATAGCTAAAGTTCTGGACCGTTAGCCCAGATTGTTGAATCCCTGCTCGCATCGCATCCCAAGGATGCGCTAAAGAAAGATGATGATGAACGTTTGCCGATACATTGGGCGGCTTCGAACTCCCACGATGAGATTGTGGACCAACTACTACTCGTAAAGGGTTTAGATGTTGACGAGACGGATTCTTCGGGCTGGACCGTACTCCACATTGCTGCTAGCACCGGAAACGATACTCTTGTCGGCAAGCTCATCAAGAGAGATGCTGATGTGAATCAGAAAAGTAAGGTTACCTATCACATCTATGAAATGAGCTCTGACTATTCTGTACTAACATGTCTTACCGTAGCGAATACCGGCCAGGTTAGCTCTATGCTCTAATTCACCGACTACATTCATGCATAATCTAACATCAAGCTCCTAAACCAGACCGCGCTCCACTTTGCTACTTCCAAAAATCACCTGGAAACGGTGAAGCTCCTTCTTGCAAATGGAGCTTCAGCCCGTATCCGCGACAGTCGTTCCCAGCTACCCCTCCACCGGGCCGCAGCTATTGGCTCGGTGCCCATCGCGAAACTCCTAATCCAGCATGGTTCCCCCTTAAATACATCGGACGCATCGAACCAAACGCCACTGCACCACGCCATGGCTGAGGGCCATGGAGACGTTGTGGTGGAGCTGCTAAGGGCTGGGGCAGAACAGGATAGGAAAGACGATGATGGCAAGCTCTGGTATGAAGTTCTTGGAACGTCAGAGCGTGATAAGCAGGTCAGTACCACCTTCTTTTCACTCCTTTCTTTTTTTCCCACTTCTTGTTTCCTTTTGGTATTCGTCTCGGATTTCCCGGCGACAAGTTTTTTTTCACCAAAATCCCTTTCCGAGCACCGATCTTCGCCCCCCGTCGAGAATAAACCCCCCGTTTTATCCCGTGACATCGGAAGAATGGGAGCCTTGTCCCCCGGGATTCCCATTCCTGTCAAATTTCCACATTCTCGTGCTCAATGGCCTGCGGCAATATCCCAGTGGTGGTCATTATGAGGCGTGTTTTAATACTCCGTAAACTTCTTGTGATGGTAACCGATCGTCAAGAAATTACGACGAGCAAGGGGGGAGGTCATAAATCGAAGACAAGAAACACACACCAAAAAAAGCTCGCAATTTAGGCCGAGGCCTGGTATAAACGTTTTTTACCCCATTGTTGTTGCAACAGGGGGAAAACGAAGAAAAAAACCAAGACGGCGAGACCGTTGAGGTTGGGGAATTTTTGCGTTCGTCGCATTCCATGATATATCGATTACACAATTCCTGAGCAATCTGAAGCTAATGGGGAATGTCGCGTGGGTTTTAGGTGGTGGAATATGTCAAGAAAGCCTGTGAGGCAGAAGGAATTGAACTGAAACTCGAAGGCGAGGGACAAAATTAGGCGTATTTCCGAGTCCGCCGCGCCTCCCTAAGAAATGACGTCGGTTACAACCATACCGTTTCTATTATGTGCAAGAAAAAAAAAAAAAAAAAAAAAAAAGAATAAGAATAAACCTTACTATTTTTCTTCTTCTTCTCGCCGCTCCCTTACTTTGCCGTTTCGGAGTACCTTTTCCGTAACATACAACGGGGTTCCATTTTTTTCATCTCATAAATTGCCATTTTCTGAATAGTTGTTTTAGTTCAGATTTATGCAGGGACGCCAGCCAGGTCGGTTCGGAGTCTCGACCGCCAGAACAACTCGAACCCAACCAGCTTCCGGTGCCCGTTCCGGAGCTAACGAGTTGGGAAGGGTTCCGTTCGAAACCTTGCCGTTTGGATATCAATATAAGTCCTGATTGGAAATGCAACGCCCACACACAAAACGCGCAGACACGGGAACCCGTTATTGGCATTTTAGAGGATTTTCCCAAGTCAAAACTTATGTGCTCGGGCCCCCCCTTTCGAACGAGCCGAAAAAAAAAGGATGCCTTATGACATTTATGCATGCATCTGCTAGTAGCTGTGCTGTACTACCTGCTGCAGGAAGCTCAACCGCGAAAGACGGAATCTAGCATAAGCGCCCGTCCGAGTTTCCCGAAGATAAGATTTGAAGCTTACAGGCGAGACGGCATTACTGGTTAGGACTACCCTTATTTCTGATACCTACCGATAATCCGAAGGGAACTTATCCCAAAACACGGGATGCGAGCTCAGCTAGTAGAGTATTAGGGTTAGTCAGAGATTTGCAACGGAGACAGGTCTAGGCGATTTTTCTTCTTCTTCTTCTCTTCCTTTCTTTTCTTGACTACATATTTGGATCTTCGCTTCATTCGATGAAAGCTCATTAGTCCCGGGGGCCACGGTTGGGGAGCCGGTAACTGGATCTCTACTCTCGCACGGATGTCCACTGCGGCAAATCACGAAATGAAATCCAACATGTTGAATTTTAATTCGAGACACTCGTTCCTTTTCTTTTCCCCGCTCTCCTCTTTCTTCTCCTAATAGAAAAAATAAATGTCACCGAAGGGGAGTAAAAAAAGATATTCTGTTTATAGTGATAAAAAATTTCATACTAGTGGCAAAGGAAATTTACTAGCTAGGTTTCTAAAAGGGTGGGTTTCTGCTATGGGGCACTTATTTCTCTTGGGTCGTATGTGGTAGACGTACGGGTAAATTTTTTTCGAAATGTGATAGTGATACGAATCCACGATGGCGCGGTGATCTCCCCCCGTGTCGAGGAGAATTGCCATTGGAGAGTTGAGATGGGAAGACTAGTCTCGACACGGTAATCCGAAATAATAGGGGGTCACGAGATTATCTCCCTCGGTCATGGGCGAAGCAGCTCGAGGGGGGCCAATCCGACCCACCATGTATTAAACATGGGGAAAGGGGAGTTTTCCTCTTCTCCAATGAACCCCAAAATGGAGGGGCTTCGATGGGGAAGGGGGGGTTCCTGTTCAATTGGACGAGGGGCACAGAAAAAAATAGAAAAGGCCCGAGAGGAAGAAAGGGAAGAAGAAACAATCATCCCAGAGCTTCGTATACCGCTAATTAACGGTTTGGCTTGATCTTAGAACCTGGTTCGACAAGGGCGAGAAGGGGGCGAAGCTGCCTTGTCCATGGTCCTGGGAGAACTGAGAGGTTCCAGTAGGAGGAATAAGCTCATCTCACGATCTCAAGTTGGCGATTGGGTAAGGGAAAATGTGGGAACTTAGCCTGGTGTGACTTACCACGATGGTCATTATAGGGTTATAAGGCTTCCTTGAAAATGACTCGTCAAAACTAGGTGCTATTGTAAGTCATGTTATTTAACATGTGACATATGCTATCATATGGCACGGTGATATATTTCCTGTTTGAAGTGAAGGAACCGAGCTGAAGACCGTAAGTCAGCGGCCAGTAGCATCTGCTTCTTCTGAAGTCCTGATTCTGGCACGGCGTATACTAATCCAAATAGTTTTTACACATATGAACATAGAGGTACTTCACAAGTTCTAGGACGATATTGCTATGCTTTGCTTCCCAAGATAAAACAGGGTCCATTCTATTTTTTACTATATCCACAGTAGCTATAGATACTTTTTTATATATATTAATAAAGAGATGATTAAAAAGAAAACTCATCGGTGTGCGGTAAGGGCTCCAAGGCCCATACAGGAGATCGGTATAATCGCCGTCTCAAGCAACATCCGGCTAAAAGAAAAAAAAAGAACGATTAAAGAAAAAACTACAAGAGCGTATTTTGTAAACCAATATCGAGAGCGGAGAAAACGAGTGACAGTTGCCTGTCGAAAGCTGTAAAAACACCAATCACCCCAAACCAGTAGCGAGAAAAAAAAAGATTAAAAAGTCAGATATGCAAAAGGAAAAGAGAAAAGCAACCACAGTTTGCGCCGGTTATCACTTGTAAATGAAGCCAAATAACAAAGGAAATAAAAGAAAGTCAAAAATTTTTGAAACTCAAAGCGAAATGGAACGCTAAAAATGCTCGATGAGAAATGAGAAACAAAAAGAAGGTACGGTGCTGTGTAATGTTACTTGAGTCTAATGATGTTGTTGTCGGCCGTCGTGCATCCCATATGCCAGCTGGGATTGCTGGGAAACGTTGTAGTTAACGTGGTTTTCGGGTTGCCCGTGAGGGGCCCAGTAAGGTTGTGGGTGGCCATTGATCCAGTGTTCAACATTTGGCTGGAAGTTGGAGTGGTGGCCATCAAAGGCGGCGGTAGGAACGATGGGAGAACTCTGCTCAAGCATCTTTGTGAAGTTAGTGTATTGCTGATCCGAAGTCTCTTCCTTGAAAGATCCATTGACCGCTGCCAGTCCCGCCGTCTCAGGGGTAGGAGGTGGCGACGCGAAGTTCTGCTTCATTGGCACATCCTCATTGGCAGTGAATCCACCATCGCTCTCAAGGTCTGGAACGTCCGGGGAGTGCTCTTTGGAGAGGTCCGAGGGCTTCCTATTGAGTTTGTGCTGAACAGTAGCATTACCAAAATCGGCATCCGAAGGTGGCGTCGGAAGTGGAGTTCCATGTACGGAGTGAGGTCCGTTGATTTTGCCATGGAAGATGCGCTGGGTCCGAGCGTTCGGTCCAAGGGATGGTGGCATAGGTCGAAGGCGTCTGAGGGCGATTTCTTGCTGAAGAGACGGTCGATCAGTGCAAGACTGAGATCTCTCCATCCCCGGGGCAGCCAATAGTTGCCTGGAGCTGTTCTCAAGGACCGGCGAAGATGCCTCAGATGATGTATGCATTGGCCTATGTGTATGTTGCATGGAAATGTTTTCAACATTTGAAAGATCTGGGCAAGTGGCCACTCGCGAAAGTGCTGGTCGTTCGGTGTTCTTGAGGACCAACCCGTTGGGAACAGGCCTAGACTTGAGGCTCATGTTCATAGCCTTGGGCACAGTGTTCATTTGTACAGCGCTGGCAAAGGCGGAGTAATCGTCCTGGAAAACTGGTGGGACACCGGAGAGGGGTGCACTATGGTATGGGGAGTTCATAGCCGACATGTTGTCGAACTCAAAGGGGTCTTCACGTTGTCCAGCTGGAGTCGGTGTGTAGGAGACGGAAGAGTTGTAAGACGAAGAACCCCAGTCGGAGAAGTTAGACACGGGGTAGAAGTTTGGATCGTATGGGTCAAGAGAATAGTTTGGTGGTGGGGGGCCATCGTATGGGGCGGCACCGGGGTGATACCCTTGGGGAACACCCTCTCCGTCGTATGATGAAGCATATGCACTGGCAATAGCAATGGATCTTGCTAGAGAGGCGGCGGCGGCCTCCTTAGATGATGAGTAGAGAGGAGAGGTGCTCGTCGAGCTTGCAGGGTTGAATTCTGTTGTCAGCAGTGGGAGCGAAGACGATGTGGCAGAGGTTGGTGTTTCCAAATCGGACATAGAAGACTCCGATAATGCCATAGGGGCACCAAGTGCAATCTTTGCCATTCTTTCCCGGCCCGCGGTTTCCAAAATCTGTGCCATCTTAGCCTCTTGGATTTCCTTATGCTTCTTGGCCCTGTGCCTTCTGTTTTGGAACCAGATCTAGAAGATATTATTAGATGCGTGCTTGAGTTGTAAAAGAGAAAAGGACGTATACTCACATTGACTCGTGTAGGGGAAAGATTGATAGCGTGAGCCAAATCCCGCTTGGTAGCCTGGTTAGGTTTTGGGCACTGTTGGTATAATCTTTCAAGAGCAAGAGTCTGTTCGCGGCTGCACTTAAATCGACGAGGTTCCTTTACACTTTCCTCGTTGGGTCCAGAAACTGGAGGTGTAAATCGAGGAATGACTGGGAAATGGTTGCCAATGAATGTCTCGATATGAGGTCCCGAAGTTCCAGCCGGATGCCTTGGGACATTTAAGTGTTGGGGAGAAGGTCCTTGGGTTACGTGGACATCGGATCTGACGGGACCATTTGGATTTTGGGGAGGCATAGTGCCTTTGTTATCATAAGATAGGACCTCCATGTCTTAGCCTTGGACGCACACAGTCGGTTCCTGGAATCGGAGATCACTTGTATAGTTTCTTCTTCGACAAGCAACTATGATGTCGTATTAGATGCAAGGTACACTCCTTTGGACCAATGGAAGTTCCGAGGGAACTAGACCACAAGCTGTTCTATACAGAGAGCGGCTTGTATTGGATGGTCTGTTGTCTTAGAAGGGCACTAAAGAGTAAACCTTCTACAAGTGTTCCTAATGCATTGAAACGTTGGGCCGTGTTAGCCAGTCGTCATTCTTTCCGACCCCCCTTCTTCATTGCTTGGATTTCACAGGAATGAATGTGTGCGCAGGAGCAAAGTGTAGATATTCGACCAACAGCGTAACGTTGCAGTACCGGATCTACAATTCTGAAACGAGTCTTCGTTCGCCACCAGCCGATGTGCGTTGTATATGTGATCTATGGGAAGGAAAGACTGGAACTACCGGTCGGTAGAATGCATGGGGATGTGTCATGGGCTTTTATTCTTCATGATGTAATGCTCCATGCGACTCTCAGGCTAGTATCGCATGGGCATGGGCCGATTTTTAGACCATGTTGGCTTCGACCGTGCCGGCAACTTTTGCTTTCGCTTCGTCGTACAAACGTTGCAAAGTTCGAAGCCATCGGCATCGACAAGGAACAGCATGCATGCTTCTCGCCCGATCAAGGAACAGGGTTGTACAGCTTCCGCGCAGAGACACAACAGTGAATTCGCCAAATGCTCCCGCTCTGTTGTGATGTAATATTCGTTTCGGATAAAAGCAGGAACGGATAGGAAAAAAAGATTTAGCCCTTCGTACCTTATGCAATGCAGGCCGTGATTTCTATGACAAATTAACCACACACACACGTGATATATTATCTCTTGAATTGATTTGAACTGATATCTAGACGCCCGTGTGGTCAAAGCTTCCGCTTGCCTGTGGGTCGGACTGTGCAGGACCGAATGCAGGTACCAGTGGAGTCGTTTCACAAATAGGCAAACTCTTTGACAAGTATTTGACAACCTTGGGTGCGCCGATATCCGGTAACTTTTTGTAAGAATGTTGCAATCTAATCAGATAAACACTTTGGGATGATTGATATTGACGTCCGTTTCTTTATGTATTTCTTTCTTTCGAGTACTGTTGCGAGATTGTTAGGCCGTTAGCAGTAAAGGGAATGACTGTCGTGAGGCGAGAACTGCAAAAGATGAACAATAGCTATCGATGCTTGAATTTGAAGTAAAGGAGAGACTAGATCGATGTTAACGTTGTGAAAAAATGAGAGGAGGTCGTGAGCCTGAGGGATGAAGAAAACTGGGATTTCCGGGGAGGGTCGAGAGATTAATATATTCCTTCTATTGGGCCCTACTCCTAAAAAAAGTCCGAGTCACAACCACCATCATCTCGAGAGACAAGCAAGCTTCTCTGATAGGCGTGGGTTCTGGCCTAGTTGCGCGGCTTCGGGAAACCTAGTTGGCACACTGTTTTGCCCTCCTCTCTTTCGAATTTCTGGTACCTTGCAGAGACCGAATTTGGAGAATCTTGGCTTCGTATGTGAAGCTTCTCCTTTGTTTTTTCCCCCTTCTCTAAGCCTACCAGCAAACCAACTGCAACAAGGGCTTCCCACCCAAGATCTGCGTTAACATTGGCCAGTATAGACCCACAGGATGCCTCAGTTTGGTGTTGGGTTACAGGGTCGAATTTCGTGACTTCTGAGGAATGGTTAGATGACACTCATCCTCGAGAAATTAGCAAATTTTTGGTTTTAACGTAGGGGTCTCCGTTGAAGCCTTTTCTTCAGCTTTTCGATTTATCTTCGTCTGCAAGTATCATGTGCACAGTAGGTGCCTACGGCCTCCTGTGAACATAATCTATCAGAATTAACCTGCCTCCTGTGCTTTTCGTCATAAGCTTGAGGATCATGGTGAAACTTAGCAATGGGGAATGTGCCCTCCTAGATCTAGCTTTTTTTTTTTTCTCCCCAAGATGCTCTCGATGCGATGGTGGGGGAAAGTCGATTCTGGAATTCCAGGAAACCAAAGTGTGCCTCGCTTGACCAGGGTCCTCGATCTCAATTTGAACCCGTTCGGTTCTGCAACAGCATAGTTTCCCGACCCCTGTTCTTGCCGGGCTCCAAAGGTGAAGAGTTGGAACCAGCCCGAAAAGCCCCACCTATTACCACCTCAATGGCTGGAATACCCCTGGCTCCGGGACACGGAACAACAGCGCGATGCCCACATTTGGGGGGGACCTATTTTCCAGTTCTATTTGCAGTTGGATCAGCATATGGCGAAAGAAAATTAATGGACGCCTTCACAAAAGGTTCACAAGTTGCAAAATGATTCTAGGCGCAATTGCAATAGAAACTGGCGATCAAATATTTTCGCTTGTTTCCTATCGAAGCCTCCGCATATTTCCTATATCTCGGCCTTTTGGGGGGAGAATTCTGGCGGCAACTAGGCGGACATTCCTCCAATAGAAGAATGTTAGGTGTAATTTAATCGCAAACACCTTTCGAAGGGGGGGCTTTGCTTTGACAGCTTGATACCAACGATAACTTCAATGTGTATCATATCAGATCCCGTATCTCTTTTTTACCCGGAGGTATTTGGTGTGGTTCGGTCGGCGAGAACTCTGTCAGCGATGACAGCATGTCCAACTCAGGGAAAACGGCATCGATTCACGGCCATACGTTTGACGCCGTTGGGTGACCGCACCGGACTTTGATTCGTCTGGCAGAGACATGTATCCCACATCATCGTATCGGCAAACACGGCTCGAAAGGAATATGATGTGGGGTTGGGTTTGTTTGGCCTCAACCTTCAATATTTCAATGATACAGTTAATATAATTGTATGCGATTCTTCCCGTGTGCAACCACCATTGCATCGTCGTCCGCCTCTTCATCGCCGCCAGAAAAGAAAAATTGTTACACCAGCGAGGCAGATGGCCTTAACCTTATATGGTGGTTGTCAGGGTCCAAATATGTTTGGTCGGCTTTGCCAGGGTCCCGTAAAGCCAAGGCTCTAAAAGATGGCTTGGTCCTGCAGCATAACTAATTCATTCGATTCAGCTTCATTGTATCCTGTCGTATCATATTTTTTCTTGGTCAGCCAGTGTTCCGCCTTTTGGTTCAAAGCCCTCGACATTCGAAGCGAAGCACCCAGATCGGGACAGGTTGATTTCAGAATTCCAGAGGTAATCTTGACGAGTTGCTGCATTTTTTGTGGCCCCACGGTCAGGACCTGCATATCGTGCGTACGCCTCATTATGGCCCAAGCGAATGGGCGATTCACGGACACCGACCCCAGAACCGAGGGGGCGGCATACCAGAACGAACTGGAACGGTTGACTCGGTTGATATGGAACCTTGAGGAGCCCATCGAAAGTAGCAATAGATGCATTAGGGAACTGAAATCAAGGTATTGGTCAAGTTGCACTACGTACGGCAAGCAAATAGCTCTTTTAGCTAGTGCAGATGCCGATTACATTTAAAATGTTTGCGATACCTCAATGCAAGCGCAGGTGGCTGATCGTGAAACCGGTCTAGACGACACGTGCTGTCTGACGAAGAGCAGGAGAATCTGAAATCAGAAGAGATGCTACTGCAAAAATTGGAGACGGACTTGCAGAAGTTGGGGGAGCAAAGGGATGACCTGAAATCGACCCCGGCCGGATTAAGAGCACAGGAGATGGCGAGACTGCAGCAGGAAATTGACAGATCAATTAAGCCGTTCTCGCCTGAGGAAATAGCAGAACGAGCTAAATCATTTCGTCAGCAGGCAGAGAAAGAGCGTAGTAGTAGTAGTATCAGCAATTTCATCTGGGGTGGTGGTGTCGCCATAATGATGCTGGTCCCTGCGGTTGCAGCCGTGCTGTGGAGCACGTCGACGACTACTACTACTACTATCTCTTAGCCTGACTTGAGGTAGACTAGTACACTAGTTCTTGTGTATACTAGCGAGCGGGTTATGCACCTCTTCTCGAGCTAGTTACCTATCATATATTATGAACAATCGATCCTGCAAGGAGTTAGTCAACGAGTTCAATTAGCTGGCCGGTCATTGAGACATACAGACATACAGAGAACACATACGTGCTTGTTGGCAGAGCTCCGGCGGCATCGTTTCAGAACCGGCTGATATCGACAGCTTAGCTTCGGTCTTGCTTTGATGAAGTTAATATCGAGATGCATAGATGTCCCCACCAGGGCGCCTGCAGTTGTTTGTGTCGACAGAACCAGGATGCGTTGCAAGAGGTCTGCAGCCAGTCGTTAGCGAGATGCTGCCGGGCTTGGCGTGCGCTTTGGCCGACTGCAAAAACACCACCACCAACAATTTTTTAATTTTTTTTTTTTTCTGCGACCACCATCGACGGAGCAGAAGAAATAACCACATCTTCCGCCCAATCAATTAAACCCCTAGACACCATCGCTGCCGCTCAATAATGGTTCGCCCAAGTAAGTTTTCCTTGTCTCACCCTCCGGATTTAGCATCATGGACAATCTCAGGCTAATTGGGCTGTGCTACGCCGACAGAGAAGCAAAGTAAGAGGGTGCCGGTCAGGCTAAGGCACAAGATCGAGAAGAAAGCCGCAGCTAAGGCTAGAAAAGATCGAAAGGCATCGAAGAAGGATCCCACATGGAAAAGCCGATTAAAGAAAGACCCCGGGATACCGAACATGTTCCCGTACAAGGAGCAGATGTTGGAGGAGATAGAGGAGGGGAGACGACAGAAAGAGGAAGAGAAGCTAAAGCGACGAGAGGCCAAGTCGAAGGCTGCTAAGTCAATAGACGCTGAGGAGAACGGGTCCGACGTTGATGAGATGGTAGATGTCGATGGTGAGGAAGAGGACGAGGAAAGCGAACTTTCTGAGATGGATGAGGACGAAGACGTCGATGTCGGCAAGGTACTTTTGTCGCACCGTCCCAATCGGCTATATTTAGCACTAACAATATCGAATAGAGCAATGGAAATGCCATGGCCGCTTTGCTGGCATCGGCGAGAGCCAGGGCTAGACAATTCGAAGGCGCCGACGCTGACTCCGACGATGCTATGGACGAAGATGACGATAACGAGGGTCCTTCCCGTTCTATACCAGCCGCCATCACCTCGAACCGACCAGACTCTTCTCTAAAATCTTTCTCGAAACACTTCCAGACCGTCTTATCCACAGCCGACGTTCTGCTATACGTTCTAGACGCCAGAGACCCCATCGGGACAAGATCCTTGGCGATCGAGCAACAGATCCGTGCGGACTCCCTAGGCTCCAAACGGCTCATCCTTCTTTTGAATAAAATCGACTTGGTCCCGACACAGGTGCTCAAGGATTGGTTGGTACATCTGAGGAGATATTTCCCGACCCTACCAATCAAAGCGAGCAAACCTGCCACAGGCGCGCACACATTCGACCACAAAGATCTCACAACAGCTTCCACAGCAAGGACCGTCGTCAATGCCCTCAAGTCCTACGCCAAACTAAAGCAGCTGAAGCGAGCTATCAGCGTCGGGGTTGTAGGATACCCCAACGTTGGAAAATCATCTGTTATCAACGCAATCCTGTCGAGAGGTAGCTCCTCGCAGACAGCTTGCCCGGTTGGTGCAGAAGCTGGTGTTACTACATCAGTTCGCGAGGTCAAGCTGGACTCGAAGCTCAAGCTTCTGGACTCGCCGGGTATCGTTTTCCCCGGAAAGGAAATAGATGCCGCTGCTCTGACATTATTGAATGCATTGCCGCCGAAGCAGATGCCGGAGACTACAGTTCCTGCTGTTACTCTGCTTCTCTCGAGACTTGCTGATAAGCCGGGTCAACTCGAACACTTGACCCAACTCTACCAACTCCCACCTCTGATCACTGGCATCTCGCAGAAAGACCTCACGATGGACTTCCTAATCCACGTCGCGAGGAAGAAGGGCAGACTGGGCAAGGGCGGTGTCCCGAATATCGAAAGCGCCGCGAAAGCAGTAGTCACAGACTGGAGGGACGGAAGAATCATCGGTTGGACCGAGGCGCCCAAATTGGAAATCGAGACAAACGGTAGCTCCGACGCCGTCGCATCGGACGGCAAACTCAAAGACTCGAAAGAGATCGTAACACAATGGGCGGAGGAGTTCAAGATCGAAGGACTGTGGGGCAACGATGCGGGTGTTGTGGAATAAACTACGCATACATGCACACAAGGCTTTGATGTTATACCCGGCGTTGAAGGAGGGGAGTGGATGTTCAAAAGTAAACCATCTTACGAATGATTTTTGACGACGCTTTTTTGTACTTTTTAGCCGCAATCTATCTTGAGATCTCTTGTACATTAGAATAGAATACAGTCTGGACAAGTCCGTCTTTTATCAAGCATCCGTTTTATATGTGTTGTCCCTGCAATAATGCAACATGCGGCCGAATAACTTGAAGCCTCCAATTCATCATGATGTATCACCATCACCATCCCTGGAAGATGCAAAAAGAACCCCCCTAATACCATCATACCCCCATCTAGTCTAAATACAAGACTATACTCCAATAACCCAGCCCAGATGCCACCAAAACGCCCCCACTCCCCTCCCACAACCCCCCTCTCATCATCCGCCCTCTACGTCTCCAAACAAATCCAAGACCGCGCCTCAACCTTCATCGCCTACTTCTCCCCCACAGCACCCCACCGCCAACTCCAATCCCACACGGACCTAACCACAGCCTCCCACCGCATCCTAGCCTGGCGTAAACCCTCCTCGCAGAAAACACTCACAGGTTGTCCCGCATACAACACCGGTTCCGACGACGACGGTGAAACCTACGCGGGTAAGAAGCTGTTGAAGGTTTTGGATGATTATAAAGTCGAGGGGAGTATTGTCGTCGCTAGATGGTACGGTGGACAGCTTTTGGGGCCTGTGAGGTTTCAGCATATTGAGAATGCGGCGAAGGAGGCTATTAGAGCTTACCTCGCCGATCGAGGCGACGGGGAAGCTGCGAAGAAGACAAAGGTGGTTGGGGATTCGGGGAATGGGGGGGAAGAGGGTTCTGAGAAGGAGAAGGAGGAGTTGATTGAGGAGTTGAAGAATCGGGATGAGAGTATTACCGTGCTACGGAATCTGTTGGATGATAAGCTTGGGAAGAAGAAGAGCGAGGAACAGTCAGACGGGGGTGAAGGAGCCAGTCAACCGAAGGTTACGAAGGCGCCGGTACCGGTGGATTACGAGAGTATGCCATTGGTGAGGTTGAAGCAATTAGATAAGGCCAGAGATAATACCATCTCCTTCTTACTCAAGAAGATAGATGAGGCCGAGGAGCAGGAGGAGAAGGCACAGAAAATTTTGAGTAGCTCGCAGGATAAAAGTAGTGACGATAATAAGAATGATAAAGACACTGCGAAAACCTAATACGTTAAGGATGCAGCTTCGGAAATGAATATTATGACGTAAATTTGGCTATGTTCTTAACGATTCAAGAGCTCACAATGTGAGGGGCGAACCCCAAGAAAGGAAGAGCAGTGGGAAGGAACAGAAAGAAATGCATAGTAGAAAACGCCGCTCACAACGAAAGAAGATGCCTTGTTAAAGAAAGCTCTGGAGCCTTCGTAGTAGTCATTGTTGATTATCGAAGTTCCTATAGGGGAAATAAAGGCAGAAAAAGACGTAAAGAGAATAATCTAGAGGGACATAGCAAAGCAAAATCCAGACCAGAGTAACGCCGCCAGAAACAAAAGACCCAAGCCCAGAGATTAATCAGTAGTGGAAATGTTGTTCCCACGGCTTATCTTGCTTCGTGCAAACGCAACAGAGATCGATCTTGAACCCTTTGGGATGCTTCCTCCGACACATCCCACCTTCCAATGACAACCCTTCATGATGATTACACGGTCGTTGTTTCGCCTTCATGAGGGCTCGCAATTTGAAAAGGTTGTGAGGCTCATTGATGAGTAGTTGAGTTGCGCGGGGGAGACGCATCAAGCCGGCTTGAGAAAGAGATATGGCCTCTTCATTGTGCTCAGGCTCGATGGGGAACCAGTGGAAAGTCTTGTTTGTAGCCTTCATCGTATGTAACATCTCACCCCACAGATCTTTGAGACGTTGTTCCATTCGGAGCTTCCTCACCCAGAGTGGATTCCCGCCATTTACCGTCCACTCATCCGCCCAGTCGACAATATGTTGAGAAGAACAGTAGAAGGCAACATCGGTGAAGTCGAAAGAGCTGTAGCAATAGGTGCTGAGGTCCCTGATAGCATACAAGGCCTGCAAAGCCCCTCGCAATTCAAGAGTACAGTCGGCTTGTGGCTTCGTAAATTCCATGATGCCATACTTGTTGAAAACAGAGTCTTCTCCAAACCAGACACCGTACCCGAATTCATAGATGCCGCCTCTCTTGTGGGGCTTTGGATTAGTTACGTCGGCGTAAACTTCCAGGGCGATGTTTCCGGTTTCCGGCATGATTCGAGTGTTGATCAGGACTTTCCCTGCCCTGTACTTCATGGTCTTGAGCCCCCAGACGTATTCAAGTGGAAGGGTTATGCTGTTGAAAATAGATCCTTGGAGAAGCAAGTCGGGGACTGGATTCCAGCTAGTGGTACGATGAAGCGGGAGTGCATCGACAATCAGACAGGAAATTCGGAGCGGGATGCCACCGATGATGAGTGGAAGTTCGGTAAGGCCCCAGACACGAAGTCTGGTCGAGCCATTCCTGCTTCTTCTGAAAGTAACTTCGACTCCATCGAGCGGACTGCTGTCTTTCGCGGGGTTGTGGATTGGAATAAAACATGCAGGTCTGAACCTGTCGATTTCTGGAAAGTAGATGGATTGCCCGTTCAACCATGGCATCGTTTGACCATGGATCTTTTGACGGAAAAAGTTCCACGTGATGAGCGACACGGGGCTCATATGGATCATCTGGAAGATGACTTGAGTTTCATCAGGGAAGTGTGCCATAAATCTAGTTTCAAAACATCTCGTTCAGTCTCAACTTCTGATGATAGATGTGGGTATAGAACCTGGGTTTGTTGAACCACTTACGTATTTTCGCCAATGAGCTCTGAATTGAGCGGCTCGCACTCTTTGGGATTGATAGTGAACTCGCTCTTCCTGCCTACCATCTGCTTGGCGAAATCCGCAGGATGCGGTTCCGATGATCGAGGTTTACCGACATCCATCTTGTCTTGACGTCGATGCTGAACGGACGGATCGAATGAAAGATATTGGATTGGATCAACAATGGGATGACGATGAGGAGGAGGATTCGTGTGAAGTGGTAGTGGTAAGAAGGGTAGAGGAGGGTTAGAGGCAGGTGTCTGTTTACTGTTTATATATTTATATCTCGGCCAGTTGCACGTTGTTGGTGTCACCCTGGAGGGCTTCGTCGAGAAGGGACCGTCTACAACACATTGGGACCACAAATTACAACAAACTGTCGTTGAAACGTGGAAGCGGCAGCAGAGAGAGATCATGGTTACACAACTCTTAAGATCTTACATTTCCATACTTTACGTAACGTATCGTTTAGAGGAGAGATGCTTCATTGTAAATGCTATGCAGAGCAGCAGTCATATTCTGTGGCAAACGCTTGAGCTAAAGGATACTGATAGCAGAAAAGCTTAAGGCTGTTCAAAAAAAAAAAAAAAAGTCCCAAAGATGAAAGACAGAAACCCCCCAATGAACTCCAATATATAACCTCCAAATTGCAAGTAACCGATACAAAGGAAAAACATTAATATGTACAAATGAAATAGTATACTTCCCCCCAACTATCCTCACTGTAAGTCGATAGTACTAGTACTGTAGTCTCTCCTATCACTTGTCGACCATATGTTTGTATGTATATATAAATCTACTTCTTAACACCCTCCTCAACGGCTTTGATCTCATCAATATCTTCTCGAATATGATCTTTCTCTCCATCCTCTTCTTCGTCGTCGTCTAGATCACTCTCCCCCTTACATTCCTTCACAATAGTCGCCACAACAGCCAAATCAAGCTCCACGCTCGCCAAAAACGGTATCGGAGTCCCCTTCCTCCCTTCAACGGGCTGAGTATGCCCCCTCTCATCATGAGTATAAGACTGAGCACACTCACTACACGGATCCTCCAAATCCGGCAAAACACCCACGCTCTGGCCCCTCGATCGACTCAATTTACTCCGCCTCCTCACTTCCTCATCTAACTCTCTAATCTCCTTATCGATATCAGCCTCCGACATGCGTCCGCTCTTTCTGGAGCAGAACTTCCTCCGGGCGAAACTAATGGGTTTTGGAGGTTCGTAGTATGTATCCTTATTAGCATGCGGCGGAGACGGCGTCTCGGTTCGGTGTTTGAGCATCTCCAACCAACTCGATGCCGTAGGCGGACGGGTGGAAGTTAGGTCCGTGTTCATGGATGAGCTCGACGGGCTGGGGAGTTCGTCGATGGGGGTTTTACCCTGACGTCTTCGTTTTAGGAAGAGGAATAGTCCGAGGGGCAGGCAGAGGCCTAGGATTGCTACGGAGACGAAGAATGCGATTTCGGCGGGCATGCCCCAGCCGAATATTCCGTTTGATGTGCCCTGGGTTGGGGTGTCTGTTGGGATTGAAGTTGGTGCGTCGGATGCCATTGTGTAGGTTAGATAATCCGACTTTGCCGGGATAGGTTCTTTGATGTAATCTGTGGTAGTCGGGGAAGGTAAACTTGTGCTGTGGTGGATATGAAGAGATGATAGAGATAATGTAGGTTTTACAGCTGCATTCGGGCCAAAGAAGTCCGGATCTATAGCTGCGCCTTGCGGAGTAGTCGAAGCGTGGTGAAGGACCGGTGCAAAATGTGGTACTGAAGGAATACTCTCAGGCATGCCGGACAAAAACAGAGAGGCTCTTGAGAAAGATATATATAACTATAAAAATTTCTTGATGCACGGGAAAACTAAATTATTCTAATAACGGAACACCCGTACCCGTCAGTATCACGAATTACGAGCCAATGGCATCATTCCGAACACCAACAATGGCACCACGGCATGAGAGGATAATATAACAACTTACGAGAGAAAACAACAGCTTACAACAAACAATGTTGCTTTTCGAAGCAATCTTGCCAATGAGATGCCTCGAACCACGCGCCTGTTGGCGAATAAAACCGTTGAAAAAATAGAAAAGACGGGAAGAAGAATATAATAAGATAAAATAATGTGAGCTGGCGGTCAACGTAGCCGTTCACACTCGGGAAGCTGCAGTAAACCTCGACCGACGAGGATTATAACCGAACAGCAAACAATAAGAAGCTCGTTCAAAGAGCTTGCTCGAGCTACCAAGTGGGCAACCGTTGAAGTGAAGGGGGGGTCTAAAGGAACCAACGTGCGCGTGCCCGGATGCAGAAGTTTTCTGGTTGAAAAAAAGTGCACACGAAAAGTCGGAATCCGAAAATGTTTCTTTCGATTCCTGCTCTTTGGTTATATAACGTGTTTGACAGCTGGTTATTTCTCACGGTTATCGGCTTCGAGCGAAACGAGTGAGATGGTGGAATTCTTTAGATACCGTGCCGACAGAATTGCATTCTTTTCTATCGACCGTGCATATATCTCGCCGGATTCCTTCGGTAGCCAGCAATATCACAAAAAATCAGACTTCGAAAATAAAACAAAAAATAAAATAAAAGAAAGTAAAGCCAAGGAGGGTAATTGAGCGGGAAAAAAAAAAACGACTAAAGAATGACGAAAAGCTTAAACGGGTTTCTTCTGTTTCTGATCCAAAGTTACCGAACAAAAAATCACCAGAAGCAAGACATATCAAGACTAAAAGAAAGGACGGAAACACAAGCACCAGCAGTGAAGCGAGTGTTTGGTTTCCTTGGGTTTGTGGCTGGCAAAGAAAGGGCGGACGATTCGTTGGCAAGTTCAACGGTAATCGGTGAAGGGACCAGAGGAATGATATAAAAAGAAAGAGGCAGACGGAGAAGAGTCAAGCCCTGGGGTTTTTGTATCTCCATCCCGATCGACTCGAGCACGTACTCGAGTTATCCACACGGCCTTGTGCGACTTCGACCATGATCTTTTTTTTGCCCTCCCGCGTGGATGTAAGGAGGGAAAAACCGTGGCTGGCACGCCGGCTGAGGTGGTTTTTCGAGGACATAAAATGGACGAATCGAGGGGTACAGCATCTCAAGCTGCTAATTGAGAGATTTCGTCGATAAAATCTTTCTCATTGGATCCCCTTGCTTTGGCCGCAAACAAACCAGACACTGCCACCTCGTTTAAAAAAAAATCTCGAGATGGAATGTTAGTAGATCGACGTTGGGATATCAAGCGTAAGTATCCCGGATGGGAACGTCCGCAGAAGACCCTTTCATTCCCCCCAGTCGCTGCTGACTCCCAAAAACCCTCCTTGCTGTTGTTGCCTCCCCCTGCGGACGGCCCTGCGTGCGAATTAGACGAAAGGTCGTCCGTTCTCGAGATAACATTGGACAACGCGACGCACTCCTGTCTTATATATTACCCCAATTGCCCAACAGAAAGTGGGGCCAGCTCAGATCCTGCCGTCGACTCGACCATTTGCAAAAAAAAAAAAAGGACCCTCCTAGCTTTTAAATCTCGGATCTGTTAGAGATGTATGTAATAGGCTTAAGTAAATTTTGATCTGACGGATGACACAATGCCGTGATGTCTCGGGTGGACAGCTGTGCGATCCAATTTCCGCGGTTCACAGCAACGGTTCGTAGTAAGGTTTCCCCTTCCATCCCGCCTGGCAGCTGGCAGCTGTTGGCGTTGTTGCGTTGTCGCCATCGTTCATGTTACACAAGCAACACCCAAACAGACAACATCAACCGGCCCAAACCCAGCACATGCTAATTAGTCCGGTGTCTGTCTGTCTTGTCCCACAGCCTGGTGCATATCGTCCAAACCTTCCAGACCGGAAAGGGGGTTCCCCAGCTGTTTTACTCCACACCTGGGTTCTGCAAATCCACGGCACTCTCCATCATGCATCCAGCCGTCCTGTCTCGTCTTTCAGGTCCTAGTCATGTGTGAAGAGTATACGCAAGTACCGAGTACCTTCACAATCGATCTATATCGACATCAACATCCACCCAGACATCGACTGATTCTGGCGTGCGATGTTACGTCTACTGCTACACTACACCATCCTTCCCTCCAGATCTCTAAACCCAAAAACTAGTGATATCCGGATCATCACCTGATACTTCATTCACCATTGCGTAAAGCGGCACCTCAGGCATCAGCGTGGCAAAGAGAATTAAAAAAAACCCTATCACAAAAATCTTTATACCAAGTTTGGATTTCTACCCTTTTTCATCCCAATGCATTCTGCCTAAACCCTCTTCGAAAACGAGGTGAAAAGAAAGACTCACCTTAGCTCGGACCTATTATGCATCAGCGGCCGTAAGGAGGGACGCACAACGGCGTCTACCGCGGTATACCCACCTCGCCTATAAGCATTTGCTTATACATGTTATGAAGAAAAACGTTATTCTTCACACGAAAAAGGGCTCGATTTAGGCTATATCACAAGCTAAGGGAACGCCCCTGCCATATGCATACGAGCGTCCAAAATTGTCGGGCTCTAGCCGTGTGGATTCGACGAGAGAACGGGAGTAGTCTCTAAAATCACAATTGAAAAGCAACAAGCCGACTCCCACGTCTAAATGAAACACTGCAAGGCGTGGAAAAGAAATATATACCTTATATCAAATCCTGTTCTTTCTATGCCAAAAGAGAAATAAAAATTAAGAATAAGAAGAGAGAGTAAGTAATAAAGAAATATGTAAAGAAATAATATATATGCATGATAAATATTCCCGCGAAGGAACCGGTGGCGATTATGAAAAGGAATCCAATCACACACCCGGATTTTTTTTTCTGTAATTACACAACGATAATATACCGAAAAGATGGAAAGCCAGCAGATCAAAAATAAAAGTAGAGAGATGAGAGAGAAAGAGAGGGGAAAAAAAGGCAGCGACGTTAACAGGAAAGCAAAAAAGAAAACCAGTCAAACGAGAAGCCGGTAAAATAGCATGCACACACGGGGTATCTCTAGCTCTCCTCCTCTTCCTCCTCCCCTTCCTCCCTCCTCCCCTGAGGATTTTGATGATGGAAATTAATAGAGAAAAATAATAAGAAAAAGTCGGTAAATAGATAGTTGATAAGTAGCTTCGGGTGCTAAGTTGATAAATTTTATAGACCACGGAAGAGATGAAAGGCCGAAAATTGAAGGAAGGAAAAATAATTTTTAGAATGCTCCAGAGTAACTAGAAGCCTGTGAAAAAGAAGCGAATACGCACAAAAGGGAAATATCCGAATTCGGATCCGATAGAGAAACATTACCATTGAAAAGCGCAGAAGTGTAAGGCCAGTGGGAGAGAAATTGGGGGGGAAAGGTATATCTTGGTAATGAAACCGGCTAGCTCGAGGACAGGAGTCTCGGGCCAACGTAGAGGCGAGAATGGTAAAAAGGAAAGGGAGTAGTGATAGGAAGAAGCCAGAGCATATAAGCTGTATTGGTAAACAGGCGGGGGAAAAAAGGACGAAAACGAGATAAACCTGCAGGAAGCCCGACTTGTAAAACTGATAAATAATAATGATTCCTGTCGCACTGTGCATACCCTCGATGATTGCAAAACGTAAAAATTAAAAAAATTAAACCAAAACGGTGCAAAAGTCAAAAAGCCCAGATCAATGAGTTCGGTAAACATTGCATTACAATAAACGGCATGAAAGGCAAGAAAGCAAAGCATATGAGTTGTACCTTTGAATGAACCTGCCCGGAAAATAGGTGGAAGATATCAAAAGGAAAGGGAAAAAAGAACCATCCGTACTCCGTATTATGTCTGGTGAGGTAAAAGGAAGAGAGAAAAGTAATAAGAGAGAGATAGAGAGAGACATGAGAAGATGAACCGCTACGATCTTTATGTAAATATTTTTCTCGCAGCGGATCTGGTAACCAAGGCGCTAGGCCCGTGTCACTTTTATGACCATAGGAGCAAAGGTAGAATCCAGACAACAAAGAAAAGGTAGCGAAACTCTGTCAAATAGCCTGTATATCTAAAAGGCCATTGGAGAGGAGTGAGAGAAGGAGGGTGTACAAGTTAGGGTGCTATTCAGAATATGGCCAGCATTGTCTTGGGTACGGTGTATCTTGGAGGCTGTATGCAATCGATCCTGCCCTGAATTCCACCCAGATTTCTCTCAGGCTCTCATTCGGTACAAGAAAGACTGCCAACTTCCAGGAGTGAGCGGATGGCGTGGGTTTTCGGAGTTTTCGGAATTCGGAAGCTAAAAAAAGGGAGTTCATGAATGATTTTTTAAGAATGATAGAACGGTTCGGTTTCTGTCTCGAGAATCCAATCGAGTAAGGAAGGATCAGACCAAGCGACGAGTTCTTCACGAACCCGTTTGTCCTGCATCTTTATTTCCTCCTCGTTGAGAGGAAACTCTTCCAAAGGGTTTTCGAGAGAATCGAGGTATTCTTGAAAAGCTGCCCAGGATGCATCAGTCTATGGGTTATCCGGAAAACCTGTCTAAGTATTGCCCTGATAACTCCATTGAGTCGGATGTGGTTGTTGCATTTGGGATTTCCACTGTTGCTGCTGCTGTTGCTGCTGTGGTTGCATAAAATGCTGACCGTACATAGCAGCTGATTGGTAGTGCTGCTGTTGAGCCTGTGGATGCATCTGGTATCCCTGAGGAATTTGGGCAAGATGAGGCTGGGCGTGATGAGCCTGAGCATGGCCGGTTGGAGGAGACATATGAGCCTGGGTATGGTGGGCCTGCTGTTGCCACATTCCCTGCTGATGCATGTAGGCAGTTGGTGTCTGGTGGAGTTGATCAGCCTTGATATTCTGCATTCTGACGGGGGTTTGAGCAACAGGAAGTGGATGACCCGGTGTCTGTTGATGGAGAGTCGATATTTGCTGTGGACTCATCATTGGAGCCTGTGTCATCTGAGGATGAGATGGCATAGGAGCATGCTGACCATGGAGCGAGGTAGGAGGAGTTGGAATCTGCTGCTGCTGGGCGGCCTGTCTTGCCTGGCCCTGACCCTGATTTGGCATCGGTGGAGGGGACTTGGACTTCCAGAAGCTCTCGTTGTACATCTGCTGTCTCATAACGCGCTGGGCTCCAAAATCCCTATTCCAACTGGCAGCCTGATGACCCTGTTCAAGCAGCTGCGAGTGAGGGGTTGAGGAGGTCCTGTCGACGTACGGAGGACCAGTGATCTCCTGGCGAGGCCGAGGAACGTTCGGGAACGCGTCCTTGATGCGACTGTCGTCTGGCGTGAGATGGATCATTGGGAGCGGTGCGAGGCTGATGGGAGCCGGGCCTCCCAAGCCTGGTTGGACCATTTGGGGCTGTGGTTGCGTGTCGATGGTAACGGGGTCGTTGGTGTAGAGAGGTTCGGGATGCTGGGCAGCAGCCGCAGCAGCCGCCTCGCTGGCCTGTTGCCGTTGTTTGGCAGCACCGGGCCGTTTCTCGCCGGCGGGATCCTCTTCGGTGAAGCCCTGCTTACGGGCCTTGCTTTCCCAGTAATCGTCCCGGACCCTTCGGCCGTTCACGATGACCCTGCTGCCGAATTGGCGGAACATGCTTTTGGCGGTTACAATTGCAATCTGTCGGGAGCGGTACGAGTACGGCAGCAGTTCCTTCGAGATCAAATCGTCCTTCTCGCTCTGAGTGGCGATGATTTTGTACAAAGACCGGTTCTTGTTGAACAGCAGGTACGAATCACGATAACCCAGCACTCTGGCACACTCGGTTGCAAGCATGAACAGCTTCTCGCCGCGTCCCGGTACCAGAAACGTCCGGCACTTGTATTCTCGCCCGTTCTTGAGGTGCCCGGTGGGCATTACCTTCTTTTCACCGTCATCGTCGGTTTCCCGAGGAATGTACTCGTCTCCTTCCTTCGTCAGCTGGTCGGTGGTGTGGTCCCGGACCGTGGGCAGGGCCTTGATGACCGGCTTCGCAGGTGTTGGTTTTGCTGAAGGGGCAACCGGAGTTGGAGTTGCAGGAACGACAGCTGTCACCTGTGCCGGGGTCTGCGGCTGTGGTACAGCTACCTGCTGCTGTTGTGGAACTGTCGGAGGGATGGTCAGGGGAGGGACCTGAGGCTGTAGGGGGGTGCTCAGGACCTGCTGGGGAGATGTTTGAGCTGAGTTTGTTCCCTTTGCCTTTGGCGGACGGCCGCGTTTCCGCTTCTGAATTTCGCTGCCATCGGCGAGGTCTCCGGGAAGTCAGTCAGCATCATCGCTGCTCGACTCTCATGATGATATACAATATCCGAACAAGGGATTTGGTTTTACTAAGGGGAAAAAAACAGGGTACATACCTCGTCCTGCAGTTTCGCTCAAGGAAGCATCTTTATACGAATCCGGAGATCTACTCCGCTTGATTCCACGCGGACTAGTATTCGACAGGACTAGAAATTGCAGCGACATCAGCCGTCGTTAGTTTTTTTTTTTTTTTTTTAACCGTGTCATGATGACGATGACGGTGGTGATAGCGATCAAAACAAATCTTCGCAAAACACGGTCGGCCAGTGATTCCACTCAAGGCCTGAAGCAGTCAAGCAAGCGAAGAATCTCCTGCGACGCCTCTTGTCCGTGGAAAGCACGTGTTTTTGGTGAAGCGAGATATAGATAGATGGATATATTATATATCTAGGGATATGCAATGCATATGCGTACGCCTTTCGCATATCGCATATCGCATATCGCATATCGCACATCCCATATCTCACATCTATCTACGTCTATCGCCATCTAGAGGAATTGCGCTTCCCCTAAGAGAACCAAAGAAAGGATGAAGGAGAGGGAAAAAAAAGAACGTACCTGCAGGATTCAGCGTCGCCGGGTTTATAGTACCAGAGCCATCAAGCGATACTGTGTTCACCATCAACGGCGACGGCTGTGGTGTAAACAGATGCTGCTGCTGATACGTCGACGGCTGTGGCGGATTCATACTGGCTGCCTCGGTGTGATCAAAGTCGGTTGGTCGCGAGCGATGTGTGATCGCTGCCCGAGGTTGGTGAAGCGCGACAAGGTAGGATGGGATGGGATCAGGTCAGGTTCGAAGAGAAAGCCCAACTTCAACTAGTCCGTGGCGATGGTGGTTGTGACCAAAAGAAGAATAAGGGTGGACCCGATTTGCTGAGGCCGTCCGTCTGTAGCCTTCCGGTTCCCGTCTGACGTCCCCTACTGCAACCACGTCCACAGGGAAGGGAGGCGGTTTGGATGCAGCTACCCTTCTTCGATGAAACGTTATCGCGATAGCGAGATCAAACGAGAGGGAAAGGACTAATTATCGATTCCACAGGGGAAGAGAAAAAAAGGTTTTAGATTTTATTTTTTTGGCCCTTTTTCTTTCTTGCTTCCTTTCTTTCCTTGGGACAAGCAGGCAGGCTGGCAAGCAGGACCGATCAAGCAGGAACACACACAACGGGCAGGCCTGTCTGGAAAAAGTTAAGACGCGTTAGGGAGATGCGGTTGGAAACGAAACGTGCCTGTGCGATAGAGCGGAGGGTTAAGGGTGGGTGGATGGTGGTGGTAGCAGCAGTGGTGGGTGGTGGTGGGTGGTGGTGGATGGGATGGGATGGCTGGAAGGGATTGTGGAGGGGGACACAGTTTCTGTAACGCCTGCGACAAGTGCAAAGCGGCCGAGCAATCAAGAATCAATCAATCAATCAAGCAAGCAGGCAGGCAAGCAAGCAATACACAGGAACAGCGACCGGGTGCAGCGATTACCAAGCCCAACCGGCAAGGAAAGAGGGGATGGAGGGGATATTAATCAATGATGGGTGGATGGCGGCTGGCGGCTGCGGACGATGGTTGGTTGACAGTTCAAAAAGTATGCAAATGATGATGATAATGATGATGGAAGAAGAAATTTAAAATGAATGATGAATGAATGACTGATTAATTCTCATTACCAGACCGACCGACTGACTGCAGTGCCCCGACTGAATTAATGAATTGATGAATGAATGTATGAAAAGAAAACAAAGAGGAAAGCCGCCCGCCAGGATTCGATTCGATTTTCAATTCTGCCAGTCACTCTTGACTTGCCGTCAGGATCTCTTGAGAGAGAGGGAGAAGACGACGAAGAAAAGAAAAGAAAAGAAGAAAAAGAAAAGGGAAAGGAAAGAAGAAAAAAAGAAAAAAGGCGCAGGCCGGACGTACTTCTTCTTCTCTTCTTCGTCTAAAATATCGACTACGAATGAAAGACGACGACGACGACAGCGTCTCTCAAGACAAAGCACGCAGGCCGAAAAATGAGAGACACGAACGGCGGCGTCTGTATGTATGGTATGGTACGAACCTCTCAAGGGATTAAAAAAAAAACGTCGCTGCTGCACAAAGTCACGACTTGATTTGGCTTGACTTGGCTGGGCTGGACGGGACTTTGCAATGAGACTGGTTCGTCTGTACGTATGGCGCACCTAGTTCGAATTTGGTTCTGGGAACCTTTGCACACCACTTCTCCGCCGGCTTCCCTGTATCTTATCCAGCCAGCCGGGGCCGCCTGATGCACCAAGTACAGTTCCGTACACAGCAGCAAGCAAGCCTGCAGTTGCACTTGCAGTGTGCAGGCCAGAGGTGCAGCAATTATAACTGCCCAACCGATAATTCGAGGTGAGATAGCGAAACGCACACACCACCCTCCAACTGCAAAAACGGAGGCTGATGGCTGGAACACGAAATAAGGAAAGAGGGGTGCGGAACGAGAATGAGGGTGTGCTCTTCCCACACAGAAAGAAGAAATATCCAGCGAAAGAGGGGGTTTAAGGTGACGGCTTATTGGGCTGGATGGGCAGGGAAAAGGCTGAAATGATGGGGGGGAACGAGGAATTAAAACAGACAAGAAATGAAAGAGGGAGGGGTGTTGACTCTGTCTCCTCCCTCTGTCTGTTTATGCTTTTTCCTGAATGTCTGGGTCTTCAAGGTCAAGAAGTCGAAGAAGAGGGGACCCAGAGGAACCATGAGGAGGGGTGCAGGTAGGCTAGGGCAGAGACAAGGTCAAGGAGGGGTGTGACCATCTTGCATCGGTACGTACCTCTAATCTATCTCTATCAATCCACCTCCCGAGAAAACCTATCGTCGATATCGATCGATATTGAATATTGGGTATCAAAAAATAGAATAAAAGGATAAAACAAAAAATAAAACAAAAAATAAAGAAAGAAAGAAGCCGCTGTCCGTTTGTGGCTTCGTTCGGATCGAGATTTGATGTATCCAAAAAGCACGCAAGCCAAAAATCGTCGTCTTACTAGCGTGGCAGTTCTTAACCCGAATGGCGAGACTTCAAAGGGAAGAGAGGAGAGAAAAATCCAGCAAACAGGATTATATCTTCTTTTACTTGTCGGGCCCTTTTTTTCTTTTCTTGTGCTACTAATACTTCGTTTTTTGGTTACTAAGACTATATCGATAAAAGGAATGGAGATAAAAATTGGATCATCTAAACTCGATCCCGATATGACAGAACGGACGGAAGGATTTTTTTTGGGATCTTGGGATCTTCTTAGTGTTTTTTTCCACCCCTCGCTTGAGACTGGGCTGTTGCGATTGGTACTGTTTCTTTTTCGTGACCTGACTGACGTTCATCACGGTTCTACCACGATATAACCATGCCGAACAGCCATCCCAAGACAGAAAAAACCACGAGATCGATCTTTGACAATAATAACAACAATGATGTCTTGTCTTCCTCGCCGCCGCCGCCGTAGATGGGATGGGATGGGTGAGGGAGAAAACCTTAAGACGAACCTTTTTCTTCTTCAAAAAAAAGTTTTATTTTCTTTTTCCTATCGCCCTCGGGGGATCTGGGAACGTTTTATTTTTATTTTTTTTAATGTTTTTTATATATATTTTCTTCAAACCACTCTTGGAATGAATGTGGAAAAAAAAAAAAAAAAAACTCTGATCGTCTGTCAAAGAGTTAGGAAAATTAATTTTAAAAGAACGCGGAGGAGGGGTTGGAGGAGGGGGGGTGGGAAGAAAAGATGTCTTTTGAGCAGGATAATAGTGAACGATCAGGTAAGCAGCTCGATTAATATTATAAACCCAAAAATGATGACTGCCGTCAATTTCGAGAATATCACAGGCCAAGTGCGGGCAGGAATAGCTTGCAGTCAGCCAGCCCAGCTCTCAAAACTAGCGGTCGAACAGAAAACTCAAGCGCGAGATTTCGAAAGAAGTATATTTGCAAGAAGCAAAAAAAACAAAAAGAACGAGAAAGAGGTATCGAAAAAAGGTTTCCCAAGGCCTGCGAGACTTCGGAGAAAAAAGGAAAGAAGAAAAGAGGTATTGAAACAAGCAGAATTCGACAAAAAAAAAAGGGCCTTAGTAGCAAAAGAATAGTGCAGGTTTTTGAGGGAAAAGGAAAGAAATGCATTTGCATTTGACATTTTTTCCTGCATGTGCCTATAAAAGTACTCGACGGGACGAATTTGATGTATCGGTACGTACCTCGACGAGAGATCAATTTGCGGTTACAGTGTCGAAATACGTAAGTCCAGGCCGCATATGGTCAAGAAGCATTCGTGACCCGTGCGCATCTGCAACAGTACGTACAGGTTCGGTCCAACGAGCCCGGCGGCCGTCCAATCCAAATGTTAAGAGACAGCGAAAAGAATGATGGATGCTGCGCAATACCCGCGACAACGAGATCCGTTGGAATGGGACCTGGAATAAAAATAATTATAATGTGGGCGGCTGAGCTGACTGGATCTCCTCGTCCTGCTGCAAGCAGATTGTCGGGTTTGGTATTGGTGTTAGTCGGTATGAGGTCGCTTGTTTCGAATGCGTGTGTGTGCTACTAACTTCTCGCTCGCTCGCATGAATTAATTTATATTGAGAATCCGTGGTTCCCGACTTTTACTGCAACTGGCCAACCATGGAAGGGGAGCCACTGGAACGTCAATGCGCGAGAAACGCTTAACTTATAACTATCACCCTTCGGTTCCTTGTCGTATCGCTGTATCGATTCGGCAGGTGCGGATATTGCTCCAACCGTGGCATTTATTTAGTCATTGAAACCACGATAATGTTGTAAAAATAGTGACGACTCCTCTTCTTTCCTCTTTTCTTATAGCTATAGCTTACGAGGCAGCGCCGCCGCTTGTCAGAATCATATGCAAGATTTGACGAGGTCAACTTATGCATGCACTTTTCGTTCGCTCGTATAAAGAGGGAGAGCTAGCGGGAGAAAACAAAAAAAGAGGACGTTAAGACCTGTCAAGCTTTTGCAATATAGCCTATACTGAATGTCGAAGTTAGTTAAATGTCGCCCCGAGAATGCAAATGCATGGAGTCTGGAGTTTAAAGGGAAGCTCCAGAAATGAATGCTGGTCCAAATTTCCCCATCGCTGAAACACTCACGACGTCGTCCAATGAAGGCATCTACCGCTGCCCCAGATCCTCGGGTCGACCTGGTTCATCGGCAGGAGGACCTTCGAACTCAAAATCGTATAGTGTGTATGTATGTACCTAGCATACCTACATACCTCAGTCATACATACATGAACGAACATTCGCAGGACTCCGGACTGTCTGCCTGACCGTGGCCAAAAGGGACCCGGCAGAAGGAGCTGCCGATCAGAAAAGGATTCCATCTTGGAGGATTCCTTGGGCGCATCGAGTCGAATCGATAGCCACTTAATTACTTTTCCGGCGAACTCTCCAGCTCCCTAGCTGATATAGCTCGCTAGCTCTCTCTCTCGCACGACATATCGATATCATTGTCGCCCTCGGACACGGCGAGCTCTCCACGACGTCTACAGAGCACATACTAATATTGTTTACACCGGGGAGCTGACCTTATCAGAGTTCTTCTATCATTATGTAAGGCTCTGGTAATCCGGGTTTGACGAATTTTTGAGTAGGTATATCAAACAGCCACCAACCGGCCAGCCCTAGCGAGCCAACGAACTAACATTCTTTTTTTGCGGCGCATGGCATCTCGATAAAATGATGATATCGCTCGTGCCACACACCACCAACCTCCGCTGTAGGGGGCTTCACCGAATTAAAACACTTAGCGAGAGACCTCCCTTAGATGGTGGTTCAAAAAGACGTTGACATTGTCAACGTTGGGCTGGCGCCCAAGACTCGGGCTGCACTCACAATGAGGCCGGCCTCATATTGAATTTAAAGCTGAAGGGGCCTGTCAATGAGCTCGAGGCGCTCCATAACACCATCAAAGGGTGTAACCAGGGTGAATATATCCGTTTCACTTCAGCAAATGCTCCAATACATAAGATTATATGGAAATATAAGGCCTCGTGTATGATGAGCTTATCGATACCCCGATATTTCTCAAGTTCGAGCGCATGTATCAGATCTCAACGAACGGCTTTACCGTCCTCCCCGCGACAGTTCAGGACTAAGCTATTATAAGCTGAGGGACTTTTTGGTCGTTATGACAAAGAAAACGAAAAGGAAAAAAAAAAAAAGCATCTGACCGCCTGCAAACCTCCCCATACGGACGTCTCGATCTCTTCTGTTTTTCGATATTGAAACCTTTTTTTTCTCCGTCAACCGCTCTGGTCCAGCAAATCAGATCTATGAAATCGACATACTCTCAAATCTCACCCGTGGGAGAATCATCTTTTCTTCTTCTTCCTCTTCCTCCTTGACCCTTGAAGGAAAGCAACGTGCCCGAGGAAAAGGAACGAACCCAGGTCTTGGAGGAAAAAACAAAAACCTTTTTTCCCTTGCTCTCTCCTTCTTTCTCACTTCCTGAGAGTTCCCGTCCCCAATGTAAGGCATATCTCGATTGCTTCTCAGCCAATCACATCGCCAATATGGCGTAAGCGCTCGCAATATAAGTTCGAAAAATGAGCAACTCCACATTCCGTTGGGCAAGGATTGCTCGTACGCAGTAGAAGATGTCTCGATTTGCAGCTCTTTTTCGATATCGTTTTTGTCTCTTCTTGTCTCTTTCTTGTCTCTCGTTTTTTGCTTCGAGGCCAAAAAAGACCTCGGTGGAAAAGAAGCCCGAGCTTGATATCGATTAGTCTCGAGTCATCTTGTCTCTCCATACCCGCCGTACGTCGACAAGGGAAGATGTTTCTCATGAGCTGCGCCGCTGTAGCATCGTCAAGTTTTAGCTGGGTTCACAAATTCGAAATCCGTATCTTGTGATCCCTCACAATATTTCATTTTTTGTATTTTTTTCTTCTTCGTCCCCTCCGCCCAAAACGAACAGCCCCGGATGTACCATCTACCAAATCTAACCTAAAGAAATGTCCCGAGATGGATGACACTCCACCACCCTGGTCGATTACCCTTTGGCTTGTGGTGGTTCTCCACCTCTGCCTTTCTTTTTCTTTTCTTTTAATATAATTCCTTTTGCTGGCGAACGCCCCTTCCTTGATTTTTCCTCGTCAGCTGATGTGTATTCGGATGCATGCAAGAAGGATGGGGCATCCCGAGAACAGGATAAGTTGGATGCAACGAACATGCTTCCCCAAGCTAACGGAATAGAGACATCCCAGCCTATCAGCCTATCAGATGCTCCCGTTGCCCTTTTTTCTTGAACAAAACGACCGTCGAGCTTCACACACACCTTTATTTTCCTCTTCTTTTTTTTTTTTTCTCTTGAGTCGTGCATATACCGTACAGGACTGTACTCTGCAAGTCGAGAAAAAAAGAAAGGAGAAAAAAAACTTGGCTGACCTTCGTGCTTTGCAGTAGCAGTAGCTAAGGTACTAAGGTTAAAGGACCAAGATAAAAGAAACCCCATGCTCCACCATCGTTCAATCGACCTGAACTGAACTGAACTGAACCCGAACTGAGAATAAGAACCGGACCCACATTCCATCCATCCAAGCCTTTTAAGCACGAGCTAGCCGAAGTGGTCCAGAAGAAAAACACGAGGTCGAAAAAATAAATAAAGTGGAACTTCGGTTGATGATTTTAAGCGCAATGAAATTGATTGCGAGCGCGAGCGAATCGTAATGAATGGAGTCCCCGCTATTTCCCATGTGTTGAACTGATGTTTAATCTCCAACGAGCGATTCCTTTTTCCTGTTCGGTCTGCCGAAATTAGGTTTATTGGTGCCAATTGCCACGCCCTTTCTTAACGACAGGCTGATATTGATATTGAGCATAAGAGAACAGGCCATGTTAATATCAATCAGCTTTTAATGTCGGTTTCTCCTTCGTTTCGTTCCCTTTGTGGAGTCCGGGGAGGGGGGCTTCTTTTTCTTTTCTTTTTCGCTTTGCTATTATGAATATATGATACGTATGAAATTGGATCATGGAATATCATATCTTACAATTTGGAGTAAAATTTTTTCTCTCTCTCTCTCTCTCTGGCTGGCGATATTATATTATCTATTGAACAGAAAAGAAAAAAAAAAGGGCTCTGCATGAAACATTTGTATAGCTTCCCGTACCGTCCATGATAATATACTACATGTATCCTCCCAAACATTTAAGACTTCAACCCGCGTTTAGAAATGCAAGAAAAGCGAGGCGAGGAAATTTCGCCATCTTGGTGAACAACAGCCTCAAGCTAGTGTCAACTCGGTCTTCCTCCTCCCGGTGGCTTGCTCCTTAACCACGTTTACCATAACCTTAACCTTATCAAACAGGACCACTTTCCTCCCGTCCTCCAGTTCGAGGATATACTCGTCCGCATCGTACGTTTTCGCCGTTTCGACCTTGATCGTCCCCTCGATCCCGAACTTCGGAACGAATACCACGAACCCGTTCGAAAATATCTTCGCCACAAACCCTTCTTGTTCTGTGCTCTTGTTCTTCAGCGCTTGCCCAACGTAGTACTCGATCGATGCTCTCCCGGCAAACTGGGCGTTCCGATGTCTGACGTTGATATTCTTCACCACCGCATCCATCTTGTTCTTGTTGTACAGACTTTCGTCCAAGGCCTCGTACTCGATCGCTGCCGCTAACTGCCGATGGGCCGCCAAGTCCGCGTACCGTCGGATCGGTGAGGTAAAGTGTGTGTAGATATCAGTAGCGAGACCGTAATGTCGGAATTCGGGGTATGCTTGCGTTCCCGAGCTGAAGTACTCAGCTGGGACCATGCAGCGGGTAGCGATGATTCGGACCAAGGTGTTAAAGTATGCTTCCTGCGGATCGATGCACCCGTCCAGTGAGTCGGCAAGCGCCTTCGATGATTCAACATGCAAATCGAGACCCTTCCTAGCTCGAAGCTGGCTCCGGAGGTCATCAAAGTTTGTAGCTGGCGGGGCACCGTGTCTTCGGAGCATGGCCGTCTGAGGGAACGCCTCGTAGATTCTTCTAGCGACGCTGATGTTCGCGCACAACATGAACTCCTCGACTAGTGAGTTGGTTTCTAGCAGTTCTTTCACTTCTATGCTAGCCGGGTCTGATGTTTCTGATTCCATGTGAACTTTGACTTCTGGACTTGCTAGGTTGAGAGCGCCGGCGTCCATTCTTGCTTGTTTCAATTTCTTCGAGAGCATCAATAGTATACGCATACCCTCCGTCAAGGGATCCGTCTGTGATCTATTATTCCCCCTTTCGTTAGCAATATGTACTATGGTAGTTTGGGTGTTACGTTCAACATACTTGTCATCAATTCGCATCTGTGCAGCTTTATACGCAAATGCTTCTCTCGACTTGATCACTGATTTCGTGAACCTCGTGCTCACAATCTTTGCGTCCGGAGTCATCTCCCAAATCACTGAGAACGCGTATCTCTCCACATACGGCTTCAACGAACACAGGTCGGTTCCGAGAAGAGGTGGCAACATGTCAATACGCTTATCAACCAAATATACCGTCGTACCCCGTGAGGCAGCCTCGTCGTCCATGGCATTATTTGGCTTTACGAAATGCGATACATCGGCAATGTGCACGCCGGCCTCGTAGTTTCCGTTCGGCAAGAGCCGTGCGTGAAGAGCGTCGTCGATATCTTGACATCCAGGGGGGTCGATACTGCAAACCAACAGGTCCCGTAAATCAGCTCTCTTCTCCCAGCCGGGAGTGCCCTTCTCGGGAACAATCCAATCGTGGCCCTCTGACGGCAGACAATCGAGAACCGCCTTCGGGAATGGTCGATATTGGACGTCGTATTCCAATAGTAGAGCCTCGGTCTCTGCTTCCTTCGATTCCAGCTCTCCGAGGGCCCGGACGAAATGGCCTATGGGAAACCTAGATGTCCTATCCCAAGTATCGATGTTCACCACAATTCGCTGCCCGAGGAGTTGAGTAGCCTGGCGCGTGAATACACGGATTCTTGGGATCTTCTTATCCAACGGCCGGAAGAAGACGACTTGCTGACCCCCCGACTTCGCCCTGTTGACGGAATTGGGATCGATGTGTCCAACATACGATCTCCAGTTACGCTTCAAGACACCAACAACCTTGGCTGTCGGTTGAACTTTCTGACTTTCATCCTTGGACCGCTGAATGCGTTTCGCCTCATCGATAAGAGCGCGTCGTTCCTTCTCCGTCACGATCGATTCGACTTCGTCTACGTCCGCATTCTCGTTTTTCGTCAAGGTATCCTGGTCTACCAGCTTGTCGGATTGCGTCTTCCATTGGTCCTGTGGGAGCAATTCGACAACCACTTGGTCGCCGTCTATAGCGCGATTCATGTTTTCCAGTCCAACTATCAACAGATGCTTGTCGAACGATGGTACGCCGACAGTACCTTCGAGACTGTTGTAGGTGGATGTGTGGAAGGTACCCTGGTGTAGTGTACCATTCCTCACACCGGTGTTCATCTTGGGGACAGAAAAGTACTTGAAACTTGTCAGTACCAATAGAGATGTAATCTAGAGTAGGGATTAAAGAACACACCTCAGCATAGACGTTGGAACCTCTGTTCGCCTTCTTCTCAAAGTCTTGGAGCGAGGAGCTTATCATGTCAAGCAGCTCGTCGGCATTTTTCAGGCCCTTGACGTAATCATTCACTAAACAGACGTTAGCTACTATAAACAGTGACTTATAATGTCGTGACACTGGTATACGAACTGCTGGTAGCATCGAGTCCCTCGCCCTTCGCCTTCGCAAGGTTTGCCTTATCGTTCGAGAGCATGACGACAGCCGGTGCCCTCGCGCCAGAGCTCGCCGCCGCCTGCTCGATATGCTCCCGGTACCATTTGCACGCAACTCTGATCGCCCTATCATTACGATCATTTATCGACTCCTCCTGCCCACGCTTAACGTGGGTTTCCTGCCGGAACTCATTGTGGAAGACATAAAACCGCTTCTCATCTGACTTTGTGAGCGATACTAGCCGATTATAGAGCGGCAAGCTCTGGTTCTTAACCTCATCCAGGACGGTCTGCAGTACGATCACATCGTAGAAAGCACTCTTATGCTCAATCGCGTCCATACACTGGAGGAAGATGTTGGTATCTGGCATCAGATAGTGGCCATGCTTGAACTGGGTCGTACCTGCCGGGTTCTCAGACAGGACGAATGGACGAGCTATATAAGCATTTCACCGAGTAAGCACCGATCTCATCACATCGAAAGTTTAACAAACGATTTTTAGATAAAAAAGTAAGTAAGATAAGAATATATCACCATACATCTATTATTTGAGTCTACCGGCGCATTCGCCAGGCAGGCCCGGCACAACCGCGACGAGCAGGGGATGTCGGTCCGCAGGTATATCTCGCGAACGATCTTTGTCACTTTACCGCTCTTTGCAGAACGGATGTAGACTTTGGATGTGATACTGTCACGGCTGGAATTGTCTACCAGCATACGCTTTATGCTCGTCATGGCTGTGGTGGAGGACTGTGCAGCTGTGGGGATGGGGAGGGTTAATTATATGTAATACCAAATGTTCGTCAAGGTTTTGCTGTTGGTTTGTTTGACTAAGCTGCAGGTCTTGGCGCTGAGGTCGCAACACAGATCACAACACAACACACAACACACAACACTTCCAGAACTCCAACTCCAACTCCAGAAACCCGGCTCTTGTGCGAGCAGAACTGAGGTTCTACAAACCTGTTCACGGCATCAAATCAACAGACAGGATTCCCAAGCACCGCTTCCCCAGAACAGAAGCTGCTGCATTAAATTTTCTATCGTTCGACCGAGGCACAGACGGACAGCCTGGTACTGATATCTGCTGCTGCTGCATGATCGGAAATTTCTTCGCGGCCCCGTCCTTGGTTCTGCTTGGTTCTCTTTGGTTCCGAGCTTGGCTTGACTGGGTGCAGGTGCAGAACTCAAACTGAGTCGCTTCTCAAACAGTTCCGAACAAGAAGGTGACCCAACCTGCCCACAAGACCTGGCCTGGACATAAAAAGCCAGACATTCTTTTGCATTTCCACCATCCACCGACGAGGGCTCCGGCGCCCATGTGGTATCGATGCCGCCATCCCATTGGCTCTGCCCAAAAAGTGAATTCATCGGATTCCCGAACTCTTTGGAACTCTTCGAAGTGTCACCAGGTTGACGGTTTTCGCTTTATACGTTTATTTCTTCTTCGAGAACGTTGGACGTCCAAGCTGCTGTTATAACTGACGCAGCCAAGCCGTAGGGCCGTTCCAAGACCTCATGGCGCAGCCCAAGAAGCTTCTCTGGGTGACAGAAGTCTCCGTGCTGGCGCAATTCACCACCCACTTGGCTCCACCGTCCCCTTAACCGGGTTTCTGGCGAGGCCTTCGGGTCTTCGGCTTGGATCCGGGACGACTTCTCTTCAATGCACACTGGCGCGCTCATGCATTGAGATTACCTGGTTGTGCTCCTGCCCTTTTGCCTCTCGCAGCTCCAGGACATGTTGCATCCAGCAATTGCGACTCAAAACGGATATCATCGCCCTGGCTGCCTGACCTGACTGCATATGATATCATGAACACCCTCTCCGAGTAAGCGCACGCGTCAAGCGATTCTTGAGACAATGATTTTTTTTCTTCTTGGTCAAGCCACCGAAAGCTTGTCGCCTACCTTCTCTGTTGCAGCCTCAATTATCTCGAACAGCGCTAAACAGCAGACTAACCCAACTACGGGCACTTGTCTTTCATTGTCAAAGATCACCAGCGCAAAGGGTTCTGGTCTGATCACGAATTCATATGAAAACCGGGGCTGGATATCAACAATCTACCACCCTTGGCTGGTTCTGGATACTAGCTGCCTTTGGTGATCACCTCCTAGCTCGTTCGGGTCAGCATGCTTTCGCAGGAATGTCTAGAATCATGTTTCCCCGCGAAATCCACCCAAACTTCCTACCCCCCCATGCCTAGGTAATCTTACAAAAATGACTATTCCTATGTTAGTGCAACTATCGATCGAACGAAGAGGGTGGGGGAGACAAAGTGAGAGGGTTTCACAAGGCAAATCCGTAGTCAGAAGAGAAAAGGAAAAGAAAAAAAAATTTAAGTTCGCGGTCTGCCCCGATGGTCCTTCTTGGAAGTGAACGGGGTGTCCGCGCATGAACCCAGATATTTCGCACACATGCTGCCTTTTCGAGAGCGACTAAAGTAGATCACCCGCTCAAGATCATAAAAAGGCTTTGGGGTTCCCCGTAGGACTGGCTGACTGCTTCTCCTTCTTTGCCGTTGCTATCCTCTTCCTCTCCCCCATCAAACTTTTTCTGGAGAGTCGATTTGAGCTGTCTGATCGTCAGTTCAATAATTTACGATAAGATTTCTCTATCATTATCTTTTCGTTCAACGGGTTTTTTCCAACATGTCGGAAGCGGCGTTAGCTACGAGGTCGAAATGGGAGGTTCTGATGCCCGTTATCGTCTGCGGTTCGGGTCTATTTTCAGACGGGTACCTCAATGGTTCGTAAATTATATCAGTTGATAATAAATATTGATGGCATTGTGCTAACATACTTGTCTCTAGGTGTCATTGGTACCGTTAATACGCTCTTGGGCCGCCTCTACGGCGAGGAATACAAGAACAGCCCTGCGCAATCGAATGTTTCTTCGATCGCCTTCGCCGGTACAATCATCGGTATGTTGGCCTTCGGCTGGATCAGTGACAACTGCAGCAGAAAGGTCGGCATGGTTGCTTCGACAGTTATTTTGATCATCTTCGCCACCCTCTGCGCCGGTGCATACGGTGCCAATGGCTCCGTCGGCGGACTTTTGGCCGCCCTCACCGCATATAGATTTCTGCTCGGTATCGGTATCGGAGGAGAATACCCAGCTGGATCCGTTGCGTGTTCGGAGGCTACCGGTGAAATCAAGAGCGGACAACGTAACAGGTGGTTCATCATCTTCACCAACGTTATGATTGATTTCGGATTCGTCATTGCGGCTTTCGCTCCCTTGTGCGTTCTCTGGATCTTTGGAATGGATCGTTTGAATATCGTCTGGCGTGTATCGCTCGGTCTTGGTGTTCTTCCGCCACTTTCGATCATGTACCTCCGTACGAAGCTCAAGGAGCCCGAGCAGTTCAAGAAGGAAACCATGAAGGATACTAAGACGCCATGGTTGTTGGTGTTCAAGTATTACTGGTGGAGACTTACCATTCTCAGTCTCATCTGGTTCATCTACGACGTAAGTCTTCGAAATTCTTTACGGATATTTCAAGATGGATGGCTGACATGAAAAACATTTAGTTCTCTGCTTACTCTTTCGGTATCTACGGTTCTTCCATTCTTTCCATCGTCATCGGAGAACAGGAGGCTCTCTATAAACCATTCGGATGGAACGTTGTTCTCAATCTTTTCTATATTCCGTATGTACCCCCCAAAGCTGCCAAATTATCGATTATTTTTCCCCGTTCCCACGACTAACATGGAAACAGTGGTGCTGTTGCCGGATCTTTCATCAGCGACTGGCTCGGTGCCCGAGAAACCCTCACCCTCGGCCTGACCCTCCAAGGTTTCGTCGGCCTCATCATGGCCGGATGCTACGGAAAACTCGCCACACCAGACCACGTCGCCGCCTTCGTCGTCGTCTACGGAATCTTCCTAACCCTCGGTGAAATGGGCGCAGGCGACAACATCGGCCTCCTCGCCTCCAAATCCAGCGCCACCGCCATCCGCGGTCAATTCTACGGCATCGCCGCCGCCATCGGAAAACTCGGCGCCTTCGTCGGAACCTACATCTTCCCCATCATCATCAAGAGCGCCGGCGGCAGCGATACCGTTAAGGGTAACCAAGCCCCCTTCTGGGTTAGCAGCGCATTATGCCTCCTCAGCGCCGCCATGGCCTGGTTCTGCCTGCCCCATGTCGGACAGGATACCATTACCGAGGAAGACGTTGCATTCAGAGAATACCTCACCGCGAACGGGTATGATACCTCGCAGATGGGTGTTAAGGAGCTCAGAGGCGAGAAGATCAATGATGCCAATAGCGCGGAGGACGTTAATGTCACCGTCGCCGGGGAGAAGTTCGAGACCATCCCGATGTAAAAGGGATTTATTTCCACCATATAAAAAAAATTTTTCATCTAAAAACGACCGATTAGGGGAAGGCATTCGACGTCACGAGGATGATTTATACTTTTTCTTTTTCTAGCATGGGATGGCGTCGTCAATTTTGCTGTATATATTAGCCTTTTGATATGATTTATATTAATACCTTTAGCTGATAGTTTACCATGTCAATGTTTAATTATGACACACATTCATCATATCACAGTTCGTGGATCTCAAGAACGTAAGCAAGTTTGAGCTGGGAGGGGCAATATATTACAAAAACGTTACAATGTTATTTAGGGAGGACTGGTCTCGTACCCACTAGTTAGTAGGTAGGCCTGTAGGTAGGCTCGTAGGTAGGTAGGCTGGTTAGTGTAGCAGGCTGGCTACCTAAGCACCTAGGTAGGTAGTAGGTAGGCTAGCAGGTGGGTTGGAACGTTTAGCTACAGCAAAATAGCGTCGGCATTGATGTCAGGAGGCTATGAACGCACGCACTTAAATTACCAACTGATAAACTTACCCGAGTACAAAGTAGTAGTTTTGATCCTATATGTGTCTCTTGGTAGTATCTCGTGAATTGTGAACCTAGGTACCTATATACAATTTAATCCTACACTGATCTTTCTGCATGCCAGCATTAAATCACATGTCTGATTATCTGTGTCTTACTAAGTCCTTCCCTCATGCACCACTATCGACATTTAATACACCCTTTCCCCCCTTCCACATATTTTGTCAAAAAGTAAAAAGAAAATAACAAGAAAAGACATTCATTGGCAGAGCCAGGACTGCACAATGGCCCTGGTTGCACTTTACGCCTACTTCATGGTTTGTTATTGTCGTTCGCCGACGTTAACAGACCTTGAAGGCCTATGATGAACGTGGCCATGATGATCGCCGTCGCCTCCTTGCGTTCATAACATGAAGTCACCACCGAAGCCGTGATGCCGATCACCATGCCGATGGCCCACATTAGGGTCGGCCTGAGGATGACATAGACCGTGATGGTGTTCATGTTGTCCCATTTGGTGGCAATCTGTATGGACTGGTGAGTGAGAGCCACATCACTCCCATCTAGCATCTAAATTACCTTTATGTTAGTCAACCGACAGTTAAGATCGCAGTCTAGGAACCTGCATTGTTGGGGGGGTCAATACGAACGTGGAGGTCGACTCCGGCCACGCAAAAGAGTATTCTCGTACACCTCGAGAATAGGCCGCTGCCATCAATCTCTCTGAGGTAGACCTCGTCGACTATCTCACCCCTGGACATTTTAAACCCCTCTCCCCCGGAGAGCCTGGGCAAATCATAGGCCTTGAGTCCGTCGCGGCTTCTAAAGCCTCGTACTAACGCCGGGTACCTAAGCCGCACGAGCACCCCTATTGGGGTCTCGGTTGGCGACCCGGAATCGGAGGCGGTAGGGGAAGCGGTAGGCGGGACGGGGGGCGTTGATGGTTGCGGGCTGGACACGAGGACGGGGGGGGGGGGGTTCCCAGAGGTCGGGACTGGTTGAGGGGTGGAAACCTGCGCCCCTAAGTTGAAATGCGCTAGTTCTAGTGCTTGGGGGGGGCCTCCTGGCTGCAGAGATGGCTTTTGGCTGGGGCCGGGTAGGAGGCTGTCGGGGCTCCTACGGCCTGCGTCCGGTGCAGCACTCGCTACCGGTTCCGGTGGCGGCGCGGTCTTCCATTGTTCAACCTTCTCCTTCTCCTTCCCCCTCCCCCTTCCCCCTTCTCCTCCTGCTCCCTTGGCTGGGATTCGATAGTGCAGTGGATGCCATCGCTAGCTTGATGGCGAATCGAAGGAAGAGCAATAAACTTGGTGATGCGGTATAAACGCATAGAACCGCGACCAATCCCGATTATGTTCAACATGATGAGGATGGATCTATATTAAAGTTCAGTACTAATGAAATAGAATCGAAAGAAGCAGCTATTGGGAGTGTACGCCTACCTGGTATAGCAATCTATAAGGTGATGTGTAGGTATATTATATGCCGGTTGTTTGTTTGGGTTGTTGAGAAGTTGTGTCATTTTGTGTGTTGTTGAATGTTGAATGTAGTGCTGAGACTGGACGAAGGAGGATATATATATATATATAATAACTGCTGAGGAAAGAGGAAAGAAGAAGGAAGAGGGAAGGAGGAGGAGGGAAGAAGGAAGAAAGAAAGAAGAAAGAGGGAAGGGAAGACCCTTTTATACCTGCTCGGCAGAGTATTTTTGGGGACATTTACGCCTATATACGTGAATTTATAGTATGCTCTACAGTCTGAAACACTGATCCCGCGTCTGATATACTTACTTACCTATATACAACCTGTATGTATATATATATATATATATATATATATATATATACCTATATACATATACCTAAGTAGGTGTATATACGATGGTATTTCCCGATTATCAGAAAAGGCCTCAGCTGATCGTGTGGCGGTCAAAATGTGTCAAAAGATATGTTATAAAGCCTTTGTAGGTGGGTTTTGTAATCAAATATATGTAGTAAAATCGGGCATGCGAGTAGAAAGGTCTAGACTATTCATTTCGTATGCTTCTGCAGTGAACTACCTGTTGGCCTAATATACCTACTTAAGTACCTACTATCTATCCCCAGGTAGGTAGGTATAAAGCCTAAGCACCTATTAGCTTATCTACTGACCACCTACGTATACTAGTATTCTAGCTTACCTACCAGCTTAACCACTGGCCGACCTAGCTGCCTACCTACTTACCTATCTACCTACCTACCTAAGTACCTATGAATCTATCTAAGAATCTGTCTACGAATCTATCTATGAGTCTACCTGTAAATAACATATCAGTGACACGTTGGTTTAGGAAATTCCACTATATTTGAGTGGGTGGTGCAGACAATTTGGCACGCCCTAAATCAGTCCGGTGCAAAGCAGCTGATTATATAAGAGTGTTTTGGGCCCTAACCTCCTCATAGTGTATCATTGGAACGTTTTCAGAATATATACCCGATTGGCACGCTTTGGCTGCTATAGTCATGGGAAACTGACGAATAATAATATATAATCTTGTGACCTCAGATCACCGGGATCATATATGCATAGCCGTGAGTTTTTTTAACAAAGAGTTTTAACATTGTTCTTGGAAATGTGCGAACTAACAGCTTGGTTCAATTTTGATAGGTCGCGATCGATCATGGTCATGTTATATGGCAGCCATAAGGGCGGAAAGTAAAAAATGATCGTGGAAGATCCCCTTGAGGATTGGGGACCCAGAGTAAAGGAGATATTATAACTCCAAAGGACCTTATATCTGTATAGATGCAATGTTTGTACTACATTGGAGATGAAATAAAACAGGGAACCCTGAATTAAGACCCCTGGTTGGCCCCTGACTAACGACCGGCTCATTCTTTTTCAGCCTCGAGTTCACTATATTACTACAACATGGTTCTAAAATTTAAATCTCCAAAAAACAATGATCTTCGAGATATGTTCAATTAAAATTTCTATTGACCAAATTGTTGATGCATCTGTGTCGCAAGGTACTTCCGACCCATCCTTCGGAGGATATCATTGAGGGCTCCTGTAAACAGAAAAAATCAAAGAGCACGCCGAAACCCCAGAAGAATTTCCAAGCAGGAATACCGCCGCCAAGTGCAAGTGCTGCCAACAGAGTTCACCAACATACCTCCACTTGCTGTAGCTGTAGCAAGGGCCTGGGGGGATTTTATAGTTGACGAATCTCTTGTGGAGGATATGCTGACGTCCATTGGCCCTGTCGGTTAATCCGACTCCCTCCGTGCACGTACGCACTGCGCGAAGGGCTGAACGTTGCAATTGACGTCCAATGCACATATGCAGGTGGTATTTAGCCTCTAACCAGGTCCTTTTATCCACCACCAAAAAAAAAAGGTCATGGTGAGGATTTTATGATACCGAGCTCAAGCTCACATAACGACTAGCTCACATTTGTTTGCGCAATTGCGCCCTGACCCGAAAGTGCTGACCGAGGAAGAACCTTATTTTTTTCCTCGCCTAGTCTTGCAAGTCTACTCCCTGCACTTGGGTGTTTCACAAAAGACAAAAACGACTGTGCAGCGCATGGATACGAATCGGTTGCTGCAGGTTGTATGATATTATAATATTAATATCGGATTTTGGGTTGTAAATAATCAACATGGATATCTGATAGGAATATACCGCTGGCGCTCTGTGCTGGCTAACTTGTAAACAGCATGCATCAATGGACTTTTTTATATTACACTTGCATCGCACCTTGATGCTGGTCGTTATTCGAACAAGGGTATTTGGAAAATTGGGGCTCTCTTTTTCCCTTCGAAAAAAGAGAGAAGGACAGTACATTCCGATCGACTGAGAACGGCGCAATGGCTGGGGCGATGCTTTCTAGGATCCGAGTTCTTCCTTTCGGGCGAAAGATTGAGGATAATACAATATATATACCCTCATTGCTCACTTGTAATCCCAAATTTCTTCTCGATTTGATAGCAATTGGTCTAGAGTAGCTTAATGTAATATACAAAAACTTCCATATATTCAAGATGCAGCTTCAACTTCTGACGCTCCTTGTCTCCGGGCTCTCGTTAACCGAAGCCTTCAAACCGGCTTCGACCCTGGGGACCGATAAATTGGCTGCGAAGGGATTGATAAACCTCGCTGGCTACTCGATTTTACACCCGTCAAAGTCCGGGTGTAACTTGAGCAAAGTGAAGCTTCGGAAGGAGTGGTAAGTTCTTTTCAACTCTTCGCCCGCAAGAATTCAAGCTGTAGTTACTTGAATGCTCACATTCAAATCAATATCCCGCAGGAGCACCTTATCTTCCCGCGAGAAGAAAGAATATATCCGCGCGGTCCTCTGCCTCCAATCCAAACCCGCCAGGAGCACACCCCTCGCCCCGGGCGCCAAATCCCGCTTCGACGACTTCGTCGCAACCCACATAAACCAAACCTTCTTCATCCACGCCACCGGCAACTTCCTCTCATGGCACAGATACTACACCTGGGCCTACGAGAAAGCCCTCCGCGAGGAGTGCGGCTACAAGGGTTACCAACCTTACGTCAATTGGGGGAAGTACGCCGAAGACCTCGAGCACGCTCCCCTCTTCGACGGTAGCGATACTAGCATCGGCGGGAACGGGGATTATATCCCCCAACCCAGCGGTCCTGTATTCCCTAATCCCGTAGACCCCGTGATAGTGCTACCGCCCGGTAAAGGTAGCGGATGCGTCACCACCGGACCATTCAAGAATATGACCGTAAACCTCGGCCCCGGCTTCTTCGGCGCGCAGTATGCGGACGTAGCCCCAAATCCGCAGTTCGACGGGTTGGGGTACAATCCCAGATGTCTGAGGAGGGATCTGGGGTTTACGGCGGCGAAGATGGGGTCTACGGATTTGAATTCGACGAATTTGATAACCAAGTATACGACCATCAAGGCGTTTCAGGATTTCATGCAGGGGACGTTTTTGACGGGTGGGAGGGATTTGGGTGTGCACACCGCCGGACACTTTTGGGTCGGTGGAGGTAAGATTAATTAACACTAAGCCTTCATTAGATAGTAAATAGAGGGGACTTTGGGAGCTAATTTGATATCAATAACAATAGACCCGGGCGGAGACTTCGCCGCCAGTTCAGGGGTAAGTAAACCACAATTCCCCTTTCCCACCAACCGTCGCTAATAATATATTAAAAAGGACCCGTACTTCTACCTCCACCACGCCCAAATAGACAGAACCTGGTGGATCTGGCAGAACCAAGATCCAAAGGTGCGATACAAGGCCGTCGGGGGGACCATAACCATTCTCGACACGCCGCCGAGTCGGAACGCGACTGTCGATGATCCGTTGGATCTTGGGGTGTTGGAGCCTACTATCACTATCGGGGACGCATTGAGCACTATCGATGGGCCTTTCTGCTATATTTACGTCTAGTATCTACTTGGAAATAGCGGGATTCTGGCAGTACTAGTACTGCTTGCATGTCATGATGAGATATACATATATATATGATAGTGTAGAATTCTAGAAAACTCGAAAATGATAGGATGAATAATGAACTTGTAATCAACCTAAATACCAGAAAACTAAGTATCATACCGCCTGGACGGGCTATAAAATGTAATAGTACTATTCCATAGATTTCATAACATAGCCAGCAAAGTATACCGAAGTTATGTCAATTGTTAGCACTGTTGCATTTTCAGCGTTGCCGCACCGCCACAATATCACCAACTGTGGCTGAAGCTCTTCGCCAAACGTGTCGTCAAGCTCGGTCTCAGGCAACTGTATCCTCCAAGCAGCATATCGCAAGCAAGAAACTCGCGACTCAACGACCACAAACCACCAAACCCCCCCCGTACCCCCCTTCTCCTCCAAATACACCCTCACAATGGCAGCAAACAGTACCGACCATGAGGACATGATCGTGCGGTCTTCCCCCCCTCTCTTCAAGCTATCAAGCTCACATTTCAAGAAGGGCAAGCTAACATTGATTATCGGTTTTTGCGAATATAGCACGATGCCGTTCTAAACTTCTACGGTAACCGTCTGGCTACCTGCTCCTCCGATAAAACCATCAAGATCTTTGAAGTGGAAGGGAATAACCACACATTCTCCCAGACACTGAAGGGGTTCGCGCGCCTTTCCCCCCCCCTCTGCTTTCGACGAAGTGGTATATTACTGTGGGGGAAGAGAGATAGCTGACATTGGTGAAGACACGATGGCCCGGTATGGTGTGTCGCATGGGCGCATCCGAAGTACGGCAATATCATCGCATCGGCATCATACGACGCCAAAGTTATAATCTGGCTGGAGAACGGTACCAACTGGACGAAGCTTATCGAGCATACAAATCACACCGCCAGCGGTAAAAACACCACCACACCGGGCCCCAATATAAAAAAAGAACTCTAACAATTGATGGGGAAAATAGTAAACATGGTCTCCTGGGCCCCCCACACCCTCGGCGAAATCCTAGCCTGCGCCTCAACAGACGGTAAAGTCTCAGTACTGGAATTCAAAGACGGAAACTGGGATACCCGCATCTTCAACGCCCACGCAACAGGTTGTAACGCCGTCTCTTGGGCCCCCGATGTCACCCCGGGATCGATCGTTCAGTCTTCCGCCGCCTTGACCACAGGTGTCAGGAAATTCGTCACCGGTGGCTCGGATAATTACGTCAAGATCTGGGTTTACAGTCCCGAACAGGATAATTACGTCGTCGAAACCGTGTTGGAGGGACATACCGATTGGGTCAGGGATGTAGCATGGGCACCGTCGATATTATCCAGGACATACATTGCATCCGCGTCGCAGGATAAATCAGTGATCATCTGGACGTCCGACGCCGGTGGACCGTTCCAGAAGAAGGTCCTCCAGATGGACGCCGTCGTCTGGAGGGTCAGCTGGAGTTTGAGCGGGAACGTATTGGCGGTCAGCGGTGGTGATAACAAGGTCACCCTGTGGAAGGAGAATCTCCAGGGAGAATGGGAGAAGGTCACGACGGTCACGGAGTAAAACTACTTTTGGCGAGACTGTCTTCGGAGGCTTCATATTTCTTCTTTTTGCCTCTTCTGGTTTGTATTTTATAGCTGCTAGCCACAATTGATATCGATACCGTTTTCATAATTTAATGGGTGGTGGACACTATGCAGGATCATGGACATTAAAATCCACAACTACCAGATGCATACCAAATCCCAAGAAAAGCAAGTTAACTATTAACATTTGGGGATTAGGTAGGAGAGCGATAGAAAAAAGGTGCTCGCTCCATAGCAAAGGGCGTCCGAAACAGCATTATTAAACCCCCACATTCGCTTCCCTAGAGCAAAGAAAAAAATCCAACATAGAGCGCCAGGAGCAGGAGGAAAGGCAGAATGTCCAAGAACAGATAGGAGGGGCTTTTCCTTGCTAAAATGCATACATGCAAGAACACCATGACGCCGAAGGTATAGCAAGAGAATTAAAACAATCGTAGTGACCATCCATAGTACCAGCGGTAATGTGCCGCAAACAAAGTAAACACCAACTAACGATATCCACACGTACAGCGCCAATTCGCTGTCTAGAATACCATGCCTGATTTATATCCCGAGGGGTCGTAAGAGTGTGAACAAGAAAGAAAACAAAAGGGAAAAAAAAGGTCGTATTTGAAGATTAGCTGGTTAGGATAGCTATATCTTTTCTGAATAACGTTTAGGCTTCTTTGGAAGTCTTCGGGTTCTTGTTTTCCATAGACGGCTTCGAACCCGAGCTTTCGCCTTGTTGAGATACTTCTGGGACTTGGTTTTCGTCGAAAGTCTTTGACGGTTCCGTATCTGATTGGGCAGGCCCGGCTTCTGGGGCCCCTACTGATTGGGTCGGGGGCGAGGAAGATAATGGAGGCTGGCTGCTAATGACCTCTCGGATGAAGACCTGGATAATGCGGGTTGCCAACCATACCGGTTGATCTGGATCTTCCAACGTCTTATCCAAGTCAAAACTACACAACCACATCGACATCATCACCGAAGGGGAGATTTGTGAGCCATGTTAGCCACTTATGTTTTCGTCACACCCAAACGGATACCCCAAGAATGTATGTTCTTGAGCAAATATGCATATCTGCGGAATACCACTTACGATTTACCATCCACCATCAACCGTGCGACGTGGTTCTCAGGAGAAAGACCGGCCTTTACAATAAGACGGTTTGCGGCTCTCTTCAACTTCTCATCGGTCCAGACTTCGATCTCCATGTCTGAAACGTTGCCCCCTTCTTGAACTCGGAACTTGACCATGTACGGCATGGCCGTCAGGGTAGCTTCGCGCCCCTCGGCCATATCTGATTTAATCGATTCTTTTGAGTCTTTGCTTTTGATAGAGGTCCTTGGTGGAGATGCCTTGCCGACGTTGGCGGGATTGGAAAGGATGTGACGGGGTACTTTGTATCTGTTCCCCATTTTATCCCAGGCGCCGCTTTCAAAGCTACCTGTTGAATTTCGAACACATTGTTTTTAGAAATTATCAGGCCAGAGATCTTCCAGAACAACCGTACTATCAAACCGAAAAGAAAAGAAAAAAAGAAAGGGAAAAACTAACCATTGGGAAGGGTAATCTCGGCGGCAGCCAGCATGCTCCTGGCATTAGCCAATGCCTCTGCACTATTGTCCTCCATTAACATTTCGCAGATCCCCTTGATGGTAGCCCAAACCTCAGGTCTTCCCGAGACCCTGGTGAACCAAAAGTCGTCTCGTTCTCTTTGGAGAGATGTGATAGACGGCGGCGGCCCGTCTTTCTCTACATCGTGAACCCATCTTGCCGGGCGCTTGAGTGGACGATCGAGTCTTTGGGCGGGAGGGATATTATTTCGTGAACGGCGACTGCGACGGTTGTTTCTACTCTCCCTTCCCGAACTAGCTCCTCCTCCTCCTCCTCCACTTCTTCGGTTGGTTGATAGACAGCCACCCATTTCAATACATTTGATTGAGATCGAACTACCAGTGCAGTGTTCAATGCTGAAGACGACCAGAATGATAATGACTATTATATTATGGTGATGATGATGATGGTTGATGAGTCTGAAAGGGAACAATGTTGGTTTCAGGAGTACTCGAGTACGGGTCCCAGAGGAGGGGATTGAGAAGAGGTTGAGGAGAGGGGGAGGTCCAGCTGGTCCAATATTATTGCTTGATATAAGAATATATGGGCGGACGAGCGCTGTTGCTGTTCAAGACATGCCAAGCTGGGAAGTCTTGACGACGGACCTGCACCTGCGAATCCAGTCCAATGGGCTAGTTTTGTGCGACGGCCGTTGGGCTAAATAACTCCCTAAACTAGCGTGGTATGTATAGCTGTATGGGTAAGTGCTCCTCTTATGACTGCCGCAAGGGGTCTGGAAGAAAATAGTAATTAACAGTGTTACAGGATGAATTAAAAGGAAAGCTTCCTGAAGATCGAAATCCAAAATTAAAAACTAGTCGATGAAGAATCGAAGAGGGAGGGGGGAAAGAAAAACAATCAATCAATCCCTTTCAGCTATGTATCGAGGGCAGGGAATTAATTCGAATTCGAAGGGCCCGTGGGCAAAAAGAGGGATTGGGCCAAGAGTCACGCCCAGACACCGACAAGGGGTCCCTTTGGTTACACATCTGCATTTGTGAGGGTATCATGATTCCTTCCCAGGCTTTGGTGATTTCGAAAAGAAAAAGCAGGATTTGCCCGATAATGTTGGGCACACACTTCCCGAAAAAATCAATCCATCGATTCAGTTTTCGATGCGGGGAATGCAGATAGGGTCAGCTGGTTACATGGAGACCGTGGCGCAGATGTCGGAGTATAGTATGGGTCTGACCTAGTTAACGTCAAATATGTCGACTCGCCTCGGCTTGCATCCATGTCGGTGGCCCACTTCGCATGGTCGGGGCTTTTTTTTTGTTTTTTGTTTTTTTTATTTATCGATAACCGAACCATGCAATGAACCGAGCGATGGAGCTGGCCTACGGGCTGGCGGGTGCGTCCGGCTGGGCACTGTCTAGTGGGCATATTCATATGAGCGGAACCCTGACATGGTACCCTTCTTAGCTTTGGCATTTCTTGGATTATTCATTTATAAGTCTGTGGATATTGCGATCGAACTACTAACTTCTGCGCTGGTATCGATACATTGCTATGTGGAGCATCATTGACAACACTTGACAATTGGTTTCTCAAAGCTATAGCTACTTAGCCAACAAAGAAAGAGAGTGGATTTTGTTCCACGTATGCCTCGAGAATAAATTTTAAAAATGGCGTCAAAACCAATGCAAGGGAACAAATCCAGCATGCGCACTGCATGAAAGCAAAATTCAATTGCCCACCGCCGCGTCAGCTGCTGGTGCGGCGGGGTCCACATCTTAAGCTTGAAAATTCTGTTGGAGGATTGAGTATACGAAAATACAACAGTTCGAACCCACATAAAACTAACAATGCATCATATGTGGTCTACGCTTTCTTGAAGATTCTTATATCCGGTCTTAGCTTTGATTTTAATAATCTAGGCCCGAAAAAAAAAAATTTTTCGAGGGAGGTCTGACTTAATACAAATTACAAATTTGTAACTGAAAAGATAGGATGCCTTCGCATGTGAAGAATCGGGCTAGCTGGTGCAGATATGGTGATTGCGTAATTCATATGACATTCACTTGCATGCCACATAATATAGCTCGGGGACGACTGAAACCTTCACATCATCAAAGCACTGACTAGATCAGAGGTCCGCTAGGATACATATCCCACGTATATGTTTTTCATATGGTAGAAATGCTTTGCGTAAAATGTAGAACTTTCACTCCCAGGCATCGGGATCCCACTCCCCCAACTTCCCACTTATCCCCTCATCCAGCGCCGTGATCCTATCCATATCCTCCCCCGCCAGCTCCCACCCCCACAATTCGCTATTCTCTTTGATCCTCTCCTCCTTATCCGACTTGGGAATAACAACAACCCCCATCTGTAAACACCACCTTAACACTACCTGCGCAGCCGTCTTCCCATACCTCCCCGCGATCTCTAAAATAACCGGATCGCCCAATCGAGTCCCCTGCGTCAACGGCGAGTACGCCACAACCACTATCCCCTTCTCCTTACAATATCCCACAAGCCCTCTATGCTGACACCAAGGATGGAATTCGATCTGGTTTACCGCCGGAGTAATATAAACCCCTTCGCTGGCGATTAACTCCTCAATATGCCGTTTGGACCAGTTACTCACCCCGATGGCCTTGGCTTTTCCGGATTTAACAATCTCCTGAAGACCCAGCCAGGCTTGTAGACGTGCCGTGGGGCCCGGACGCGGGTTGTGGAGGAGGTAAAGATCAATATATTCGATCCCTGCTCCCATGGATTCTAGAGATCTATTGAAGCCTTTGATGGCTTCTTCCCTGGTGTAGGAAGTATACCCCAATCTGGCAGCCGTGGTGTTCCAAACCCCACCCCCGGGCGGCGGATGCGCCATGGATTCGAAATCAGGCGGCATGCCGGGAAGGCTCAAATCCACCTCCCAGAGTTTGGAGCAGATGAAGATATCGGAGCGGGAGATGGGTGGGTGGGATTTTAGGAATTCGGATACAGCGGCGCCGGTGGCGGGTTCATTGTAGTAGATTTGAGCGGTGTCGAGGTGACGGTAGCCCGCTGAGAGGGCGGAGAGGACTGAAGCGTGGGTTTTGGTGGATTGGAAGACTCCCAGGCCCAGAAGGGGGATTGATAGTGGTGGGGCCTGGGGGAGGGGAATGGATGGCGGGGTAGATTCTGATGCCATTTTTAATTATTTGGGGCAGAACTTTGGGGAAATGATGAGGGAAGGTGATACTACGAGATGGGAGGGTTACAGGGACGAGTATTTATAATCACCCGTTCGGATGGATAGTCGGGAATCTCAGGCCGTTAGCGAGAACGGGTAAATTGATTCGGACTCGATCATGCGTTGGGGAGATGTTGGAATTGTGAAGCTGAGGTTGTATCGATGCATTTGGGTGATATCGATGCTAGTGTTACACTCACACTCAATTACTAACTTAACTAACCCCGCGCTACGAATATGATAAAAACTTAATGCAGTGTGAATAAGGCACTGTTGTTTTAATAAGGTGAGGACGTTCTGTTGAGGGCATAGCGACATATCGAGATCCTGGAGCCCTATCGAGACATCTCTCCCTTGGCACCCAAAGCTGTCTTTTTAAGCCAATTAAGACGGAAGTAGTAATAAGATTTGTGGGACCTGGGGGTATTTTATTTATTTAAAGTGTCTTGAGCAAGCGCTGCAATTGTTCAATATAGAAGACCTTTGTATTAATTAACTTTTGGGCTGCATGAATTGCAAGAATAGTATCTGTGCAGCCTGTGGATATTGAATTTTGTAAAACAAGCTGGGCCGAATAACATAGAAAGAATAAAGAGTATTATGATATGCAGTCCTTATCCCGCAATGCAATGCTAGAATGCGCTTTTTAAAAAAAAAAAGAAAGAAAAAGAAAAAGAAAAGTGATCAAAAGGAAAAAAAAAGAAATAGATGCAGAATGGGGTATAAGAAAACGATCAGATGCGTTCAATCATCCTCAGAATCGCTGAAAGGATGGCGGGTAAATAGTCGCGAAGGGGGGAGAACATTCAAATCCAAAAAGTTGATTTCACTATCAAGCAACAAATTATCCTGATGGAAATCAGAAGGCATCTTTTCGCATGGCGTAAGATTGAGGAGGTACCCTTCGTAAAACATGAAAGAGTTATCAACTTGGACTAAAAACTGCCCATCGGTCGCCGTAAGCCGTTCCCAGAGCGATATTACCTGTTTGTCGTGGGTTGATCTTGTGAGTTCGGAGCATCGCCTTTCCCTGGCCGATTTGGCGAGTTCTTTCATTTGGCCGACTAGTGCCTTTGTATAGTCGCCTACCGTGCTTTCTGTCGTGAGGGTGATACGTCTGGCGGATCCGTGAAACCCGGCGCCGAGGAGCGATGGGAACATGCCTGTGGTTTGATATTTGTAGACGAATTCTTGTGAGAAGCAAAACCTGTTCACGTCCGCTGGATCCTTCTCTCCCTCGATTGATGAATTTGTTGTTTTGGTGCCTTTTTTGTCACCGACCTTGCAATTGGTGCCGGAACTCTGGTCTGGGAAAATAACAATCGGATCCTCGGCGAACATGGTCAAACCCGGGAACGGGCCTTTCAAGCCAAAACGACTAAAATCCGTGGTGGGAGCAGCGGATGGGTCATTCTTCGTGCTATCCTTGAAGAAATACTGTTGACTTTTATCCATCAAGAGCGCCATGTGGATTTTTAATTTCTTGGGAATATCTACTATCGGTGTCATTGTTGGCGCAGTGATACTGGAAGTATCGGGTTTGTTGTCGTATTCGATATACCGCTTTGCTCGAGCGGTTTTTGAATTCTTCATGATGTGGTTCCAGAGTTTGCAGACGCTGGCGAGGGTACTGTGATGACTGGCATCGAAATAGTTCTCGAGGATCATAAATTGGAGCTCGAGAGGGAGTGACATGAGCACGGTCGAACCCTCTAGTTCGAGCTTGTATTTCTTTTTATGATTTCGAAGGTTTGGTGTAATAAAGCTATCATCACCATCATCAAGTGGGCTTGTCGAATCCAAATCTTGTGTGGATCCGAATTCGAATTCTCGTAGGTTGAAAGTCGGAGCGGGTTTGGTTTGCTGAGGCTGCCGTTTGGTTGATATCGTCCGGCGCCATTTGCCCACTCTGTTGACAACCCTCCTCATCTCCTGGTTGTCTATCGGCCCCGCATGCATATGCTCGAGATGAATGTTGGTTAGGTAATCGTATAGTCTCCGCCTTTGCTCCATCTTTCCTGCTCTTTTCCCTCCTGTCTTTGAATTGAGGTTGATGTGAAGGATCTGGAGATGGAGATGTTCCTTTAAGACTAACAGGCGTATAATGGCTACGGCGCGGCCTGATATGATAGTTAAGGGTTGGCTGTTTGCGCGCAGTTTGTGCGACAGCACAGAGCTCTTGGCGGATCCTTCGCTGTAGGACAAACCTTCAAGTGCCGCCGGAATTCAATTGATTACAACTATCGATATTGCGCATTGATTTATATGTGCACTGCAAACAACATGATGAGATATTAGTTGAGCATCGAATCCGGATACTGAAATTGAGGGTGAGGTTGAGGTTTCCTATTCGGGACGTCAACGTTGTACGTAGTCAGCAGTGTATATATCAGTTGAGTAATGATAGCTCGCGTTACACAGGCATTTGGACGTCATTCAATTGATTGCTCCACAGCAGCTGAACATCTAGATACCTATATCTAGAGGTACCCGTCTACCTATATAGCTATAGATATCTGGTCTGTGAGAGTACCTGACTGTCATTCTCGATATCACGATCCAGCCCTCGAGCGAGGCTGCTAGTATATACATAAATAATTGTATACAATTATAGATAATATATATAGCAGCCCGGATCAACTGCGGCCACAGATCGGATTAACCCCTGTATACATGTCTGTATATATGGAAAGTGGCATAATTTGGGATTCGGCAATTGGCCAGCAGAATGGCGTCTCCAGTCGCACTTGGCCCCCCCTGTACATACGTCCTCCCTCGAAAAAAACGGTGTAGTCACGAAGCCAAGTACTGCGGGTTCCCCTGGACATGGCGCACAGCTCGGACAAGTTATTACTTAACCATTGGCTAACTGCAGCCGACTGATCAATCGGTAGCTTTGATCGTGCTAGGAGCTCACGCCCATCATGTCATCGCCCTGCCCTCTGCATGCGGAAATTGCGGGGCAAAAATGCCCCCAAAAGGACAAGAAGGCTCGGTCGGCTGAACCCCGCCGCATATCGACGGCAGGCCAGGGCAATTGGCTGCTGTAAGTCACACACACACGCTCGACTTCACAAATCGAAACGATCCAAACTTTATAAGACACGATTACCATTACTATTACGAAAGTACAAAAGTAAGTAGTATATTTACTTACTTGGCTTGATAGTTACTCGCTAGTACTCAGACAAATACTAACGCAGGGAAAGAAGAAAAGAAAAAGTGTCCGGCTTGCAATTGTCTTAAAGTGCTGCAGGACCCGGTTTTTGCACTCTGAGAACGACTCCCCTATAAATACCTTCAAACTGCCTCTCGAACTAGACAAATGCTGTCTCGATCGAGCATTGCCTTCATCAGAGCCTCCGGAGCCGCTACTGTTAGATCTCGCGCTGTTGCCAATAGTGCTAGTCGACTCGCCTCCAGAGTTAAACTTTCAACCTTCTCATCCTCCTCCCTTTCGAATTCTTCCCGTCGATTGAGCCCTGTCTCCGCAGCCAAGATGTCCACATTAGCTACCTTCAAGCTCCCGGCCGTCCAGAACGAGCCCAATGTGAGTTAACTAACTACCTACCGACTTTCCCTACTTTAGTCCCTTTTGATCGTATCGAATCGAATCAAAACGGTCCAACCGCCGCTGCTGCTGCAGATGCTTGTGGAACGCGGGGATTTTTAGGCTAATCTGATACATTACGACCACAATAGCAACACTTTGCCAAAGGAACAGCCGAAAGGAATAAGCTGCAGGCTGCTCTCGATGTCCTCAAGAGCAAGGGGACCACTGATATTCCCGTCGTCGTCGGTGGGAAGGTGGTATGTTATAACCCAATTGCCTCCGGTATTTTGGTGCAGGGATCGATATCTAATGTGGGGTTATCTATATTCTCATTCTAGATCACCACCGATGCCAAAGTTGCCCAGCATATGCCCTCCCACCATGCTAAAGTCATAGCCACTGCGTCGCAGGCGACCAAAGAGCATGTCAACGAGGCCATCTCATCTGCCCTCGCTGCCCGCGAAGCATGGTCTACATTGCCATTCGCAGACCGAGCTGCCATCTTCCTGAAGGCCGCCAACTTGGTCGCTGGAAAGTACCGTTATGATATCCTCGCCGCCACGATGCTCGGCCAGGGCAAGAACGCCTGGCAGGCGGAAATCGATGCTGCAGCTGAATGTGCTGATTTCTTGAGATTCAACTGCGCATATGCTGAAGAACTATACAAGCAGCAGCCTATCAAGAACTCGCCCGGCGTCTGGAAGTATGTGAGACATTGAAAAAATTTCCTCTCGCGTATAGATACATCTTATACTAACAAACCTTAAAAACGGTAGTCGAGTCGAGTACCGCCCGCTCGAAGGTTTCGTCTACGCCATCACCCCCTTCAACTTCACCGCCATTGCGGCAAATTTGCCATGCGCACCGGCATTGATGGGAAATGTCGTCGTCTGGAAACCCTCCCCGGCAGCCGTCTACTCGAACTACCTCCTCTACAACATCCTTCTCGAAGCCGGTCTTCCACCTAACGTCATCCAATTCATCCCAGGGGATGCAGAAATCGTCACCGATGCCGTCCTCTCCCACAAGGACTTCACCAGTTTGCACTTCACAGGCTCCACCGCCGTCTTCCGCCACTTGTACGGAAAGATCGCAAAGGGTGTAAGCGAGGGATTGTACAGATCCTACCCCAGAATCGTTGGCGAAACCGGCGGTAAAAACTTCCACGTCGTCCACGGATCGGCCGATATCAAGAATGCGGTTATGCATACCGTCCGCGGTGCGTTCGAGTATTCCGGCCAGAAATGCAGCGCCACGAGCAGATTATACGTCGCTCAATCCGTCTGGGAGGAATTCAAGAAGCAATTGATCGCTGAAACCGAGTCCCTGAAGGTTGGTCCGAGCGAGGACTTCCAAACTTTCATCGGACCTGTCATTCACCGTGGATCCTTCGATAAACTGAAGGGTGTCATCGATGATGCCAAAAACGGAAAGGGATTGCAGCTGGTAACTGGCGGTAAATATGATGACTCTGAAGGATATTTCATCCACCCAACCGTCTACCAAGTCGACGACCCGACCCATGAACTCTTCAACAAGGAGCTTTTCGGCCCAGTTTTGGCGGCATACGTCTACCCTGATGCCGAATTCGAGAATATCTTGAAGGCAGTCGATGCCACCGGTGGCGGATACGCGCTCACCGGTTCGATATTTGCCAAGGACCGCGAGGTCGTCAGGTTCGCTGAGGAGAAGCTCAGAGACGCTGCTGGTAACTTTTATATCAACTGCAAGAGCACCGGGGCGGTTGTCGGACAGCAGCCGTTCGGTGGTGGTCGTGCCAGCGGAACGAACGATAAGGCTGGAAGTATGAACTTGCTGTTGAGGTTCGTGAATGTCAGGAGTATCAAGGAGGAGTTCGATGCCATGGAGAGTGTTACCTATGCTAGCAATGAGGTTTGAGGGATTATAAGGAAATAGGCTGCACCACGTGTGTATGTTGCTGTCTATTTGTTCTCTGCCGTATGTGGCTTTTGTATATCGAGAATGAGGTGGGCGTCACCACTAGCCGTTTCGGCTGGAAGAGTACTTAGCCTAGCTAGCAGTATATATATTGGGGGTCAACTGAATTGAATAATAATAAGAATAACGCGCCCAGTAAATGGTAAAACTGAGCTCGGTGCTCTCGTGCACGGGTTAGATCTCAGAATAAGAAACTTGATTCGGAGCATTGAAGGCTGTCCAGTGGTACCGTTTTATTTCATGCCTCTAATCATACATGCCGTTTGGGCCCAAAATATAACTTTTTAAACAAACCACCCAAATGGAACCCTATTATTTAATGTTAGGGGGTATATATTTACATATCCTCATCGTCGTCATCCCCAAGAAGGGCAGCGTAATCATCCGCCGAAGCAAACGTCGGCAAATTCTTAAGCTTCATCCTCCTCTCCTTCCTTGCGTTCGTAGCCGTAGTAGCTTCCTTACCCGGTTTCACAACCTTCGATAGTTTTACATCGACATCGGAGGGCACGTCGTCGTCGCTGTTGATTCCGGCTTCGGCGTCGGAATCGTCCAGTCCGAAACCGTCGAATTCGTCTTCCTCACCGTCGCTATTATCCTCGTTCATATCCTCGTCGTCCATCTCGCCTAAAGCGTCGGTTGTGAGACCACCCATACCGCCTTCTTCGTCCTCTTCGCTACCGTCGATGTCACTCATATCCTCATCCATACCATCCAACTCATCATCATCAAAGTCGTCCATATCCACATCACCATCCTCATCAGCGTCGATATCAAGATCAGGCCGACTATCAACCATAGCACCCCAAGCTTCCTCATCATCGAATTCACTGTCCTCATCACCATCATCCGTCTTCTTCTTCTTATCCTTCTTCTGCGATTTGGAGGCATCGCTTTGCTTCCGCATTGTGAAGAATTTGTGGAAGAACACCTCGTCCTCTTTGACGTTTTCTTCTTTCATGTTGGAGAAGGCGTCTGAGTTGACGGGGACGAGGCCGCGGCCTGCGGTCTTGGTGCTTAAGATCATACCGCGGGTATCGCCGCCGGCCAACGGCTGCATGATGCTTGATCCCTTGGTTGTGGAAGATGCCTTGGCGTTTCGGTAGACGAATCGGTCGAGGAAGTGGGTTAGTGTGTGGAGGGATAGATCGGGCTTTGATGGCATGGGTGCATCGCCGTATAAGCTGTTTGCATAAAGCCCTACCGTGGGATGGAAGTGAGATAAGAATGGTATCTGTTATTTTACAAGCAGCGGTTAGTCTTTTTAGTCGTAGAGGGTTGTGTAGAGTGCTGGGAGTGCTGGAACTTACCAATTCCCAAAGCGAGCTTCTGTCGGCGTTGGCGTATAGCGGGTCTCGTTTCCTTCCATCGTATCCGGTGCTCTCCTTCTTGGATTCTTCTGGTTTTGGAGCCCCAGTGTCCCTCTCGTCGTCCACGTCTCTGAACACTTCTTCATCGCTGTCATAGTCGATAGGTTTGTCCAGCATGTTCTTCAATGTCGGGAAGGTTCCTTCTAGTTCGCGGAGAAGATACAAAACACCACAGATGAATGCCGGTTGGTGCATAGAGGCTGTCTGGATAATTCTCTTGACGAAGGCCTGGACTCTGACGAGTTTGTGATCGGCTTTTAGGGCCCTGAACAGGAGGTTCAAGTACATTGCCTGCTTCGAGCTGGTAGCTAGCCGAGGGTCGACCAGCGACTCGTAAAGAGAGCGGTAGAAACGGTCTGATACCATCTGCTTGCTATTCGAGACTTGGAATATGAGCGTTAGGGCTTGGAGACTGGTGTTGAAGTTTGAACCGTGAGTTATACGGAACAAAGTGTCAAGGTGCTTGTTGAAGACATCGTCATCGATCGAGGCGAATGGGAATGCACGGTTTACACCGCTGAGGACCGCTGAGATTAATTTAGAATTTGATTCCTCTTCTAAATCGGCATCCTTCTTTTCTTTATCGAGCCTCTTCTTGGCTTTCTTGGAGAGTTTTCCGTCTGCCTTTGGTTTGATGGGTTTCGATGGTTTCTTGGCCCCTCCTCCTAGGATATCGGCGAACTGGGCGAAGTATATATTCAAGAGCTGATTGGCGACGGAGTCGTCAGCACGGGTTAGGATGGTTTGGTTGAGTGTGATGATAGAGTAGTATTTTGCATGGGCGTTTTTGCTAGATTTCAGTAGTGCATCCGATTCGATCGAGGAGATGATGGTTGATTTCATGGCGGGGTGCGCAACCATCAACTGTAGAAGCAAATGTGAAGTCTTCGATGCAACTTTTCTGTCCGGGTCACCCAATTTGTTCACCAATAGTCTCATGAGGTTGACTTCTCCCTCTGGCTTTTGCCTCAATAGCTCGAAAACCATGTCTACGGCTTTCATTCTCACCCATGTTACACCTGCATCATTCGCCACGATTTCCATGGTCTTTAAGACTTCAAAATAGAAATCTTTAAGCCAATCCTCGAAAGTCCATAGGAGGAGATAGGCCTTGAAGACCTGATCTGTCCCCTTTGACTTCTCGTACTGGAGAAGTTCAGCTATCGGTTGTTTTGCAAACGCCACCAATTTCCTGTCGCTGGGAAGAACTGAACCATTGGCGAATAAATCCTTGACAGCCGTTAAAGAACCGATTGTCTGGTTCCTCGACTTCTTCTTAGCGAGATTCAAGAGGGATTCTAGAGTCTTTGTGGTATGAAGCGGCGAATCCGTACAAACGATCGTAAGGGCTGAAATCTTGTCCTCCACCGTACCTGATGTCATGATTTGGGACAAGAACTGGAGGTTGGTGTCCCTTTTCAGGTTATTGCTCATGTAGGCGCTGTTTTCGGCGGTGAGGAGGTCCTTTCCTCGTGTGTGTAGCGAGGAAATGATGAATGGAGTTGGGGTATCAGAGGTGGAAGGTAAGTCGGGTAGTACGATATTATGCCAGTCTTGCTGTGGGTCGAGCACCAGAGGGCCTTTGGTAGGTAGTTGCGTGAGCTCTCGCAGAGGCGCTGCTTTGATAGGGATTGTAGGCTTGTTGGCAGGCTCATCGTCGTCGTTTCCATCTTCTTCTTCGTCTTTTTCGGCGTCCCCGTTTTCATCTTCGTCATTTCCCGAGCCATCCTCTCCGTCATTTTCATCCTCTGTCCACTCTTCTTCACCCTCTTCCTCAGCTACCTGAGCTTCGTCCACCGTCTTGGCAGCTTCTGAGACGGCTGCGGTGAGCCCAATTTCTTTCATAAAAGCTTCGATGTCCTTTGAGGTTGCGTTTTTTACTTTTCCCGTTTCTTTCACAACTGTCTCCTCCTCGTCAGAATCCGTATCCAGTTCGCCAACCAGATCAAGATCTTCCTGTGTCCCACCCAGTGCGATTATTTCTTGGAGCAGAGCATCCTTCTTGGATTTGCTACCATTTGTCGCAGGTGCGGTACTGTCTTTCTTGCTGGTCTTTGGAGACTCTACAGTAGTCGTCTTCGTCTCACCATCGTCATCGAACTTGATATGCGTCTTCTTCACGGGGACGGCTGCGGCCTTGTTGTCGATTACAGACCCGCTTCGATCACGCTTCTTCCCCCGTGTATCGTCGCTTTGCGGGGGGAATTGGCTAGCCTTGCCATTGACTTGGATCCTTGCACCGTTTTGTTTCGAAGGAGGAGCAGATGTGGTCTTGTCTTTCGGTTTTTGCTCTTTATGGTCCTTCTTTGATTTCGGACCTTTCGATTCCTTCACGCCTGCCTCGATACGCTGGGTCAATTTGCTGAGGAAATTGGAGTCGGGGATTTGGAGGGCAGATTGCGCTGGAGCATCTGTGGCAGCAGAATCCGTCTTCTGCTTCTTTGAGCCTTTCGCCATGGTTTCGAGGTGAATGTATGGTAGACGGTGGGGGGTTCTTGCGACGGCTGGTTAGAGGATTTCTTAAAAAAAAAAAAAAGTTCGGTCGCTACTTTGAATTTTCGCGAAGAAAAAAATATTGGTGCGACTGGACAGGCTTGGCGTTTGGATCACAACGCGAAAAATACAACATGCGGCCCTTTTGGAGGACGTTAATTGAGGAATTAAAATTAAAACCGCGGATGACTTTCACGCTGGTTGAATGTATTGGTTATGGGTATCAAGTTTGTACATGGCTGAGTACTATACAAAGGAAATCTGCCTTGGTTTGAGGCTAAAAATCGGCTGTTTACATGAAGGGGGCGTTTACAAGTGGGTACATCACAATGGTATAGTGACATCCTCACCCTCGTCTATGAAGGGAATATCATCTAGATTAACAAGCCCACCGAAGGAACCGTCGTCATTGATGGCTGTTAATGTAGCGGTAGTAGTGGCTGCTGGGCCAATATAAATTTCATCCGTGGGGGATGGAGTGGAGGTCACAGCTAACGATGTATATGTTGTTGGAGACTCCTGTTCCAAAAGGGAATCGATGCCCCCCGTTGTTGTACTGTTTGAAAAGTTGAAAGTTGGTATAGCGGGCCCGGGGCCTTCTATTATTGTCACTGGGGCTAGTGGCGCTGTTGTCTCGGCGGAGAAAGTTCTGGTTTTGTATTGAGTGATATCGCCGGGGAGCTCCAAGGTCTTCGATGGCGGAGGGGGCTTGGCACCGTTTTGGAGCCCAGGGATCCAAAGTGGGACGCAGAACGGTTTGAACGGGTGTTCTTGGCCCCAGATCTTTCTTTCGTAGTCTGGAACCCAGTCTGGAACCGGGACCAACCCGCCTCGTGGACCCAGTTTGAACCAAAGCTCTATGTTGGCGGTCAACTTTCCCTTCACACCGGTTGTGATCTTCTGATTTTCAGTAGTATTTGCGTTTGGACAGTATCCGTCTTTGTTGTACCCTGCGTGCAATTCTGCGCCGACGTAAGGCATGTTGAGTTGAAGTGCACCCTCGTACTTCCACTTATCGAGAATCTTTGCGCCGAAGGCGAGTGATGGGCCGATATAGGCACCGGCTTCGCCCTTAGCGGCAAGGTCGTTGATTCTGAACAGAGGAGACACTTTGGTTCCCTCCAATCCGCTGACGCCAGTTTTCTTGCCTACCATATCTACACCGATCATGGCAGAATCCGGCAGCATGGCTTCGACACCAATGGTGAAGTTGGCAACTGCGTCGAGTTTGAGATCGAATCCTGCGTTAAACTGAACGGAAGGTCCGAAGGTGAAGATATATGGAATCGAAAACCCGGGTATGGCGGCGTCCGGCAGAATGGACTTGGTGATAGATATAGGGTTGGCCATGGTGGCCTGGGCTTTAACCTCGAGCTCGAGCTTTGCACCGAGTCCCTTGGGTTGTACGAAAAGACCGAAATTCTTAACTGCGCCATCTTCGGCTTTTGCTCGGACACCGAGTTCGATGCCGCCTTTTGTACCGCACTCGACGCAATTAATCTGGACGTACGGGTCTTCGTGGAAACGATCACGAAACAGCTCCATCCTCTTTTGCCCAGTAGCAAGGTTCACGAAGATTGAATTGAGGGATGACATATCCGGTGACACACCAAGGAAACTTATGAGCTTGATAGCTAGAGAATCGAGCCCAAAGAATCTCCTTGTGAGAGCTGCAGGCTCGAATTGTCTTCTGACGCGGCTGGGGATATCGTATCTACCAAGCGTCAGGTCGAAATTGCCGGCAACCTCATTCCATGGCGCTTTGCCAATGGTCAGTGTAGTTTCTAGTCCCTTCTCGTCAATTTTGACGCCCGTGACTTTGTACGGGGCTCTTTGACTAGAGGGGCAGCATGTGGGGTGATTGGCGATTAAGTAGAAGTAGTCGTCTCCCTCGGAGTTGACCCACTTCCAAGCGGCGACGGCGTGGTCCATGGCCGGCTTCGACTTGAACTTGACCTTCATTTGAGTTCTAGAAGTGCATTCCAGGCTAGTGGTAAGTCCGTCAAACTTCTCCATCATTATAAGCGGATGATCTGGATCCGGGGCATGCAGAGTGACATTTGCAAGGTACATTTGCTGTTGAACTATTGAAAAAATTATAATTAGCCAGATGTATATATATATATCGCTAGTTAATTAGATGGAGTTCCACCCACCAGCAGCCCCGCCGTACATCATTACGATATCATTTCTGAGGTCTAGCCTCGATAATGGATCTTCCCTCTTCAGTATATGCTGGGGGGTCAAGTCATCCTCACGGATAGGCTTCATCTCTATCGCCTTATCCATGGCCTCAGTGATGGATCTCCTTTGTTTTTCACCCAGCATATCGCGACGACGAATATCATCTTCGCGGACCGGCTTTGCCGGCGGGAAGTCATCCAGGCTAGAAAAATCTATAGCACGCTTCCCAACTGGGATCTTGAATACATCATCCCTCAGGGGAGCAGCGGGAGCAATTCCTTCAAGATCTATAATAGGTTTGGCATTTGTTTGCAATCCTAATAAACCGGCTGACAAAAGAACAGAAAGGAGTGTCGAGGGTATCATCATCAATGAAGTATTATGAGATATTGGAAATTAGAGAAAAGGTAACGAAAGTAATAAAATGAATGAAGATAGGCTAGTCGCCTGCGGCCAAGCTGTAACGATCGAAAGGAACAAAAGAGTGTAATAAAGATTGATGGGACAGGAGCCAATAATCCCAAAAATAAGGCTACGGAACGGATTCATTGCGGGGTGGGCTCCTGACGTGATTTTATAAGATCCCCACATGCAAAGCAGTGCGGGCAACATTGATAAATTGATCGCCCTGAGTAATATCGCGAAGGCAGATGTCCAGGGTCCATGGATCTAGGTACAAATGATTCGAGGCGTACCGTGCGCAGCGACGACTACCCATGTATACCCAAAGCTTTTTTTTTTTGAAGTGGAGTCTCAGTCGCCTCCTTGGCTGGTTCAATCAATTGTAGCTTCCCAAGATATACCTTCATGATCATTTGACATTAGTAAGTCGGCTGGATTGACTTCATTGCGGTCCTGTCCGAATCCTGACCAATTACAGTTAATTAATTCTCCTACGAAGAAAAGCTAGGAGGTTAACTGAAGAGTTCAGACGGTGGCATTACACCTTCATCAATTTCGTTCTGCCATTAATAGCTAGTCAAAGGCGCCCCTGTTCACCGATAACCGTTTTCATGGCCATGTCTAGGAGTCGCGTGCGCAACAAAAGTTGAGGCTGTCGGTTGTTGCAGTATAGACGAGTTAACTAGGTTTACCAATTAGAGGTTTCATGGGGTCAAAAAATGGGCCTAGTAGCTACGAAGCAGCCGGGTGGATAGCCGAGCCTGGAGAAGTGGAACAAGAATAGGAGCACTGTTAAGTAGAATTGCTTTGGGCTCGGTTCTCGAAAGGAATAGGAAGGCGTGGTGTTTTGGGTGCATCATAGCTTGCTGGGTTCTGTCGCCTTTAACTTAAACACTTGCGACAACGAACAGAATAGGAAAGTGCCCTTCAGCGCACTGAGACTTTCTGGCTCAAGAGTATATTCGATGCCTTCGAACTTCGACGCAGATCGGCGAAATAAGTCTGCGCATTTTGATCGTCGATTTCTTGTTTCTAGATCTAGAAGAATACCCTATATATTATAGTATCTTTCTTAAATGATATCTTTACCGACATGAGGAAACTTCGAAGTATGCAGGTGTTACGGTTAGGCGAGTGGCCTGCTTGGTTAGATCGATTACTATATGCCAGGGACGCCACATTTCCAGGTACCGAACTTTTAAAACGCCTATCCGTAATGCTATACTCATAGAATGAATGAGGCTGATTTTAGTTAACCGCAAATATACAAATATAGCCTAGAAAAAAGTGCTCGAGCTCCGTGCTGTTCTTTTGGTGGACTAGGACGTCGACGATTTCCAAGCTAAGTGCCTATGGCAAGGATCCATGTCGTGGATTTGAAGAAAATACTCACAATGTTTTGACCATGTCTTTGCTACGAGACTAGTCCAATTTTTGCAGAAGACTAAATAGCTAATAGCTTTTAGGGTTGGTCTTATAGGAACAATTTTCTGAGCTCGAGGAGTCGTATACGTATCTTTTACAAGGTAGCCGTGGGATCTGTCAATTGGTCTGGGCGCCAGGCTAACATAACTCGTTGGGTGTTATATTGCTAGACATCTTGAATTTATGAAGAAGTTTGATATATTTGCGTTAGTTAGAGCAGTCATGCAATCGCGGAAATGAGATTTTGACATTTATATCTGATTTCTTTTTTATTTTTTCATTTTTTCATTTTTTTCATTTTTTATTTTTTCCTCCTTTTCTTTCGTGGCTACTCTTGATCGCATACTGTGGTGGGAGCTCGAGACATGCATACATCACCAATGCGGTGGCTTAGCTATCGGGTGTCAGATCTAAAACGTTTAAACGTCCCGACTCTACAACTCGATCTCTTGGGCCCGGTTTTAATATTATTATCACGTTTTGGGAAACATGTGTTTTGCAGGAATAATATTGTCGCCCTCGATATTAGATCTAGAACAAGCATTCCCTGGGGCAGCTTACGTACCTGAACATAATCGAAACATTTCCAGAATTCAAAACTGTGGGGTATGCGTGGATTAGTGCACTATAGTGGAGAATTTCACTTTTGCGCGGAAGTGCCGCTGAATTCATGCATGAACGATAGTCGCGATAGCCATCAACTTCCTACTATTCTAGTTGCTTCACAAATTTATCAGGCCATTTTAGTTGTGGGGAGATAGATTCTTCGCTTTAATTTGTGGTACCCGAACGGTTATGTCAGGGCCTTGGTTTTCCAAAGATGGCTTGATTAAAGGTGGGTCTGTAAACATAGAACAGCTAGCGACATACAAGGCCTCGCGAGATCACTGTCAATTGCTTTGCTGTCTTGTAAAGATTGCTTTACTAAATTCATAAAAGTCAAAAGGCAGTTAGTAGGGACGAGAAAATCAGTAGTAACCGGTGCGGCTGTGGGATTATGGTAAACTACAGGGAGTTTTTCTTGAGAATAACAAAAGAATCGGGACAATGTGGTCGTGTGCCTGAAGAAACATTAAACGGTATACATGAGTATTAGACGTAGGTTGGGACCACATGCTCCTCCCTCTCACCCCCTTAGTTAGATGATGTAAAGAGACAAAGCGATGAATGCAGAGATGAGCAGCAACACTCGATAGCAGATGGGGAACCCCGGAAATGGGTCGTCGATAATGAAGAGACCGGTGTCAATGTGGACCGGACCGTTGGTGGTAATAGGTTGCGCACTATATGGTTGATTCTCCCCACACCAACAATAGTACATGCATTTGCAACTATAAAACGCGCATAGGCTTATAGGTTAGCCGAGTCTTCATAATCATACGATGAGATATCCCTTTCTAGTTCACATGGTTTGAGAATAGAAGGCCCCATTCAGTTGTATCTATATAACCATTGTAACATACCTCCCCCATTCCGAACGCTTGGGATGGGTGCCCTTAGCTTTCTTGATTCGCCTATTTCGTAGGGATCTGATTTGTTTGGCTGGCGCTTGTCTAGTGGCTTCGTGGGTTTCGCGTGGTTTAGTCTCGTTTCTTTTCCTTTTGAACCCAATGATCTGATGCGTGGTGTAGGTCCCGGTCGGATAAATTTGGGACATTTTCGAACGCTTTCTTGGTTTAGGAATTGTGGTCATTGTATTTTCTGTGGAAATCGTATATTCTGATAGTTAGATGGTGGTGGAATTGGTTGGTTGTCTGATGATAGTTTTGGGGTGCGAACTGTTGGCTTGACTGAGGAGATAGATGGTTTGGATGTGACGGGTTCGCTCAAACTTTGAGATGGGGGAAGATGGTTTAATTTGATTCAAGAAGAGAATTATCTGCTGACTGATTGGGGAAAGAGTTATGTAGACGACAAAAAGAATTAGCTCTGAGAGTTCGATATCGATCAATTTTAAATATATTTTATAATGCCGAGCTCGAGCTCGGCAGTAATACCAACAACGTATCCCCAAAAGCTTTACATCTGGACTCGAGACTAAGTTTTATATTCGCGCCAGAGTACGCATTGATAAAATATATGCATGCCTAAAATTCAAAATTGGACTCGAGTGTATCTGAGGATATCAAGATGACATGCTGCGGACATAAGCAGCCGGGACATCAAGCAGCCGGGACATCAAGCAGCCGGGACATCAAGCAGCCGGGACATCAAGCAGCAACCGACTAGATCCAGTTAGTCTGTGACCGGCAAGGAGTATATTATTCCCTAAAGCTCAGCGCGACGTCGTTTCAATTAGTGATTTCAAATCATCATAGGCATGTAAATGTGTGCCGTCGAGACGTCTTGGAGACTAGATACATCCATGGCATTGTTTAATTGACCAAGTTAGCTAATTTGAACATTCTACAACACCTCGCGTTGTAATGTTGTAAATTGCACAACTCCCGAGCCCCCGGTACTACCGAATTTGGATGGCCGAATGCCGCCCGGGGCCATTGTACCACCGGGAAGACCCCGCCGAAGTGCTGTACAACATCATTGGAACCTCCAACAAAAATTCTTCCAAAAACATCATTCCATCCTCGCAACCATCCCAATGGCGTCCAGAGCCCTCAATCGCAATCGCAAGGTCATCGACCTCTCGCGGGTCTGCTTTTCGCAGCAGCGAGCCATCTCTACCCTCCCACGACCGTACAAACCAGCTGCCCCGCTTCAACCTCGAAGCATCCCGAGGCAGACTTCTGTCCGGTCAATCCCGGTGCGACATGCGAGATATTCGTCCAGCAGCAGCTCAGCACTGTTGAAGACCCCGTTGTACGATCTTCATGTCCGATACGAGGGTAAAATGGTCGAATTCGGTGGTCACGCGATGCCGGTCCAGTACGCCGACCAAGGGATTGGGGAGAGCCATAGATATGTCCGAGAGGCTTGTGGTCTGTTCGATGTATCGCACATGGTGGTATGTCTTCCGATTAGGTCAATTGGGTAGATATATGCTCAGGAGCCCGTAAACTAAACATATCGGATTTCCCCAATAGCAACATCAATTCACAGGCCCTACAGCGGCCGCTTTCCTCGAGTCTATAACTCCATCAGACCTTCAGTCACTCGAGCCTTTTTCATCCACCCTATCAGTGCTATTGTTACCCACTGGTGGCATTGTCGATGATACTATTATCACAAAGCATGATAGCAACGCTTTCTATGTTGTTACCAACGCTGGCTGCCGCGATAAGGATCTCGCATTCCTAGCTGAGAAGCTGAAGGAATGGAATGCCAAAGTTGGAGAAGGTGAACAAGTCCGTCATGACGTCTTGGCCCGTGGCCTGGTTGCTTTGCAGGGACCGGAGGCGTCAAAGGTTCTCCAGAGCCTCCTCAAGCCAGAGGATGAGGCCCTTGATGCCACCTTGTTCTTTGGACAATCTAAGTTTGCTACGATCACAGTAGACGGAGACGATATACCTATCCACATTGCTCGTGGGGGTTATACCGGGGAAGACGGATTCGAGATCTCTATACCTGCTGAGAAAACAGAAGCAGTAGTTGAGGCAATGCTTGATGCTGAGGATTGTGTAACAAGACTCGCTGGCTTGGGCGCACGAGATTCTCTGCGCTTGGAGGCCGGGATGTGTTTGTACGGACACGATATTGATGAAAACACAACGCCTGTTGAGGGAAACCTAACCTGGGTTGTGGCAAAGGCGCGAAGAAAGGATGCGAACTTCCCTGGTGCAAGCACGATCCTCAAGCAAATTAAGGAGGGGCCGTCAAGGAGAAGGGTTGGCCTTATTGTCAACGGAGCACCCGCGAGAGAAGGTGCCATCATCAAGACTGCGGAAGGAGAAAAGATCGGAGTTATTACCAGTGGATGCCCAAGTCCGACACTAGGGAAGAACATCGCTATGGGCTACGTGGAGGAAAAGTATAAAAAGGCCGGTACTGAGGTCGTAGTCGAGGTTAGAGGAAAACCTCGACAGGCAGTCGTCGCAAAAATGCCGTTCGTACCGGCGAAGTACCACAAGCCTTAGGGTGGATGTGGCTCGAGCTATAGCTCTGATTCTGGTCTGTTCAGTACCTTTGCTGCTAGTGCGATTTTTGCCTCGATCTTTGACTGACCTTCGGCTTTTGATATCTAGCCAAAGTATAATATAGATAATTACTTAATCACAATAACCACCCATCAACTGTGTGGAGGCGAGGAAAACAGCCAATAGGCAATGGAGGGTTAGAAAGCAAGCAGAATGTTAGTTTACACCGGGCTGTTGATAATATGCTTTGTATAATACAAATATATCCATATTAGAATCTTCGTCCATAACCGTGCGAGCATCCTGGAGCCATCAAACCCCGCAATGGCCTCAGATCTATAGAACATCTCCGGCTCTCTTGTGCAGCATTATCGAAGTTTTGTTGGATTTCGGTGCGTTGCGCGGGTCACTTGAATCTTGGTTACGAGACTGACTTGAACCTATTATATTGACTAGACATGCACACCATTCTATAGAGAAAAGCCAACGTTCTCAGAAGGACCAGGGAAATGCTGAATCTGGGGGCCAGAGCTATAGTCCTGGTGTCTTCGTTAAATTTCCCGCTCCGATTGGGGAATTCTCAACGAAATGCCTACACCAGACTCATGGCGGCTGGCGGCGCATTGGCACATCTACGCATGTGAGTAGGTAAGTACTTGTATAGGTACCTAGGCATATAATATACTACAACCTATCTGTCAAATAAATATTTACGGCATTGTGCCCAATCGATCCGAATTATGCCGATTCGAGATGAGGATCCAATTTCTTCCCTTTCCGTGGTGGGACTGATTTCTCATCCACTTACACTATGTGGTAGTTAGTTAGGCCCTCGGGTTAAAACAAGATCCTTACGACATATAATATACCCCCGAGATAATTATAAATAAATTTCTAAAACCCATGTACCGCTCTAGGAACCACGGATCGATATTTCAAGAACGCCCGGGTTGACGATACAGGAAAGTTTCAACGGCTTAATGCGAAAATCAGCCCTGTCGATAAAACAGTCGGTTCGAAACTCAAAATTCCATACCATGGTATACTACATAACCTTCAGGCTAAAACCCATGGAAACACTATAGACGAAAATCCCGGAGAAGAACCCCTGAAAGCTCGTCTCCCTTACCTGCAAAGCGGTGGACCCCACGGTCCGTAATTCCCAAAGAATCATGATATTTCCACGAATAGCAACGCCGCGGCCCAATTTATGTGCTTCAATGCAAAGTTTATTGCTGAAGTTCGAAACTAGTGCGGCGATATTAGATTTATGATAGCAGAAACGGGAAACATATATTTTTTTAGGATTGGGAGGTCATTTGTATATAAGAAACTCGTTCCTTCAATTGTGGTACCGAATGATCTGGGTACAAGGGAACCGTAGAGTCAATAACTCCAGTTTAGGAATCCACCTGTGCAGAATATTTTACACTTTTACAAGATGAAGAAGGTCGCAATAGCCCTCGCCGCATTGTCGGGTACCGCTCTAGCTATCCCGGCCTTCCCTGGTGCAGAAGGCTTTGGCAAAGAAGCAACTGGTGGGCGTGCCGGTACTCATTATCTTGTTACCAACCTCAACGACTCCGGAGCCGGATCTTTGCGCGATGCCGTGTCAAAATCAGATCGAATTGTAACCTTCGCAATTGGCGGCACAATCAACATCGATTCTAGGATCGTTGTCTCCGCTCGCGTCACGATTCTAGGACAAACCGCACCAGGGGACGGTATTGCTACATACGGGAACGGATGGTCCTTCTCCAACGCCCATAATTCGATTGTTCGATACATTCGTATCCGTATGGGTAAACCTGGAGACTCCGGAAAGGATGCTATTACTATCGCTGATGGTGACACTATGATTTTCGATCATGTTAGTGTGTCATGGGGTCGCGACGAAACTTTTTCTATCAGTGGGGATGTCAACAATATCACCATTCAGGATTCGATTATAGCGCAAGGTTTGGAAACCCATTCCTGCGGAGGTCTGATGCAAACCGACGGAGGGGTTTCACTCTTTCGCAATCTATATATCGATAACAAGACCCGTAACCCGAAGGTTAAAGGTGTCAATGACTTCACAAATAATGTCGTCTACAACTGGGGCGGTGGCGGCGGCTACATTGCTGGGGACTCGGATGGCCAGTCTCGGTGCAATATTATCAACAACTACTTTATCAGTGGTCCGGATACCTCTGTCACTGCATTTACGAGAGGAAATGCGAACTTCCAGGGATATGTACAAGATAACTATTACGACCCTAACAAAAACGGTGCGCTCGATGGTACAATACTTGGAGCCGCATCGTCCAACTACGGCGGCATGGTTATCGTTGGCACAAAGTTCAACTACCCCGGCCCAGCCAACCTCATGAGTGCACCAAACGCTCTCAACTATGTTCTTGCAAATGCTGGGTGCTCCAAAGCCCGTGACGCTGTCGATGCGAGGCTCGTACAAGAAGTTCAATCTTGGGGGAAGAGCGGTCAGCTCATTAGCGACGAGAAGGCCTCTCCGATGAACTATAACCCCTCTGCTTTGAACGGTGGTACCAGATGGGTCGACTCTGATGGCGACGGTATCCCGGATGATGCCGAAATCCGTATGGGTACTGACCCGAACAAAGCGGATTCTATGTTGGATAAAGATGGAAATGGCTACAAGAATATTGAGGACTGGGCCAATTCCCTCCTCTCGGGTGGCTCGACTCCTGGTTCAACCACTGCTACCACTACCAAGTCGACAACTACGACGACAAAATCCACTACGCCAGTTGCGACGGCTCCTCAGACCACGGCTGCGACGACAACCAAAGCGCCAACTACTACTGCTGCACCCACGGGATCTGGCCAAAGTATTTATGGCCAATGCGGTGGTTCTGGTTGGACTGTAAGTACCTGCGTATCCTATATATCCACAGCCCATTGGTATATAATATAGCTAACCCCGAGCCAATACGCTGCTCATATAGGGACCAACCAATTGCGCTGCTCCAGCGACTATTTGCTCGTCCCTCAACCCCTACTACTTTCAATGCTTGTAGAGCCAGGGAATAGGTTGGGAACTTTGTATATAGTAAAAGATACCAGTATACATATTGAAAATTTTATACACAGTTTGCAACGTTTGATAAGTGCACATATATCTCTCATATCAATAACTATGCACCGAAACGTCGATTTCGCTTTGATAAATCAAGCAGGCTCTTCAAAAACGTCGACTGTCTTAGCGCAGGCCAATTCTCCTCAACAATGGCAAACTCAGCATGATGAGATTCCCATAACGCAAACCCACTTAGCCTGTTCTCACCACTTGTTCTCAAGATCGCATCAATGTGTGGTAATCCCAACTGTGCGGAATATGTCTGACGAGAGATATCTGCCTCCCCGACTTTCTCAACGGCTTCTTCTAACGATAACCCTCCTTTGACCATCTCGCTTACAGCCATCTTTGTTGCTCTTGTAACTTCAGACCGTCCGCCGTACCCTATTGCGATTTGTAGGTTGAATTTTCTATTTCCTGCGGTAGAAGTTTCGGCTTTTATTATCATGTCGTTCAAGTAGTCGGGAAGAATAGATCTATCGCCGACAACTCTGAGTCGAACGTCCGGGATGGGGAGCGGGGCATCACCCATCATCATCTCATGGATATAGTCGGCCATCATGGAAAATAATGGGTCAAGCTCTTGAGGCCCTCGTTTAAAGTTATCATCGGACAGCGCCCAAACCGTCAGATTGTGGATCCCGGAACTGAAAGCCCAAGACATGACTTGAAGTAATTTATGAGCACCAACTTGGTGGCCAACTATGGCATTTTCTAACCCTCGACTTCGGGAATACCGACGGTTTCCATCCATAATTACGCCGAGATGTCGTGGTGGGTGCCCGGGGCCCGATGAGAGTTTTCCACGGTAGTAGGAGCATTTGATGAGTTCTTTTAGCTCCTCGCCGAACCCGGGAACTACGGGCATAGGTCGTCGGTCGATTGCCATCTGGGGTAAACGGGTCTTCATTTCTGATGATTGTCTTAGAGACCCGCCCGTTAAACTAGTTGACGGAACACCTTTATTGCCAAATATTTCACTGTAGAGATCGAGAGGGCTACTGGCCAAGCGGGGATTTCCAGAAACAAGAAGGTCCAGAGTGCCGTCGAAGGTGAGCATCTGGGGACACATGCTATAGTGGAAGAACGAAAGGAAACATTGGGCCTTCTTTATGCACCACCAAAACGAGGATTCGAAAATTCCGGGACGAGTTTGCTCCGCTAGCACATTGCTAGATAACCGTTCAGCGAATTTTGTAAATAATATAAGTGTAATTGAAAGTCGGGGCCTCATCAAAAGCTCTATGAAGCCTTGTCTTCGTAGTTCGGTCCACATGCTGGTCAAGTTGTCGCCCTCAGTTTTAAGGCTTTCAAGCATCTTGGGGTCAAAAGAAAGCTCCTTGCGAAGGTATTCCTCGATTTCTGTCATGGTATTTGGAACCTTCCGTCCAAGGTCACCAGGGTTTAGTTTATCCGCCATACTCATAACACCCCTAGTAATCCCTTCGATCTCCAGTGGGGTGACGGACCCCAGATATTCATGACCCTTCGCCAGTCCATACGCGAACGTCGCGAAAACCGTAACATTATTCTCAAAATCGAAAAGCGGGATTCCACGATGCAATTTCCGGAGCCACTCTATAACTTGACTTCTTTCCGCAGTATTAGACCTTATCATAATGAACATGAAGGTCATGGTACGGATAATCCGACGCCAGGGATCCGTTTTGTAAGTACTGTGGGCTTTCAAGGTTTTCGATATTTCGGGATGCGAAAGTTGAAGAGTAGAGGCTATAAAAATGGATGCGAGCATAATGTCGCCACGGTCGAAGAGGGCGTGAAGTTCCTCGATAGACGGGTAGGTATTACGCCATACCATCCGAGCGGCCCCGATTCTTTGTAAATTCTGCTTGATTCTCGTCAGAAGATAGAAGAAACCAAGGATAAAAACAAGCACGCAGCCTGTCAGCAGGGCTAGATTCGATTCCATAGTCTTGAGTTGACCGCAAAGTGAAGGGTATTAAGACGTTAAACACCGATGCAGAAAACGTATAGGTATGATTGCGAGCAGTTTAAATTTATTTGTTTTACTTTTCCTAAACGCTGACATCGATAATTATATATATGCAGATATATATTAGAGCGTTTTAATGGTATGGGTTCTCTCTAGAGGTGTGCGTGTGTAGCCGTCTGCGACCCAAGACTAGGGTTCTCTATTTCTAGAGCTGAGGCGGTAGGCAATATAACCTCAGTTCGACCCGGTCCCACAAACAGGTCGAAAGAAGAACATTTGAGCTCTGTGGTTGGTAACTTCGTCACGCCACGACACAAGGACAGGGATCTTGGGAGATGAAAGTGCCCTGGTTTGGTCCGATACCCCGGTTTGCAACATTTGTACGTAGCGAAACTGTTCTTTTCTTGCACGGCTTATGGAACCATAGCCGGTGGGTGAGACTGACATGGCCCGACCCAACCGAGGCCCTTGTTTGCTCCTGTATTCTGCACCGTAATCAATTATCTCCATCTTATTGGTATGATAAGTCAGGCTCGGCACGCCATTGTATGATAACGTTGAGAAAAGGTTGACACCATGCGCAGATGCAGTTCGGTATTTTTACTGGGTGTTTTATACATTTACCCGTTGTATATTAATATATATTAGGTCAGCAATGCAATTCGGATCTTCAAGCGCCCGAGAAAGGATATTCTTACGACAGCCAATGAATGTTAAAATATGACTCTATAGATCTATCAAGAAATTAATTAATTTAGCATTGAAAACTGGTGTAACTAGATGTAAAATTAGTGTAATGGGCATAATTGGGGCTAGATTTAGCTATGAACACATTTCCATATAAGGAAGTTTCGTTTTTTATGCAAGTTCGTATCAATTCCTAAATTACGGTGTGATAGGTTGGTATCCTACCACAAAGGCTCGACCTTTCTAAAAACTTTGAAGGTAGAGACGGGAGGGGCTTTGTCCTACCTTGCAAAACTCGCTCCTTTTCTAAGCTCTATCACCTGGGTTCGTCCCGTAGGACAGTCTCATTGATAAATTTATGCCTTGGGAGGCCGGGTATGGTACTAACGCGCCGATTTTTCTAAAATCTAAACTTCATGGCCCATGAACGCCGTAGGATACGGAGGGTATGTGCGAGAATTATACTATAAACTTTCTTTTAACCTCTCAACCCACGCTGGCCATAATTAAATTACTCTCAAACCACGAGCCCCAACGAAGAATCGATCATGATCCCCGCGGGCTCCGTAGCGACGTTAATTATTTCAGAATCTCAATTCTATAATATTTTTAAGTCAATTTTTTTTGAAGGGGTTACTTAGCTTGGTAGCATGAAGAACCTCGCCAGTATGTCAATAACTATAATCCAAACTGTCAAGTGTAGCGAGATCTTAGGCTTACTCTTCAACTAGAATTCGTCGGGCCCGCGCCCGCGCCCTGGGCTACTTTGCGACTAGGCACGAGAAAAGAATCCGTCGACCTCGAAAACTACCTACTATTCATATACTACATCCTACAGGGGATCCTCACGGCCGTCCTGAGCAGCTTCATCGTCAACAACACCCTAAACGCACCGCGGATTTTCACATACCTTGGCGGTGTATCATTCCTCCTGGGGGCTAGCGCTATCTTTGGTAAACACTCAATCACCGAATGGGTGCTTGGGATCTGGGGGACTATGGTGTTAGCATTGATTCCGGTAGTGGTATGGGACGGTTACTACTACGGGAAACAGTCGAGCTTCTGCAGGTTGCTTGACCGGGCCGGGCCGGGGAAGACGGTAGCCAAGTAGCTGGGATTATTTATGTAGCCTTGTATATTGGAGTTGTCTAATAGGTTTCAAATCAAGATTTATTGATATTCTATTCCGTTAACCGTAGTCTGGCACACATGTGTGCATCATTCACGCTCGCCCCATATTGGGTTTAGGATCCTTTGTGGTATTTATGCCCGAAAGTTGTGTTGCCCGGCCTCGCTGCCTTTCGGATTTCGAGGCGCTAAGTAGGGCCTGGGACGGAAAATGCACCATGCACCGTTTGCTAAGTATCTACAAAAGTCTACAAGGATTTAGAATTTCGAAAAGGCATGGTTGTTTATTGGCTGGGTTCCTTTTGGTATTTAATATATCTGACCATTCTTCATGCGCGCCACGCGTTCGAATATCCTTCTGATCATCTGATCATACGTGCCCATCGTTTGCTCAATAAAAAAAAAATCTCGATTTCAATCGAGGTAATTTTCTCTCGTATACGTATTATACATACATATATATAGAAGGATCTCACCATCAGAGGGTGTCGAGATTTTTTTGTTCTCTGGTATCAATCAATCAATCAATCAATCAATCGATCAATCATGACAAGCGACGCTGCCGTTCCACCTTCGAACCTCCACCGTCCCAAGCCCGGGACCCCCAGTCGGATCCTTGAGCTCCCATACGACCTATACATCGAGATCTTCTCACATGTCTCATGGAGAACCCACGTTACGTGCATGGATGTATGCAAACAATGGCGACAAATTTTGAGCACTCCGCACGCCAGAGCGATACGGTTTGGCACCGACACGGAACCGCGGGTGCATCAGATCTTTAAATCGGTGTTTTTACGGCATACTACCATCCTTCAGATCGAGCGGGACGATAAGGATGTTGTTTCCGTGCGGTTTAAGAAGTCGATAGATGAGTACGACGACAATCACTACGCGGATGAGGATAGGCTCTTGTGGGGGAAGGAGCTCTGGGAACCACAGCACCCGATCTTGGACGACTACTTGTTTTCCCAGGGGGATATGGAAGACAATGGGAAGGCGCAGTTTGAGTTTTACCGACCCTCGATTGCGGGGGTCAAATTTACTGTTCAAAACGAGAGGATGGAGTATAATGGCAGGGTTTTACCCGGGTGGAAGATAAGCCTGGATAACATGCCAATGTTCAGGACGATAACGCTGAGGGAGTTTCTCGTCCTGCTGTCCTGTCATATACTTAAGATACCGGCGTTTTGGAAGCTTGAAGCCCGTTTGATCGATTTGCTACCGACCGGGGTGGATGATTCATCTCTTTTGGTGGTGAAGGGCCGACTACCGTATCGAGACTGGGCGCGGTGCTATGGGGCATAGGACATATGATCACAGCATATCAATTGCAACATATACTTACAATATACACGGGGGGGATTTGGTATTTAGCAGGAGAACAATGCTGGTACTGTAATTATAATACTGATTGCATCTTATGTCGAATGTTGGATTACCTGCACTGAACTGCGGCCTCGAGGCTACTACATCCTATCATTGCATTGATTTGTCATACACACAATTGCTGTCCTCGGTTTAGACGACGTCCTGATTGTTTTGCGTTGGCGCCCCAAAATACCACACAGCTGGGAAAACTTGCCTGTTTTCAGCGCGAGACCAAACTCGAATTGAACCGAATCCGATGACATCGAATGGACAAAAAAAAATATTTATAGAAAAGACAGAAAGGAAAAAAGTCTTCAAAGGCTCTAAACGACGGAAGAAACCGGGCTTTGGAGGGAAAAAATTCAACCTCGATGGCCGGCATCTAGATATCTCTCTCTCTTCAATACTTCAGCGTCAAGATGCTCTTCCCATCAAGCCTCAAATATCGATATCCAACTTGAATTGAACAGCTCCGTCCGGTCCGGTCCCGCCGCTTAGGCCTGCAGAAGTAGAAGCAGCAGCGCAGTCTGTTGGTTCCCACAGCCCAATTAAAATCGAAGCTAAAAAGGATATGCCGGCCTCTCCCTCCCTGCGCGAAGCCAGTTCCAATGGCCCCGCGGCCGTGAGCAGCAGTGGCGCTCTAACCCTCACCAACAACCTCAAACATTTTTCCTCTGGGCTCGCCGGTGGTATCGTCTCTGCAATAGTCCTGCAGCCTGCCGATTTACTCAAAACCCGGGTTCAGCAGTCACACGATGCGAGGTTGATCCCCACGGTTCGCGCGATCTTGTCCGGTCCCAATCCCATATCGACGCTATGGCGGGGCTCTATCCCGTCTGCTATTCGCACTGGAGTCGGGAGCGGGCTTTATTTCGCCACTCTCAATATCTTTCGCAAAACAGTCCATAACTCGACTTCAACGAAGCCATCGACTGTTACAAACTTATTAACCGGTTCGGCGGCCCGGGTCTTTGCTGGATTCTGCATGATGCCCATTACCATCATCAAAGTCCGCTACGAATCCACTTTCTACAATTACAATTCCATCCCCCACGCTTGCAAGGATATATTCGCAAAGGAAGGGGTTCGAGGATTTTTCTCTGGGTTCGGAGCAACTGCGATAAGAGACGGGCCGTACGCTGGTGTGTACGTCAGTTTTTACGAGGCGTCCAAGGGTGTATTCAGGAAACTATACAGCTCGGGCGAGAGGGTCGGCGTGGTTGATCATGAGCAGTCTGCGACTCTGGTGAATTTGTCGTCCGGACTTACTGCAGGTGTACTGGCGACGGCTGCGACGAACCCATTCGATGCGCTGAAGACGAGGATACAGCTTTTCCCGGAGACTTATACGAACTTGTGGGTTGCGGGGAGGAAAGTCATCGGGGAGGAAGGGTTTATGGCGCTATTTGACGGACTGGGATTGAGGATGGGGAGGAAGGCTTTGAGTAGTGCGGTTATGTGGACTGCATACGAAGAGGGCATGAGGAGATGGGCTTTGGCGGCGAAGCAGAGGGGTGGGAACGCAGAGGTTTAAAACGCCACTTTCACGTGAAGGAGATGCAGGAGTGGATTCAGTATAATTGTACATACATACATAGGTAGCTAGGATGGGCTGGGTCTGGCGTTCTTAGGTTTGCTTCAACTCTTCTCAACATGGTTCATTTCATGCGTCATCGGTTGTGAAAAAAGGAAACTCTTGGTTCATATTTTCGAGTGAATATAAGTGTATATGTACAGAGGTAGGCAGATATAGTATTATACTTAGAGCAAAGGCACTGGGGTCCCAATCGTGGGGGCTAGTCGAGAATGTCGTCTAGCTTTTGAGGCAATTCGTCCATAGTGACCATATGCTTCCTTCCTGTTCTTCTCTCTTGCACTTCGATCAACTTGTCTTCGTCGTATTTGCTTCCAACAACCACGACGGTGCTATATCCGATCATATCTGCCTCCTTCATTTTCCTTGCCACTGACTCGTCTCTGTCATCCAACAGGGCATCGTCTTCAAACCGATTTCCTTGTACAATTAAGTCATACACTTCCTCAGCCGTACCGCTCATGTCGCCTCCACCCTTCTTTCCCGTATAAACTACAGCCACACTGTATGGAGCGACTACCTTAGGCCAGCATAGACCCTTCTCATCTCTCAACAATTCAGCGATGGCAGCGATGAGCCTGGTAACTCCAATACCGTAGCATCCCATTTGCAAACGGGCCTGACTTTGCACGCCCTCCTCATTCACGATGCCTACGTAAGCCTTCAAAGGATCGGAATACCTTGTTCCCAAGAAAAACGTGTGACCCAATTCTGTTGTTTTAGTCGCCACCAATTTGCTATCCTCGCACTTGGGGCAAATATCCCCGCTTATCGGCTTGCACAAGAAAATAGGCGTTTTGTCGTCCTCTCCTTCTTTGCCGGCGATACTCGTCCTGACGACAGTTGGGATCTTCTTGTCGGAGTAGAACTGTTTGATCATGCTTTGCGATTCGGCTCCAAAGTCCTCTTCGTGCTCGGAGAAAGTCGAGAACTTTGATCCGCCATCGCCTTCGAGGATATGGCCGTCATAGATCTTAATGATTCGGCTGTACGACTCTCCCTCTTTTATCTGCCCGGTCGTGGTTTCAAGTGTATCATTGAATGACGTAAAGTCGTCCTCCCAAGCGTTTACCGCACTAGCTTCTTCCATCCCAACCTCGAGACCACCACCTTCCTCGCCGAGTATGTTCTGGATGACCCTGGGATTGACCTCCCTCTTGTACCATTCCCCCTCCCCGCCTTCATCTGAAGGCTGTCTGACGTATCCAGGATAGTAGGCCTTCACGAGAACTTTTCTGTCCTTGCTAACCCCGTACCAGACCTTCGTCTTCTTCGTTTCCCAGTTCTCTTTGCGAACGGGTATGGACCCCACACACTCCATGTTGGCGGTATACTCACACGCCGTGCTTTTCCTTTCTTTATCGGAACAGCTGAGAATCGTGTCTTCGCCGGTATTGCACTCGTAGTGGTATTCGTGAGATAGATTCCCGCCCATGTTACCACTGTCGGCCTCTGCAACAAGGTAAGGAAGGCCCAGTTCGTCGAAGATCGACCTATAGGCGTCAACGACATCGTTGTAGGTGTTTAACGCGCCTTCAGAAGAATAATCGAAGGTGTATAAATCCTTCATGACGAATTCCCGCCCACGGAGTAGTCCTGCGCGAGGACGACGCTCGTCACGGTACTTTCGAGCTATAACGTATTCTCGTTAGATATATATACGTAGCGAGGTGTATAGGTATTATCATACTTATTTGGTAGACACGCAATGGCAGTTGCTTGTAAGAAGAAACCGTCGATGAGACGAGAGAAGTGATCTCCTCCTCGTGGGTCGGGCCGAGGAGGTAGTTTGTTCCATGTCTATCTTTGAATTGGAAGAGCTGTAAACCAGGGTTAATTTTACTAGAACGTGAGTCTTTAGTTCTCATCAACGGATAGGCCGTAAAACAAGCAAGAACAATGGGTAGGAGGTTACCTCTTTGCCCATCTTTTCCGCTCTGCCGGTCTTTTGCCATAGCGAATGGGCGGATATAGAAGGCAGGGCGGTTTTCGAGGCGCCTTTTCCCACAGCCAATCCAGAAGATTAGTCTTTCGCGATATCTATATATATAGACGTAAAAATAACGACATCATTCGGATATCGTACCAATAGCCTTCATATTCTTATCGATCAACTTCTCGAGCTTGTCCTGTACCCTGAGGCCCAGCGGCAACATGTGGAATATGCCTGGATAGGCATTTCGGATGTACCCCGCCTTGACCAGCAGCGCGTGGACGTCCTCCTGCAAGCTCGCTTCGTCCTTGGGATTGGGCTTGATCTTTGGGATTGGCAGCCAGAGATTGGACATTCTGGTCCGGCGGTCGGTCTGCATCTCCAACGTTAGCCGTCATATCATATCATGCCATACGAAGGGAAGGGCAGCACCTACTGTCAAACGTCGGACGAGGCCATGGCGATAGGAGCACTGAGCACAAACATTGAGCGGCCTGACGCGAATGGGCCGGCCAACGAGGCTGCCGCGAACCATTGCCAGCTGTCTATATGCCTACCAAGCACTCAGTATAAAGTATGTATACGGGCAAGCCTTGTATATAAAAGTATAAGGTGTGTACAAGGCGGGATGAAGTGAGGTGAGTTGAGAATGCAGACGTTGTTTGCAGCAGAACAGAATCCCGGCCAAGACAAGAACCCCGACGCCGACATCATCGGCCGGCTGCTCCCAAAGCCAACCTCCAAAACACCAAAGTCGACCACCAAACCGCCATCGCCGCCATCGACATCACCAACGTCTCTCGAAACCCCGGGAAAATATATAAGAACACGCTCGCAAAGCACAATCTTCTGGCTTCTCCTCCTGCGAGCAAGGGAGAAGAAGAGAGGAAGAAGAGTCAAAGCGTCCGCCGTATGCCTCGATAGTCTCGAAGCCGTACCCCGCGGACTCGACCCACCACACCGACGACATCATCATCGTCCTCACCATCACCACCGTCCCTCTCGCCGCCGTCACATCCACGGAGAACCTCTTCTCCTTCCTCTTTCTCTCCTTCGCGCAGCCGTCGCCGTCGATTCTCCCTCTTCTCCCGGATCAGATTCCGCATCCTACGCTTCCTGCGCTTCCGTCGTTATCAGTCTCCATACCCCTACCTCTCCACCATGAGCTCCTCATCCTACCTCCTCCTCTCGCTACCCACCTCGATCGTGAAAACCGGTCACAAAGACGATGCCTTCGACGCCATAAATTCTCACAAAACCTCCTCGGAGACGAATTTATTGCCCTTCAACATCCCGGATTTCAAGATCGGAACCCTCGATACCCTGGTCCTACAGGCTGACGAACTGGCAAAGCTCGATGTCGCCACCGAGGCTGCTATGACCAAGGCGTCAGACGTGCTGAAGTCCATCTTTGAAGGGAACGAACAGCGGATTTCGGAGAATAAATTGGTCAATGAGAGTCTGTCTCTCCTTCTTTCCATACAGCTACCTACAGCTATCTACAGATATATATCCACAAAGAAGCTAACAGTCCGATACACACAGAACCCTTCCAAAACTACCTCCAATCCTTCACCTGGAACAAAGTAAAATACCGCGTGGAACGTCCAATCCCAGACATCGTCTCGATCCTAAAATCCGAAATCCAATCTCTCGACGAAGACATCAAATCAAAATACTCCAACTACCAATCCGTAAAATCAAACCTCCAAACCCTCCAGCGCAGACAACAGGGCAACCTCTCCACCCGCTCCCTGGCATCAATCTTAAAACCTTCCCACTTCCTAAACTCGGAATACCTCACCACGGCACTGATCGCTGTTCCGAAGCCCAACGAAAAAGAGTTTACGCAGACCTATGAGACGTTAAGTACCATGATCGTACCGAGATCGGTGTTTAAAATCTCAGAAGACCCGGAGTTCGCATTATTCGGCGTCGTGGTGTTCAAAAAACACGCCGCTGAATTGTCGCATAAGGCCCGAGAGCACAGGTATATCCCCAGGGACGTAACCTACAACGAAAACGCCAACGACGAGGAACAGGCCGAGACCAAATCTGCCGAACAGCAAGCCGAGAAGCTGTGGGGGGAGACGCTGCGGTTGGCTAGGACGGGTTATAGCGAACTTGCCGCCGCGTGGGTGCACGTTAAGACTTTGAGAGTGTTCGTGGAGAGCGTGCTGCGGTACGGGTTACCGTTGGACTTCGTGGCTGCTTGTTGGGTGGGTAGGGGGAAAGCTATCGCGAAGGTAAAGGATAGTCTGGAGACCCAGTATGCGCATTTGGGGGGCAATGCCTACGGGAGGGATAAGAAGGGGAAGATTGTGAGGAAGGATGATGCTAGCGTGGCGGAATTGGCGGCGGGGATGGGTGGGAGCGAATATACCCCATTTGTGGAGTATCTATTTGAAGTTGCGTAGTCGATATCCCTTCGGGTGGTGGATATAACTTATTAAATGGAGGTAAGGATATATACTCTTCCTGGAACGGAGTGAGGATATGGGAATGTAGACGGGTGATAGCCCTTGGGCGACCCCCCTCGAAAGCAAGCTTTTACGCTTTTTTTCACCTTTTTTTTCGCCATCATTACTTTTTTGTCTATTGGGGATATGCATACGGGAAACTTTCCTTTTGTCCTTTCTCTCTCTTTCTTTTCCTTCCCTCTCCTTCCTTGCTATGGGATGCGTGTTTATTGAGTGAACCATGGATGTTTTAATTACATAGAGCTCGATCATTTCTCCACCTTCTTGCTCAGATACGAACGATTATGAAATACGATTAAGCAGCGAAAGAAATACACAATCAGATCAAGCGAATCTCATTAACCATTAGAAAACTTGGGTTCGTCATTTTTGTTACAGAGCAAAGACATCAGTTTAAAGAAGAAGAAGAGAGAGAAAGCCGCGCTAGCTCGAGGGCATCGACCATATAAAATGCGGATCCACCCTGCCTGATAAGAAAGGAGAAGGGAGTAAAAAGACGGGCTAGCCATATAGTACATTTATGTTTGTAAGGAAGAAAGAGAAAAGCAGGAGAAGAAAAAAATTAAATTCGCTATGGTAAAAAAAGAACAGCCCCAGTATTCATGCAAGCAGATATATGAAAAAAATATTGAGGAAAGGCTAGGCAGAGGCAGGCTTTACGTTCCAAATCGAAACCTTTGCCTCTTGCCCAGGCTTAACCAACGTCGGCTCCAAGCTTGCGCCCTTCCCGGCCTGTAAACACAACAGGCTCACATTCGCCAGTTCGTCCACATACTTGGCCATCCTGCCTGTTGCGATAAAGGTTTCCGCGACACCGCTACTAGGTTTGGCCACGAGAACCGCGAGATCGAGACATTTCGAGTAGTAATTTTTGTTGAGGTGGAGGCCAGCTGCAAGATGTATGTTGTGTAGGGCGATAGTAATGTCTGGGACGTAGGTGTTTCGGATGTGCTTGACTTGCTCTGCGTCTGCATGGTGCTGCGATTGGACCAACCAGGAATTAACCAGTACCCCAAGCTTGGACTCTGCATTCTCATAAGCAATTTGCAATTCATCTTTAAACTTTCCACGCCGGAGAGCAGCCATGCCGCCTTCACGTTTTGTAGCAGTCCTAGGGAAAGGATTGATATGTTAGTACAAGTATGATCGCACCATACGATTTTAAAAACGTACCCTGCGGCGAGGAGCCTGTTCCATTCATCCAGAGCATCCAATCCTTCAATCAAGAATTCGTATTCAATGTATACTGAAGCGAATCTTAGGGTTTCATCCCCAAGATCATCATTTTCCTCTTCTTCATTGGCCACAATATGGCTGCTAGGAATACGCTCCGCAAGGGCCCGTGCAGCGTCTAAGCGGCCAGTTACTAAAGAAAATGTATTAGCAAAAAAAAACCCTTGAAGGAGAAATTATAATTGGGAGATACATACGATAGAAACGCTTGAAAATCATTACTCCAGCATGAATCAAATCTTCTTTCATCTCTTCGACTTGAATCATCCACTCCGCTGTCTTGATAAGCTTCTCATCCTCAGGCTGCACCTTCCGGCGATCTTGTTGTGGAATGGAAAACTCGGAAAGGATCTGTATCGGAAGCTCCTCATGCTTATAGAATACCTCCGTTTGGATGAAGGCATTCTCCATTGTTCGCTTCAAGGTAGCCTGTATATCAAGTTCATAGGTTCGGAAAGATCGGAGTATGTCTTCGCGTGTGGTTGGTTCGACAACGTGCATAAGCACCTCTCCCATGACCTCCACGCACCGGTCTCGAGACAGCCTAGAAGCGTACAAAGGGATAATTCCATACTTCTCAGCCGCCGCCAACATGCGAATATACCCAGCAACCACCTCCTGCGCAGCATCAGCATCAGGACCAGATTCCGGCCACTGACCCAAGTGCTGCAAGAGAATAATGAGATGTGTCACTATCCGCAATAGTTTCCAATCAGTGCAGTCGACTGGTGTATTCGTATCCTTCTCCGGCTCGTACGCTGGGTTTCTTCGGAATTCTCGTAGTTGAGCTGCAAAAATGTTGACAAGTTTTGGTATCCGGTCCGAGATTATAGCGCCCTGCACAGCTCGCAAAGCAGTATTTTGCGGCGATGCGGTAAATCTGAAATCATTCGGACGGGACAGGCTGTCAACAATTTTTGCCATGACGTTCCTAGTGCCAAAGGTCTCCAAAGCGTCGGGAGCAGGAAGCTTGAGCACTTGAGACGAAACTCGCCCTTCTCTACGAAGGAAGTTTTCATATTCTGTTTCTATTAAGGCGTTCACTTGGGCGTAGACGTGATCGTGCCAGGTCAGACAAGCAGGGAGAGCTGAATCTATGTCACCAGCCAGCAGGCCGTACGCAGCCCTTTCCCAGTGCTCCCCTGGGCGCTTGCTACTTCGTTTCGCTAGTGCGTAACACGCACGCCTCCATAGCTGCCTCCGCCGGTTTCCGCTAGGGCCTTGTTCGGGCGACGCATCGTACATCTCGTCGTCAGCGACCTCCTCATCAATGACCCAGTCGATAGCATCTCTCCCACCAAGCACAATAGGCGCCCTCCAGGCTTGATCACACTTCCTACACCATTCGGAGGCTCCCACAAAATCGCCCTTGCGGATGTATCCCCACAATACTCGATAAAACGTCGCATCGTAGTAGTTATCGCCATCCGCAACATTTCTCTCCTGGCGGTTTGGTCCATCGGGGTCCATTTCGGTGCAAATAAGCTGGGCCTTGTCGTCTGCGGCCGGAATTCCTCGTTCAGGGTATTCGAATTGCGAGTTCAACCCTTTTGAGGCAAATTCGTCGGGGTCCATATGGTCTCGCTTGTACTGCTTAAGGGCATTGAGAGTGTACATGTGTCCAGAACCCATAACCTCATCATCCTCAGCATCTTCGTTTGGAATTTCAGGGTAGGGTGCTATCGCCCTGAGCCATTCCCTGATGATATTTAGTTCCCTAAATGTCGATGATTCGTCCAAGAGTTGCCGTCGTAGGATCTCGTTGCTTTCGTACTCAGAAACATTTCGCAGTGTGTGCGTGAACTCGACGCCCCGTTCAGGTAGTAGCCGAGAAACAAGATTCCATGTTTCGTTTTCCATCTTGTAAAAGGCCGTTTCGGTCATTATCTCCAGAATAGCATCATCGTCGTCGCCGGTGTATTGGTTCGTCCGTGCTTGAGCCTGTAGAAAATGTTCCTCCGTATCCTTAAGAAACCCATCGATAAGATTCAAGGCGGAATCAGTGCCGTCGTCGCCTGGTTTCCGTCGGTATAAGTCGACATATTGTGCAAAGCTATCAACTTCAGGACCCAGTTGCTCTTCATCGATAGCGACATCTTCTTCGTAGTCCTCGTCCTCTTCACCGATGTACAGCGAATCGCCGTAGCCAGACTCTGGTCGCGAGTTAGTATGAATTGGCCGAAGTGGCATAATCGTGGAAATCCAACCTGCACCACCATAAGGAACTAGCACTCTAGAATCCTCTGGTCCGAATATATCGCTTCCAGCTATCGACTCCCTTTGGTCCTACAAGATAGTTAGTAGAAAGGACCTATGGAATTTTGGGAGCTGCCTCACGCACGTAATCGTCATCAGACATCAATAGTGAGTTCTCTCTCGAGAATTGCTATATTAAAGGTCCACCTGAATCAGCTGTTGTTCCAGATATCGACAATATGCCGTTCCAGCGTCGAGTTTTTATTTTGGTGTAAATGTGTTTTGTTTTGAAAGGTGTACCTGGTTTCGTGGAGTCGCCTTGACAGGATATCGCGCTTTCTTAGGCGCAAACTTGGTCGGCGTAAATAATGCTGGACTCATATTTCCGGCAAGTGGGGTGAAGATATATCTGATCGACGCGTGATTCGCGGATTGGGGGTCAGGAGTATGAAGTCGCGATCAGGTGAGGCGGGTTTGCAGTTTGTCGATTGGCCTGAAGGTGGTTGTTGCATATACTGAAAGGATTTGGTACTTGGCGTATATCATAACAGGAGGGACAGACAGAATCGACCGTGCATGCTAAGATATCTGTCCACCTAATTTTCTACGGAGGATGGCGATAATTGTGAATTGTTGAAGTTGAAGATGATGGTGGTGATGATTATGTTGATATTGATGGATGTTGATGGGGATGAGAAGGAGATGTTTACATGACGACGTTTGTGGAAATTTCGAAGCAGCAAGCGAGCCAGCGAGATGTGTTGCGAGATGTGTTGCGCCCCCACAAAACAGGAAACACACAACACACAACACAAAAGCACGAACAGGGATGTCGTGTGTGTGGTGTTTTGGCGTGTATAAATTTCTTCGCTTGTTGGAATTTCTCTTCTTCTTCTTCTTCTTCTTCTTTCTTCATCAATGTCATATAGGCACCTTTTAGAGTCTCGGTTCAAACGACAAGTTTATATTATACTGTATACGCTTCAATGTTTGTTCAAACGACTGGGGCATTTATGCTCTGGCATCGTTTCTTTGCGTGCTCCAGGTGAACCTTAGAATCAATTCTTACACGCCTTTGCCCTTCTGCTCGCCCTGACGACAATTCTCGCGATTGTTACTGGAGGTCGAGATCGGATACATGGTGGACGCGAAATACTTCTCTCCCTCTACTTTCTTTTAACATGTTATCGGGAAGAAATGCTGGGAACCAATTGGACTGGACTGGACTGGACATATCCTCAAATCTGCAGACGATAGAACCAATGAATGATGTAGTCAAAATGCATATGAATAGACGACATAGGCCAATGCATGGCCGTCGTAGACTTCACCGTCTCTTCGGATCGTGATACATCGGCCCATTGCCTCCCTTTTCTTTCTCTTCTTGCCTCTGTTTGATCTTCAGGTCCAGCAGGTTTGGCTTTGGACAAGAAACAGTACGTGCATCTCTACCCTGCCGTTTGTAGAACAGTTCGCAACAGGCGTAGAGGGCATCGATCTGGTCCTGGCACCTGGCTTCATTGTAGCCGTTCTTCTGGATGCACTTCTGGATCGCACACTATATTATACACATACGTTATTATATTACACATATGATCCAAATCCAACTCCCATACCCACAGTTAGAACAGGGGTATGGAGACGGACAGAGGGAGAGAAAAAACATACAGCTTTGGAGTGGCAGGGTGGATCCTGCTTGACGGCTTCCTCGACTGATATTCCCTACCGTATCAAGTGATAGTCTTCTGTCAGTCTCGAGATATATACTGCGGTGTAGAATGTCTACATCAACGTACCATAGTCCCTTGTATATCTCCACACAGTACATATATCCGCTATACTATGACGGATATATACACCTATGATATTGTATATTATCCACAGACCAGATAGACCATGAATACAACGGCAGCCGGCAATTTCCGCGATGTTTGTAATTCGGGGCGAAAAAGTGAACTAGGCAAAGGATACCTGCAGGAATGGGCAAACTGTCCCCTGCAGGGACCATGATACAGGCTCTGGAGAGCGGTCAAAAGGCCCATTGTGATGGGGAAACCACCGCCAACTGGCTGACCTAACCACGCTCACGTGACACAATTGCAGCGCAGAACTCACTGGCAGCAGCTACTTTACGCACATCACGTCTCCCAGCTTCCACTTCCCGCTTCCACTCTTCCCCTCCACCACACACACAATCAAACGCCCTCCTCAACCCCCCACCACACCACACACACGCCCGCCACAAAGACAACCTCCACCTCCTCCCCCCAATTATATATCGTCTGCAAGGCTCCGAGCTCGTTGAGGTCTCTCAGTCTTCTAGATCCTTCCAGGACTCCCTTCCGTATATAAGTGCAGTCTGTCTAGAGCTCTTCGGCTTGTTCTCTTCTCCTTTTCCTTCTGTTTTCATTCTCACAAGAACGAGAGCATCCGGTTTCCCCGCAATCGATTCAGCCAGATAGACTGTTCAGAAGAAAAATCTTTACGGCCTTATTTTAATCTCCATCATCCTTCTTCTTCTCACTTCATCCAATCTGTCCTACTTCCCGCGTCCCTTCAGACGAAAAGAACAGTCCAAGTAACATCATTATCCATACAAAATGTCGGATTCATCTCCCGCGCCACCTCAGAAGAATGAGGGACCAGAGGGAGCCAGCGAGCACCTCAATATCAAGGTCACCGACAATAACAACGAGGTCTTTTTCAAGATCAAACGTTCCACCCAACTGAAGAAGTTGATGGACGCGTTTTGCGAACGTCAGGGAAAGTCTCCCACCACCGTCAGGTTCCTTTTCGACGGGTCCAGAGTGCAGCCAGGCGATACGCCCGATACTGTGAGTTCCTTCTCTCTGATTTGCCACCTTTGCTTTTAAGTTCGCGACTTTCGTCTCTATGTACCCTGCACGATCTCGGCTCGATTGATGCACCTAAACCAGCTTTTCCGGCTGTTGGTGCTGGTAGTATCAGAGCCACGCCAATACTAGTGTGCTTAGCATGCCACCTCCTTGGCTGGATGGTTACCTAAGTAGCTACGTAGCTAGGCTATGTGGCTAGGCACTTCGTGATTAAGTGACGGTATATAGTTATGGCAGTGCAATTTTAGGGTCGAGGCTAACTTAGCTGTCTCTTTTAGCTTGATATGCAAGATGGTGACACCTTGGAGGTCCATCAGGAACAAATCGGAGGCTCTTGGTAGACGCGGCTTAATAATATCTACATCCGTTCCGTTATTATTGTCGAAAAACGGTCTCCCTCTTCTTAGAGAGGTTAACTGTCTATCGATTAAATAAATGGTCCTACGCTCTCTCTCGATTTTAGAATTGATAAAAGTCAAGTGGAGGAATCCCATCTTATCACATCTCGTCTTTTCCTCTTCGTCTTCTTCTTCTCCCTTTCTTCTCTTTTCGCCGGTGTTCCTTGGAGTTTCCCTTCTCGTACTCTTTTTATCTCCCTAGGATCATTCTGGTTCTCCTTTGTGCTCCTATAATAATGCCTTCCTCCCTTCCTCAAATGCTCGATGCTTCTTTCCAACCAAATAGGCGATGTCTTCCCTTGTTTTTCACTCGTTGCTTCGAAGCTTCTCCGGCCCTTATTCGTTGAAGATTTCGATGGTTGTTATACACATGGTGGAATCCTCTATCCCCTTTACTGTACGTAGCTTTAAAAAACAAAACCACTGATACCTAGTCAATTCTAACAATGGCAAGCTAGGTTGCCCTACACAAGATTTTGATGTTCAAAACCCAATTGAGTTAAAGAGTGAACCCTCTCAAGGTGCTGAACCCCGAGAGTGTGCTTAACCGAATTCGATCTTGGCCCCTAATACGCAGCTTTGGATACTACACTAAAGCTCTTCTTCTCCCCAGATCATTGTCCCTTTCAAACTTCCTATAACCACCAGTATACCGGTCCAGCCGGTGAATATTGCAAAATGATGTCTCTCCCAGCTATCAATTGATCGGAATATACAAGCAAACGCCCTCCTCAGGAATCAGCACGCCAACTACATCACCAGCTATCGCCACAAGTCCCTGTCCTACGCTCGGGGCCGTTCTGACGACCACACACCTACACCCGTTACTAGCTGATCCGCAGTTGTTCTCTTCCGTACATTTGTCTAATACCCAAGGATAGTATTAGCTCTTTCATCTCTACTATACTCCAGTCGAAAGGGGGGGGCTAACTTCCAAGATTTGTGCATTTATTCGCACGGTTTTCGAGGGTTGAACGGGTGGATAGTGGGCCGTTTGGGGATTTGTATTTGAAGTCTCGGATGTCTAGGCCGGTCCTGTTCAGCGTTCTTCCTTTCTGGGAATATATAAAGATTGGAGTACGGGGTTTCATACCGATATGGTGTTCAGGTAGGTCCGCGCTATAGCTTGTGGGTAGGCATTTTGCTATACGAGCAAATGCTACCATCAACAGCGAGACCGTGAAGACGCTTTTTGTCATGATTTCGAAGTTTGGGGGTTCAGTGCTGTATTTCGTAGCAATGCCGACCACGATATCGATATGGCTGGAATTGAGGTTTTGATATCGATGCTAGCATGCTATGACACCGAATCGACGTGCTTCCTCTGCCCATGACGATAGACATTTTTATATCGATTATGGAGATGTACTCTTATAATGCTCGTCCAATCTACGCACCAGACTGCAGACCAGTGCCGTGCTTCAGTCTACGAGAAGCTTAAGCCTAGAATCTTGAAGGTAGTTTAAATTTGAAATATGAGGGACCGTGTTACACGACAAGAGATCGCCTCGGTCGACCCCATGGCCCCAATTGAAAACTAGAGTTACACAAACTCCAGTATTTCAGGCCCAAGAGCTTAAGAGGTTGATGAATACCTAGGTATATCACGACCATCTTCAACCGGTGCCTTGGACCGTATTGTTCTGTGTTCGATAGGCAGCATTTCCAACCTCTAAGCCAGACGTCGACAATTGAAGTTCCACAGTTGTCTCGAATTAACCCAGACCCCCAGGGTGGTTCCGCACGTAGATCCGGGTATTTTGCCACTGCAGCTGCAGTATTATCTTCGACAATCTCGATATCTAGGCCGAACCCCGCAAGGACCAGTCCAAACCAAAGGTCTGGAATCAAGATCATAAGATCCAACCCCAAATCCCAACTAGCTAGGCGCCCATATGCACCAGTATCCCAAAAAGAAACGATCAAGCCAGCAACTACGCCTAGCTTCCCCGCCTCTTCCTATAGGCCTAACACACACTACTTGACAGCGGAGTTCATGCACATACCTCGTCTACCACAAAACGCCGTAGATGCATAAACCCCGCCTCGTGACCTCGTGATATCATACCTAGTCCATACTCCCTAGCTCCAAAATTTAAACCCTCAGCGGTGGGAAAAGGGTTCATGCAAGGTTCCTAGATCGCACAGGTATATACGAAGCAATATATCCTCCCCACGAGCTTCGTGAATTTACTACATACCCTCAAGGTACAGCTACATCCATCATGCACCTTCCACCGTTCCTTTTGGAACCACCTGTTTTCCCCCCTCCCTAATGGCCCTTGTATGTACATACGCATACCACGTTCCCTGAAGTTCCAAAAAAATCCCATGAAAGAGGACCCCGTAGACGAAATAACTCGTACACCCAAAAGTCGCCTACGAGTGCTCCACAAATCACATTCCGACGATGTATGTATATCCCAGGATCCTGCCTAACTCTCGCCCCAAAAACCGATCGCACTCGCATAAAAGAAAAAAAAAATTAAACCTAGCTATGTATGCCTGTTTGTCTCCTGCATATATTATACACCAATGATAAGATATAGAATATTCCACGAGAACAAAAAATTTTATCACTATACTTGACTTCCAAGCTATAGCTACGGATGACTGAAGGATTCTCTGGTTCACAGTGATCATGGGAAATTTCGAAAAGCCACCCCTGGCCCCTCTGATCTGTAATATGTATTCACGATCGGGGTGTTTTTTTTTAATGTCTGTGAATAGGTTGAGTTTCCAATTACCTGCATGGCCAACTCATATCAACGCTCATTCGATCGGTTGTCGTGATAAAGCTAGAGCTCCGCAGCACGTTACCGCAATTGCACAATTCATACCCAACTTTTTTATATTGGACTGTTAAAAGTAGTACTACAGTGGAGAAACTAAGCTTATTTCATCATAAACCACGGGGTTTTAATGACGCCTGTTATTCTATCGCTTTACCCCATATTTCTTAGTTAATAGGATTCATTTTGATATCAACTTTGCATTTTCCAAACCCTACACTTTTTTTAAAAACATGATTTCCAATCCTTTTCTGTGTTTTTTTTGAGAAAATTTTATGCATGTGATAAAAGGATAAAGTGAAGAATAAACCCGTAAGGATAGTAACTATACAAAAATATAAAGGAGTTAAGCCCAGAATTTTGGCTGCCTTTTTCGTGATCGTATTCGTGTCGACGGCCCCGGCAGTGATTGGACGGGTTAAACATTCTTTAGTGGGTGTGATATGTGTACCCCGTGTATAGGCACGAATAAAACAACCCCACCACCACCAATAATAAAAATAATAAGAAACAAAATGCGGCACAAAGAACTTTTAGCAGAGTGGGAAGAAAAAAGGGATAATGACCATATGTATTTTTTGTTTCCCGAAGAAAAGTGGAGATTTTTGTAGTGGTTGACCGCAGCTCGTTAGGAATGGAAGAATTTCATCATCAAAACCCAAATGGAAAAAAAAAAACAAAAAAAAAAAAAAGAAGTTGACAAGTCACAACAAAAAAAAGGAACATCCTGTGAAGGGTTAAAACAAAAAAAGGGGAATTAGCCACGAGGCTTTGTAACGGGAAAATACAGTGTAATGAGGAATAATTTTGAGTAAAAAGCAGGCGCTTGTAGTAAAACCTTTAATCCCAGTACGCATAACGAAAAATAAGGATAAAAAATGAACGCTAGAGTCATAAACGATGCCAAAGGTGAAAATGCCGTAAGGAAAGGAAAATCGTAGGGAAAGAGTGTGTGTGCGCGGTAGGTGAAGATAAGAAGAAAAAAAACTAATCAACATGATTAAAAACAATTTCGATGCGGGTATAAGTTATCCAACAGTACGCAGCGCACAGGTATCATAATCCGGACGTGAAGAGAAAATAAGAATAGGAATGGAGACAAAATAATAGAGAAAAACAGGCATACTGATGCTGAGAAAGATCCAAGAAGCCGAGAGAGAAATATAATAAGATTAATCAAGGAAAAGGGAAAGAAAATATATGCGTTCTTGCAAACTAGGTCGGTTGAAGGAAGGAAGGATCATCTCAGTCCGCTTGCCTGCAGCGAAGCCGCGAGATCGTCCCATACACGAGGATCCACGGCTTCGTCTTCCTCGTCGTAGACCCGAAGGTTGCCTCCGATCTTCTTGTTCTTAAACGAAGCAAGTCTTCGGACGGGGCAGCTACTCGAGCCGAGCACTTCATCAACTTCGCTTTGGATGTTGACGAGATTCTCCATAGAGCGTTGAAGCTATAACAAAACCAATTAGCAAATGTTTCTCCCTTGTTAAATTGAAATGGAGAAAGAGTAACTTACAGAGAGGTCCAAATCCCGCTTAAGGATGCAATACCTCGTTCTCAATCCTCTCTGCTGAACAAAGTATCCCTTCTGGCACATCCTTTCGGCGATATCGCTCCAACACGACATGCCCTCGACATCCTTAAGGTGAAGCAGGTACTGGTCGTCCTTAGCAAGACACGAGTACTGACTGCTATTATCACTAGAGGCAATGCTATCCATTGATCGTTTCCTGGCAACAACCTTATAGCAGGAGATTTCAGAAGAAGAATGGGAAGAAAGAGAGTCCGAAATAGATTCAGGTGACAGAACCGGCGTGGTACTTGTGGTTGTAGAACTCGATCTGGAGAGGTCCGGAGTAGATGATCCACTAGAAGATGCCTTGTTTCTTCTTTCGTTCTTGATGGAAGGCAATCTGGTCAAGAGACGTTTTGTGTCTCTTACCTCGGACCTGGGGATGCAATTATAAGGTGTCATCTTGTTTGTGATTACTGACGGGCGAGTGGGTAGTGGGGTAAAACCCGAGGTGCTTAGTGGAGGAGCAGCAGCGCCGGAGACGGAAAGGAAAGTCTTAGATGTGTTTGATAGGGAAGTAATGCCGTCGGGATTCTCTAGGTTAAGCCTTTCCGGTAATAACAACGGCGATGGAGAATCGAAAGATGACGATGACTGCTGCTGAACAACCGCGGCTACCGAATCCATCTTTTTTTTTTTTTTCAAAAAACTTTCGAAAAAAATTTCTTTTATCTAAACCTTTTTATATATAATTTTTCCGGCCTTGCAGCTTGTGGATGTAAGATAGATCTGGCAGTAAGTGGTATAGCGCGATGGATACCCCGTGACCTGGTCTGAGCGATTAATTGAACGATGATATAAGATGTTCCTGGGGAAGGGGGGGCTGCTGGGGCCGGTATCTTTTGTGTGTTGATTGTGTGGTAAGTCGATGTCCGGGCGGGTTTCAGGACGAAAGGGCTGAGCCAAAGATAGAAAAGGAATATTCCGGGTGGTAAAGAAAAAAGGTGTTCGAAGGGAAAGAACTAGAAAAAGAAGAAAGCACCGGACAACGGGAGCAAGCGAGAGCGTCTAGTTTGCAATGGGGGAGAGATATTCCGAGAATTCAAAAAATGGGGTCTCCTCGGGACGTTAATATAAAAATGAGGGAGCTCGTGGGGTCACTGTCTTCGAGAAGAAAGTTGTTAAATAGGAAAAAAAAAAGAAGACTTGGTAAGAAACCCTTCGTCTGAAGAATATAAATTGATACAGAAGCCCAATGAAATGAAAAAGCTGAGGCTGCACTGCACGGTTTCTGCAGGGCTGTGGCTCTGCCAGGAAAGAGGCACCGTATCCTATCGTCCCTTACTGGATCCAGGAAATGCAGCAAAGAAAATCCGTTCCGAATAGGTTGATTCTTCCCTTCCCAAATGCCTCAATGCAATCTTCGAGAAAAATCAAATAAAAAAAAGCCAGACAATTTGCGAGAAGGTCGTCTATGCAAACTGCTGTTTTCCCAGGTTCGGTAATCCCTCTGCAGGGATTGTTCTGTTTCAGCTCCAGCCGAGGAGGTCCACCGCGGCCAGGTTAATTTCTGACTGGATTGTGCAGGTCAGAAATCAGAGATTCAGTTCTCAGGTTTTATTTTATTTTTTTCGCTCCTTGTTATCACGAAAAAAGTTGGTCGCAGTAGGAAGTAATCCGTTCCCTGGTATCAGTGGTAGTGGCAATTCATGCACAAGGAAAGTCTGGTATCTTGTTCCGGTTGGATTGTCTCCGCTTAAAGCACAGGCACAGATTTGAACAGGCCTTGTCAGATGAGGCCTTTTTGATGACCTTGCTTTTGTTATAAATATAAGAGCGAATTCAGGAAAAAAAAAAAGAAGATTGTCTTCTTGATTCAAGATCCTGAAATTTTTTTCGGTCAAATGCAAAATGGAGGTGCGTCGGCGCTAGCTGTGGGGAAATATAAAAAACCTTGGAGGGTTGAGAAGCAAAAAAATAAATAAAAAGAAGGAATGCAAGATGCACCTCGTCAAGAATGGAAGAACTAGGGCGAGAAACGAAATATCTGGGTTGAGATTCATGGACATGGGCACGTTTTTAAACAACGATAATCCAATCGACCCTCGATGGATCGAACCAAGGCCTGCCCCGCCAACCTTACCAGTTAGCCTTCTTGGTCGGTTGAACAAGGGCTATCGATTGGATTACTACTCTGCTTGTCTTGTTGTGAAAAATGACCGCAGTTAGTGTACGTATTTGCCTGTTGACGACAAGCAAAGCAAAACGAACGGGAGGGAAACTAAGCTAAATGTTGCAGGATAGCCTACCCGGACTTGGCTGGACGTAAGTCTATCTTTCTTCCCTTGTTGGATCCACGTTGGCACAAGGCTGGCTGTGTGTGTGCATGAACCGACGCAATTGGTTTCGGAACATCGTGAACACTTTATCATCGTGTCGTCGTCGTCGTTAGTCGCTTGGAGCAAAAAGGCTAGACCGACAGGTACCGACGAGTCTTGGTAGTAGTGCTCCCGTTTTGCCCTTGTCCTGAAGCATATCTGTCCCCCCCGGAAGTTGTATGTATGCAAGTACGTATGTCCGCCTGTAGCATGTAGCATGGAGCTATAAGCTGGACTGGGCTGGACTGGTACAGATAGGACAGGACAGGACAGAGACACAAAAGTTGCACCTGCACCACATGTCAGCCTGACATCAGACATGCATAGCAGCCATATCGACGCGGGCCTTCCCACCTGATCTACAAAACGGAGATCGCGAAGGTAGTAATCTAGAGAAATTTCAAAAAAAGACTCTTGTAGTCGTATGTGCAGCTGTACGGCTGTGGTTCGACGTGCCGAGTAGACGCTTCCGGGCATCATGAAGAGATACGGCATGCCCCCAGCTCCATGCCATATCCATCGATCCGAGTGGGCCTCTTGAGTCTACCTCAATATGCAACCCTCCCCCTCGGCATAGTTAACATTTAAAGCTGCAATCGCTGTATGGTTACCAATTGCCCGGGCCAGTTTTCACTTCCGAAGCCACGACTTACCGAATGGTCCTGTTAGCTCATGTTGACCTTGATTGATGTCCTTCCTTCCTAAAAGTCCCGCACACTTGACGCCAATGAATCCTAAAGAGGAAAAGCACATGTGAAGAACCTTGGCCTTTTAGTCTTCCCAAGGGAGGAGTCAGGTTTTCTGTGTGGTTGTGTTGCTTGGTCGTCGTTACTTTTCAAGGTTTGTTTCACGATGTCACGATAGCGGAAGAAAAAAAAAAAAAAAAAAAAAAAAAAAAAAAAGCGAAAGAGAGAGAGAGAGAGTTTCTGACAGCTATCCTTGTTCGGAATCGTATCAGGTACCTTGAACGAAGACGTGAACGCTGTCGATCTTGGGGCTTGAATCCCCATGCATATTTTAGTTTCTGCTCTCTCTTCTGCTATTATACTGAAGTAACTAAGCTTAAGCTGAGGGATTTATTCTAAATACTATCGTGTCGGTAGAGTATCTATACTATGCAACGTATCGACGATGCAATGTCAGAAGCAAATCGATGTCGATGCCATACGTCTATACAGCTATAGCACAGAGAGCTAGTATAAGAACCAGTCATAGCCAAGCCACGCTTATGAAACAAGGACGCAGACGACATCCAGCTGAAAAAAAGGCCATGACTTAATACTTATGTATCATTTTGCCATTTCGTCTAGCTTCTGTAATCTAACGTTCCCGTACCGTATTCCGTACCGTAATTTTTGTTCCAAGCTGTGGCCATGTCCCAATTCCTAATATAGTCAATCCTTGGCAGCATTACGAGTTCATTACCCAAACAGCCAACAGCAAAGGAGAGCACTTGATCGCCAGTGTAACCTCTGGGACCCGTTGATAAGGAACTCTTTTACGAGGGAACTCATGACAAAGCTCAGGATATATGTATTTCCCTCGTGCTAGATTGCCTGGTAAAATACAATTTATAACTTTTTACGCGCGGGAAAACTTTTTGTACAACCTGAAAGGTTTTCTGGAGCTTTGAGGCATATATTATATAAAAAAGAGTTTTTGATTTTATATCTCTTGCCTTCTTGTTAAGATAACACGGTTCATTGCATCGCTCCATCGAATCGTAATCATTTAAAACCGATGTATCAGAGTGCATTGAGATAGTATACTTGGTTAGACCGATATCAAAAGATACGAAAACCAGGCTATAAAAATCTTTTCAAAAAAAGTTACAAGGCAAAATATTGTGACATATAGAAACGTAAAAAGTTACGTCGAACCCGGGCCCCCCTGCGCCTGCTTTCGAAAGTTCCCAACTCGCCAGTGAAGTGCATGCGCATTGCAGCGAGATAGCAAAGCTGGGGAAGGAAGGATCAGGCCAGCATCGTGACATTCTTTGAGATCGAGACGCTTCCAATTTTTCCCACTTCGTTTTATCCTTTTATTCCATTGGGGAAGAGGGAGAAAGAAAAATTTTAATCCATGCCGAGCCATTTCCCGGCTCCTTGAAATCCGAGAATATACCTGTAACTCTTTTTTTTTTCTTCTCCCAGTAGGCAGAAGATATCAGCTACTATGAAAGGCATGGTTTTTTGATACTTTTTTATACGCTAACGAGGTTTTTTATCGCCCCGGACTTCTGGGTCCATCGCGAGGAAGAGGAAAAGAAAAGAAAAGAAGCATGCATATGGGCAAGGGTAAAGGACCGTCCGTCTTTCCATGTGCCGTGTCTTGACCGTTTTCGCTAGCCAGCCTTGAAAAAGTTCCAATTCGAATCGAAAGGGCCAATGCAGCAGGGTCATCGTCGAAGTTTCCTTAATCAAATTTGTCGACGTCACTAGCGACTTTACCCGTTGCCAACCCTCGCTCGCGATGACGGTAATAGAGACAAATATCAAGAGACAGCAGTCTGACCATCTCCAGTTTGGTCTGAGCAATTAGCTAAGAGACTATAAAAATTTTTTAAATATTGAAACGACTTTCTACTAAGAGTCCTTCATCCGCGGCCAACGGAATCCGCGTAAATGCCCCGCTACCCGGCCATCTAAATTGATAGTAGTAGCCAATACTCCAAAAAAAAGCTCTTGCCCCAACGAGATCTGGAGATCCTGGTTCTTTCCTTCCCTTCTGACAGAAGTACTGCAATAGAGACGAGACGAGGGGGGGAACCTTTTTCCCTTTGCCCTAGCTTTCTTTTCCTTCTGCCCCGCATTTTGGAAAAGTAAAAAAAAAGAGGTCTTGTGCCAAGATGTGATGGCCTCAATCGCTACATGCAGCCGCAGGGTGCCTGCAAGATGGAGACCTGATACTCACACGTGCCGCTGCATGCGATGCCCATTTTCCTTTTGATGGGAATGGGAGAAAGTGGAAGGGGCGCTAAAAAGAGCCCCAATTCCCTTTTGTACTATCTCTTCCGTCTCTGTGAGAAACGTACGACTGCATTTGCATTCGATTCCAATCAGAGGAGGAAAAGAAAAAGATTCGTCCAGAATAAATAGAACCTTGTGATCATAAGGGTCTAGATGCATTGGCGTACAAAAACAGAAAAGGAAAAAAAAAAAAAAAAAAAAGACGTCCAGGGAAACGGTATAAGCAGGTTATATCGGAAGCGGAAACATATTTGCTTTCTTTGGGGGGGTACTACAATAATCGGATGAAAAAATCCGTCCCCTCAGACAATTTTTTGTGGAGTAGGCGCAATCAAATTCGGTATAGGAAAGATGCCCACATGAAAAGCTTAAGAGGTAAAAAAGACAAAACCCGTATCCATGCCCTGATACATGGTATAAGTCTCCTATCAGTAATCCCGCGATGATGGTGACGACGGCGGCGACGCAAATGCCGTGAGCGCCAGGCGGGCTGCGACCTCCTCCCCGAGCCGTGCCATATGGTCATATGTACTGCTACACCGAAAAAAAAGCGCAAATATAGTACCAAATCACATCGACTAGTTAGAAATCCCTAATATAATAATCAAGGTGAATAAAAAACTTGTAGAGTCTGGGCTGGTTAAAATTGATCAAAGTTATCGTTCTTTGGGATTAAAGATGTTGTGATATTATTGTGAGACAAACCTTCGCTAGGAGATATTGAGATTCGGTATATGATCAGATGCTTATCCACCAATTGTTCCTGCACTGTTGCTCGGCTGTAAGGCTGAAGGAGGGATTCAACTTCTGTTTTCTTAGGCTTCCAACCATCTACATTATAAGTTACAAAGAATTTCGCAGCTTGATCAATCGATATTGAGCGAGGGTGGTGGGCTTGATTTCACTATAAACGAAATTTTATATGTGATTCTGATTTAGTAGGAGGTTTTTTGGTGATTTTGGCTAGGAATCTATGTCGTTTTGTGTAACTATTGTGAAAATAAAATAATAAAAAAATAATAAAAAAATAATTCTTTAAGGGTTTACCTGTAATAGCCCGTTGCTAATTAGCTAGCCGGTTAGCTAATGAAGGACAGTAGCAGTAGCAGTAGTGGTAGTAGTAGTAGTGGTAGTAGTAGTAGTGGTAGTAGTAGTAGTGGTAGTAGCAGTAGTAGTAAGATATGTTTGCGAAAATTGGAGTTGTCCGAACTTACATTCCAGTGATGCATAAATCCGTGCGGTCTGTCCAATTTTGAATTCGTGCGCTGGACTAACTAGTCCGGTTTAAATTTCTGGTTCAGCTGAAAGGATTGCCGGAAACGAAAATAGGGTTCGTGGCAATCACAACGGGAAAAACGAACACGAAGCTGGAAAAACTGAGTGGCTATGGATGAATGATACGATATTACACGATATCAAACTCCATGGGGAAGATAACCGACTGGATCTTAAGATCTGCGGAGAGCCCGCTGCCTGGCAATATTGTTTTTTCCCTCCCTCTTGCATTGAGTCGATAAAAAAAATCCCGAATCTGATAGCTGAGCCAAGGGCAATTGACAGCCGGTGGCCTGATACCGATATGTATTCCCCGGAACGGTCTTATCATTGCCAATGTCGTCAGGATTTCGCAAACATGGAACCGCAGCGGGAAGTCGCAACAGAGATGCAGCCACATTCGGTGGCGGGTGCATATGAGCTAATGGGAAGCATAACCGAACATCCAAAATGTCGAACCGTTGTTTGATGTACGATCCATGATACAACATGCTCGCGAGAGCGTGTGATATTACTGGTCTATCACGTATGTACACACTTACTTATGTATACCTCATTGTATTTATATTTTTTTGATATCGTTTTCGACAGGGCAGCTGACCCAAATGCATGATTGATGTCGCAATTGGACCCCAAGGATGCTGCGCTGCTGACCAACAAAAGATAAAGCGGAGATTCAGGTAATTCGATGAAGAAAACGATATTCTCGAGCCGAAAAGCGTGTACCCGATGCATCGAGAAGCGAGAGATGACCTGTCAGAAAGATGACTAGCAAGGGAGGGAGCATGAAGAAGTACAGTATCAAAATGGAAAATGGAGTTAAGAAAGACTCATTTATTAAGATAAATAAATTAGAAAAAGGAATAAAATAGAAAATAAAAAGTACTTTTGAGCAGCTAACGACAGAATCGTTTAACAGACCTCGTTTGAAACACCTCGAGCGTCATATGAGAACAGGAGGAGTAGGTCATAAACGAACACTTTCATTATTAAAAAGAAAAATCTGAATAAAGTCATAGTCCAAAAATATATCCCTGGGTATCTCTAGTAATCCAAACATTAAAGAAATAGATAATTGCAAGGAAGCTTAAGGCGTTCAACGACACCTTGAAATTGAAAACCCGAAAAGTAGCGGGTCTCGGAAAGTACCCTCCCATTATTGTTAGCCTCGTAAAAGTCGAAAAGAAGAAGGGGCATGCACCCAGAAACTAACGTGAAAAGTGGAAAATAAGCTGAAATGGAATGGAACAAAGGGAAGTGAGTAGTCGATGAAGCAGCCATTGATAATGAAGACTGCTGCTGACTGACTGATAAACGGAATGTGCCGCCCGGAAATAGGAATATGATAGACAATAACGTAGTAGAGAGTCGTTCTAATATTCAAAACGCTCTAGTGCCGATGCTAGAGGTCTGCGGTGGTATCTGCATCCGCCATGAAAAAAGGTTCGATGTCAAGCCAGTGCCTCAAGGGGTGGCTTCGGGCAGCATTGGTGGTATCGTCGCGTCGTCAGGCCGCGGTGATGGGGACCCTGCTCTTAATTCGATCGATGTACCAGTCGGCAGCAACTTCTCCTCCTCCAGGACCGGAGATACGCTGTCTGTCGCAACAGTACCGGTCTCTGTTAAAGTTTCACTAACTTGTTCAGCTGCCGTGGCTTGCATCTTCAAGGACTCTCTTTCCTGAATAGCAGCCTTAGTCGACCCCTTTGGCCGCCCTCTCTTTCTTTTGACGGGTGGCTCGCCACCCATCAGACTATCCGAGCTCGCGTGGATATGCGAGAGCTCTCCCAGGGAAGCATTTCGCTTCATACTAAGAAGCTTAGAGATCGAACCATCTTTGTCTGCCTCCGATTTGCGCTTTAACTTCCGAGCATTGTTGGGTTTGTATTCGCGAGGTTCGAAGAGCTTTGGCGCGATTAGGACACCACCAGGGGTCGGTCTGGGAATAGCACCGGATAGACTCCGTCTTTGTGTGGTTGCAGGGGTCGAGAGCCTTGATATCGCAGATTGGGGGGTAAGTGCTGATAGCTCGGGTGCGATTGGTGTCATCCCATTTGGTACAGAGGTGGGTGGGAGAGATGACACCGGATGAGCTGACATTAACCGCGAGTCTAGAGATTGAATGTGGCGATACATTTGTTTGGTGGCATCGTCGAGGAAGATATCGCCCAGCGTAGAGACGATAGTTCCAGGGCCGGATTCTGGGTGATCGGAAAGAGCGTCGAGTAGTTTTTTGACAATTGCTTCCAACGAAGTCGCCTGGATACTGCGAACGACCTTATTCCATTCTACAGACCGGGACGGATCGATTGGTGGCGGTGTGCGCGTTTCAGGGAGCCCGATGGACGGGTTATAATGCGTTGGTGGTACCAGCTTGAGGTTCGGCAAGGACCTTCGGGCCTGCAGTGCACCAATGAGCGGTCAGCGAAACGGACAAAAAAAAAAAAAAAGCCGAAGCGGTAAAGAGATTGGACTTTATCAAGCAAACTCACCTTTGCTTTGGTCAATCCTGGTGTAGTTTCTCTGATGGCTGCTAATTGAACGGGTCTCGAAGCAATCGGTGTCGCAGTTGTCGGAGTGGCTTCCCTAAGGTCCGGGTGGAGAAGGAGGATGTCCGAGACAGCATCTGATCCCTTTCTAGAAGCATGATCTTCAGGCTTGACATGATTATCTTCAGCTGGCGCTGCTGGTGCCGGAGGCGCAGGAGAAGCGGCAACAGTAGAGGCGGCAGAAAGGGAGGGCCGTTTATTCGAGCCTTCTTCCCCCGATGCACCTTTTGCGCCATCCACGTGCTTGCTCTCGCGAACAAACTGAGTGATGCGAAATTTCGTCCTCATAGAGCTCGAGAAGGCATGGAGGTTGGTGGGCGAGCCTACGCTGGTATCCTCCGACACAGCCTGCGGGTTCGGTCGCGTGAAACCAGGCACTCTGAATTTGAATTCCGACATGTTGTATGTATTCCGTATGTTGTGCGTATGCGGGTGTTTGTGTGTGTGCTCTTTTCTTGTTTGTCGAGCTTGCGATGTCTGGCCTCTTTGGGCGGTGATGTTTGGCAGCGGCAGCAGCGGCTCCCCTTCTTCTGTCGTCCCCTTCCCTGCTTCTTGCTTGCTTGCTCTGCTTGTCTGCTCTTGCTCCCCTTTCGACCAACTTCGGATGCGCAATTGCCACAGGCGAGATGTCGTGGAGTTGGCCCGGCTTAAAAGGGAACGGGAGGGATAAAAAAAAACTTGCAGCTGCGTCGGGGTTCCCCGTCCCTTTTTTCCCTTTTTAAAAATTCCTTTTTGGTTGGTTGGTTAAGTAGTTGTTTGATGGTCGACGATTGTTAGTCTGCAAAAGGTTTTTGAATCGGATTTTAATTCTGAACTTTGAACTCTCAGATGGGAGAATGCTGGTGGTCTCGTGTACTGACGGGCCGGGTCGCACTCGCACTGACGGTCAGAACAGCGCCGACATTTACTATTCGTTGAACCCGCAAATTGAATTCTTCATGGGAGTGGCTTCGAGCTTGTTGGTTATCTTTATCTTGATCTTTAGCTTGTCCGTTTATCTGAACGGGGAATTCGGGGTTGATTTCTGGATCTTTTGGAGCTTCTGGCAGGGAGCTGGCGGCACTGAATCCCATTATATTCCCAAACCCCCACGAGATGTCAGTAGTAGGCAGGTGTAAGGGTGATATAAAAAAATAAAACCCTGAAAGCCAATAGGGAAAAAAAAAAAAAAAAAAGGAACTCGGAAGAAGGAAGGGAGAAAGGAAGAAGGGAAAGAAGGAAAGAAGGATAAAAAGAAGGAAAGGAAAATTCTTTTCTTCTTCTTCACCCTTCCCGTCGCCCTGACTAGACTCGTCGTAGCTGACTGACTGAATGCCAGACTAGTTCGAGTATACTCCCAAGAAAGCCGATGAGTCCCTTCAAAGGCGGTTCTGAAACGACCAATTTCGAGGAATGACAAGAGGGAAAAAAAGGGAATCGAGTGGCACAAGAAAGGAAGTTCAATTAATATTAAAACGACGCCAGGCGGGTTCTTTTTAGGGTGCAGCTTTGTGCTCTCTTGGATCTATTCCCATTCCTCTTCTTTCGCAACAGTCTTCTCTCGAAAAGAGGCTAAGGCAGGCAGGAGACCCGGTTTCGCGCTCCAACAGAGGCCTTTTTTCTCGATTCACACAGCCTGATACGAGATGGGAAATTCGCAGCGAAGTGAAAAAAACCTTCAGGGAAGAGGTCAAAAAGGACTTGAAGAGTAAGCCTCTTTGGTAAATTGGGTGCTTCGTGCTTCAGTTAGCGTCAAGAAAAAACAGACCGCTTTCTTCCTGTGCGCAGGTTAAACCTGGAACAAATCTGCCAACGTCTCTTCGTGAGCAGGACGAGTTACACGGGCGTTAGATCCAATATCGAAAGTCAAGGCGGGTCCGCGACCTGAAACGAGTTAAAGCGGCGTAGATGACGGAGAAAAGTTGCCAAATGGGGTCTAAAAGTACCCCTAAAAAGAAAAATATGGCCTGGTTCGAATGGTTTCAGGGATATTTTGCTTTCTTTGCTTGCTCTTGAAGCTGTCAATTAAGCCAGTCGACCATCCCTAAGTCCTGCATCGAACTAGGCCCGTTTTATGTAGACGTATGTTGGCATTACCTGCAGATGTAATTAGGCAGATTCCTGTTAAATGATTGGCGCAATGGTAGCGTCAGCTTATCCAATCCACGTTATTTGATTCCTGCTCGTTCCTGAATGGAAACTAGTTTCTCTGGGCTTTTCTCCATTCTCTTGCTCCCTTGTCCATTGTCGATATTGATACTGTTCAATTTAATATTGCTCGTGCAGGCGGCGGCGCATGTTCGACATAACCGTGGAGTTAGTCTGTTTGTTCGCAAGCCGAACCTGATCTAATCGATGTCATGGATGGAAAACCCCTCCCCTATTGCACACAGTTAGCTTCCAGCGAACACGCCGGCTCCATTTGCCCTTCTGGAAATTGGGAATTCAAGTAATCTTGAATCCGCATGTACGTAAGTATGTAAGTAAATATGTATGCATGTCTGCGCAATGTATGCACATACGTATTTCCCCACCTCAGCTGTCCGGGACTTCTGCAGACCGGTCCCGATGCATTAGTTAGTTTCGCAGTTCTTTCTTTCTTTGTTCGCTCTTTCTTCATTTCTTTCTTTTTTCCCTTTCTTTCCCCTGGAATGCTGCAAGTGGAGATCTCTTTGTGTTACTTTGACGTTCCGGGCCTTCTCCTTGCTTGGTGGGGAGCGGCGGCGGCTTCTAGCCTTGCCTTGCCTTGCGCTGACTTGACTTGACTTGACACGAATCGAAAAAGCATGAAAAACAATCATTTCATCTCGGGTCGCGATTGTCTCGGGATCCTTTGGTTCAAAAATGCCAACTAGGTAGCCATGTGGCTCGGAGATTAGAACAGCCTGCACGTCCTTTTTTTTTCACTTACAATCAATCAGTCCTTCGTGTGTTCATATATAGAGTCCCGCCTGCCGTATGGGGACCAAGTTCGCGAACCGACCTTCGAGATTTCACGGACATAAAACGCCACGAGGAATTTGTTTTTATAATAAGCCACTCCAACGGGAAGAGGTTTCGTGGATATCGCATGTATGTATGTACAGATTCTGTCTTGCTAGTTTTTTTTATAGCCATGGTATGAGTTTGTAACAAATCGATTGAAATAAAAGGGTCAAAATCGCTGGAGTTTTAAGATTAAACTAAAAATAAAAAGAGACGATACTCGGAAAGAGAAGGTGAGTGTGTATGATGATGAGGAATGGTGATGATAGTGATGATGATGGTGAGGTTTCAATGGAACAGTAAACCACCAAGTACAAATGCGCCCAACACATATAATGCCGTCAACGGAAAGCAATTGACAGAAAACAACATGCAACATGCAACATGATATCAGCATGCGCCAACGTCGACATCTCGGGAATATTATCTTATCATGCGGTCAAATAACACTAATCTACTCGCATTGACAGGATGCTTTTTTTTTTTTTGTAATTGGAGGCTTAGGTTTACCTATTTGGGAAACCGCCAGATCGAGGGAACAGTCCTTGTGTATCATCGTCCTGTCTGTCGTAACTGCTTACCCCTCGATACCCTAAGTCCCCGCCGCCGTAGGCTGCACGGTTGTACGAAGTATCTTGGTCTTCGAGGCTGCTTCTGTCCTGGGCGTATGGCGGTGCACCCTCGCTACCAGCCGGCTGAGGTCCAAAACCCATCGCTGCAGCAGACTGAGACATTGGAGCATTATCCTCGTCATCTGCATCTGCATCTGCACTGCGAGCCATCATTGCCTCCGAGGCACCGGGGCCGCTCTTCTTCCCTCCGAATGGACTCTTGAATGCTCCGAAGATCCTTCGGTTACCACCAAAGACTCCACCGGACCCTGCTGCTGCTGCTCCTCCAGCCGCCATGGCCATGGGAGGAGGAGGCCTCTTGCCCTTCTTTCTTGGGTGACGAATGCCGATGATTGCTCTCCAGAGGACGAGACCGACGATGACGGCACCGGTGATACCGGCGAAGACAATACCCACTATAGCTCCGCTGGATATACCCATGGGGGTATACAACGTCCCGTCGGCTGCAGGAGACGAAGTGGTGGTTTCAGCGGCATCAGCAGCATTTGTGGCCGTCCCGGACTGAGACTCAGTATTAGTCCCAGTAGACTCAGCTTCAGCAGTCGAAGGCCCACCGGTGGTAGTTGGAGCTTCAGTCTCGGTCTCAGTATCGGACGTCGTTGGTGGAGCGGTAGTTCGAGCGGCAGTCGTCGTCTCCGGAGCTTCTGTCGATGTAACCTCCTCAGCCGTCTCCGAAGTCGAACTAGGTCGCGCGGTAAGTGGAGTCGGAGGGGGGTTGGTGAATGTCTGCGGTGGCCTGGTATCCGTGAAGGCGTTTGGAATATCCTCCTGCCCGGGCCTAATAGCAGGACAATCCCGAGTCGCACATTTCTACACCCCGTTTCAAACAGGCGTCAGTATATCATTATCATTTTATGGCGGGGGGCGAACTATCCACCGCGCTACGAGGATTGGAAAATTACATACTCTGCCGTCCGCACAGCAGCCTCCTCCAAATTCAGGCGGGCATTGAAAGTATCCCTCTCGACAAAACGGGTTGTCCTGGCGCTTATAAAGAAGCAATGCCTCCCGTCGTGGCTCCAATCTGTTATCGACGCCGAATCCGTAATCCGGTATCGCAATGGCAATATCGAGCAAGCATAGCAGCTGCACAGCTGCCGCAGACGATAGCCAACGCATCCCTAGCCTAATAAAAATCTAACCGCTGGAAAAAAAAAGGAAGTCTATGAATCGATATCCCCCAGAAACAAATGAAATTCGTAGCAAAAGTGGTCGATATTAGAAGTTATTGTCGCCAGTTCTTTGTTTCCCGCCCGTTCTCTTTATTGTATGTTGAAAAAACAAGTACTAAGCACTGCACTGTCGCGAGTCGGTAAGCAGGGGGGCAAGCGAGCTGCCCCTCAATAATAGCTATTGTCGACGGGCCGGAAGGAGAAAAAAAACGAGATAAAATTAAAACTGTCGGATGTTTTTCTTGTGCGTCCAAAACTGAAATTCTGCCCTATAGGACATCCGCCGGAAGCATGTTCTCCGAATTATAAAAGAACTATATACCAGACCAAAAGGAAGAAAACCAGAAAAAGAGAGAAGAGGTCACGGAAAAAGTTACAATTGCAAAGAACGAGGAAGCCTTTTTATTCAGAACCTAGGGACGTGGAGAGCTGACAAGAGCTTTATGAAAAAAAATCTCCAAGAATGGATAGCCTTGCAGCTGAGGCTGAAGGTGGGACAGCTTCTACCTTTTCTTTTCTTATTTAGCCCATAGGTTTTGTATAGATGTGTAAGTACCTAAGTATGTACTGGGGCAAGGGTATTCCCGCCAACATCACAAATACCCAAGCAAACCGGACCACCTGGAACTATAGAGATAGTACCAAGCCTTTTCATGACGCTGACTTCTGACCTGGTGTCAGAAGTTTCAATATCCTAGTACCGGGGAAGTTATATATACCATACAAAATATGCAAGATCAGTCGAGCTCTAGCTCTCGGGGCGAGGGTCCCCCCTTGATAATTTGAATTCATCCCACGAAATTCGAGTTCGCTTCATATACGGCTTCACTTGCTCGTCCTTTTTCATGCGTCTGCAAGTAAGCCTGCACTCTCGTAACTCCATACAGACCTCTTTTCTTTGCAGAAAACAGCGGCGAACAAAAGAAAAAGTGAAGGGGTCAATCACAATGGAAGGATCACAGACTAGGCCAGACCGGACCAGGCCGTGGACCGAATCCTCCATATGGCCATGATATCCCCCTTCAATTCGAGCTCCACTACGGAAAAGGCACAGCAAAAAAGCACAACTATCACAAGGGATCAACCCGTCCAAAGTCCCCGTTTGTCCTTTTTAAAAAGAATTTGAGATTCTAAGACTTCTTTATCGGCTCTTGGTCTTGGTATTCTCTTGTTCATTTTCTTGTGTCCTTTTGGAAACTGTTTAAATTTGTGTGTCTTGAAGCCAAGTGCCCCACCAAAAAGATCTTCAGCCTCAAACGTTATTGGGCGAGCGGCTGGGCGCAGTGTGGATGGTGGTGGTTAAAAATGGAAACTTCTTGGGATTTTGTTTTGTTTTTCGGCATGGTTTGAACCGGGCCATGTAGCTTCTTAGCTTCCCAGCTTCGAGGAGGGGGAAGAAGCTTCCTGCTGTGTGCCCTTACAGCCGTTTCCTTTGTGTGACAGCCGAAGATCCGGATCAATCTCCCAAGGCCACCGCCGTGGGAAAGCATAACTAGCTGTGTAAGAAACTCGTATAACTTTCTGCGGATTCAAATAATCTCTTCGTCTTATTACTAGTTACCTATAAGCATGGTAATCACGGTAGATAATTCTCGAAGTCTAGGCAAACGTTTTAGTCTCGTTAGTCCTTCGAATATTATTAAAAAAAAACTGAAATCGGCAGTCGTTCTTTTTCACGAAGACCTTGGTAGTTACCTCACATACATACCTGTGGAGATCATGACTTTGTATGTAGCGTATGTACTGTGTATGTACTGTATGAAGGCTTTGTCAAATGGGAGGAAGTGACTATGCCTAAACGAGGCAGTGATTTCAGCTTGGCGCAAGTCATCCTAACGATATTCCAAATTCCAAAAGCTGCTAAGCTTCGCAACGATGCCAGTATCAGGTCATCTCTCAGGAGTCTGTTACCTATTTGTGACAAATATTTCACTAGGAGAGAGAAATCTGAGGCTGTGTTTTTTCCTCCCCAACAGAAGTCTGCGATAATGGTGTTTTAAATGTATTGTGAACTGTGCAGCCGCGCCGCCGGTTGTTCGGGGATATTCTGGTGTTCGGATGCATGGATTGATATCTGGGACAGCTATTGGCCATGGATACACAATTTTGATATCTCCAACTCCCCCAACTTCAGCCCTGCCGTGAACCTTCGACACCACTTGCCCAGAATCAATCAATTGCGATCCACTAGCCGCAGCTAACATCGCCAAAACTTTCTCCGTGGAGTTTTCTATGTCAAATCGAGAACGGGATAGCAAGTTACCACACACAACACAGGATCGAGGGCCATGCACGCACGCTATATTGGAAATCAAATATAGAAACAAAATGCGCCAGCTGCAGCCAGTGCTATACTTAAATCGAACCCAAGTATCCATTACCACACATTTACGATATTCTATCGTGGGTTCGTCTCGAGCCGAGTTGCCGTGCTGCATTTGGGGGACGCGGCTTTTCTTCAAATATTAACCCTCCAAGCGATACTGATATTGAAAACCGGTGAGCCGTCTTCGTTATCATGGCAGGTTTTGGCGAGGGTGAAAGTCTTATCTATTACTCTAATATTACTATTATAATTATATCAAATCCAGCGTCTGCAGCTGGTGTGTCCTATGTGATAATCCAGTGGTATGATATCAGTCCGCATTTCGGACAGTAAGTATTACGACCTCCCAACCCTCAAATACTCCATAATAGCTCGCATGGTCCAATTCCTTTCCGCGCCAATAATAGTCGCTTCGACACTCTCAAGCCTCCTCTCGATTTCATTTTCCAACCGTTCCATGATTTTGACGGTATACCCCATGCTCCCGGTTCTCGCGAGAATCTTCATAACCAGGTTCTTCTGTTCCAGGAATAAATTACCCTGTTGTCGGGACCTTAGTAGTAAGAGGCTTTCTAGCTGTTCGCGGTCGCTGGGATTTGAGTTATTCAGCGAGTGGATCAGGGCGAGGTAGTATTTGCCTTCGTCTAGGATTGACGAGTCGCTGGTGCCTTGTGATGTTATTGCTGTTGCTGTTTGGGATGATGAGGTGGACGAGGAGAGGTTTTGGTGGTCATCCCGGATTTGGAAGTATCGACCCATGAGTGTGACCAAGCTTTCGACGTTTAGGTCCCTATAGAAGGTTACGATAAGTTAGGAACCAGGTAATATTTCGAGTACCGTGGAAATATAGTTTTCTCTTACTTGTTTTGTGTGGCCTCAGCCTTCATTAGGCGAGCTGCCAATCGGAATAGGCTGCCGGTTTCTACCAACAGTTAGTGATACGGTTCCATCTAATAGACGAAAATACTACGGTGGTAAAGCTTCTTACTGCCGTCTACCATTTTGATGTAATCACGTTCCGATGGGGTCGTCGAGCGGAACGCCCAGTGGATGTTGTAGCCTCGCCCGAGGTTTAAGTTCGTCATCTCGTCTTTAGAAATTACCTTGTGTCAGATTTTGATAAAATCAATAATGGTGTGAGTCTGTAAGATGGACGTACCTGTGAATATCTCCACTGCTGATAGGGAATGTGGTAACTTTTGGACTTCCTGGAGACATTTGACAAATAGGTAGTTCGCAGTATTCACCGACTGTGGAGTCCCGAAGACCATGTGGGCTGAGGGGGCTCCTTGTCTTTTCGACGGAGTTTCTTCCATGTCGTTCAGACTATATTTGTGATATCAAATTAGAATATGGAGAATAGCTAGGACGATTGGAATTCGCTTACATTGACGAAGAGCTGTGCAGCATATCTATAACCGAGCTGATGATATCCAGAGACCGTCGGGGTAGATTGTACCAAAAGTCGAGTGCCTGGATTGCTTGTGAACTGATCTTCTTCGACTGCTGTGACGAAAGATACTCGAATGGCTTGAGAACCGCCTATGATATCATTAGCCTCCTGCACAGACACATATACAGAGAATATAGTGATGGATCTGGATAATACCTCGTCCGACAATCTAGAAGATTGCTCCAACCACAGATCCGATTCATACCCCATCAACTCCCCATTAAACCCTCCGGTTCTTCCATCTCTATACCCACCAATAGTTTTCGACCTCATCACCGCCGGCCCATTCATAATCGGACTGTTACTCCTAGAATCATATCCAGACCACTCGACTTGCACACTATTCGCCAAACCCCTCGTATCCTGCGGGAAGTCACTCAACTTATACTCCGGCTTAGGGTAAAACGGATCGCTGGGGTCGAGTCTATATCTATTGCTCCCTGCGTGCCACGATAATTCTCCGGCAAGAAGGTAATGGAGCGCCGAAATATACCTCGCAGCCTCCTCTTGAATCATAGGCTCGGTATTATCCAGCAATTCCCACGATAGTCTCAAAAACTGTTGTTCTAGCTCTAAGCACTTCCTCTCCACCAGCTTTTTAGCCTGTGCGATGGTTACATCTTGCGTTTGCATCATGATGTAGACTGCCGACACCGGGATTCCTAATTTGTTATGAGAGATGTGCGAGGACCAGTCTCTTTCTGCGGAGGAGATGTCTTTTATCAAGGTGTTCATTTTGGTGGTGAGGCGGATCAAGTCGGAGTATCTTGCCAATTGGTCCTTTGATAATTTTATATCGTAAACGTAGGGGAGGATACTCGGGAGGCGACTTTGTAAAAAGGCCATCATGTCAATAAACCATACTCCGCTTCGATGTATGCCTAAGAAATGGGAATATCGTACCTCCACGTATCATTGAGAGATTTCTCCTCCAGATAATGATCCAAACCCTGGAATTCCACCAGATGAAGGTCATGACTTTCCAACGAGCGTGTCTCCCTTGCGCCGAATATCTGCGTGACGGATATGAGGCTCGAATCATTCTCCAACATCTCTGTAATCGCTTTGGATTTCATCTGGTTGATTATTGCGCCGAACTTCTTCATATTTGGCTCCTTGTCATTGTGATTTGATCGATTGCACTATATTTTTTATATCGATTATTAACCTTACTCTTGTGATAATTTGATATATAAACTCACCACCAACTCTTGACCTGCCCAATCTACATGACAATCAGAGAATTAGCCAATAGCCCCATAGGAAAACCCACAAGTGATAAAACATACCATCATGAATATACCCTATAGCCACAATCGCTGCCAAATTCAACAACCGCCTCGTCTCCGCCTCCGGAAACACAACCGACAAAACAGGCCCCCCATCGACAGACAAAGCTCCATCTCTGACCTGGCACCCCCCACGGTCAAACCACTCCTGGTGGACCCTTAGGATCACCTCGGTCTCCTTTTCAGCGGTAGAGGTATTGATCCGCGGTTGGTAGGTGAAGAAATACCCGTCTAGGTGTTTTGTTGAGAACGGGATGGAGAATTGGAAGGGTTCCGGCCAGGGCATGGGACCTGAGTGGGTTGCATCTTGGAAGATGGCCGATTGGTGACGGGTTCCCAGGCGGAGGCTTGTGGGGACGGTATTGGTTCTGCGGAGGTAGGTCTGGGTAGTCATTTTACTTGGACGCTCTTGATGCAATGCTATCTTTTGCTATGGTATTACTGTTTTGATACTATACTGCAACTTGGTGGCGGCGAGGTTAACGAGCACAATGAAATGAAACTTTTCCAAAACGAACCTTTCCTCGGGGGGGTATTTTATAGTACCTGTATGTCGCAGGAACAGTAACCCTCAGTCAGTGTTTTATAGTCATCACTCCTAACGTTTGCGGAAATAGAAGACAATAACGGTTGTGTGATGCTAATGGTATTGGTAGAGATGTTACACATTCCAATGGCTCTTTGGAATTTTCAAAGTTCGCACGCGGCGCACGATGGTTATCCGAAATTCCTCATATCTTCGATTTTGCGATTGTTGCCTGGTTTTTCCCGCTTTTCCATTCTTTCCAAAAAAAAGAAGTCTAGGAGGCCAATCGGTCGATCCAATCTTTGTGGTATAAAATATATCTGCAGATATCTATCTAATAGGGTTTAGCAGCGCCGACGATATCCTCACGATCCAACCAACTCTGGATCAACCCCTCTCGTGTGGCATCGTATTCCTTAATCGTAACTTCATCTCCACTGAGTGTGGTATTAGCCTGAACGAACTGCTTCCTCGGCTGCTTCTTGGACATAACGACGTCTCTGAATTGAGCCATGGTTTCATTGACGCTGGTCATCTCTTCGTAAAGGCCGACACCGGCCTCGACGTTGGCGGATGCTTTGTAGATGTGTAGTTTCTGCAGATACTGCTCGACGGCCTTGAAGCCGTGGGAACGGATCTTGGAGCGGTCGAGGTGGATGGTTAGGTCTGATTGGTCTGCGGCGGTGGAGTCGAGTGTGACAAAGTTATCTGGGGCGGAGAGGAAGCATTGGAGGATAGAGTAGCGGGCGCGCATATGTGCTTGTCCCCATTTCTACAAGGTAAAATATTAATATAGGTATCATAGTATGTTTTGGACTGAGTGATCTTACCCTAGACTTAGGATCCCAGAATTCGAGGGCTAGGAGACCAGCTCGAGCCATCTGGAGGTACGAAATGTATAGAACTATTAGGCTGGGTCAGCTCTGCTATTCCATAGGATGGTATTTATGGTCGAAATCTTACCATCTTCAGCAGCAGCTTCGGTATCATCGGTATGGCCGAAAACTTGAAGGATTTCTCGGTCAGGGCAGAGATACATGGCTACGCATTCAGCACGGCACCTTCGCGAATGTTAGTTTAGAAGACTTAATAGGTTACTTGATATGGACTGCATACTCTTCGTAACTGGCGGCATGGGCGCCAAAGACGGAACCCCATGTTTCGCCGACCTTGTAGTAGGTTGAAACGGGCTTTCCGTCGATTGGGCTCACCGGTGGGTTCTCCTTGTCGAAATTGTAAACTCCCTCTTCGGTTTCTTGGAGTAGCTTGCCACTATTCGTTCATTAGTCTTGATTATGGAAGAATTGATTCTTGGAAGGGCAACCGCGAACCTTCCATGTCCTAACAGCTCGTGGAGGCCGACCTGAAGCTCGAAGGCTGGACCCCTCAGTCTCTCGAACAAGGGTAGGTCCTTCTCATCGATAAATGTTACCCTCTCGGATGGAGATTTGGCATTGAGGACATTTCCGAGAGATACGTTCTTAAAGCCGAGGGTCATTCGGATATCGTCGTACTATCTTTTATTAGTACTGCATGTTGCACGTGCATAGGTGATTTAGGGGCCCTACGTTGGGGATGTTGATACCAGCGGGAATACCGTCGCTGTTGAAAGTCAAGACTATAAGGATTGTGAGAATATGTCTATCAAAAATTAATGAAAGGGAAAGAGCCTACCTTCCAAACTTGTGAAGTCTGGCTTCTGGAACTTGTCCTTCTCGAACTCCTTGGACCACGGCAGCTTCGGAATGAAATCGCCGGCTCGCTCGACGAGCTTGCCGAAGACCTTTGTTCTCTCCTTGTTGACGACGGCAACCCATCCCTCGAAGTAGGCCTTGGTACCAGCTGGATCACGGTAGGTCTCGATAAATCCGATATTGGTTTCGATCTATTCAAGTCAGTATACGGCTTATATAACATTTGCCTCGATTGCGCTTACCGTGGGGCCGATATCCTTGATCCAGTACCTTTGGCTCTATGATTTAATTATGTGTTAGAAATCCACAATTATGTCTACTTGGGATTCAATGATTGTGAGGTTCCTTACCTCCTTGTGGGCCTCGAGACTACCCTCTCTGAAACTCTTGACATACTCCTCCATCATCTTCTCCTGGGTCTCGTTCAATGCCGTCTTCCTAGCCGCATCTAGTTCATCGGCCATGGATTTCATCTCGCCCGAGTAGTCTCCGTAGACAGTTTTGATCTTCCTCCCATCGGGGACCTCGTAGACTTTTCCCTCACCGACCTTCTCACTGGCAACCAGCATTTCGAAGTTTCCATCCTCGAGCTGCTTCAACCTAGTATGCTCGACCAAAACTCCGTTTTGTACGAAAACCTTACCGCAAGCTTCGATATCCTCTTGATTAATATTTGGCGAATCGGGGTAGTAAGCGCTCATATGCTGAGGGGGGTATCCGAGCAGAGTGATCTCCGTCGGGGCGATTTTATACACCTGCTCCCTGATCCCCTCCCAGATCTTTGCAGATTCAGGCGTAACACCCGCAATCTTGGTGAACGTCTCCTCGGAAATCCTGGGAACGAACTTTTGATCGCCGAAGCTCTTGTAGTTCCCCAAGTTTGCCAGAACCTGTGCGCCAAAGTCGACGAATTTGTTAACTTCGTCTTCTGTGACACCGGGCAATAGAGTCTGGATTTTTGAAAAGTCATTGTCGACGTGACGGGCGATTGTGAGGACTAGATCGAACAGAGGTTCCGACTGCGGCGAGACCTGACGGAGGACGACACGGGTCCCCGCGAAGGAAGCCTTGGAGATATGGTGGGCGTATAACTTCTCCTTGGCGGAGAGGTTGTCGAAGTGCGGCTGGATTTCCAGACGGCAGACGGGGGCCTTCTCGTCGGCCAGAAGATGAGATGGTACCGGCTCCGACATTGTGCTAGCGCTGGAGCTGTAATATCTTAATCTTATGCTTGCACTCGAAGTATTTTGCAAATTATCCAAATTGCGGGGTTGCAGTGGCAGTCTTAGTCGCGGGAGACGTGAATGTAAGTGCGGGAGGGGCCTTGGCCTGTTAAATACTCTGCAGGAGCTGCTGGCCACACGGCGGGCGAAAACGTGCATTTAATCTGGTTCCCCGGTACCCAATTGCTGCATACAAACATGCGTCGACACTGACATGTAATCGAGCGTAATTGTGGTGGGGGCGGGGCGGGTCAAATGCAAAAAGGGTGCCGCAGCTAGCCTGGTTGCATCCAGGTCGCACCTTCTTAGTCCGGCAGCTCCCAACCACACATATATTGCTGTTAACTCTTTCGACGCTGTGGATATCCGTATATCGCTCATCCTCTATCGGACATACGAGGCTGGGGCTACAATGCCGTGATTCGTACTCGTTAGCTTCCAATATAGAAAGCTTATAAGGTTTGAGTTATAAACCTGTGAGTAATTATATATTCTAAGCCGTAAAATAAAGGCCTGGAGAGCCGAGGAGCTGAATGCAACAGAGCCAACACGAATACACTGTATACCGCATACTCCATAACAATACCATTCTGAAGGTTTGATTTATACATGGGCACGGCCACTACCCCTTCAATGGATGTGTATTCGGATGAATATTTATTAATGCAGAATTTATAAGGAGGGGATTACAAAAAGGGCGAGGGGGCAGCGGAAGAGAACGATTTCATAGGTACTTATATATATATACCTAGGTAAATATATCCTGATTTACTTGCATAAACCCGGCTCTTCTTAAATAGATATACTGCCAGACTGGCTGTCGATATAATTCTGTATTTATATACATAGATAACCTGTGAATTAAAGCCCCCCAATGAAACCCCTAAACCATTCTAGGAATATCAACAGTCCTCTTCAGCACGACCACTCCTTAACAAAACCACATACCCCCCTATCTCCACTCGTAAAATATATGTTTCTCGATACTCCGGCTTATAGACGTCTACTCGTGAACAGGGGTGGTGGTGGGATTAGGATAGCACTGTCCATAAGAAGGCGGTTGGGCAGCGGCGGGATAAAAGAGCTGGCAGTGCCAGCCGGCGGGACAGTCAAGCTGGGCTGCCCAACCACTCTTGTAGCACTATTTCAAGCCCATCGTTAGTGATATAGTTAATGATAGCTTGGGGAGGATGAGGGGGGGTATTTACGTATTCCCATTTTCCGACGGTTTCGCGCTTCTCGATTGGAGTTGGGCCTGCTGAGGCGGCGGCCACGAGGAGGGAGGTGATGACGACGGCGGTGATCTGCATGTTGGAGAAGATTTGGATTGATTTGAGGATTGTTTAAAAGATTGGATTGAAGGTATATAATTGTTTTAGAGGTATTCTTCCGTGCTTGCTTGAGGAGGCTGATAAAAAAATATTCCGACGACAGGTATTCTCCTCTCTATTTATACTCTTTCTCACTCGACAAAATTCACACAGGAGCTACACGCAAGCTATTATTCAAAATTTTATATAAAATTAATATCGAATTTGACTTTATCGATATCAACGTCTAGGCGCCTCAAAAGCTTGTCGAGTCAAGACCAAATTTACAGGGCTGAAAGTAGCCTTTACCCAGAAAAATCCCAAAGCCACACCCAAACTTCGGGAAGACGATACCGTCTAGGCTAATCTCAAAAATACACCGAGAACGTCCGCCGAACAAAAATCTCGAAGGAAAAAAAACAAATATCAACCGGGCCTTGTCAATCCGTCAGATTGTTTTCTGGGTTTTCTTTGTACGTAGTTATGAAAAAAACCGTTGAAGGATACGAGGTACATTACTCGACCTCGCTGACGGCCCGGGGTGGAATTGGCCCAAGCTTGAGTAGCTTAACGTTAAACACGGTTATGGCCCACGGTCCGCGACTCATGACATATATCGCCCGGACCGGGATTCAAACCTTCATACTGTGCAAATATACTCGAACAATGGCACATTGTCGTCCGAATACGGTATGACAGGCAGATATTCCAACTGCCGGTGTTAATGCCTGGGATTAGGTAAGGGAGTAGGTAAGGAACGTATATAGCCGGGACTCGACCCGGGAACTCTAACTCCATTATGTACCTTACACGGTTCACAATACGTATGTACTTCCTATAAAGATATACTAGATGCAGACTATTTGAAAAAAACATTCGCCCTGGGATCTTTTTTTATGTGTTCTAACAAGCCCTTCTGCTTGGGAATTTAACCTGCGTCAATTACCAGGAAGGGGAGGTTCTGGGCGTTGCTTGGATGACCTGGCTCGAACCTCGTATATATATTTACTGATAAAGTATAGATTATGAGCCGCTTTTCTGTAGAATACCCGCTATAAGACTTCCTCCGCAATATTATAAGACAAGGTAGACGTAGACGTTCCAAATACTCCATGGATCCACAATAGAAGAAAAAAGGATCAGGCAAAACCGCACATTGATTGTTGACTCGTACTAGTCTCGAGGACTCGTACGCAGATCGCCGAGCCGCAAAAGGGAAAGGAAGGGGTGGATAAGTTAAGCCCTGAACGAAGAATACGTAAAACCGCTCCCGTATACGTGTTCGATCTTGAATATCTTATAGTACAACCCACAAAGACCAAGAACATGATACCCAATCAATCGACCATGCCGGCCGTTCTCCCCCAAACTCTTAGATCCCCTCCATAATGAAAACGAACTTAATCAGATCAATCATCCCACATAGCCGCCTTAGCCTTCTCCCTCTCCGCCTCGAGTCTTTTCTGCTCATCCCGTTCCTCCTGATGCTTCTTCTTCAAACTGGCATCATACTCCCTCTGCTCCTTCGTACTCCTGCTCCTAACCCCCAACGCACTCGCGATCATCCGCCTGGCCACAGCATCGGTCTTAGCCTGCCGTTGTCCGTCGAGGCTCGAATCGCCGTAACCACCCGCCCGTGAGTGCGTGTCCGGATCGTAGGCGTAGTATGATGTCCCATCGCTTCCTCCCGCGAATGGCGTGGCACCGGAAGGCGTAGGCGCCGGTGGGGCTGGAGGTGGGGCTGGAGAAACTGCGGGGGGTTGGAGGTCGGAGGGTATCTGACTGGTCTCTTCGTCGGAGGAGGCCTCGTCGTCCCAGGAGTCTGCTACTTCCTTCTTCTTCTTTTTAACGGCCTTTTTGGGCGCAGGGGCGCCGGTCACAACCAAGTTTTCTATATATGTATATATTAAAATATTTTTCAACTAAATGAGGATCTCTTGAGGGCTATAAGCAGGAATATATATAGGGGGAGGCTAACCGTCTACCATATCGAACCCAACTCTCGGCCGTATATATCCCTCTCCTGTCGATATCAAACTAACGTCAAGCACACCGTATTACCCGTCCTTCAAAAGTGGTGGTATGGGCTCGTGTGAAACCTATCGTAGACGTTTCGTTCAACCCGTAAGATCCCCAGATCAATTGGCAAATGCAAATGAAAGAAGAGAAAGGATGTCACACCGATACCCTTTCGCTAGCTTTCCGCCCAACAGTGACGTCCAGCTACCCGCTTTATCATATACCCCCGCTAATTAAACGTCTATGCGGCACACGTGACGGTATTATAACAGGCTTTTTTGGTCTCTTTCCGTTTCCCTCGCGAGAACGTTTCTTTGAGCAATCGGGGTTCAGGTACAGGGTAGATGGGGTTTGATGTCGGGTTACATCCGGCAGGTAGGTTTTGGCACGTATTTAGGTCGGGGTAGGCGGGCAAAAAACGCTTTCTGCTGGCCGACTCGTTCGAACTGAGTTGCAGCAATCGTCATGTTTCGGAGCACAACAACTTTTTTCGCATTCGATCGGCTGCTGATGATGTATTTGATGTCGCATGTTCGTTAGTCTCGGGACAGTAGACATGTACCTTTTGCCACGCCTTAAAATAAAAAATATAAAAAAAGGAAAAGAGGAAAAAAGAAGAAAAGAAGAAAAGAAAATTTGGTTCTTTGGGATCTGATAGGTGCCCCGATAAAGTATGTATGTATGGATGTAATTACAGTACCGCCTCGTCATCGTGTATCAATTCGGAACGGAAGCATGGCAATTAATGCATGGAAGGGACATGTGCGGGGGCCAGGAAACGTGCTAACAGGTGGTATCATGACATGCTAAAATCGTATTACACGTGAAGAAACAACAGAAATCAAGCGAAGCTATGGAACAAGAGGAATGGTAAGAAAGTTTAGAAATGACGAGATATGAAATATACGATCACAGCCAGCCGACAACAGCGGTGAAAAACCCCAATCCGATCGCCCAAACCCACAGCATCAGCATAGACCCTCTGGTCGTCATCGTCTCCCCGCCGAATCCAACCTTGATGCTCCTAACCGCCGCATTACCCGTCGGCTGCGCCTGCACAAAGGCCGGGAATTGCACCGTAACCGCCGTCTGAGTCGCAACTCCATTAACAATTGTCTCGATCGTGGTAACGTACTGTCCAGCATCGTTCAGGAAGCTGGTATACCCTGGCCCATATCTTGATGTAAAACTGGTATACCATGCCCCCAAATCGCTCCTGAAGTCAGCGTATTGGCTGGTGATGGCGGAGTTTATGCTCGAAATGTCGTCGCTGATGGTTGGAATCGGGAAACCGGATGTGACTGCATTTGAGATGTGGGTGTACGCCGATCCGACCCATGACGAAGCGGCGGCCGCTGGGTCCGCGACATAGCTCGAATACACTGCTCCTGCGTCCCCGATCAACACCGTAACCCTTTGGCCGGCTGAATCCGTGACGGTTCTATAGACAGCGACACCATTGTTCGCGGCTGAGGTCGCAAGTCCAGGAACAGCCGCGACCACCGCAGCGATAGCATCATTGGCACCTATGCAACGGTTTCTAGCACAGTATTCGTAATTGGAAAGACAACATCCTCCCTGGAACAAACTGCTCGGACAGCTATAGTACCCATTATTGCAGTCTCCCTCCCCGGCGACGGTCCCAACACAGTAAATTCCTTTCGGACAGCAAGCGATATGGCCACCATCGTCGACGGCGCAGTTAGCCGTGTTCGGGCAGCAGAAGGCGGGGTATGAGATCGAAGCGCATGAGTGTGTGTTTTGAGCACAGTTCCCGTTGTTATCCCGCCGACGGAAGATTTGGTTGGGCGAATTCGGAGCAGCGATCGCGGGGAAGAAGGGCGAAGTTTCCCTTTCCGACAACTTTTCAGCCTTGACGAGGGCGGCTACTGAGAGGATCGAAGCAATCCGAGCGGCTCGGGATAGAGATTTCATTTTGATGGAAAAGGGTAATATTATATTATCGAAGTGAGGGTTTTGTAGAGATACAGGCCGTAAGGAGTCCTGGAAAAGGAAGTGATGTTAGTTGCTGCTGCGAGCGAGGAGTATGTGGAATCCTTCCGGGCGCCGTGCCCATATGGACGCAAAGAATGGAAGTACCCACCCGTCCAAGCCAGCTAGGCAATGCAATGTAACCAGGATTTCGACCAGCCTCAACTTGTGCTTGCTCGACTTCGAAGCGGTGGTACTACGATGGATTGGCGGGCTGCTGGTACTTCGACGCTATGATGATTCCAGGTTGGTAAGTTGTTTGTGAGATGGGAAGATGGTTAGATTGTAATTCTATTTAATCGATGGATCTCGCTGTCGTCATATATATCAACATCCCAGTCGCCTCAGCTGTGGGCGGCTGCTGTGCTTGTCAACTGTGCGTTGTCATGCCAATCGATCGTCGACTGCTAGGAATGGAAGGTCTTGGCACGACGAACATGGATCCCGTTGCAACACACATCTGCTGTTGCATTTTGCTCACCTTTTTGGGTCTCTGCTCGAATGTTTAACCATTCGAAGCGCTTTATAAATTTATTACAATATATAGATTGGGGATTGGGTACGATATTGGCATGAACTGGATTGAATGTAGATTAATTATAGGTCCTAGAAGTGCTCTAGCTTTAGACGTTGACGAGAGTATGTGTACCAAGAAGAACTATCATTGCCGTCGTTATTATTCATTGCAAGGCTGTCAGATATATCATAAGATACCTAGATGGTGATTCTGTTGGCAGCGGCTAGTATACGATATTTTAAAGGGGCATCATAGTCTATCGATTCGTTTGGGGGGTATTTGAGTCGAGAGCCTGCCGGAAGCTATCTATTGTGCAAGTTCTACAACGTCACGCATTTATTCATGATTCGGATCCAGGATGGTCTCGCGATCCAGGAGTATCAAATAGTTAAATAAGTGTGATAGTAGTAGGAGCAAGTGGAACCGCCCCACTATAGGGACTTATTTACACGCTATTCTCTTGTATCTCTATCCTACGTTATGGTTAAAGGCGCCTTTGACAAACCGTGATATGTCGTGGAGTTGGCAGGTGCTATATATATATACATATATGTTTACGAAAGCAGGGTTAACGGTTAACGTTTATATCGTTTACAACTACGGATACCTACGCGTATACGCCGGTTTGTATTAGAGCACGCAGCACCAAGGATTTCGAGCTGTGCACATGTGGTTAAACCATTCAATATACGATCAAGTTTGAGTTTTATGCTATCATCATTTTTCGACTATTCAAAAAACAGAACATCAGCTACGCGCGTAACATTTGTAGATTACAGTCAATCGCACTTTCAGTACCCTACGAAATAAAACGGGCAAGTGCCACGTTCTTCTCGATGCGTTAGCCTAGAACTAAAGTCCATTTTCTCTGGGGAGTAATGCATAGGTAGGGCTAAGCGGTTTGTTGGGTTCCGACATGGTTTTGAGTGCCAGTCTCGAGCCGGCTAGTACCAGTACATATATATACCAACAGAACATCGCACACCCCACCAAATACCCCGCAGGCCCAAGCTTTGTTGGCAGCAGCAATCTGCAACACACATCTAGATCCTTGGCATGCATGAAATCTACATATCTGCAGCTCGAGAATGCAGAAACAACTCTCAAACACACTGCGTTCACGAGAATATAATGAAGCGTCGGTGGTGGCGGTTATGTGAGGAGGAGGAGGTTTTCTCAAGCTCTCCGAATTTTGTGATATTTCGTTTTGGTGGCTGTTCATTGGTTATGGAGCTTCATTGGGGACTAGTCATGCACCATCGACGATCTAGGGGGTACTTTCAGCTTTGGAGGCAGGATGGGAATGGATATCTCTTTCATTCTATCATATCGGGACTAGTTCAATTATCATGCATAACCCTCAGCTGTGGTCCCAACGTCTACGTAACCATCAATCAACCTACCCTCAATCCTTTATCATATGTCTATGTCTAGAGACTTTAGGCCCTCCCTTGTTACTAAAGAACCCCAAAGTCACAAACAAAATACATATAATGGCCCCCCAGAAAGTCTTTTTCACCGGTCTCCCCTACAACCACCACACCCTTCCCTCCTGGGGCTGGCCGCCAGAGCGGGTCAAAACCGGTCTGGAAAACGCCGTGGGGATCCTACTACAAGAAGGCTACGATGCGATCGGATATTTCATCGCGCCGGAACAGGGGATTCAAGTATTTGAAGAAAAGTTGTTGGAGAAGAAGTGGGATGCGGTTATTATCGGGTGGGGGGTTAGGGGGAATCAGAAGCTTACGGTGGGTATTTTATGTTCTTCTTTATGGAGGGGCTGGGCTAATTTTTGTAGCACTGGTTGGAGGATATGATTAATTGTATTAGAGTCAAGTCCCCCGAGACGAAGATTTTGTTCAATTGGGATCCGGAGAGTACCATTGATACCGTCCAGAGGAATATACCCGTCACCGACGAGGCTGATAAGGTCGCTATGAGGGAGGTATTTGCAACATCTGGGATTGAGGGGAGGGTTACGTTTGGGAAGTACGATGTGCCTACGTAACTAGTAGGCTGTTATGTACATATGTACGTACGTGAACTGGGATAAGAATTTTAAAGGAAAAATGATAAGAGTTCGTGTGCTTCTGATGTTTAGCCTTCGATTTGGGTCCAGAGGTTTCTGCCCCATTTGTGGTCTGGCGTCCGCGATTTGACTTCGATCTTGTCGCCGACGTCTATCTTGCCGTCTATAGAATATATTGTCGTTAGTTAACATGATACTAGCTGTGGAAGGTTGCAATTGATGATTGACTACCTTTCTCGAACGGAACCATGTGCATTCCCATACACCCCAGCAGTGGAGCACCGGGGTCGATATTGCGCTTCCCACGGATTGTAACGTCGGGTTCATTACGGTTTCGCTCTTGACAATTAACCATTAGTATATTATCTCATAGAACCGTCTATGGAGTACTTACCACCAGTGTCTGGATCGTTATTGGGGACTTTACACCTGGGCGTCCTGGACATCACATGGTAGTCGTCACTACCTATCTTAACCATCTCCCAGTCATCCTCGTCGTAGGATGGGGAGCCGCCGACAATTATGTTCGGCCGGAACCGTCTGACCGATAGATTTGGAATATCGCCTTTGACGAGTTCATTGAATTCTCGGACGCTGGCAAGGCCGAGGATGTGGATGGGGGCCTATATATACTCTAACATATCAGTTCGGTTCCGAGCCAATTGGTCGTAATGGGTGGCTTGTGCGTACAAAGTCCGCGAATCCAATTGTATTCGGTCGCCCGAGCACTTCAACAGGAGGTCCCATGTGGTTTATTCCTCTGTTCCTCCCATCCACCACGGCGAACAAGCCCACATCCACCTTCGTATAATTCTTGCTAAAAATCGTATCCTTGAGTTCCTGCGGAATATGCGCGCTCAGGTCGTACCCCACAGACTTCTGCCTCCATATCTCAACCTCTGTAACCAGATACTTTGCCAATTTATTAGCGGGGAGAATATTAGCGTTCAACGGGACGGTGAAGCTTTTTCTAAAATTTCCGGAGGAGTAGATGAGCGATGCCGGGAAGGAAGGTTTGGAAGGGTAGGAAATTGTGAGGGTGTTAGTCGAGGGGTCTATGGAGGTGTGGATTGTGGCCATCTTGGGGAACCCTCGCTGGGAGGCGAAGACCCAGGCATTTGTGCCAGGGCTGCAGCTGGCAAACATCAATTGGCGGTCATACTGCAGGCTGTTCGGTGTAACAGATTCTCAAACGGTCAGTTACATTTATACTAAAACAAAAATAAAAGTGAAGGTATCGGCACACGTGCGCACTTCAAATGCCCCCACGCTTGCGACCAGCACTGGAATAATAGTTTGGAACTGCTTACCCAGTGTGACATATTTTGGAAGAAGCGACTTCAATGCCTCTACAACCCTTAACAGGATAAATCCACAAACTCTTCACTCGGAATTCCTGTCCGGCGCTTTGATCTTTCGAATACTGGAATTCGTCGCTAATGTTGCTGAATGTTTGCGGGAAACCAAAAGTTGGTTTTTTCCGAAGGATCGAATTGGAAATGTAGTCCCTGCAGAGGTAGACGATTGAGAATAATGCGACTGCGTAGCCGACTGCGGAGTTTATGAGAAGTGCATGGTCTTTGTAGATGTCGGAAATCGAATCGAGGTTTTCGAGGCGGGGCAAGTGGGATGCCATCTTCCTTTTAATTTTCCTTTTTTTTCTTATCTTCTCCCAAGAACCTTTCTTGAGTGTATTGAATTCGATTGAAGGTTTCGATTATTCCTCCTCGAGCTTTTAAAAGAACCCCAGTGAATTGACCGGGGTGGATGATTAATCAGAGTCACATTAGACTGCTTAACTATAGCTTCTGTTAAGTACCGATGTAGCAGCCTTATTGTGTCGGATTGGGCATAGAGGCATCCTTCACGCAAACATCTTCGGCACGATTGAAGAGGCAATTGAATTGGTAGCCAAGCCGGTGTTAGAATCAAATGTTACACGCAGATGCAGGTGAGCGCTCGAGGGTGACTGCTAGCTCGACGTGCTTCGATAACCAGTCTTTCACCGGATATATCCGATGCCGGTTGATGCTCTGGCTCGTACTCAAGAAGTTGAAGCTGAAGCTATAGCATACCAGCATGCTCGTGGTCAAGAAATCGAAATCTCCAAAGTATTGAAATTTAAATTTAAATCTAAAAGTCCACGCCGAATTTGTTTGCATTTCGCAATCGAGCCGATGTAGGATAAGCCTCGCCTCAACCTGCCGTTTGTTTCCGATATCCCCGGCAAGACAGCAGCCGGCAACAATAACCGAACCAACAACGTCAAGCGGATTTCAAGAAACCTTTCCACTCAGCTGCCGTCCAATCCAATATCAATATCAATCCCAATCTCAATATCACCCGCAGCTCCAATCCACCTCCTCGGAACAGCTACCCCCCTCCTCTCCCCTCCTCATCGATCAGGTCGGCCGATACCAGATATACACACCGACAATGCCACCACGGATACCCCTCCCAATTCGCCGTTCTCCGCTCTCCTCCGCCGTCGCTGGTGCCTCCCTCATCCGATCTCCAAATACCCTACCCCGACCGGGTGCGATCAGGAGTCTTGCCTCCACCTCCTCGCACAGTCACGATGACCACCACGACCACGGTCATCATGAGGAGCCATACGACGAACCCTCCGGATGGTTCTTAGGTGTTCCTCCCGGAGAGACACGGCCGAACGAAGGGTGGGAAAAGATCATGTGGTATGGGTTTTTTGGATCGCTTGCGGCGTTTAGTGTTGCGCTGGCGTATAAGCCTGATACATCGTACGTTCTCTCCTTCCGTCCGTCCGAAATATACGGTCGATAGTATTATACATTGTCGATGGGGTTATTAGATATGGAGGTTAATAGATATGCTAACGATGATCGGTTTTTGAAGAATCCAAACCTGGGCGCTGGAGGAGGCTAGAAGAAGACTAGAGAAGGAAGGAATCCTGCCCCCACCATCCGGACAGACTGCCAATTCGATGTACACAATCCAAAACGCCATCCTCAAATCCCGGGGCGACATTCCCTTGGCCTACGACGAGAAAACCCTGTCTAATGAAGAATTGGACGTTAAGATTGTCGAACAGCTGAAGTTTGCCGTGGCGTCGTTGGAGAAGGAGGAGGATTCCGGAGATGCTGATTTGGAGAGAAGGAAGAAGTGGGCGTTGACGGAGGCGAAGAAGGTTATCGAAAGAGGTGGGATATATGGTACCGGGCAGTAGATATATACCGCGAGGTTATTTTGGTATAGGTGTGGTATCATGACGATTTGATATACAAAAGAAGAAGGCGAAGATACGTTGTACAGTCCACAAAAACATGGTATGGCTAGAAGCCTAGCTGGGAGCGTTCCATTGGTTTATTGTTTTGTCTCGATACGTGGTTTCCTTGTTTATATTCCGACTTTCCCCCAGACACCCCCTTTCGCTGGTTCTTTTTTATTCATTGTACTAAAATAACGATTACAATTTCCTTTTCCTTTCTCTTAATCGGATATACAACCAGAATAGACGATAAAAAATATATATTGGTCAAAGCAAGGGCGGTTCCACGAATTCGTACGTGATAACAGTGCTCTCGACACAGTCCCTCCTAGTCGGTGTGCTCGAATCCGCGCCGAAATAGAAAACCACACGGCCGCGTTCGTCCAGCTCCCAATCCTCCAGTTTCCTTTTCTTACATGTCGGTCTCATGGTAATTTCATGATCCGGAAATTTCGTGCTGGCTAGCTGTTCCCTCCCCGAATCACCGCCTTCGAAGATATACTCCAGTTTTGAAAACACTCGAGGATTCCCGGCCCGACCTCCATAATTTCCATACAGTAAAAACAAAGGATTGGTGAAAATCTCCCGTTGTATCGTCGTAGGCATGGCAAAAAGCGCGACTGTTTCCACGTTTGGACACCTCGTGAATGTCATTTTTAACAAACGCTGATTGAACCCATCGAACGCGATATATCTGATACTGTTTGCGAGGGAGGATGAGATTGATATCATCTCTAGAGCGTCCGTGGAGGATCGCACTGTGAGATCCAATACGAAGCGCGCGGATTTTGCGAGTTCGAGGAAAGATTCCGATGGTTCCGGAACGAAGCATTTATTCCAGAGTACATAGTCATCATCGTCAGCTTCTTGCATATTTTCTTCTATTATTCTGTGGAGTTTTGGGAGGAGGATTGAGAAGATGCATTGGATGTCCTCTGTGATTATGGGGTGGATTCGGAGGAGGGAAGGGGGGACGGGGCCGATTTCGTGGGAGACTAGGATATCTGGAATGTCGTCCCGGTCGTCTTCGTCTTCACTATCGCTGTCGGCGAGGTAGCTATCGCGGAAGTAGAAGATTATGTTTGGTTCGAGGACGTAACTCAAGATTTCCTCGCGCAGTTCCTTGGGGAGTAGTAACAATCTTATCATATAATGATATTGGAGTGTATATTAGTATTTCTGAATCCCCTCCTCGTCAACCATATAGAATGCGCGGGGCCTGGACTGTTCATACCGTGAGCCCATCTTATGGATTTTATACACCGTTTATACGTAGGTTTATATCCGGGCCTCTGAAGCCGAGGCAATTATATTCGAAGTGCTATAGGTGTGAGTAGATATTGAATTTTTGGCAGTGGTATTGTATCATTATCATGTAAAAGCCAATGGTCTGGATCGAATGTTACGATCTTATATAGCCCAAGATGCATATGCACGGTGAAAGCGAACCACATGCCAAGCCAAGAATTGGCCTGGGTGGAATATCTTTGATTCTCAGCCTCGAACTGACTAATATAGTCTATCGTCTCAAACTGCGGCTCAACAGGACTAACTCGACCACATACACAACCTCCTCGGCCGTTTTCCGGCCTTGATAGGAACACTCCCCATCCCTCCTAAATGTATTAAAAACGTACCGTCCGCGGTCATGTAGTTCCTTCCGCGGCATTCTATATAATTCGTATTTGAACCCATACCCCTTCTTGGGAATCTGATACCTCACTGGCGCACCCTCGGGCCTCGTCGTAACCGGATCGAACACCACAGGTCTCCTCATTCCATCTTCCACCAGATCTCCCAAATCATGTCCCGTCTCCAGCATCTCAAGTCTAATCCAGTCCTCCGCATCCCTTTTCCTTCTATTGGTGAGTATTGCGAACGCCCAGTCCGGTATTTGACGATTATCCCCCATCATCACCCCCACTGTTTTCAAATTCGGGAAGGAAGTAGAGACCGCCTCGGGATCCGGTGCCATCTCGCGGGGGAAGGCGATGTTACACACCCTACCCCTCATTTCGTACCACATCGTCGACCATGTCGCGTGAAGGCTCCGTGTGACGTCGAGGTCGAATATGAACCTGCATTTATTCCTAAACACATCCTCTGCTTCTGGGGAGTACACTCCTTCTAAGAAATCGGTGAACCAGATTATTTGGTACGATCCGCATTGTCGGATGTTGGTTTTGCCTTGTAGGATTATATGTTTGTTTAAGATCTCTTTGATGGGACGGCATAATCTCCCCCAGAGGGCGGATATGACCACCTGCAGCGACTTGGAAAGACATAGTAAATTTGTCGGGATGGGGGATAGTTGGTAAATCACCGATAACCCGAACGTTCTTTGTCCGAAAACTTGCTTTCCCGCAAGTTCGCGGTGCGATTTGTCGAAACATTCCCGTCGGCGGGAGATGGATGATAATAGTGGTTTGTGGGGGGGATTACATTTGCGGCGGGCGAAGTTGTGAGGAGGGTTTTTGGGGAGGATGTTGAAGTGGTCTTCTTCTTCTAGGATTGCGGTATCCCGGATTATGATGTTGACTTTGGGGCCCGGGTGGAGGAGATAGGAGAATATCTGCTCTTTGATTTCGAAGGGGAGGGTCTGTAGGCTTTTTTTTATATAATATAAACTGTAAGTTTGAGAATTAATTGAGGTATGGGGATTCGATAAGAAATTACCTTGCTTTTACATCCATGATGTCGAAGTGATATTTGCGATTTCAAAAGTTCAAGGTGTGGACAGATTTTAACATTAAATTTGAGTATGGGCGCATTCCGACAAGTTTATATAAGTATCAATATATCAACATCGGACCAAAGGCGCGAGGCTGAATATAATATAATAGCTGAATGCGAACATGGGGCGAGCGCCGTTGGATTCCGAAGTTCACATGCGCACACGAGACTGTACAGATATAAAGATACACCTAGGCCCTCCAAACTATACAAAAAAAAGCGTATCCTAAAAAATCTGTAGGCTCCAGAGTTAGGAATTTAATTCAAAGAATTGTATTGGTATTTCTGGGGTTATGATTTCATTCAGCCTCGTTATCGTGGGATTATGCGGGTAGCGGTGAATCATTGTAGCCTGACTCGCTGGACCATGCTAGGCCGAAGCAGTGCCCGGCTGACGGGTAGAAACATCGGGTTAGTGTAACATTAGTGCGGGTTCAATATGCAACTTCCAACACAGAATCCACGATTCTATGTACGACGTTAATATCGACGACGACCGCGACCCCGCACAGGGGAAACGGAATTACCGTCGATTTTTAGGGGCACTAGCGGCCGTCATATCAGTGCTTTGACTTCGACTAGAAACGATCCTTACACGTCCAATTTGGCGCTCTTATATAATTATATTGATTACCGCTGGTGGTTTCAATGCCAATGCAACGAAAGAACAGGCGGTGGTGAGTTTAAAACCCGAACGACATATAAATACCTGGACATATCTATATGTATTTATAAGGTCACAATAGCTAAGAAGTAGCGTGTAGGTCATCATCGAAAGGCTGCGCGCATTCGAATATTCCTTGAAAGGGCTGCAGAAGATGCACCATCAATCAGAGAATTAGCGAGATATTTGCTAAATCTAGTAATCGACAAGAAAAAATGGGGGGCCGATGTTAATCGGTTCAACGCAAACTTCGATGCGGAGTGTGCCCAGACCTATGCTGTATCAGACAAGCTCGAGGCATAATTGCAACGGTACGCAGTTGTAGTCGTGTATGTGGATACCCCGATCATTTTGAAGATTTTTAGTTCGTGCTCGTAGCTAATATTTGTCATTAGCACAATAAACACCGATCTCTAGATACATTTTATGTATGTATATAAGTTCAACGGCGGTATGCATGTGCGAGACATTGATATAGCTATAGAAAGGCGGATGCCATGCCGCCCTTTAACCTACGTGTGCATAGTGCTTGGAAGTTCTCGACAAGCACCGCGAGAAGTTAGCAGTAGTGATGTCCGGTTCTCTCGGATCCAGTTTTAAAGCTTTAAAACTTGAGGGTCCATAATTCCACCGTGTAGTTCCAAACCTCAGATGTAGGAACGACGTCGGATGGGGGAATTAATGCCACATCCAGGATCAGCGAGTTAGCACCCGGGCCCATACGAAGCGAGGCTTTATTCTGCAATAACATGCAACGAAAGAGTAAAAAGCAAAAAGTCAACCAGGTTTTTACGGGGCCAAAAAGAGACCCTACAGTACAGGTCCGAAAAACTCTCGGTTTTCTCAGTTAATGACTCGATTCTCAGTTAATGACTCGAACTTCTGCCCTTTTGGCAGGTTCCTAAGCATTCGTCTAGCTTAGTGTCCATGGTGCATACGTGGCGCAGATCCCCTGAACTCACGCAACTCGCACAATCTGTTGGCGCGAGTAAAGTTTCCCTGCAATTGAAAGTATATGAGGGGGATTTGCTTGAAAGTTAACACACCATAGTCTCCAGCCAGCGCCAACGGCCCCAGCGTGTACGGACGGTATGGTACAGTCGACTCTCGTACCCAAGCGTCGTTGGGTTTGCTTTCTTTTAGCCTCGAAGCTTTCTCTTACTATGGTATATATCATATGTGCATACATTGCCTTTGGTTACTACTAGATAATGAAAAAAAAGAGGATTATCTGGGTATTTGGCCTAGTTCCAGAGCGATAGCGGCACGCGCACGGCCAATGGGATGCACAACTCCCAACATCGACGGTGCCGTATCCAATCAAAACTTTAGCAAAAAGAGACTCTACATGGTCCGAAAAACTCGTCAGTTTTTTCAGTTAAATACGGCCTTTTGGGGGTCTCTAACTCATGCTCTTCATGAACGAGTTCTCCAACCTAGACACTATTTGGCGTAGGTATTCACTTCTACATGCCCGACTTTGCTAGGTGCCCCTATATGGCGTGAACGCATCCAGTTCTGGCCAAGAAATCTGGAATATCGTTCTATAATACGTGGCGCAGAACATCTGAACTCACGAAATTCGAACAATCTATAGTTGCCGATAAAGGTGTAATATAACCGGGGGGGTTATGAAGGGCCTGCCTTTGGAACACCATCTCTAGGACTATTATAAGTATTTCATAGATGTAACTACAGAAGCTCGATCTAGAGACTCTGAAGGAACGGCAACGCATGACGCCAAGTTGGCGTCTGTTATACATTCGGCTAACACACATGGCCGATGCTGAAGCAGCGATACACAGACGATGGATTATTTATAAAGGATGACGGTCGATTATATCCGTATGCTATATAGGTACCTTATATAAGTTAGCTGCCCTCGAGACTAAATCTACATTAGGAAGGCCTCCAGCCATAACCCAGTCCCCTCGACAACGTCGACAACACCCAAAATCCGGATCGCCCGCCGATCAATCAACCACGAAAATCAATCATAAATGCCATAAATTTGACAAAAAAGAGACCCTCTCTGGGGTCCGAAAAACTCTTCAGGTTTTTACAGTTATAACAGACGACAATTTCAAGATTCGAACTCAGGCTCATTGGCTCAGGTCCACTTTTCAGAAAACAGATCGACCTAAACAGCACGTGGCGCAGAACTACTGAACTCACGGAACCTATCTTCGTAGGTTATATTGTACCGTAAATTGAGGGTATTTATAGGCGTGGAGCTTGAAAAATACCACATGTTGACAACGCCAGGTTGTGCGCAAAGTATGATTCCCAGCACGATACGGATCCAATTGTTTACTGATCCGACGGATGATATCCAAAAATGCTCTACAATTTATGGATATTCCCGTCGATGTCCCGACATATACCATCTGCATCGGACGCGTATAGCTTGGCCACGCACCGTCGGCCCCTCTTGAACACCCAGGAACACCCGCTCGCTAGAAAATACGGCTTAAATTCCATGATCGACCGATCCAACAATGCATTTTGGTTGCAATGATCGAGGATAGGTTGGATTCTGTGACCGAATACCTCGTCCATGGGCGTTTTGACCTTCGCCTTCCAGGGACCAGTGGTAAACGGCCATGCCATCCGGAGTAAATCCTCGTATACGGGGAAGTAATACTGATCCGAATGGTGGCTTGTTGAAGGACGCAGTGCGCGGCCTTCAGCGTATTTCTTCCAGTAAGGGAGCTCATCCACGACATTCCTGCCGGTTTGCATCGTATGCTCTATTGAGACGATGTTTATGGCGACGTTTAGATGTTCGCCGGCTGATGAGAGGATAGGTTTTAGGTGGTGGACTAGAGGTTGGTAGGTTGTTTGCATTTCTGAACGGATGTAGTCTGGTACTGTTAGCGGGTGGCGGAGGAGGCGGGGTCTTTTGAAGTCGAGGATGTTGATTTGGAGGTTACGGAAGTGGCGACAGTGGCGGAGAGCTGGGATTGGGGGGGCTCGAGAGTTTGGGTCGTGCGTCTCGCAGGTTATTATAGATGGATTCCTGGCTACTTCATATGCACGGGCTTCACTAAATTCGTGGAATCTGAGAGAAATGATTCTGTTAGCCTGTGGACATATTTAACATGGATCATATTTAAATTTATATAATTATATCTATTATAACTCACCCGTACGGAAGAAAAGCATTATGGCAAAACCGCTCCCAGACAGATGAATACTCCGAGAAGAATCTGTATCCCGTCACATCCTCATGCTCATCTGACCCGACGGGAATAAAACTATGGGAAAGACCGCCCTGTACGACAATTTGTATCGAAAATGTATTCCTGGAATACAAAAATTCAGCGGCTTCATCGTGTATCTGTCTGTTGACGTATAGTAAAGAGGTTTCGGCGACAGGATGATTAAAAAGCGGGACCGGAACCGAGAAGGGTTCTTCTGGCACGTCGAGGAGGAGGATGTAGGAGTATACTTCATCACGAAGCTCGCGGGGCAGCGAGAGGAATGGAAATGCCTTTTCGGTTTTGTCGCCTGACGAAAAAATTTGGTTCCAGAACATCTTTATTGATATTGAAGTTTCGGGGATATGTATATCGAGATTCGGCTTCGAATTATATGCGGCCCAGACTCAATTGATCGATGTGGCGTGGTATTGTATACACTATACACAAATTAAAATAAAAGCTCAAGATCTTATGCGCGAACGAGCCATCTACCCCAAGCTTTCTCTTCCGATACTGGTACCTGGTATATCATGGTCCGATTGGCAATTGAGACTATAGGAGACAGTGAACGGTTAATTCCATGTTGCAGGATCCTGGGATCATTCCAGCCGCTCCTGGTGGTCATTTGCAACATTTTCAACACATAATACAAGTTAATTGTGGACGTGGTAAGTCTCAACGACACTGGCGAATCAGGCTCCTAATTGGATAGAGAGTGAAATGGGGACAGTGATAGAATATCGAATTGCCGGGGTTGTGTGGTCTCTTACCCGGACCGCGCAAGGGATGACTGGGGTTGGGGTAGCCCGCGGGTTCCCTCGCGTCATGACACAGTGCATGTACGACTAGCGGCATTAAGTCGGGATATATATCCAGGCGATATGCATATCATATTGTGGCGTATATATATTAAGGTAAGCTTTGTAAAACTAGCCCATACAATATTGCCGTCTTCAAAGGAATTCGGGGTGATAGGGATATGAGTTGTGTGTAGATGGGGATATCTATAGAGGGCGATGACCTGTGCCGGTGGTTGTCTTGTACAAGTAGCTTTATATATATCATTAACGATCTACGTTAAGATGTTGTCTAAAAAGTCAATATAGATAGGTACGGGGTGGGGCGCTCGGGAGCGTGAAATTTCGTCAACCACATTCCCACACTGAGTCTAGAGGTTCTGTATTGAATATTATTTGGGTCGGAGGTTCAGTTATTAACCAGCAGTGCCGATACACTGGACTGTCCGGGGGCTTGTCTGCAGCCGGCTGATTATCCAACTGCGCTGAAATAAAATAGTTCATTTTCCTCCTAAAGGTAGTTATGGTGTCGGAGTTTCGTGGTAATTTTGCCTCGAAATCCTATGGTAGTACAGAGGCGCTTCAGCCTTGGCGTTGAGCTGAAGGCTTGTCCATATTGAACCAAGTCAATCTGGGCTTGTCTCCATGAAAATTACTTACCGGTCTCGCATATCGCAAACTAGCATCATGAGGTGAAAGTACAGCAAATCGAGCGTCGGGAGTGAGCGCTCTGGCGTTTTGGATATTGTTCGGTGTACAATAAATGAGAAGGTGCCGCCTGGTCTCGCGGAGCCGCTAGGTAAAGAGGTTGAGCGATTGAGGGAGGAAACCAAGATATTTGCCTACGTATATATACAAATTTACGTCGATAAATATATATAATTGTATATACAGATTTACGTCAAACGTAGTCAGGAGCGAACGAAAATCGACTGGATCAGCCAATTCCAGCGCAGTCTTAATCACAAACTTTTTACGGGAAGTGCACAAATATGTGTTTCCGGGAGGATCAATGAATGCTTGATTCTATCAAGGCAAGGGACTATATACTGAGTGCGCCTTTTTCTGCTGATGAGGGTGCGAAAAAATATAGGAGGAAGAGAGGTAGGAGGTACCTGGTTGGCCGTGGAGGAGGAGGAAGAGTGGGAGGAGGAGGAGGCTCTGAAATGAAGATAATGCTTGTCGTCATCGTATCAAGATAACTCCCCGGAAAAAAAGAAAAAAAGGTAAAAAAAGGCGGAAGGGATGAAAAACCCGCATTAGAGATATCCATAGACCGTACAGACGACAAGAGTATAAGTAATAAAAAGAGACCAGTGGGGAAAAATGCAGCATCATCGTGAAAAAAGAAAGGGAATTCCCATCATTATCAAACACACCAACTCCCTCGCGTTTATTCCTCAACAATGTTGCCCTTCTCCGAGACGTACAGACCGTCCAAGAACTTTCGGATATCCTTGTTTCGTACTCTGCAGATTTGCTGGATGTCGGCGGCGGACTGGGAGACGTTTTCGAGCGAGTTTCCGGTGAGGACGAGCTCGTCCTTGACGTTCTTGGACTGCTCGACATCGACACCCTCGTGCATGGTAACTCTTCGGACGATCTTCTCGCCAATGAAGTTACTACAGGCAAGTTAGCAAAGATGTCCCAAAAATCTGACAGAGAAATATTTTCAAGGATCTCAGGCAGTTTTTGACGAATTTGGCTATTTTCTCGATTTTTCGCACCGCAAGACGGTCTCCCAATCCTAAATAATCCATGTCGTACAATTCCCAACCGATGTCCTCCTCACAGAACTTTTTTTTCTTTCTTCGAAGTCATAGCCAAATTCGCCATCCGTGCCGTCGATATCTTGAAAACAAATCTCTGTCGACTTCAAAAATTCGGATAATAATGGAGTCCACCTACCGGATCTCAACTTCGTAGAGACCAGTCTCGTTCTTGGAAACACCAACGTTGATTGGGAAATGGGCATAGACGTAACGCATCTTGTACTTGAATCCCTTGGTGACACCGGTGATCATGTTCTCGACAATCGACTTGACGGTTCTCAGGGCGGCAATGTTCTTTCGGTTGCCATGATGCAGGGAGATGTCAATGATTGGCTGTCCAGGGCGCTGGGTGAAGGAGATGTTGATGTGCTTGAAGTCTCGGACGAGCTTTCCACGGGGGCCGGTGACGGTGACGACACGGGCCTTGATGTTGAGGGAGACTGAATAAGAGCGAGAAAATCTGTTAGTTGACGTCCTTCAACAGATGGCCTTTCGTATATCCCCTTGTTCCTCCCTCCCCGAATCCTTCTCTTCCTCCATGAATCCTTTTTTTTATATACGCATGTGCATCGTATATATCTCGAACAACAGCCATATCTTCAAAACATGTCGACAATTGGGAGCCACATACCGCCCTCAGGGATCGTCAGGGATTCGCTCGAGTAGAGGTACTTCATTTTGTCGGTATGGAATGTCGGATGATGGGATTGTCGAGGGGGGTTGTCGAGGTAGGTTGGGAGTTGACGATAGTGAAATCTGGAGGTTTGAAGCTTTGCGGTGGGATATTTCGCTAGACACCATCGAAATCGGCCACACCAAAAAAATCTCTGTGCTAGAGATCACGTGCTCGCTAGTTTGGGGCCGCAACACAACGAGAAAAGCCCTTGCCCTAATAAAACTCTTGGCACTGAATCCCCTCTTCCGCCACATTCAGAATACAGAGCATAGGCCACAACTATCGCGGGAGTATGCAGAAACGTCGTAATTGACTATTTTAAAAGAGGGGTTTTGTGTCCAATGCCTATATTATGCAGCCCGAGTTCAACCTCGTGAAATCGGTGTTCTGTCATCGTGATATCCATTCCATTGACTGTGTTCAATTGAGAGTCTTTGGAACTTGGAGGGGTAGAATCAAAGTGATGATGTGGCTAGTGCAACTTGTGGCTGAGCTACAGGGATGTTTTTGTGCCATGCAAATCGGGCTGATAAGCCAAAAGGGAAATACAACATAATCAACGCGCAATCCTCAGTTCCTCCTTGATTCAAGTTGATGCTCTGGATTGACAGTAAATCTATGGCATAATTGCCGGTCCATCCTTCTCAGAGACAATAAAATTTGTATAAAATAGTGATATTGATTGCAAAGCCCACTATAAGATTATATGTAGCATAATATAATACTAGCAATTTAATGTGAGATCAATCATAGACCTTTAGACCGGCATCGGCGCTTTCAACATCCACTCGGGTCTTCTATCCTTTCATACGGCGGTGAAGAGCCGTCTAGGACTTCCTTTTCTTTTAACCACTAGCCTCCGATCAAAACAGTTTTGTGAAAGATTCTAAAAGTTAAAGATCGAGACTCCCAGGCTAGCCTATCTTTGTCATCATCACTACCATCACCACAGCCGACCACCATGTCGGTCCGGAGGATAGTGGGTATACTCGATGGTTACTATCAAGTGATAGAGCCAAACACCAAGACCGATACTGATAACGATAGTTTGGAAGACGAGCCCGGATCAATAACACCTATACCCCCCGGAACCAAGCTTGTACGTCGAGAAACCGGCTCTTCATCAGAAGAAGGGGGCCACCAAAAGAAACCCGAACCTGCAAGAAAAACCCCATATTTATTCTCTCCTGAAAACTATACTCGGACCCCAGACCCCAGAATGGATATAAACCACTTAACTCGAGCTTCTTCGGAAACCACCCCCCCGCCCTCCGTTGGCGGTACCACAGAACCAGCGGGGGGTACCGACGATGGCATACACTCCAACGGAAACAATACAGGCCCCAATGACAATTGCGAATACACTGGTGCCAATGGCCACCACAGCCATGATAATGATGATCCCAACTATTGCCATTGCAAGGGTGTATATATCAATGGTAATAACAGTCATCCCAGAACAAATGGTACTGGCGTGGCTTCTATTACCGGTAATAATACCTCCCGATCTCAATCCGAAGAAAAAGAAGATATCTATTCTCGTCCTTCGGCCCTTCCAAGACCTGTCGGAGGGCGTGCTGCTAGCGGCCAGCGACAACGTACTCCTACCGCATCTTCAGCCGTTCCCACCGCCGACCCCCATTCCCAGAAACAGCCGGCAGCAAAAGATACAAAAATACCAAGACCGGCGGGGACCCCACGCAATATCATGCCAGCATCAGCATATCGTTCTATCTCAGAAGTCATGATGGGCAACGGTAACGGACGTGATGGTATCTCGGACACCGCAACGGATACAAATGGCCCTACCACGGAGCCACCCAAAAACCCTTCAACCACCACAAATCCGACCGAAGCTTGCTCTCCGCCAGAAGTTCCCCAGGGCCGGATAAACAATACCCCCGCAACCAAAGCAGAAGATTCCCGAAACGAGGACTCCAATCGCACCCACGGCCAGCAAGACCAACGACGAAGCTCGCAGCCTCGTCTGGGAACACAACCACTCTCTGATATCGAAGAGGAGGAGGGCGAGGGTTCCAAAGCAAGGCCAGCACCATCCGCAAAAGCCAATATATCTCGAGCCTCCAGCCTCGAATCCCCAAATTTCAAATATGAGATTCCAACTCGAGTTGATACCGATATTTCCGGATTGGTGGCCCCCAAGACCAGGAATTCAAACCCCACCACTGATTATCCAATCCTCTCCGATAGCGTAGCCAAAGCTCTCGGACCTGACGCTGACGGCATCCATCAACAAATATGTGAAGAAAGGAGGCAATACTTCATGGAACGACGAGCCGAAATGCTCTCCATGACAGCTAGGGGGGATCGACTTCACGAGTATTTAGAACTTGACGACCCCAGGTTCGAGTCACCTAAGGTTTCGCCCGTTAGATTCCATCCTTCCGTAAGGCCTAAGAAATTAATTCTTATACTGGATGGTAAGTTGCTGTTTCTTACATTTATAAGTCGGATGAAAGTTTGCCAACTGGTTGCCGTCAAGCTACCAACTCTCGAACCGTTCGACCAACCCCAAGCGAAACGCCTTTTCAGGAAAATCAGATCCCAAGAACAGTATTGAAACGTATTTCTGATTGCTTGGCGGCGAAACATGAGGAGACTGGCATGCGGCAGCAGATCTTTTATTTGAGTGGATGCGGCACAGGTGAAGGTAATGATGCCAAATGCTTTCTATTCTTATTCAAGAGGCGTCTTTGCTAACAGATACAAAGAATTTGGCCTTAACAAAAGTCTCCATACGACTATTCTTGACGCCTACACCTATCTCTCTGGTGGGTTCCTTACAAATCACACATGTGTTTCTTCAATTGTGAGATCTGACGATTTTTATAGACAACTGGGAGCCTGGGGATGAGCTATTCCTGTTCGGTTTCTCTCGTGGTGCATTCGCTATTCGTGCAATTGCGGCATTGATCACGGAAGTCGGGCTACTGAATAAAGCTGGAATGGTTTACTTTGAGGCACTCTATGACGCCTACTTTGATCCCAAATATGGGAAGTGCCGTGTCACGGATGATTATGCTGCATGGAGAAACAAGTATGCGACTCTGGTTAAGGAGTTGGGAGAGAAACAGGACGCTACGGTTACTCAGGTATCTGTGAAATTTCTGGGATGCCTCGAGACTATCGGATGGTCAAATTATGAAGATATGCCGGCCAAGGACGGACAGGACGGGAAGAAATTGTGGGAAGAAGGGGGGGCTTTTGACTTCCGACATTTGATACTTCACGAAGGTATGTATACGTACCATCTTGCCTTTGGCCTGGCCTTAGCTTCGTTTGGGGGCCAATTCTAATGGTAAAATCAAACCACGCTTTACAGCCATCGAAAATGCCTTCCATGCCCTTGCACTGGACGAGGACCGAATTTCACATTCACCGCTTCTTATGTTCCGCTCCGCGGAGTCAGTCAAGCCACTCTCACAAGTTTGGTTCACGGGATCCCATATCAACATTGGCGGCGGCCGACTCACGTCGGATATCGCCGGAGATATCACCCCGGATAAAAACGAGCTCTCTGACATCGTCTTCCTGTTCATGGTTACGGAATGCCATGAGTTCCTCAGTTTCGACTCCAGTCATGTGACCAATGCAGGCCGCGGGCGTTTTCATGTTCCATGCAAAGAAGATTCTACTAATCTCAATCTGGGTTTAAGTTTAGATCTCAATGATCAATTCAAATACGGCTGGGTATCCTCGACAATCGATAAGGTCGGTCCAGACACTAGTAAGATCAACGTCTTTGGCCGTATTATAAATGCGGCAGGCAATAGGAAAAAGCCTCAGGTGCACGTTCGAACCCCACTGCAATATCGCCCGCACTGGTTCACCTGGGAGCCATGGAACAAATATAAAAGCTGCGAAGCTGTCCATGTCTCCTGTAAATACCGAAGCAGAAAATACCCTGATTATACCGCGAGCGCTTTAAAGAACTACCGCTCAAGGATCCTCGAGAGATTCGGTCTGGTAACGAGTTCTGGCCAATCGATTCCTGGGGAGCAGCCAGAATCAAGGTACAATGCTCCAAGGACGCCCATGCAGGAGAAATTCTATTTTAACGGAGAGGATGGTGTGGGCCACGGACTGAAGCTGATGAACACGGACCTCCCCATCGTTAAATTATCGGCATTTGAGGTCTTGCATTGCGGTGGCGACGCTCTTATAAATGCATTTGGTATCGGATTCCGTGATCTTTATCGCGAATCTCCGCCGGTTTTCAGATACGATCCCGATAAGCTGATTCCCACGGGAGATGATTGGATTTTTAGGATTGAGACTCGGCCGTCCAGGAATTCGTCCAGAAATTCGTCCTATTCGGTGGCCAACAATGCTCCCGCTCTTAGAAGCGTTAAAAGTGATCCGACGAGTTTGAAGTACCAAGGTTATGTTATCAAGTCGGATTCACCATATGATAGCTTCGGGCGTTCGTCTGGACCACCACCGGCTCAACGAGGCTCTGCTAGGACGACATTGCCGAGGGGGTCCAAACGGAAGTCGAAGAGGCTTGTAATCTCGGAACCACTACGTCGTGCTCCGTCACCGCCACGTCAAACCGAGCCTGCTGCACCGGCCCCTACGAACCCAGGGCGCAGTAATCCCGAAAACCAATCACCATTCTCGTATACTTCTACGATAGATATCAGGCCAGGTCGCGAGGCCAGGCCAGGTCTGAAAGATGAGAGCGGCGGTGGGAAGGGCAAAGGACGCCATAGTGGGCATGCAGCCAATGAAGAGGAGTATTCTAAATCTGCCAGGTTGTCCGGGGTTAGGTTTGCGGGGCTTGATGGCATTGAGGGACCAGATCAAGAAGAGTCGGCCTTGGAACCAGAAGCGGAAGGGGCCTCGACAATGACGAATGAACACGCGATACGAGAGAGGGCGGAAACTCCGCCAGGGATAACGGAACGAAAGGGCAAGAGAGGTACTATCCGGAAACTTTTTAGCTTTTCTAGCTTGAGGGGGGGGAAAAGGAACTCAGAGGGGCCGAAGGAACCGAGAGGATCTAACAAGCTTAAGAAGAAGAAGAGTAGACCGGGGCTGGGCCGGATTACGAATCTTGGTCACGCTCAAACCGATAGTTCTGAGGATACGCATGAGGCAGAGCGGGAAGAACGTGAACGTGAGGAGTGGGCCGCCCAGTTTGATCGGTACTCTTTGGTTCTCCCACCTGTTGAAAATCCCGACTGGAGGAAACAACTTCATGAGGGGACCATAGGAGAAACTCATCGATGCAAGCATCCACACCTTCGCCATCTCCATAGCCGCGGAAGCAAGGAGTCTATGCGTAGTCGCGCTCGGGATGGGGATCGGGGACGTGAGGGTAAGTCAGGCGACGGGTCTGAGCGCGGGCGTAAGCGAAATCGTGCGGGCGGCCCTGCGCCCGCTAGGTCCTGGCCATGGCAATAGATATTTGATATTCCGTAAGTGGTTTGATGGGTGGCCCTTTTAAAGCTTGTGGTGTTGCCTTGCTAATATATCGTGTCTTGCTCAGGTGCCTCTTCTTCTAGGGGACTGCTTTCAAGTGTGCTTATCGATTGACTGCTTATTTTTACGAGTTCTGGCTAGTTACGGGATGGTGTTATAGAGTTTATGGGATTGGATGGGGATCATAACGGGTTTAGTTCTGTGGAGAGGGGTTTAGTATGGCTAAAGGCATAGACCGGATTGCATGTGTGTTTCTATTCGTATTGGGAATGTAAATGTTCCTTATACTTGTACGTTAGGAAATCCAAAACTAGAGGGGCACAGCAATAGAATGGTTTTTATTATCACGGACGTTCATATCGATATCTACATCTGTAGTTATGATAGACTGATCGAGCATATATCGATATGGTGTTGCTGATGTGGTATTTCGAGCACAGAGCCTCACATTGAATGAGGCCCAAGTTCGAATTCCCAGAATTAATATTCGGAATGGGACGCTTTGCATTTAATTTAATTTCAAGATATTGGACAGTACCCTCTTCTTTCTTCTTATGCGGGAGGTTTCTTAATTTCTAAAACTCGAAATATTACAAAGTCCCATTTTTAAACAACCGAATTTAAAGAGCAAGAGAAAAAAAGCCAGTGGCAATCTGTAACGCCGTTTAATTTTTCCCTATGTCATGTCAACTCCCTCAGCCCAGCCCCTCAGCCAAAAATCCAACCGACAGAAAGCAGAAAAGTGATCATTTTATTCCTTGTTAGGCGCTCTAAGCACCACCTTCCCTCTTGGCGTACTCATCCTCCATAGCCTCCAAATACCTCCTCTCGGCCTCCTCCCTGGACAAACTCGGAGGATCCGAACCCTGATTGCCGCTGTCGGCGGGGTAGTGTTGGGTACTCGTGGAGGCTTGACCGCCGGCCGGTTGCAGGGTAGTACTGACGGTGGTACCCGAGGGGGTTGTGTGAACGGTGCGGGAGGCGGAACCCTCTGGGGTTGAAGCGGATTCGGTGGATTTATATTCGTAGTTATACGTGACTGGCATTTTCGATAGTGTTTTTTTGTTTGCAAAAGTGGGGATGATGTCTATGATAGATTTTACAGATCTAGAATGGGAGGATGTTTAATCTCTAGCTGGTTGAAGAGAGTGGGTTACTTTAAGTCTGTGATGAAGGGGGGCAAATTGGGGTGGTTTTATAGAACCCGACAGGCTTTGTAGATGTCGACGACAGATCCCTGTCGGAATGACGTCACGGGCGAATTCAAACCACGCAACTTGCAGATTATGATTTGCTAGTATCATAGCTATTGTAGTTTGGCTTTTGGGTGAGAGGAATTAGTACTTTCGGTAATTCGACTCGAATAATCCTGTGTGAGTACTTAGCTTAGTTGATTGTAGGGATGGGATGCCAACGAAGCAGTTGCATTGATTGCACAGTATACTACAGAAAGAAAGAAAAAGGTCCCGCCAGCCGTAAAGACCGAAGCGTAAGTATTTATATCCACCTAAGACGGGGATATTCCTCGGAATTGAGGGTTTTAAAGTTCGTCTATTTGAATTGGTTATCGTTAGTTGCATGCATTGCATTGCGTCACATATCCCGTACAATGCTAGCCTCGAGTCCATGTAGTCTGAAGTCTGATCATGAATGCGCCGATGGTTACACAAGCACAAGACAAACAATGCAACGGGAGAACGTTATAATTAACTGAACTTCGAAGCTCTTCTCGAGCTCATCGTACTAGTACTATGGATGTCATGTCAGCCGGGCCTTGCCGTTAACGTTTACATTACAACCGTCTGCTGGCTGATATCGCAATCGAACCATGCCAACTTGAATAAAAGTTTGGAAGGACTATGAATTGTACATGGCGTATGCATACTTGAGGTATGCTAGCTATGTATATTGAATCATGAAACAGAAGAGACATTTACGCCCGAGGGGCAGTTCGAGATACCATAAATTCAATCAACACTAGTATATATTACTTCGAACTTCGTAATATAATTGATATTGAGGCAGGGTCCGGAGTGTGAATGTACAAAACGACAACATTCGGGTAGCCCCCAAAACTATCAGCAGGTCGGGTGTCAAACCTATGCCTATAATTTTGCGAGAAAGCCTAAATCCAGTTTCGAGTACTAGATATTATAAATCACCTGGGGCGGTCCGGGGGCCCGGGCGATATATCGCTGTATAATGTAGCCTACTTTGTTGCATTTAACTCTAACAACACAAAACTGCTGCTGGCCGAGCCTGCTAACGTTGCCCGATTGGTCGTATAAAGCTTCAAAGCTACATCACCAACATCACCACCTTCTTCTTTTAACCTCCTACAAGCTCCATAATACATAATACAAGCTATAGCTCTTGCAGGATTCGTATCACCCCCTTATAGAATCCAGCCAAAACGTTCAACAGTGAATAACGACTTGAAGCTAGATAACTCCAAGATGGCTGTGAACAGGTGCCAGCTTGACGGCTGCAGTGACGTTCCACCTCTCCTTGGTGGTGTGGCCATAGGGGAATACGTCCTAATGGAACGTGTTCTCCTTCATCATATCATCACCTTCATCACAGCAGCCATCTCCATCTTCCTCTGCCTCCCCAGCTACATCACCACCATCAAGCAGTGGTTCTCCCCACCACCCCACATCCCTGGAGGATCAAATACTACCTATCATTGTTATATTGCCTCTCTCTTTTCCTCGTCTTCTTCTGTGGTTTCTTCTACATCTGTCTCTGCTTCCTCTAGGGATAACGGCTGCTTGGACCCATCTACAACACCTGGTAGAGGATCCGGGACACCTCATCTTGTGTCACCTGCTACAGCATCAGATATCTTATACCAATCATCCTCCTCACCCCATACGCGGGGAATTTGGGGGGCTTTCCTTGTTGATTGGCTTAAAGGGATAATTGCAGCAATATCTATCATCGGTTTGCTGGATCCGTTACCCTGGTTGCATTCGGTGTGGCAATATGTATGTATACCCTTACCATATTCTTCCATGTCCTTCTATATCTCTATCTTTCTGCATTGTTTCCCTTTGTGACTGGATTTACTAATAGTTGTTTGCTACGATGTCTAGCTTACGAGGGCTCTGGGGTCAAAGGACTACTCTAAAATGGAAAGTTACACAGGAAACAAATACGACAGTTACTTCCGCCAACTGCAGCAATACCACCAAATAACACCAACACCAACTATATGCAGCTGCGGTGCGGTAACAAAGGATCCATGCCACGCCGGTCCCTCGGGATCGAAGAAATCCCGTGCCGAGTTCGAGAAGAGGGAGAAGGATAGGTATAGGACTCCCGAGGTGTGGGAGTATTTCGACGACAACGATCCTTGGCTTCCGGCTAAGGGGTCGGAGTGCGAGCACCGTATGATGATGGTGACTTTTGCGGAACATGTGTTATCTCGAGCGGATTTTTTGCCGTATTTTGGGGGTTCGCCTAGGGATCGAAAGGTATGCTCTTCTGTTTTTCCTCGTTGTTTTTATTTCCTGTGGATTTGGGGTTTTATACTATGCGATATGATTTTTTTTTTTGTGATGTGAATTAACTAAAGGATTTTAAAACTGATGTGGGTATTATAGAAAATGATAAAAACGATAAAGTACCCCTACCGCGGAGTCCTCCTGAAATTGGTCTCGGACACCGATCTCTGGTCCCCCTACCGTAATTGCTACGATTCAATCTCCGTAGCTCCATGCTACTCGGCTTCAGACATGGCCCGTGCCCTGTTCCATCACAAACACCACTTCGATCAGATCGAATGGTACATCATCTGCGTCGAATGGTTCGAGGGCTGGACCGGGTATTCCATCTCCGACGCCCTGTTGCTGGATGTGGGCAACAAGGAGTTCGAGGACAGGTGGGTTGCGGACATGGCGAGGATGGAGCTCGAAGGTGATGTGGAAGGGTTGAAGAGGGTGCAGCCGAAGCTGAGGAGGCAGTTTAGGGCTTTTGCGTACTGGGAGGAGGGGTATAAGTATGCTGCCTTTTAGGACGAGTTTCTCTGTCCCCCCTCAATTCTCTTCTTTTAATATTTTTTTTTCTCTTTATCCTTCTTTTCTATGATGAGGTTGCTGGACTACCCTTATCAGTTGTAAAACTCGATAAGCGTTTCGCGCATCTAGGCATATCCTTCCCCCCTTCTTTACTAATTATATGTTTATTATGCACGATGTTTCGGCGTTTTAGATGGGGATTGTTATAGATAATGCCTGTGGCGTGTGGATGGGACTGTACTTATACTCCGCTAATTCTTACCCCCCCTCTTTTCCCTCCCGTCTCCTTCGGGGAACTCGGCCGGATACACTTCCTTTCACATTACTGTCTTCATAGCACTGTATAGCATAATACCGTGTAGAATAAATTCAAACCATAAATGTAATTTCCCTTCAGAACCGAGGTAAAAAGTAGTTTCCATCTAATGATGCTAATTCCGGTAGTTTATGTTATTTCTGCTAAACAATATAAAAAGCGGGCTATCGAGTATCCGAGCAAAAAAGAAGTAATCCAAGAAATCTGGCTCCGATTGACGAAAAAAAAAAAGCATAACCAATATCAAAATTTAAAAAAAGAAACTGATGAATGCAAAAAGGAGGAGAGGGAGGGAGGTAGACACCCCACTCGACCTGGAAGTACCATCGGGGATATCACCCGCCAAAGGCATACCTCAAAAACTCCTGCACCGCCTTCAAACTCTCGTATCGAACCTCAGGATCACTATCCCCCATCAACTCCATAACCCTCGCCTTGACTTTAACCCCATCCCACACCCTCCTCTTCTCCGGCACCTCCTTAACCAGCACGCCCACATCGTGCGCTGCAACCGCAAGCACTAATTTCTCCTCACTCTCGATCAACCATTTCGCCAGACACCGTACCAATTCTCCGTTATTCTCTTCCATTATCCTCCTCGCGTTCTTTTTCCAGAAGTCCTGGTTGCGGTGCGGCGGGGTCCAGCTTAAATGTCCGCTACGGATTTCGGTAGCATACTCGTCGAAATTCGTCTGCGTGAGCTGGAAGGACTCCAGTGCCGTCAGGGAGGTGTCCAGGTCGGCGGTTAAATCCGGATCTGTGAATTTTCGAGATTTGAGGGTCGTGAGGAGGGGTAAGAGGCGGGAGAGGAGGAGGGATGGGAGGTTCGAGGATGGGGCTTTGTTTATTAGGTTTGTGATTATTGCCAGGCTCACCCTTAGGATTTTTTCTTTGAGGGCGGAGCGGAGGATGTGGACTAGTGGGGGGATTAGGTCGTATTTCCTGCTTCCTCGTTAGTTTTTTTTTTTCCTATTTATTATATGGGGGGTGAGGGGGGCATACGCATCCAATTCCTCTGCAATCTCCTCCTCGAAGCTCAACTGCCAGATCCCGACGAGCACATGGTACAGTAGCTGTAAATTCACACCTCCCTGCTTCAGATTCGCACCGGAAGCCCCAGCTCCACCACCGCTTAACAAAGCCGTACTCGCCGAGCTCCCGCTGGAAATATTAGCCACCGAAGATGTAGTACCCACGTCAGTGGTCCTACCGCCTTTGCTCCCCGCCGCGGCAGTTTCGATCACCTCCGTCAACCCCTTCATCGTTTCATCGCCCATTTCCCAAAATGTAGTCCTGGCGAATGAGTTCCGTAGGAGTAAGACGTAGCTTTGGACGGTTAGATCTTGGAGGTTTGTTTCGTTCGGGTTGGAGGAGATGCCGGAGAGGTATTTGAAGAGGGTTGGGAGGGCCTGCTTTGTTGCCTCGTCCGTGCGGGATTTGGAGAGGGAGGAGGACATGATTGTGGTTAGGAGGTAGGAGGAGATGATTGGGATCGGAGCATCGGTGTGGTCCAGCAGGCTCATGAGGTGGGAGTACGGGTCCGAATGGTTGGTCAGTGAGATGACGAACGAGGGCACATCTATTCCATATCTCCGCATTAGCATCACCGTCGTCATTGTCGGATATCTTCCTCCGCCTCAATACCCCATACGGGGACAACAGGTGGGGGCACAAGAACGAACCTTCACAGATCTCCACCGCCAGCGCAAGTAGGTACTGTATAAACTCCACCCGCTTCGCACACCTCTCCAACAGCCCCGGCTGACTCCCCTTCGCATCACCAACAATCAACCTCGCATAATCCTCTATTTCCCCTTCGACGATAGCGATACGTTTGTCCTTGGGTACCTTGTCGACCGCTTTGATCAGCTTCAATTCCTGCTCGTTGATGATGTGTGTGCGTTGGTATTGGTCCCAGAGGATCGGGCGGGCGCGTATGCTCTGGATGAGCGAGACGACGATGGGAGGCGGCGGCAGTGACATCGCGGCGTCGAGTGGGTCGATGGAATGGAATGGAACGGTGATTGTCAACGTACGCGGAGGAGACGTGGAGGGAGGAGGAGGGGAGAATCGGTATCGGATGGGATGTTATGAGGTCAGTGGAGCTGCGTGGTTTGACCTGCCAAGACGGACGCCCCTGGTCCTGGTCTCGGTCCTGGTCACAAACCACCACCTCGAAGACCCCCTTCCAGCCAAGCTTACGTAAAACGTGACGACGACGGTGAAGTATGAGTATGGGTGTATGTATGAAAGATTGGTATCCAAATAAGACCGTATTATGCTTTTGGTATATCAAGAAAAAGACTTCAAATCCCGCTGAATCGCTTGCAAATATAGCAAATGTAAAGAAATATATACGAAAAAGAAAGACATTCACAGTAAACTCTCATAAGCGTCAAGCCCAGACTTCCCCGTAGTCTTCGTCGGCTGCATGGGCTGCATGGGCTGCATAGCTTGCATACCCATGCCCATACCCATGCCCCCCATACCCATACCCATCGAGCCCGTAGGCTGCTGTTGCCCAAATCCTCCTCCAAACGCCGGCCTTTGCGCCTGCTGCTGCTGCGGTTGTGCCGGCTGAGCAGGTGCACTGGGCGGCGGCGCTATGCTCCACCCCGAAAACTCCGTCTGTTTCTGCGGTGGGGCCTGCTGCCTCGTCTGTCCGAACAATATCGTCGGGTGCGACTCCTGCTTTTGCTGCACAACCCCCCATACGTTGCCGTTGTTACTATTACTATTCGTTGTTGGATTCACAGGTGGATTGCTGGGAAACGATGGCTTCTTCAACGCTGAACTCCAATCTATATTCCCCGCACTTTGTGATTGCTGTTGTGCAGAAGGCCGTCCTGGCTGCAACGTCTGCATCGACGAGCCTGCATGACTGCTCTGTGCTGAGGCACCCCCAATAGCTAGGTTTCCCATCCCAAGCCCCAGGCCTCCCATCACGGGGCCAGAGCTGTTCGAGTTGGCAATACCAGGCCTTGTCGGCTGTAGAGTTTGCGGCATACCAACAGACGAAGAGCCAGGCTTGCCCGGTTGCAAAGCACCAAACCCTGATAGTCCATGGTCCGGTGTAACCGACTTCCTGCTCGCCGGTGCCGCTGGTGGTGGTGAAAATGTAGACGGCGCCGGCGTAGACCATGAAAACGCCGGTGCCTCCTTCTTCGGCGCCGACGTCGGTTTACTCACCGTGGGAGACGTAACAGTGGCCGATGCCCAGGGGTCTGGAGATACACCCCGATCGCTCCCAACAGCAGACTTCTTCCCAAATACCAATTCCTCAAAATCCTCGGCCTCCACCGGTTTGCCCGCAGCTCCGTTCTTGACCGTGCTATTTGTCGCTCCCGCACCAAATTCCACCGCTGGAGAAGCCGCATCTGCCGTAGCAGTATCAGCCAACCTCCTCAGCTGCTCTTGTTCAACTTTGTTCGACAATTGCTTAATCGTTGACATGAACTGCTGGAACTGTTGGAGATTGAGCAATGGTCCTAGAGACAAAGCCCATAGTGATGGGATAACTTCCGTAGCCAGAGTACTTGTATCTACGAGCGATCCTATCTGCATGTAGAGATCCAATGCGGCAATCTATAATCCTCTTGTTAGTCTAGAAGGCGGTTAGTTGGTACAGTAGGAACTTACCATAACAGCCGGCTCTCTCGTCTTGATACCCTTGATCAGCGGCACCACTTTCTCCTGAACAGTAAACCTATCCAAGCAAACGGAGCTACCATCGTTACCCTTAATTTCTCCCGTAAGCCCATCATCCGTACTCAAACTACCACCGCACAGCACCCTCAACGCCTCAAAACAAGCAATCTTGATTCCTAAGCTTGAGGTCTTGGCAAATACCGTAGAAACTACAGGGAAGATGTCGGTTTTCACGGTATTAAAAGTGATATTTGGCAAAACTTGCCCAAGAGACTTTAGAGCCAAGCCCTGTAAGTGGGATGTGGGAGAGTCTAAGGCGAGAAGGTAGAGAGGGACAATATCATCTCTGAACTCCGATATTGTGCACTTTTCACGGAGAACAGCAAGACGTTCGACCATAACGGCTAGAGCTGCATCGCGCCCATCGCGTTCCGTACCAGGACGAGGAGCAGAGGAAGATACTTCGCCCGTTGCATCTTTCTTCTTGCCCAGATCGAATGTCGCCCGGAATGCCGGTAGTACCTTCTCACCGATCAGACGGCTCCCGGCTGGTAGTCCCTCGAGAAGGGTGAGTACGGCTGCAAGTGTCCAAGGCAAAAGTTCGCCCTTGTCCTTCAATTCCTCGACCAACATTGGCAAGATCTTCCTCTGAGCCACACCGGTTGGGAATTGAGGTAGAACCTTAGGAAGACCTCGCATGAACGCATTCTTTTCATTGGCGGATTTAGCCGGGAAGTTATCAAGAAATCGAATCGTGGAGACGAGAATGTTATCGAAATAACCTGCTTCCTGGAATTCCTTGGCCGTGAGACGATTGACGGGCCGCCGCGTAATGAGCCTGGGGAGGACATCGTCTACGAGAGGTCGGGGGATAGCCTTGCTGCATAAGAAGTTGTTCGATTGGTTCGGAATCGAAGAGGAAGAATTGAAGAGACGGCGAAAGTTTGTCGGTGAATTGTGGGCTTTGAGGGGTGATTCGTGAGGAGAGTTGTATATAGATATTATGAGCAGACCTAAGGAGAAGAGATCGAGGGCAGGGGTAACGGATGAATCAAGGAGAAGGTCCGGGGAGCAATAGTCGAGGTTCAGTTGAACAGACGAGGGCAAACGCTGGTCATGCTGGGAAGCCAGACTGACGATATCCACGGGGAACGGAGAGGGCGAAGGAGAGGGCGAAGACGAGGATGCCGTTGTAGACTCGCCACCCCGATGCGAAGCCGAGAAGGCTAGACCAGCGATCTTCCAGTCGGACTTCGCATTGACAAAGATGCCGTCCGGAGTAAGGTTGCCGTGAACAAGACCGGCACTCTCGTGCAAGAACTCCAGACCCTTGGCAAGCTGCAGCAGACCCTTTTGTATTTCGAGCTCGTCAATGTCGACGTCCTGACGCCTCCTATGCCTCGAATCCCCGGATTGGCTCTTGTCGTCGAGAACAGATTGCAAGGAGCCGACGACAAGCTCGGTGACGAACATCAAGCCAGAACGGGTTTCCTCGACGGGTTCCACCAGCTCGAGAATGTTCGGGTGGCGCAACCTGGCCAGCAGGCTGACTTCCTTCTTTAAGCGGTCGATGACTTCATCCTGGGCGGCTTTCAGGCCGTGGTTCGACCGCAGGGAGCCCTGGCCGGGTGCATTGAGGGAACTCCGTTCGAATACGAAAGCACTGCAGGCCTGGCCGGTAGACTTCTTTTTGGCATCGTATATCTTCCAGGGGCCGGAATACGAGGTTGGTTGTGGAGAGAGGGCGTATTGGGAGGAGAGGGATGCGGTGCTGAGCGACTTGATAGCGGCGTTGAAGAGGCCCGCCATATCTTCTGCGTCTTCTTATCCTTCTTCTTCCCCTCAAAGGGAGGTATCGCAGGCCGGTTCCGACGGTCGAATAGTATCTGCCAGTAGTAGTAGTATCACCTGGTAAGTCGGCCGGTGGGTGCGTATGTACAGTGGATGGCAGTGATGTTGATGAGGTTGAAGTTGAAGTTGATGGTGATGTTATTAGGAGAGGAATGGCCATAATTATAAGGCCAGGCTGTGATGTTGCATTACGCACTCGCTGCACACAACCTCACCTCACCTCACTTCAACCTCATCAACATCGCTCCAGCCCCATCAGTCATTATAATTACTTAAATATATACAATACACAACTGCAACTGGCACCAACAGCTTCAATGCTAACCGCCTTGTGATGGTCAGCCTCGGAGTGCGTATGGACGTACGTAAGTGCAGTGCACATGGCAGCCAAGGTGTTTGCGTCTGTTTCTAACTGTTTGATCACCAGTTAGGTAATCATCTTTGAACATGCCCACGCGCCAAACACGTGCAGCTCGCTTCTAGTTAGGCAGAGCTGCCCGTTGGCTGCTTGTTTGGTTTAGTTCGGGGAAGAGGCAATACGATGCCAAGCGTGGAGGGGGGCATCGGACCTTGATAGGTCAAGCTACATACAGCTACAGCTAAGCTACCTATCGGTCGTGGGATGGGCAGGCAGAGATAGTCCGGAGTTCTCCCCTGCAGGTCCTGGAGCTGCTTGCTTGCTTGCTCCATGCAAGATAGCCTATATCGTATAGCCTCTGCACGGCTATAACCCGAATCAAATCGATATCTCGAGCCAGGGTCCGGGAATGGAATTACCAGTACTCCATCTCATCGTGTAATACTATGCTCTTGAGAAAGAAGGAAGGGAGGAGGGAATGGAGGACCCGCAGATAAGCGACCCGACCAATTGCGGCCAAACGAAATGAAGATTGGATAAATGCATCTCCGTCACCGGAGCTCGACGGCCCTGCAAGAGTTACAGCCCCGGGTCCAATGGTTAACGGCCGAAAGAGGCCAATTGCAACCCAAACAATCATATGCCATGAATTATAGATTCCGGCATTGCTCATCTGGTCTATACGATGCCATGGCCGTCTCTACGATCAAAGGAGCACCTATGACATACTTACTTACCAAGTAGTCAAGTATATGTTTATAGAGCGACGAGCCGCGAGTCCGTCTGGAGCTTCGAACCGTCTGGCAGTTAGTCGCGATAGCCGTAGTATATAATAAGGAATAGCCCATGGTCGGCCGCGGACACTTCTGTATCCAGTTAGAGCCCAGCTAGTTCATAGTGATATTATATTGGCCGTGGTGTAGTAATAGAAATTGTGGTGGTGGCCAGTCGCGGGAATATTAATACGCCCAATTGGTCCCTCCGAGACTCACTCAACCTCAACTTCAACCTCAACCGCTCCACCTGCACTCACTCCACCACCACCACCCGATCTCAACATCACCAACATCACCGCAGGAGAATATAACCACATAGAACACGATGATGCTTGCGAGGCGACTACGGTCGTCCACCGTCCGATGGGCCGAACAATTGACTCCCTTCCTCTCTCACAGCCAGTCCCAAGCCAGGTCGTTCAGCACTACGCTACCGCAGAACGACAGCCAGCCCTACCAGCCAAAGGGTACTCCGGATATCGACCCTTCCGCCCTCACCATCGAAAGAACCACCACTCCAAAACCCCTACTCGATTCCAAAGACCTGATCTTCGGTCGCAACTTCACTGGTACTCCTTCTTTCCCTCCTACTTGATTGGCAGATAGATAGATAGATAGGCTAATGCACAAGAAAACAAGACCACATGCTCTCCATCGAATGGACCGCCCAGGACGGCTGGCTCCCTCCCCGGATAACCCCCTACCAGAACCTCTCCCTCGACCCCTCGGCCTGTGTCTTCCACTATGCCTTCACCTGCTTCGAAGGCATGAAAGCCTACAAAGACCCACAAAACCGCATCCGTCTCTTCCGCCCGGATCGCAACATGTACCGCCTCAACCGTTCCTCCTCCAGAATCGCTCTACCAACCTTTGATGGCGACAAATTCACAGAATTGATCGCTAAATTCGTAGAACTGGAAGAAAGATTTATCCCTAAACAGAAGGGTTATTCGTTATACATCCGTCCTACCATGATTGGTACCCAGAATACCCTGGGAGTTGGTCCACCGGGATCGGCTTTATTATATGTTATTGCCAGCCCAGTGGGTCCTTACTACCCTACCGGATTCAAGGCTATTTCGTTGGAGGCTACGGAGTCGGCCGTAAGAGCTTGGCCAGGTGGTGTCGGTGACCGAAAATTGGGTGCAAACTACGCTCCCTGCATCGTTCCCCAGATCGATGCCGCGAAACGGGGCTACCAGCAGAATCTGTGGCTATTCGGTGAGGAAGGGTATGTCACTGAAGTGGGCACGATGAACATGTTTGTAGCCTGGGTGAATGAAGAAGGTGTGAAGGAACTCATCACGGCGCCTCTGGATGGTACCATCTTGGAAGGTGTTACAAGAGAGAGTATATTGGCTCTCGCTCGGGAGAAGTTGGTACCTGAGGGGTGGGCCGTAAGTGAGAAGAAGTATACGATGGCGCAGATGAAGAAGGCAGCAGACGAGGGCAGGTTATTGGAGGCCTTTGGTGCTGGAACCGCTGCTGTCGTCTCCCCTGTTAAAGCCGTCACTTGGAGAGGCGAGGAAGTTAAGATTCCATTGTCGCCAGGCAAGGAGACGGGACCTTTGGCGGAGAGCTTCTGGAACTGGATGTTGGCAATCCAGTATGGTGAAGTTGACCACCCCTGGAGGTATGTTTCTTCCCTTTCCTTCCCCCCCTATTTTCTACCACAACTTGGAATAAAAGCTAATACTTCTATTAATATTATAGCCAAATTGTTTCCAAATAGATTTTGTATTATGTATAAGGCAAGATACAAGGGCCATGAATCAAGTATCTACACAAGGATATTTTTTATGCCAAAATTATCAAATCCAGATGGTATCTACAGACTATATCATCTGCCGTTTATATTTCTCGTTCTAAAATCCCCACCCACCGAACCCTTTGCAAAAAAAAAGGAACGATGGTCTCTTCGCCCGTGTACATCTTAATACCTAAGAAGTAGGTAGGCATGTAGCACAACCGCATAATCAAATAAAGGTGGTCCAGAAAAATTGGGAGTGGGGAGAGAGAAAGAGAAGGAGAAGGTCATAGTACACCGCGAGACCAATATATTATAAAGAAAGAAATCGAAAATAAACCAACTCCCCCGTCTCCCATCCCCATAGTTATCATCACATCAGGTATATACAGAATTTAGACAAAGAAGAAAAGACTTTGCTAGTCTCGAGTAGCTTCGCCCTGCAAGAATAATGAGTAATGACAGGAAGGAAATGATAATAATAGGGATCATGATAATGATAATGGTGATAATGATATAACCCGAATCCATAGAAGCCTTGCAAGTAAGTAATATATAAATCGTACCAATCCCCAGGCCCCCTCCCTAATAATAGAAGACAGTTGTTTTTTTATATAAATATAGGTTTAATGAGATTAATCATGGCCGGCCCTCCCAGCGAGAGCATCCCAATCCTCGACAATGCCCTCAACGGCATTGCTAACCTCGGGGCCGACGTCCCAAGACGCCATCTCCTCAAAAGTACCCTGAACCCATCTCAAAAACCTCGTCTCCGCCCTCTCCTGCGGCATCTCATCCGCGGTCGTGGGCAGATGAATACACTCCATAACTTCTCCAATAAACATCTCTCCGACGGTGTTCCCGCCGTTGTTAATACCCGGTAGGATACCACTGCTGCTCATGCTCTTGCTTAATCCTATCAGGCTTGTTGTACTCCTGTAATTTTCCCCTTGGCCGCCGTTCCCGCCACCGCTGTTTCCGGAGTTATTGTTGTTATTACCACTACCACCGGAAGGACCGCTGATAGACCAATTCCTTCCGGGGTGCCCGCCGTCCAAACTTCCCACGATGACATTCCCTCCGATCCTTTCTTCGATAACGGAGTCTCCGTCCCCCCCACCGCCTCTCTGCGCCATCATCCCTCCCATGCTGAAAAAGTTTACTCGGACGATGATCTCCCAGATGACCATGCAGGCTCTAAACGCCAACGCCACGATGGCGGGGAATTCAGTACGGCTTTCATCATACGTTCTGTTTTCCAAAAATCTCATGATGGCGAGTAAATGCGGTGATAACTTTGATATTACGCCCTCCAGGGTGCTGAGATCCATTTCCTCGTCTCTTTCGAGCCGGGTGCGGGTTTCGGCTACGATCATGTTGAGGCAGCCTTGCATATCTATCGGGACATCGCCGGAGAGGACGAGGCGGTCAGGAACGACGAGGAAGACATGGGATAGATGCCAGAAGATGTAGAAGCATTTTGTGCAGCCGCTTAAGTTTGCGACGGAGTTCGGGGTGGGGTCGGATAATGCCTGCGAACGGTTTGATTCTGGGGAGTAGGCGTTTAGTGGTTGGAAGGGGGATGAGACGCCTATGTGGCGTTCGAAGAAGTCGTCACGCTGGGTGGAGAGGGTTCGGAGCGTGGACATGGCTTTATCTAGTCTTTCTACGTCTTCTTGTCGTTCCGGTGGCATGAAGACTATGATTCTGGGTCTGCCGTCGTCGTAGACTTCGTCCTCCTCCACCGCTACCTTTTGGGAGATCTTTGTGATTTCGATGAGGACGGCGACGACGAGGATGTAGCAGCTGAAGTCGTTGAGTTCTTGGGTTACGGCGTTCATGTTGCCCTTTAAGATGCCGCGGAGGGTTTTGAGAAACATTATGGGGACGGGTTCGTAGACTCGTACCCGACGGGTGAAGTCCCATTCTTCGGGTGTGGAGGCGTTGAAGATGTCCTCATCGCAGGGGAGGGAGAGGTTGCGCAGTTCGGTGGGACGGAGGAGAGGGGGGATATTAAAGAGGAGGGAGAGGTGGCAGTCGAGGAGGTACAGGCAGAAGGCAGCCCTACATACTCATCGATTTATATCAGTATCTATCCTTTTATAAGGGGTTAATTGAGGGGGAAATACCGCTTGCGAGACTCCTTCTCGACGAAGATTTCCCATTCCTGGCGCAGGTAGCCCTTTGGGTCCTCCTGCTTGTTGATGGTGGGGACCATGCTGATGTCGTCTTGGAAGTATCCGTACTCTCGGGCAATCTACACCGATTAGTCTTCAACTCCAACCTGTGATATTGGGGGGTCTTGGAGGAATATATATATATACCTCGACGCATCTAGCGTGTATCCTCCTGCCCTTCTTATGCCACTCCCTCTCCCTGCTGAAGACCCCAAAGCACTCGAACAATATAAAAGCCTGCATGACACAAAGCCTTCGTTCTCTCGTCCGCCGGCTGGCCATCTTCTTCGATTCGGCTTCAATGGTCAAGGTACCCCCCATCTCCGCCTCCTCCCTCATTCTTTCGATCTCTTGGTCCTCCTTCTTGATCTTGGAGAGACTGTTATTGCTGTCTGAATCTTCCTCTTCGGTGTCTTCGTCGTCGCCGATGCCCCATTCTACCCATCTTTCCATGACTTTCCAGCCGGATTCCCAGAGCTGTCGACCCAGCGTTTGGTCCGTGGGGTCGTAGAGACCGCCGATGCAGCAGATCGCACGGAGGAAAGAGGCCAAAACGGTGTCTGTTTTGAACGTGGGCTTGTGCAAGAGCGGCAGGTGGGAGTGGAAGGAGGTTGAGGGGGGGTTGAAGTAGTAGTCTGCATAATGGGATAGCAGTTCTTGCGGTAATCTTTCATTCGGCCACCATTTTAGTCAGTACAATGCAGTTTTGATTATTGGGAATAGGGGGTAGTACTCACATTGGGTAGTCGGTGTAGTATTTCTTCAGGCCCTTGACTTGCTGGCGGGGAAGCTGTTGGATAGCAATATCAGTATGGCAATCCTTCGATATAACAGGTCTCGTTCCCAGCTTTGTGTGGCTGGCCCGCGAGACCAGGTATACCCCATATAAAACGCATAGGGAATATATATTCGGGAACTAACATCCTCAGCGACATAAACCTTCCTCCCGAAATCCGACGTTAGATTCATCATATCCCCATCACTAGCCTTCCTTTCCCTCCTGTTACCCGCCCCACCGTCGACCTCACTATCACTCTCGCTCTCTTCCTCGCTGGACGGTTCCTTCGGCTGCTTCTTGGGAGGTTTGGGGTGCTCTTGAACTTGTGTGAACCGCGGATCTTGCCAGTTTATCCCGCCTTCGGGCATTATTCCCGCGAAGCCGCCGGCGCCGTGCCAGGAGAAACGGTGGTTCATGCTGGCGGACCCACGCCGTTGGCGGGGCTGGTGGCTGATGATTGAGTGTTTTTGTTTCTTGTGCTTGACGACATTGTCTCTATTCCGTACCACCGACCTTATTAGAAGCTGTATATTATAAATTATTCCTCGGGGTATGGTATAGTAAGGAGGACGTACTCTCGTTTGCAGACTTTGCCGCAGATATCGCAGGCGAAGCGTTTGTTGTCGTGCTCTTGATGCGGGTAGTGTCCTATGTTCACGATGGTTTATATAAATATCTCCCCTCGTAGTCCATTTGAAAGTGGATAGAAGTGTATCATACTTGTCTTGATATGTCTATTCAAATTTGCCTAAGCATTCGATTTTATATCAGTAAACCACCCTCATATATCAAGGGAGAGATATAAAAAGTACACACCCGACTGCTAACTCTATCCCCGCAAATCTCACAGGGGAAAGGCTTCTTCTTCGCCCACTCGATTTCGTCGGCATCGGTCCAGGTGCCCTCGCGACGGTACTTTTCGACTTTGTCGAGTTGGATATTGTAGTCGCGGCCCATGGTGCCCATGCCGCGATTGGCCATGGATGCCATATCCGGCGGCGGCATCATGGTAGCAGTAATTTGGCTCATGATTGCCACGTTTTTTTAAAGTCAGACCAGCTGGGGGTGGTGGTGCACCGGTGGTGGGAGTGCTCGCTGAACGGCCGTTAGGAGGCGCTCTTCTCTCTGTGGTTTTCCCGCGACTCGAGGCTTCTGAGTTCCGACTCGCGAAATTTTCAAGAAATCTTGTGCCTGAAAGGTTTTTTTTTTTTTTTGAGAAAAAAAGTTTATACTTTCTTTTAAAAAAAGGTTTCCCGTGCGCGCGCAAATGGATAAACTCTATGGTTTCAGAAAGACGTATGTATTAGTCGTGTTCGCCCCTCTATTAAAAAAATAGAAATGTTGAGAACAATCGATTCGATCTAAGAGAACTGACAAAAAAAGAACACGATTCGAAAGCTAAACGGAATAAGAAACGACGATTAATTGCATGCAACATGCAATTGAGGGTTCCCCCCCGGCCGGCCGCGCAGCTAGTCGGATAGCTAGCTAACTAAGTATGCTTTACTTGCTTGCATGCGCAGGAGAATATCGAATCGCTCCGGGACTATAATTCTTTTATCTCCTGGTCCAGACGCCGCACGGAGCTTGCAAGCTTGGGTTTATGGATTCAAACACCAAGCGGGTCTAGAACCTTTAAACCAAAGCGGGAAAAGGGAATCGATTCGATCCGGCCGCCGTAAGGAGATGAAAAGTAATCAAGGACACATGTACAGTGCAGCGCAGTGCCAGTACGGCATAGGGTTTAGTCCGGAACGAGGTCAAGAACCGTACCCGGTCCGCAATTTTTAAAAAAACCAGATCGATCGATATGTAACTAACGTTACAACTGTCACTCGATCGAGAGGGATAAAAAGAGGCCGAGGTAATAGTACCTATGCAAATATCTATCGCCGAGTAAAAACCCTTGAGGTTTAGTTTTTGGTCTAGTTTTGGGGGGGCTCGGTGAGGGTAAATGGGAATTAGGGATTGAAAGGCGGAGAGAGATAGCTGCTAGATGGCGATACAAAGCAATGAGGGGCAAAAAAGAAGAAGGATCGCAATAAACTAACAACTTGAAGCAACGTTTTGACAGCTGCCTACCTGTTAGCTTTGATTTAGCTAGGATTCTTTTTTTCTATTTTTTTTTCTTCCAATTTTTGTCTGAAAAGGAAGAGGCAAGCAAGACAACTTGCTTCAATTCTAACAAAAAGGCGGCGGCGACTTGTGGCGGGGAGGGGAACCGTTACAAGGGAAATTAACAACCCAAAGATGAGATGGAAATAGATTCGATTCGATCGAAGGGATCGAAAAAAGATAGATAAGAGGAGGGGGAAGGGTCTAAGGAAAGACAAATGCGCGAATTCGACGGGGACGCTAGTTTAGAAGATGACCGATGATGAGGAGGGCGATGACGATGATACCTGAACGTATGATACACCGGCAGGAACGTCTCCTCTGCGGCGTAGTATCCCAGCACTAATACTAGTGCTATTAGCAATGTCTCGATGATGTTGATTGATTGATGCGGTTCGAAGAGACAAGAGTTCGGAGGAGCTCCTCCCCACTTTATATTACATTACTTACTCCAGTTTCAGGCTATCGATAAGCGAAACCCGCCCTTCCCCAAATAGGACACCCGCCTATTATTGACGATTGCATGCAAAACTATGGAAGAACTCGGGATCTTTCCTCTTGTCTTGTAAGATCAGTCAAGGGGCGTGGGCGGGGAATGCAATAAGCGGTGGTGATACAGCACTGATCACACACATGTAAGTACACACATACTTCGTACTGACTTACATGCAGGGCTGGAGGATCCGGAATGAAGAGCTCACGCTCATGAACCTGAGGATCAGATTGTCCGTACCTGTAGTATTAACGAGTGAGAAAGAAGATGCCGTAATACAAGCGGGCTCAACTGCTGTATAACTTATTTAAGCAATGCCATATCCCCTGCGTCCCGCAAAAAAGAATACACAGTTTCCACTGTTTGGCTGGTGCTATACTATCTCTCTGCTGTATTGGTACACATACGGATATATACGCATACATATAAACTACTTTGGACAGTATACTAGAACGGCCTCGAGACTACAATAGATATATACGTATACCCCGAGTCGATACCGATATATATCCCGCTTTCGATTTCTTCTAAACTAGGTTGTCCGTTTGAACGTTCGTTCGAACGTTCACAGGATTTAACAACCGTTGAAACTCACACCAGGATTCGGCTTACCGTACTTTCTATTCGTCATCGTGTCTGTTTATTTAATAAAACAGCCGCCGCCCCCGCGTTTTTTTCCAAATACACATATATAAAAAAGATGACCGTTATATATATCTGTATTTGACCTGTAAGATCGCTTATCCTTTTTTTCCCTTTTGCCCACTTCGCCTCAAAATCTTCGAAATGGGGAAAATCGGAACCCGAAGGCCTGAAGGAGCGTGGGAGAAATAGGAAACGACATGCGTGCACCTCTTTTCGTCCTCTTAGCTTCTCCGCACTCTTAGCCTCCCCTTCCTCGATTTCCTGTTAATGCGGGTACTATTATTCTGCCAGAAGGAAGAGGAGAAAGGACTGGGAGGGGCGGGAAACAGGCCATTCGCATCTCATTCTCTGAACGCCTTGCATGGGGAAGTTTTTCTTCTTCTCTCGATTGATCGAATGCAAATCGACCACTCGAAGTTCCAGGCAGGTGTTAGAGAGGACCCAACCGTCTAGCCCCTCTGCCCCAAGCTTAGCTGGGTGTCGGCCCCTCCCATTATCTTCGGACCTTCACGGGTCACGGACAAGCTCGGCTCCACCCTTTTCTTTGACGTTCATATCATGCAAAAATCGCACGAGATAATCTAGGAAGGGTCCAAAAGTGCCCTTGCTTTCCCGCGATTTAAAGAACAGAAGGAAAAAGACGAAGATGAATAAGATTTCGGTCTTCGGCACCACCTGCACCTCAATCGATTCGTTCCCATCCATCGATTCAAAATTCATATGATCAATTACATCACATTCAAGAAATTAGAACCGTTAGGGAACCATCCCTTCTGACCCCAAGATATGCTGTTACTATTCTCGCACATCCATGCCTAACCCTTCTTTTTTGTCTTTGTATTTGTTTTTCAGAAGCTGAAATTAAAGCTGAACAAGCTCTGCTTTCTCGCCTGAGCTGAGGGAGCCCGCATAGCTGCAGATGCCCGTATGTACTCGCCAGAAACGGGTAGCCACAGACCTAGTTATCATAGAGAACCCCCAGCCTCATCATGCTTCAATGCCTCATGCCCTCGCTCAGTCACTCTCAACCCGCGGTGTGTTTGGCCACGATCTTACAATAAAACTACCCCTAGGCCTTCTCGCGAGAATTATCCCTGGACCGCCTTTTTTCGGTTTCATGCGGTCTCATGCGAACCGTTAATCAAGAATGTTAAACCGACCACCACATCTTGATGCAAAAAACCCCTCGGGAATCGAATTTTAAGCAAAAGATCAGGTTATCAAGGGTTGATCCAGACTAAAGGGTTGATAGATTCGATTCGAAGGAAAAAAGGGAATGGGGGGAGACGAAAGACATGTGGGGCGGGAAGGGAATCGAATGGTGGTAGATTACGACACAGAAATCGCGAGATAGCTGCTTCCTAGCCAGAGAGGGGAAGAAGAAGAAAAAACGATTCGACAGGGCCCGTGTCGTTACCTTTTCAAGGCTAACTAATCACGAATACAGAGTTACAGCGAGACGAAAAAGAATTATTTCGGAATTTGGAAATTATACTTACGAGAATATACTACCACGGTTATCCTAAGCCAAAAGGAAAGAATGAAAGATAATTGATCATGTACCCCGGAAAATAAACACGATGCATCAACTTACGGTCAGGAAATTTGTTTGACAAATTGTTGAGCCTCCGCGAATCGAAAGGGTTACAGTTTCTATCAAATCAAAGCTCAAGCCTCACAACTCCTCATTTATCTCCTCTTTTCTCGTGTCGAGGGGGTCCTTCGGGATAACGTGCGCCTCCAGGAACTCGGATTATCAATGTCTATGCTTTTTTTGGGTGGTGGTCTCGACTCTCAACATAAACGGATAGGAAAAAGAAGCGTCAAAGTCAAGCAAAGGAGACTACCGCTAGGCTCGAATTCCGGCCCACACTCTCCGGCAAATACCTATTCGCTAATTCTGCCGGATAAACTTTTTCAGCGCACGAAGAAAAAACGCCCCGTATTGCAATGAAATGCAACTAGCCTCCGTATATTAACTGTACAGAGTATACATATACTAAATTTCTAGTAGATGATTTAGGGGGGCAAAGCTTCGGGCGAGGCGGGCTTTCCGTGGGCACGGTCTTGTTTCTCTCCATTTGCATACCAAACAAGGGAAAGACTGGTCAAGGAAATATGACGAATGAGGACAGAAAGCTACAGAAAGGCGAGATTGATGAGGTTCGGGTATCTGATCGGGCCGCAGAAATGAGCGAGAAGGACGTGTGAGGCTCCATACGTCTGTAGTAGTTCAACATATCCGGCGAACCCTTTTTTCCCTTCCTGTTGCTACAAAAGTGGGGAAACGGTTTATTCTAGTAGCGATATATACATTCAGTATACATTTTACCATAAGAAGAAAATGTGTATACCACTTAGACATTGCCAATGCAATGGGGGACATGGGGAAAACTATTCCTTGTGAAAGCTAGTCAAACCGGTAAGTGAGTGTTTCCGACTTATCACGAAAGAGATCAAGACCCTGCCCTAGGACTTTTTTCGAAATCGGCTTTCATCATCGGAGATCTACTAGATAGAGACAGCTAAGTACACTTGTACACCTAGATACGGACCTCCTCCAAAGAAGGGTATTTGGTGCTTCCGATCTTGGGGGAACAGTGCACGGACGAAGTACTTCCCTTCTAATATAAGTATTTTATTTTCTTTAGTTTATAGTTTGCTATGTTATTTTCTTGCATTTTTCCTTTGAATGAAAAAATTATGTTATCGTGGTGCAAAGGCTGTCGGTTCACGTGGCCACAAACGCCATGTCTTTGCCATCGTTTCTCCCTGCTGTTTCCCCTCTTGCAGGTGCAGGCCTTTGTGGGGTCGGTGTCTCAACATCAGCAAGTTAAAAGTCTTAGTTAACCTAGCAGCCTTAATAGAGCTTTCCCAGTTATAATAGATATCATACATCCAGATATTCATTCTCGCTCCTTCGGTCCACCTAAGATCGGTACCTTTACTGCGCCTTTGGTAATATGCACGAAAGGGAACATTTGTCTGGGAGCGAGATGTCTTGGAGAGTTTTCCAATAGCCCCGCAAGTTTCTCCCAGATTTGGGGCTAGACGGCCAAGGGACATGAAGGAGGGGGACATCTGATTTGACAATTGGCGAGGGCAGGCGTCCTGTTTTGCTGTAGCCCTCGACGCCCACCAACCTTATACTTGCCCCGACCCTTGTCAAGACGTCTGGATGGCGCGGTCTAATATAATGTTGATGTTCCTCTACTGTCTTGAATATATCCCTCTCGACTCCTTGCTTTTGGGAGCCACCCCTGGCCGGCACGGTACAGACACCAGTTACTTGCCATACATCCACATACATACGTCCACATACGAATGATATGTATGTGTATGTATGTATGTCTGCAGTGTACATTTTGCCTGCGCAACCGCATGACTGTTTGAGAGGTCCTCTCTTTTTCGGGTCTTGGAGATAGCACAAAAACGAGATATCGAATCAGAGAAGTCGTTTTTTCATATTTTAATCTTTCTCTTACTTTGCCTGAATTTCCCACCCATTTTCAGCTCCACTTTGACCTCGTTCCGTTCGAATCGAATCGAGTCGATAGCCACCCGCAACGCACCTACAGCAGGCATACATAGAGACACATACTACACACATAAATCTAAGCTTAGAATTCTAGTTCTTCGATTCGCAGTGTCACTTGCTTGACAAGGCCCAGGCCAGCCGTCTTGTTCTCGCTCTTGCTCTTTGTTGTTCTTGTTCTGCTCCTACTCCTCTTGAGTACCTCCTCCTCCCTTTTCGAGTGTTCGAAGTCCCCATTCCCCCGTAGACCTTGTCCCCTCTCTTCCTCCTCTCGAGACGAGATCGAGAGGAGCTTTGGCGGGCTACACACAGTACCATCTATTCCGTTTGGTAGAGTGCCCCAGACCAAGGCGGTCACAACTTGGTGGTTTTTTTTTTTTTTTAACCAACAGCCGCCATTCCGATATCAGTTGGATTTTCTTTCTTCGATCGGGCCACTCACACAAAGATCCCTTTTTTTCTCTCTAATTCCCTTGCAGGTTGACTCTTATTCCTTTCCCTCAAACTTGAAATTGTACCATTGTTGTATCTCCAGCGAATCGAAAGGGTTACAGAAAAGAAGAAGAATTCCCGCCGTCCTTTGCTCCGAACACTGCAGCAGGGACTATACTAAGGAGAGGGAAATAAAACAAAAAAGGATCGAAAGAGTTTTGCCCCAAACATATATCTCCAATTTCTTATATACTTATATACATAAGTACTTGGCTATATACCTCTTCAACGGTACATGTTTAAGTACGAGTACGTATTTATAAGTTATCTTCTGCCGCCCGTTGCTTCTGATCTCTCTCACCTATCCGAATCAAATCTCGACCGCTGATTCGGCGAGACCGGCGATAATCGCCCCACTTTTTCGGCCCCAGCAGTAACCACCTTCTTTCCAGTCCACGCCCCCCTCCAATTCATTCTGAGATATATTTCGGCACAGCGTCGTATTTTTTCGACATTATTTTATAATACCGACAAGCCACCCACTCATAAACTCCGGATAACTTGTTTCTTTTTCCTTTTGTCAACATCTGACCTACTTGCCTTCCCTCCTTTATTTTTATATATATAAACCGTTCGGCTGGGCGAAGAAACCAAAAAAAAGAAGATTTAAAGAAATAAAACAAAAAGAAGAGAAGAGGCTTTAAAACCCGCTCGCTTTTTTTTTCTTTTCGTCCCCTCCGCAAAAAGGCAATTCTAGCGAGGATCTAAGGAGGGAACAGGCCACATCCTCGGGCAAAGCTGCGAGAAATCGAGACTTTGATCGAGGTAGACGACCCTGAACAAGCAAGGGAAAAGCAGGGAAAACCATTAAAAACTGGAGTGAAAAGATAGAGAAAGAGAAGAAAAAAAAGATATTGGAAAACCAACCACTCGCACTGGTTCCCTCTATTATACATATCTCCAATCATATATACAGCGGCATTCACCTCCCGAGACACCGCCCGCAATTATTATATCTCGTCTCCCTCCTCTCTCCCTCTTTTGTCAATTCCCCTTTCGACTGCGTGTTCGATTTCTCTCCGCCTCTCCACGCTGTCGCTTGTATCCCCTCGAACGCAGGTGAAACTGAAACCGCAACCTGTGCTTTTCCGCAGCGGTTTGCATCTGCCTTACACATTACAGTACGGGTACAGTGTTTCTGAAGTCCTACCTTACAACCTCTCACGCCAGCTATTGCCCTATCTGCCATCTTTCTTCTTTCCCAGTCGGATTTCTTGCTCGCTGCCCGAGACCTATCACTTCGGTCTGACCAGTCACATCCCGAGTATTTTTTGTCTCTCAACTTGTCGTAATCATCCTTACCCGGACGGACGGACGGATCCGAACTTCTGAAGCAAAGCACAGCAGTCAGTCGCACAGCTCTCTTTGGCTCTCGACCTGCACGTCATCGTCGGTCTAGTCTTGCAGCTTATAAGACCCGCCGTCGGGTTGCCACGATTTTTTTGACTCCTACTACTACGGAGTACTTCTATTTATTTACCTTGATATCCTTCCCGAAAAGATTTCCCGCGGCCCTTGCGACTTTGGAATTATATAAATAGTTACTTCTAACTTCTCTTTACGACTTTCCTACTTTTCGACACTTAAACGGGACTTGGACTTTTTGTTAAAAGGGGGGGAAACCGACGAAAAGAAACCGACCTTTCGCGACATAGCTCTTTATCTTGTTTCGTTCTTTCTTTTTTCTATTTCCTTCCTTTCTTTTCCTTTTCTTCCTTCGGTTTCCTTTCTACTATAAACGTCTGACCCGGACGACAAATGGCGACAAACCCGAACCTGATGCGGGCAAGCAGCCAAGGTTCGACTGGGTCGGCGGTACCTCAGAGCATAGGTGGTGGGATGCAACAAAGACGGTACTCGAGATATTCCAAAAAGCAGGAGCGGCCCTACCCCAAAGGCGACATCACCGTCGACATCCAACGGAGGGCACAAGAGTTACTGTACGTGTTTTTTTTACTTGTGATAGTTTCGGTTGGGGGTTTTTTTCCCTCTCTCTCGATAACCTTTACCCCCCATCTTTAATAAGAATGATAACAATAAAAAAAAAACCGCTCATATAACCGTTACCCTCGGTAAAACCGATATACTAACTGTGGGCCCAATTCACGAAAATTATAGGCGAGAAGCAGCGCAGAGATACGAGGGCTTCAATGCGGGAAATCTCGAAATAATAGCTGTCTCCTTCGAACACAAGACGTTCCAGGAATCCGCGAACAGCACTGATTACATCCGAAAGATCAAGCATAAGCTCACGGAATGGCATTACCAAGATAACGTAAACCCGCCACCAGCTCCTCTCAAAGATGCAAAATCTTCCCCTGGCGGTAAGAAAGGGTCGGATTCATCGAGCGGTCCCGTGAAGATTACGAACCAACGGCCGCCTTCGCGGGAAAAGTCGAAACAGCAGCAAAGCCAACAGCAGCAACAGCCGCAATCTGTTCTCAATTCAGCTTACAAGTCCGGTGGCTCACCGAGTATGGCAAATGCGACACAACCGGCTGGAGGCTCCCCGAACTTCAACTTTGCACCTGCCAGTCCTGGCGGCGGCGGCAATAACCAACCTACTACTCCCCCATTTGCACCGTTTTCTCCGACTATCAGCCCATCCGGCGAATTTGTCGGTCTGACACATGCTTCTCTCCTCGACTCATTGGATCTCAATAATCCGACAATTCGACAGCAATGGGTCAATGCCCTCCGAGACAGCATAATTGCCGATTTCAGGGAATCTGTTTATGCCGAAGTCTACACATCACTTGGATCGAACTCTGGCTCTGGAATGCCGCCCCTGATCAATAGCCCAACCCGGAACGGTCCTATGGATTTCTCCATGATGGAGGTCGACCATAGCCAGCACAATCATGCTAGCAACGGCGCTGGACAGGCGAACGGTAACGCCAACGGCGGATATGGGATGGATGGCCACAGCTGGTACACTAGTTTTAATCCGCACGCCGCCGCGGTGGGGAACCCATCGGCTGGCGGTGGATTATATCAGCCAATTGGGACAGATGCGCAGTCATTTAATCAACATATGGTTGGGAATTGGTACAATCACCAATAAAGCTCCTACTCTTTTTGCAACCTTCCGGGGCGGAAGTTTGCTGATTATACCACCTCGATGTTTTGCATTTTTCCATCTAGGTATTCTACGTCTTAGCTTAAACCCACGCCAGCGATATACTGCTACACTTCTTGACTGCATTTGTTAGAAGTATACATTCATGCAGACGCACCACCAAACGCCGTATTGTTCCACCACATCTCGCATACTTCCGGCATACCCTCTTTTTTATATAAACTTTTTTTTTTGGTCGAACGGGGCTAGTTTATGGGGGAAACAGCGACATATATCCCCTCCCCAAGATACCCCTCCCCAAGATACCCCGGATTTTTTTCTTCTTCCCCATATAATATAGCTACGCAGCGATCCGAGGCGCGCGTGTACATACATCGACACTTTCCCCTTTTTTTATATTCCTTATTTTCCCAGGGCGTTGGAGGAAATCTGAATAACTTTTTTTTTTTTTTTCTGCCCCCGCGATATTCTACTAATAGTTTTCTCTACTTCTTCTTTTTGCTGGTTTTGATTTGCGCTGCACGGTATCGTTGCTTGATCGTTTCGTTTCCTTTCCCTCTTGAGAATAACATTTCCCTACCATCCCATGTAATAGGTTGCGACGAATATCACGAAGGATATGGTTATCTGTCCTCACGGGTTTTCTTACTCTTTTTATGAGTTCTTTTTTTTTCCCCTATATCGTTTTTTTGGTTTGAGTCCATACTCGTTTTACTTTTCGATTTTCCGACCCGAATTCCGACGTTGATATTTTTTCTGCTTTATTTCTTTTCCGAAATTCCCATTCTATTTCCTTGACGTCGGCAACTTTTGGTAGGCGTAAACCTTTTTTGAACAACTGTTCTCCCTTTTCATATTTCTTCTGGTCTTTCTTTTTCTCTCGAAGATGTGTATACTTCAAATGTGGGTTTTTTACCGAAGGAAAGGATTAGGATTCTTTTTTTTTTTTTTTTTTTTTTTTTTTTTTTTTTGTTTTTAGGCTTCTGTATTCTTCTGCCTGCTGGTTTAACAGTTCCTGCGCATGTTTTGATTAGTGGGGACGAATGGAAGATAGGAAAGCTTTCCAACTGGATCATACCGCGGACCCGGGTGATAACCAGATGGAGTCGAGTAAATTAAATAAATAAAAAAAGATTGATTGAATGAGATATCAGATCACATCATACAAGGTCTACATATACATACATATACATACCTTAGTGCGGGCGGATATATGGGTGTACAGGTAAATTTACCGGAAACATATATGCATCTGCCCATGTGGACAAGGAAACAAGAAACGAACGAATACCAGAACCAAGAGCGTGTGCATGCTCATGCTCGTGCTCATGATAATTGAATAATTGCCTCTATGAATGGTACGGATCCATCCATTTCGATTGTTTTTCCCAGATAATAACATAACCCCATTCCATTCTGCCAATCCGATAGGACGGCATCGTATACGTGGACCCCAAGAGCAAAACAAACCACAAGAAAAACAAGCCACCCCATCGACTCACTCGTTCGAATTCGGCTTCTTTGTGCTGCATTTCGTATTTCAGGTTCTGTGCGGGCAGGGCGCATTCGATTGGCTGCCAGGAAAGGAGGAGGCTGGTCCAACGAAAGGAAACGACAACAATCCACCAAGCCAAAACAATCAGTCGGATCAGGCAAGGGAAGGGAAAGGGCCTGGCCCGGCTGGTCCCCCCAGACCAGACCGGCTTGTGGTTATTCCTCCCTCTCCCCATTCCTTCCCTTTCCTAAACGTTGACATTAACATCCATCAATCAATCAACCGTTTACCACTCTTTATTTAGAACCAAGAACTCATCAACAATCGTCAGCGGATAGCAATTAAGCTCTGTCATTTTCGTATATATTTTTTTTTAAATTTTTTTTTTATTTTTATTTTTATCTTCTTCGAATACTCCGTCCGTTTCCTTTGTTTTTCTCTCCTCCTTTTGCGTAGCGTGTTTTTAAGGATCCGTCTTTCTGTTTACGCGACCAAAGATTGGAAAGCAAGGGCGGACTATTTTTTTTCTCTATCAATCAGGCAGAATTTCAATCCATCACGGGATTTCTATTTTCCCCCCAAAGCAGGCCAGAACCTTTCAATTAGTTCTTCTGGCATTTCTTTGTGCTACGTGGGAGTAGCACCATAGAAAGAACCATTCCTTCCCAAATGTCCCTTCAAGCGTACCATTCTCGGATGCCTTCTTATGCAGAGTATGTATACCAACCCCTCCTCATTCGTCGTCGTTTGTCACTATTATCATTCGTCAATTAGGATGATAGTAATGTTATATTGGGACATATTTATCTAACATTTATCTTTTCTTTCCTTCCTATCCATATAGCATCCTTAACTCGGATGTCTTTAACTTCCTCATCGGTCCATCTCGGACCCGGTTTGGCATTCACAAATGCCTCCTAGCCGCCCATTCCGATGTCCTCAAGCGCATACTCGACAGCCACATGCGCGAAGTAACGACAAATGAGATGGTCTTGGAAGAAGTCGAAGAAGACTGCTTCGCTTGTTTCTCGGAGTATCTCTATACGGGCAAGTACCCTGTCCCGCGTCCTCGGGAACTCTACCCAGGAAACCTGGGAAAGGGGCTTGCGGGGCTCGTCGGGGGGATGGGCGGGGACATGAGCGACTCCGAGTCCTACAGGAAGAAATCTGCGGCAGCGGCGGCAACAACTACGACGACCAAGAAGAAGCAAAGCCGTGGATTCGCTGGATTCGGCGGTGGCGGCGAACTTTCTCCTGTTCGCCCCGGCAGTCCGGCGGGCCCTGGTGGAAGTCCGTATAAATCCACCACTCACGATTTCACCAACGTCTTCATCACCCTCGCGGGTCTCTACGTCCTCGCTGAGAAGTACAACATTCAATATCTCAAGCACTTGGCGTTGAGCGATTTAAGCAACCAGTTGAAGTACAGCTTCGAGCTTATTCCGACACGAAGGGGGGATATTGTTGAGTTGATACGGTATACTTATAACAACACGTATGAACCGAAGCAAGACCCCAGGGCAAAGGAGTCGAAGGAAGAAGGGTTGAGGAGCCTCGTAAGCAACTATGCCGCACTTAATCTCAACGGATTGAGGGCTAGAAGGGGGCTGGGACTTGGAAGTACAAATGGAGCACCACCACCAGATGAAGAAGGAGACTACGGCGGTTTCGATGAATTGATCGCAGATGGTGGAGACTTTATCAAAGACCTTGTCAGGAAAGTTGCGATTGATGAAGATGAGAATAGGAGGTACGGAAATAGTTTGCTGGATATCCCGGCATACTTTGAGGGAGGACCGTACGGTGGCGGTGGTGGTTATGACAGGGCGATGATGTACGGTGGGTTCGTGTCGAGAATGGATGACAAAGTCGGCAGCGACAGTGGGTGGCCATTCTGACAATTAAGGTCATCGGCTATTGCGGAGTACAGCCGATACCTTGGGAGTGGGGATCCTACGGGGAGGGGGGTTGATGAGGATGATGAGTTCGTTATCGAAGAGGGGTCGTGACAATTTTCGGGAGAGGGAAGGCGAAGAAGACATTCTCGACAACGATCATCTAATACGTACGTTGCACGGCGTTCACGATCTCAGGCGCCAGCATTGTCATCATCACTCGATACTGCCAAAGGGAGTTTAGGTCTTGAAAAAGTTTGGTTATGGGCAGTTGTGGCAGTTGCTTTTTGGACCTGTTGAGCGAGCGAGCGGAAGCAATTGGCGTTTCATCTTTCTGAAAGCTCCTTATTATATTGCGCGCGACAAAATAACAAAATCCCCCAATTGTTGGGAAATGCATGCATATGGACGATGATGATTTCCCTTGATATATTTATTCAGCAGGCGATGTCGTTTATGTTTTTTTTTTTCCTTTCTTGAGTTTCCTTTTGGAAAGGGCTTTTCTCTCTCCCCCCTCTCTGCTTGGTCTTTGAGGGCATATGAATCTTTCATGAAGTGCTTTTACCAGCATTTCTCTTTTCCTTTTAATGGTATGGTATATATACACCTGGCGGAAACTACCACGCAATGCCCTTTGATTTGGCCTGAATTGACGTTCTCTTGTTTTGGATTTTTCTTATTATTACCCAGAGTCTATGATCCGATATCATGCGATAATTTCTTCTTTTTTTTACCTCTCCCTTCTATCCTTTGTGAGTATATACTTTCTCTCAAGTATCTTTACCAATTGAACGGTTCCAGCGAATGAAGATTGCTCCGGCTCAGCGCCCGAGAGGGATTTAGTATTAATATTTGATAAACTGTCTACCGAAGGAAAATGCTTTCACGGCCCGGCACTCGATGCCGAAAAAAAAAAAAAAAAAATCAAGCTTTTGATCTTGCCTTTGGGGGGAAGTTTGTGTACGGAGATCCTCACATTTTGTGTTCGTTCTTGCGGCTGGAGTGTGGTTACACAGACGGCATGGAGGAAAATGTGATATACGAAATACATATACAGGCTTTGACTTTGAAGATTTTGTAGGTGTACATTTTTGGTACTTGTGCTGGTGGTCTGGTCGTTCTTTAGTACTATGGTTGTAATGGCTGCATCATGGAAGCTGGGCTGTGGGATAGCTGTAGCTGGGAAAGTAGATCTGGTGCCGGCTGCCTGGGAATATTATGTTTTCTTTTTGGTACGTATGCAATAGCTGGATGATCAGAGATGTCTACGGATTGTTGGGTGTATGTAATATATATATCATGTTCGAGGTACCGGTAGCTACGGCCTCGTTGAGATTTTGGGCTAGAGACGAGCCTGTGGACAAAACCGAGGGATTGACAGGACTGAGACTAGTAGTTTCTACTGTATAGGCTACGGGACCAGTATTGGGCTTGCTGATATGTTCCTATAGCGAGGACTATATACGTTAGGGTTGGCCAATGCGCTGCGCTGCACTCACTGTACACGAATTGAAACAAGCCCCTCATTGATGCTAGAGACATACGTAAGGTTTCAGGATCTGGATAGATCTCCTTTCGAAGTCGATACGGTACAGTGGTTACGCGACCTCGTTAACTGCCGCTATACCGTCGCACCCGCACCATATGTTGGATTTTTGAGCCAGGTGCTGCAGAACCAGTCAACAAATAAGCACTATCCTAGGCAGAGATTAGGCCCCTGTACAACCAGCCAAGGCACCCCCGCTGGCGAACTTCGCTGGATAGCTTGACTGATCTTAGGGAGATGGGGCCCGAAATGTCCTAAGCTCGCGTTTGGAACACACCTGCGCGAGGCTGAGCCCCATCCCACTCGGTTTTGGTGTGCAGTGCCAACCATCATGGCGGACTGTTTAAAACTGAATCCTTCGCCGAATCAAATCCTCTGCTGTTCTCTTTGGTTCTCTTTAGCCACATCTTTTTTGAGCTTGGGGTTTTTCTCTTGTAACGCATAATAATGGGAGGTCAGTTGCGGTATCAGAAGACCAGAAGCGCAAGTTTTGCGAAGCCAAATGCAATATAATGGATCCTCTTTCAATCGCCGCATCAGTCGCCGGACTACTATCCCTCTGCATCCAGGTAGGCCAAACGGTTGGCACACTGGCAGACGCACTCGAGAATGTCGATAATACTATTAGTTCTTTCCGCGGGGAAATTTCAGCCTTATCTGGAGTGTTGAAATCGATAGGTACGGCGTTCAATGATCCCAAACGCCATAGGATACTAGAGGAGGCCAGCTATGGAACCGGTCACCTTGGACAGTACTGGAAAGGTGTCGTGGTGTCGCTGGATCACTGCGGGGCGACACTGAATAAGATGAATATCGTATTAAATGGGGTTGAGACCAGCAGGCGCACGAGGATATTTAGAAGCTTTGGGAAACACTTGAAGTTGACGTCCGAGGAGGGCGTTTTGACACTTTATCGGCAGGAGGTGCAGTCGCATACTGCCAATTTGCAGATTTCGCTGCAGATGATTAGCGTGTAAGCCTTTTATTTTTGCTTCTAAAATGCAGCCGATCTTTTTGAGAACTATCCGCTCTTCGATAGAGGTATATATTAGGAGTCTCACAAGGCTGATGTCCCTGGCGGAATTCCTACAGATGCTTGTCTCTCGCTTCGGATGACAAGAACACGGATACGTCGGTACGGCTCGACGAGCTAAGCGACGATGTACAAAATATCTTCCGTCTGCTAGATCGGACGAAGAATGACCTACCCACGCCCAAACCCGGAGACAAAGTAACATCCGCACTAGTGTCCTCCTCGCAGGCCGTGGTGGAGGATTTACAGTCATGCCTGGGGGCCGCAGAAGTTTTGATATCCGACGCTTCTACTCTCGCTGAGAAACAGTCTGTGAGAGAATCTACGGTTGCCGCTCCCCCTTATTTTACAACGGCGAAAAGGCGGAGGGTGCAGGAGTGGATTAATGCGCCCACCGTTACTGATAGCGGTGAAAGCTCATCGGAAGCTACCACGAGGACGGCTCCATCCGATGATAAAACTACCATTAGCACCATGATCACCTCCCCCTTTCCGACTCCCGTTCGACCTCCTCCTCAACCTCCTGTTGGGAGATTCAATCCCGAGTTAGCCGCTCACAATGAGGAAGAAGAGAGTAGTTTAGAAGACTCTGATGACTCTGGCTCCGAATCTTCGGATATTGATAGCGGATTCAAAACCAATCTCTTTCAGGCAGGTTTACAGTACTTTGAACAGCAGGACTACGCTCGCGCGGAAAGATTCTTTACAAAAGCCGTCCAAGCAGGCGAAGGTGAAAATAGCAAACCTTCCGACGGGAATATGATAAAAACAAAATTCTACCTTGCGCAGACCTTTTGCAAACAACAACGGTGGGATGACGCTCTGGCCCTCCTCGTCAGTTTGCAGAATCTCACACCAACGGAGGATTCGCTGAAGTGGATAGAATCCAGTATCCTTCATGAGCTTGCTATAGTCTATCTAGGTAAAGGATTTACGGATAAGGCGAGAGTATGTGCGAAATCTGCCAGCCAGAAGAGGAAGAAAATGCACGGCAAGAAGGATGCACGATTTCGCTCTTCCGTTGGCCTGCTGGCGGACATATGCCAAAGCCAGGGCGACCCCGAAGCTGCGGAGGGGTATCGAAGGTTCATACCTCAAGAGTGTTGGAATTTATATACCTTTATCCATAGGAATGTTCCAGACCGCAATGTCGATGAGAAGGAAGTTATTGCGATACGAGTGCCACTGATGGATACAGAAATGGACGATCATTTCCAGGAGCTAGGACCATTGAATTCAGTATCTCGCTCCAACAGCTCCCAGCTATCGCAGTACAATGCCGTATCTCGTAGCACGAGCTTCGCTTCACGGCCGGCTACTACCCCCTTGACTCAATACTCTCTTGACACTTTCTCTCCCAAACCTTTTCCATCGGCTGGCCCTGATTCATATATACCCCCGCGGATCAATGCATTCGAATTAGATTCCACCGCTATCTCCCATGGCCCCGTGGTAGCGCCGGCCGAGCCTCCTACTGGTCTGAAATCCGATGCCGAAGGCCAGAAACCCGCATACCTCAAAGACTTCCTAAAAACTTTCCGAGAAGTCGGACAGAATCAAATGCTAGGTTCGAAGGAAAAAGCTGCAAAACTCGCCATGGCGTATTACAGAAGCTTCGATACCGAGAACCTCCAGTACAAGCACATAACCCGCTACATGAACGATGCCGCGTGGAGGGCGTTAGAAAAGAACGTAATGGAGGGGCTTTCCAGTCTTTCTTCCACGGGCCACGGGTTTTCTGCAATCCATTTTTTTGCCATGCTCGGGATCTCAAGCATCGTTGGATTACTGCTGGATCGGAAGGCAGATATATCTGCCAAAGCCGCGCAGGTACATGGTTATACGCAACCCCCCGCCGAAAGTAGACGAGGGAGGCTGGGTGGGTTAGCGAGATCGTTTTCACGAGGATCTCTCAGCGCTAGCGTACCGATGGTTCCGGTCGAATGCACTTGGAGCCCGCTGCATTTTGCCTGCGCATATTCCGGTGATATTGAAACGGTCCAGCTTCTTATCAATAGAGGCGCGCAATTAGAAGAGAAGGTGGGAAAGGGTTATACCCCTCTCCTCGTGGCGACGAGGAAAGCGGCGTTGGATACGGACAAGTTCCTAAACCACTCCACTGATCTCTCGGTAGTTAAGACCCTAGTGGATGCTGGGGCGAAAGTGGATGTTTTAGATGGAGATGGACTGGGGATTCACGCCCACGCACATTTTATGGTAACTGAAGATTTGGCGGCTTACCTTCTTAGTTTATCAGCGGACTAGGAAGCCTTTTATTCTTAATCTCTAGGAGACACAATTTTTTTCGAATATCAGAAGTATCTCGTGTACTATCCACCCATGTATATACTTGTATATTTAATCGGAACTCTCGAGCTAGGCTTGCACTTGAGGTTTAAATTCGGGGCACTGTTTCTCTATTAATAATCTATATATACATATGACACTCGATTTTGTACAAATTTGCCAAAGCAATGATTGGAATTATCGACCCGCACGAAAACACCGTGGGTCTGCAGCCAACTCCAGACCACCGAATTCGCGAAGATATATCTATGACCGCAACAGAAAAACCATTCGATTTCTCCGGAGTAGGTCAACAATACTTTTTGTCTCGTAAACTAGACCACATAGATTAGGTTCGAATAAACTTGAATAAGTTGAAGGATTCCCACCAGACCACATGGATCAGGTTCGAACAAACTTTAATAAGTTAATTTCCAGCGTCTGTACGATTCCTGATCTAGCTCACTTTGGGAGCCGCGCCGGACAATATATATCTGAAGAAGCAGTAAACCAGAATGAGATGCATTTGTTTTAACTGCCAAACATGGATATTCAATGTAAGGCGCTGGGTCCCCGAGTCTGGTTCCCGGGACAAAATTATAAATGAGTGTCCGCGGATCCGGAGATGAATTATTCAGGTCGACAAAATTGACAAAAAATAAAATCGAGATCCAGAGACGAAACCGAAAGTGTCAAGAGCAACCAGGAGAAGAAGAATGGTTTGATATTGACTTCCAGGCTCCACCAGCCGGCAGGCTCAGGCTTGTGTTCAATTTCATCAATATCATTGTTAAGGTTTGGCACCAGTGGCTGTTCCCGACCGTTTTATTGAAGTCTCCGGATTGTGGTTTACTCCGACAATATCATTGCTACGTTTTGGCACCAGTGGCTGTTCCCGATCGTTTTATTAAAGTCTCCGGATTGTGGTTTACTCCGGCAATAATATTCTTCAGACCAGAACCCGCAAGACCAGACCAGAATAATTTGAATGTTTCCTAGTTCTTTTGCGATGCTGGGAGGCCAGGCCCAATCACTACAGCGATTTCAATATTTCGACCCAGCCCACAATACAATGGTATGAACATCTGATTACCTGAATTGGGGGATAAATTGGAATCGATAGGCTTGCATGGGCCAACCCAACCCTCAGGCAGTTTCGATGTTTCGACCCAGGACCACATCGAGGAAGATGAATCCAACGAGGGACCATAAGGCAATGGCATGGAATAGTGCCACCGCCCAGAACATAATTTCACATCTCTTATAGCTTCCCACCCACAGGAACATGGGGTCATTTAGGCACAGTCCCGAATAAAGAGGTACTGTTAGCGATTCCAACCCCAAGAATACTATATAAGGGTATGACCACCGATTCCAACCCCAGGAATAATTTGTTGCTTAATGGCCACCGATTCCAACCCCAAGAATAATTTGTGGTACTAAGGCCACCGGTTCCAACCCCAAGAATAAGTTCGCATTCCAGTTGCGGCGACTCAGAAAAGAGGAGCCGGCAGCTGGATACGTTAGGGGGACGTAATCTTTCCGTAGAGTTCTAAAGCTCTTGAGCTTAGGGGGATCTTGGTCGTCTCCGAGGAGCTTTCCAGAAGCTAGCCTCTTCCACACAAGAGTTGCATCGGAGATTTGGGATCTCAATGTATTGGATTTTCGATCTTGTGGTGGGGCCTGAAGAGGATGGAACCAATTCCAGGTTCTGAGGGGCGACAATGTGGCCACAGAGTATGTATTTGACGAGGCTGAATATGATGGTTGAGTAAAGTGAGGTAGATTCCCAAGGGGAGCTGTAGTCGATTGAAGAGAGCATGTTTGGATTTGAATCTTTTGTCCATTTTTGGGATAGTATATAAGTATTTGGATGATGTTTGGGTGTTTGGAGAATAATTTGGGAATGGTGGATTTCTCGGGGTATATATGGCCAGGATTTGGCATGGCGAGTTTGTGGTTTTGCGGCATTTGGGAGATGATATTGTTCAAGTTTGTGAGTTTAAGGAGAGAGTGATTCTGGAATGGGAAGTTTGATACTGTAGCGGTGGGAGTAAGGACATAAGCTTGAAGTTGAGAATCTGGATTTGATAATTTGAGTTTGTGTATATGAAGTTGAAGATGTGAAACTAGGGTTGCGAAACTGGAAATGAAGAGCTGAGAGTTCGAGTATTTGAGTTTGAGGGAGCTAATGGGAATTGAGAGCCTGAAGTAGCTGTAGAGTTTGGAAAGTCCAGGGTTATGTTGAAGTGTTATAGTTTGTGTATAAGGGATGTAGGGAATGTAGGGAATGTGTGCACTGAGCACAAGCTTTCTATTTTCGAGATTGATGTGTACGAGCTTAAGGTCTAGAAGAGGATATCTTTTTGGAAGGAGACGGAGGTAGATTAAAACGAGGGTATGGAAGCTTAGGTTCCAGGAAAGCTATGGTGAAAAGACATGGTAGGATTTTTTTTCTTATGAGATATTAAGACGAGATAGAAGTAGGATCCGGAAATAATAAATTTAAGAAGTTATAATAGTAATAGTGCTAGAGTAGAAGTGGTGATGACTGTAGAGGAGTGTATGTGGGGCTGTAGAATGATAGTGAAATCGAGAGAATCCGAGGGGAGAAAGGCGCCCTTTTATGCTAAACTGGCAAACCTCCAGATCAACGTTGAAAACTAAAATAATAATATTTTTTCAACGGGCTCCACACCTGTGTAGCTTGTGTATTTTCCAAAGGATGTACAGACCAGAGTCCGATAGCAATATGCATTGCTACGAATGTGCTGGTACATGTGTCTAGACTACTGGTGCATGCGATCCTGGCCGTGCTTGGTTTGCGGAACAGATAATGTTGCCTAGTCTTCTGCGAATTCATTATCCCCACGCATTCTGGAAGATTTCCCAGCCCGTTTTTGTTTTTTCGAGTTCCTTCGGTCCTTGTCGATATCGCGGTGAATGACCTCAATGTCAGTGCCTGGAGGCCACTTCAACCTTGCCAGTTCCTCCACCATGCTTGCACTACGGTGACGTCCGAGATGACAAAAGCAATTGACCACCACTGTTGGACCATTTTCATTGTCCGTAATACTTCGGTCCGCATGTATTGTCGTCGCATCCCCCGTGTCGTCTTCGTCCGATGTTGGATGTTCATTGTCGTGTGAATCGGCGTCTATGGAATGTTCTGGTTCGGTTTCTCCCCGACCTTGTTGGATTTCGTGCGTTGTATCGGCCTCTTTGTCTGCTCCCACACCCACCTCTGCTCCCTCGGCCTCGCCACATCCTAACTTCTGAAGTCTTTCAATCTCTCGCAAGATATCACACCGGATGGCTTCCAACAAGGCAACAAAATCTTTGTTGTCCATCAAGTGATCCCGCAGCTTCTTTGACCTTCCGTCCATATTGCCCCGAAGTTGCCGCGGAGGATTTGTGACATTTCGCATGTCATATCGCAGGGGTGCGGCCGGCTTTAGGGGACCATAATGGGCGCCAGACGAGTATATTATTACTCTCACCATTTTCCTAGCGCCGTTCCTTTCAGAAGGGTTCGATAAGGCTATCGCTTGTCGGTAGGTATTGAAAGAAACGGATTCTGCTTCTTGGTATCGTGTTTATTATTTGGTTCCTTGGCGCTGTATCCCTTGGATGGGACCGGACGGCCAAAACGCACATACCAGGTTACCAAATGGCAATGTCTTTATCAAACGATCGAAAAGGAGTTACTCGCGACATTGATGATACTTCCACCCAACGGAACCGCTCTCGGTGCGGAGTTCGAGATTTATCCAACAAACCTCATCAGAATCGACCCTTCCAACGTCGTTTAACAGCATGTCTTTGATTACCGTGCTATCTATGTTTGGGAGCCTTGTTGCAGGCATAGTTGTAGCAGTTGGACATCACTTCTTTTATCTCAACCATGATGGACACATTGTCGGTACCCCCACAGATCAGGAATGGGTTCTACGAATCGGCGCGGGCCTCACATTCCTTGTGCGATTCTTTTATTCGATTTCTTTGGGCATAGCTCTTGTGCAACTTTTCTGGGGTTCGTTCCAGAATATTTTCGGGATAACAATGGGGACTGCGGATCGGGCATTTGAGATCCGCACTAGTCCAGCGGCACTCTTTGATATTGGTTTCTGGGCATTTAGTCCCATGATGGTATTCCACGCAATCGTTTACTGGTATGCAATCACAAAGAATGAAACACAGTCAACGAAAGGACGCGACACGATTGCTGACGAATGTGACATGTAACGGTGTAGGCTTTTACCTTTGGCGCTTGTGATCGCTCCTTCGTCTTTGACAATCACTCTTGGGAGGAACTCAGGCGGGTCTGAACTAGTATACGAATATCACAGGAGAAATTTGTTCATTGCATACCTCATACCTGGCGTGCTCGTCTTTGTTGGCTGCATTGTTGGTGTTATCAATATCGTGGGATCGACAAGGGCATACTCGAGCACACTATCCACTGTGATACGTACTTCCAGGAACGAGGCGCTAGACCAAGCCGTCCGAATCACCGATCGCAGTGGCGGGAGTCCGCTACCAAAGCATTTGGCAAGAACAAAGGTCCGGCTAGCAACCCTATATGGAACTTCTGTTGCCCTTGATGGCGAAAATTTTGCCATCGAGGTTGTTGGAACCGCCTCTGGCTCTGGGGGTCGGATTGGCGGCGGAACTCGGTCTGAACCTCATGCGGGTGGACTTCAAGAGGTGGATGGTCTCGAGAGAGACGGTGAGTGGATAATTTGTCACCAATCTAGGCCCAATGCGGCCCCTGTGCACGTGGAATTGCGCGAGTGAAGGACCGATCGGTACTACCTGTGAAAAGTTAATGACTGGGTTTTGGACGGCAGGCCTTCTGGGAATGACCTGGCTAATTCCATGCATCTGCATTAGTTGATCTATATTTGGACACTAGATAGCTATGACTTTCAATGTCGTTCTGGGCGTTTTAAGTACCTGCGCAGTAGATCAGGTTAGGATCTCGCATTGCACACCAACTGGGATATTATTTTGGAGTCTGAATGGTGACAGTGATTGCTTCCATGTACAGACTGGGTGTAAGAGCATAGCGTTCCTGAATTGATCCTTTAGCCGTAGCCGCAGAATGGGCCAATGGGCATGGGTATATGTACTGGTAAGACATCTTCCTCTGCTACCCGTAGTCGTTTAGGATACGATTATACCGCTCAATGTCTGGCAACAGAATGGGATACGAAATTTATTCTACCAAGATTGAGCTGGATGAGTATAGATTGATGTTTAGGTACCGTATCATCTATAATTGGAATTGTTCAGGAATGTATCCGATCGAACGCATAGAACACGGTCCTACGGCATCCACATGATCATAAAATGGCCCCTTTGTCGGTCTAAAGATAGATCCATTCCGCGCCCGCACAAGACTTTGAGGCCGCATTTCGGATACGTGGTTACGTAATAATATAATTATGGACGGAAGTATCAAGCCTAAGATCCAGACACAGTAGCATCTAGATCTAGTTTACGAGAGAACTAAGATCCTACGTTAAGTTGCTAGATGAATCATAATATAATAGAAGCCAGACATGCCCTACAACCCTGAAATTTAAAAGTCAGAAAGGGGGAAGTACTGTGCGGCTATATAATATGGAAGACTCCTACACCTAATCTTATAAGCTAAATATGTATTGACACGGCATCGATATTTGTACGTATATCAGATTGTCCAAGGGGAATACACATGTCCAAAGGATTGATAAATTCATATAATACCTAGCCTCGAATCCAGAATACTAAGCATTCGGAACGAGCACTCTAAGATCGTCCCCGCTATATGAGTCCCTACTTGAGTAATGAACCGGTGAGGACACATCCTAGGACAGGACTCAACTCAATGCAAGGCCAGGATAGAATCTCGAGGCTGAGCTGTTTCTGTGTTGGTACTGGTGCATGGTGCACCCGCGAATGACCCATGGCCAGGGCGCCCAGACAGACTGTGTAACAGAGCCAAGTCGCTTGGCAGATGGAAGAAAGATGGAATACTTCGAGTTCTGGTTAGACGCGGGAAGCCAAAATCAAGCTGCCGCCACAGGGTCTGGATGAACTGTATGTGCAAGTCGTCGATCCTCGAGTAGGCGTTCATAGGAGGTACCCAACCACTTGAAGTGATGATTCAACCACATGTAGGTGGGTGCGGCATATGCCGTCTCTAGTTCTACTGGCCCTCTGCACATGTCTACAATTGCAACCTCTACCTCAGCCGCAGTCGCTAGTCCCTGATCCACTTTTGTCTACATTTTTATTCGGATAAGAAATGAACCCTATGGAACACATTGATGCAGAGTAGACGATCGGAATACACCAGTGCTTTATCTCGTGAGTCAATGAGGGCCGATATCAGATGAGGTCTGCATATAGACCTACACATGTGTGTAAAGGATCAATCTCAGCCGTTATCTAAACGTTATAAACTTCCGCCATATGCACGCCCCTTGAGTCCATATGGCATCCTTTGAGGATGGATTTTGTCTTTAAAAGGGTTACGTCAAGCCGCCATCATGGGGCTGGTTGCTGCAGGGGCTGATAACGACCACTCAAAGGCCATCTTGAATGCGTCTTCGGACCAGGTAAATAAGCGAAGCTACAGCGCCCTACAGGTACCCCCTCTAAAACAAGAAACTGCCACACACACATGCGCACCACTAGACAATTTTGCCTGTCCTGCGTCCTGTGGCTCACAAGACAATATACCTTTTTTGGTGAGAACCTCCTTAATATGGGAACAGAAGCTACCGTTTTTCGCCTAGGTTTTGCGCAGGCTTAGTCTGCCTGACGAGTCCATGCCCATGGATAGCCATGGTCCCACGGGGGCAGTTGGAATGTTAGTATGATGTTGAGTCGGGTAGATAAGGGTTCCCGATCCCATCATGCAATTTTTTTTTTTTTCCATCCTAGTATTTTATCTCTCCTATGAGAAGCCTATTCGATCATACGCTTGGAAAACCACCACAGTCATGTGCATCCAAGATTTCACACTATACCACTGCGGTTGCCAGAGGAAAGGCAGCCTCCGAGTGTGTGGAGAGTTCCAATGTAGTCATATCAAGGACATTGCCAAACGGGTACCGGATTACTGTAGTAGTACGTCACCCCCCTTAAATTGACCACCACCGGGGATTTTTCTCATTTTAATTCCTAAATGCTGGTATTGATCCGTATGGTCAATTGTCGAGAGGTTTCGAATGCTGCGCTAACGATGTAACGATATTTCTAGCCTGCCAAGCGAAACTAGAACAGGGGATCGAACTCCCTCCTCGAAGAACCAGCACTATCAAAAAGATCAAGAGAACTTTGAGTATGCGGACCCAAAATCATACGAAGAGCAGCGATAGGCGTAAGGGGAGCATTAGTATGACCCCAGAGGATACCGAATGGGTGAACCCTTTCAAAGATCCACTCTGAACCCATTCCTTTTTTTCCCACATGAGGTCAGCTTGGACGGACGGACTTCGAACTTCGGACACTTCTCTTATGTTAAGCTCTTACTGCCCATGGCTATTGAGACCGTGAGGTACGAGTTTTACTGCTTCTTTTGCCTGGGGCACGGGTTAGGCGGGTCTTGACACAGAAATCTGCTTCATGTAATTCGAAATTCGATGTATTTAGTGCGTATTTGCGAATCGCAGCCGGGATTAGAAATCGAACTTTTGACTTTCTTAAAATTAGACTGACCACTTTCTTGGCCGGGGGGTTCCCATACGTAGGAGGTCGGAAAACCTAAAATTTAAGGCAATACACACGGTTTCGTACGAGGCCATGTGTATATTGCATGGGTATTGCTCTTCACGACCGTTAGCCTGATATATCGACCACTTCGCCGACATATGTACGTGAACCATTCGGTCTCGACGCGACTCAGCGGGCAATAATGATGGAGGGAAGATACAACATGTTCAACACATCTGATAGTTCCCTGCCCCAAATATGGATTTGATTAATAAAATTCTTTAGATCGATAATTTGCATTAATACGTCGCTAGAGAGTGGTATACAAAATACAATATATACAATGCTATGCTGTTGCTACCTTCAATAAAATTCATTCCCGTTGCAAGTTTAAATCTAGCACTTTCCCCAAATACGCCAAGTCCCCGCGGTCAACCTCACCTAGGGGAATTTTGATTTGATAATATTACAAATGTATTCATGAACAAGAAAAAAGAGGTAAATGAAAGACGAGAATAGACAGAGATGATTGCCATCGCAAAAAGAGATCCGTGGAATGTGGGATCTAGACACATTTGTAGACACGGTTATTGTTGCTATCGGTGTAGCTGTATGCACAGGTTCCACCACAGCATCCCTCTGGGTGGTAGATATCGCAAGTTGTCGCGGATTCAGTGCAGCAATTCGGGGTGGAGAACCATTTGACACATTGTCCGGTGCAGCAACTATCGGGGCGGTCGAGTGAGCAAGCCACAATTCCAGTGTTGCAAGCCAATTCGGTGACCACCGTCTGGGTTGCTGTTTCGGTAAGAGTCTCGGACGCAGTTTCTGTAAGAGTCTCTGTCTCGACCGTGGTTGTAATTGTCGCGGTGGTTTCGGTCTCGGTAGCAATGGTTTCGGTCACCGTCTCAGCAGTAACTGTAGTGCTTGTGAGTGTAGTGTAGAGGATGGTGGTGACGATGGTTACAGGAGCAGTCTTTGTCGTGGTGAAGGTTTTAATGATGGTTGTAGTTTTGTAGACAGAAGGAGTAACTGTAGAATATTTTGTGGAGGTCTTCGTAGTCGGGACCTTTTTGGTTTTAGTGACAGTGGTGGTCCTCGTGGAGCATGGGCTGATGCGCTTGCAAGCAGAGGAGATCTGTGAAGGCTTGAGATCCTGGGGGAGATAAGCTGGGATCTTGAATGCATAGCTGTATTCAGTATTGCCCCGTTTCACAATACGAATGCCGTTTCCGTCCATATCAGCCATGGGCACGTTGGGCATATTGAAACGCTTGTGTTTAGTGCTACCGCTACTGGGAAGATAAGAAGTGGAGGTAAGAATCTGCACTTCTGTGGAAGTGGAAGTTTCCGTGATCGTGGCCGTGACAGTTTGGATGACATTAGAAGTGGCGGTGGCATATTCCGTTGAGGTTACGTCGCTGGTAGAAACAACGAAGATGGTTGAAGTCGAGGAGATAGTTGACACATCAGTAGTCGTAGCCAGTGAGGTCGCTTGTTTGGTGACGGTTTTCGACCCCGTCTTTGTGCGGGTGATCGTCACTGCTTTGGCGGTTTTCCCCTTAGTTGTGGTTTTAGTGTAATAACTACTGCATAGTTAGTATCGACGTCGCCTAGCTAGTCGAAGCCTATGTATAACCGAGTGACACTTACACAGGGACATTGACTGTCTTGGTTTTAGTGACAACCGAAGAGACTGGGAGGCCTAGGTACTTCCTGCAGAAAGACTTCGTATCCCCTAGATTCTGCGGTTTCTTGAACGAGGCTTCGATTTGGCTTGGAGAACAGTTGTATTTGCAATTGCATGAAACCTCGGGGTAAGGAGTCGCAAGGGCCGGGGTGAAAGCGGCAAAGGCGACCAAGGCCGCTGCTAGAAAAGAATGTGTATCAAGCCGCATTGTTTTTTTTTTGTCCTGGATCCAATATATATTATCCTTGGTTTCAATCTGGATTTGAAAGACCCGAAGACGATCGTTGCTAAGAAGGGCAGATGGGGTCGGAAAGACTGAGAATCTCGAGGGGGGGTGGCCATTTTAAACTGACGGTTGACATGGTCTCATATATCGTATTACGGTCTCCTATATTAACATGGTATTCATATCCTGCATCAACCCTTTGAGGACTATGCCCATTCCTCTTCTGCATCGTGTATTTTCACGAGAATTCCGTTTGCCGTTCCAGAATCGGATCTAGTCCCAGCCGTAAAATTAATCGCAGTGGTCAACTGGATTGCCCATGTCAGGGAGCATGAATACGTGGTCCGCAGCGACCCTAGACTAGTGACTGGCACTGTTTTTAGGCCTCGAGAACGAGTCAAGCGCTCAAAATTGTGAGCGCCCTTTGCACGCCATACCCGGCAAGGATAAGCCTAAAAAAATCGGAAAGCTTAAATTATGGGGAATTGGCCCTTTGTGGAAATGAGGCAAAGAATTCATGTGTCAACCGTCGCGCGGTTCCGAGTGGATTCAAAAGGGGCAAAAGAAGTTTTCCATTGGGTGTGTGTCCCGTGTCTACGCAAGAAAGTTCGCAGGGCTCGACGGCGGTGTGTTTTTTTTGCCGTTCTTTCCGGCTTCCTTTCATTTATGGAGGTATTTGAGTTGCATTGGGTCGCCCAAAAACTACTATAACATTCTGATATTATAGTTGCAATTGCCGCACTTGTATTCTTACCATCACAATTAATACAACAGCGCTGGACGGAATATTATCACGGCTTGCAATTGGGGGAAATGGTTCATGAAAATTTTGTCCGGTGTTGGAGGTTGAGATTTTAACTAACTCGAATGAGCGAGGGGCATGCTTGTTTGAGAATGTCGTCCAAACGGATTCGAGGCTACGTCCAAACTGCCCACAGCTGCACGCACGAGCCCGCGCCGCCGATGTCAAACCTATTCCCTAAATGCATGCACGGATAGTAAATCCCAATGCGATGTGACCCTCCGGAGCTGAAGTGACCAATTGAATCTTTTCCGGGAACTTCCATCGCATTTTCGGCGCCATTCGGGTAAATATCACGTCGAAAGCCCAACCCGGCCATATTGCCTGAGAGAAACACTGTGTTTTGAAGGGTGTCACCAGGTCTATATAATGTAGGACTGAGCCCAGATCTGGGTTTTCAGCTTGCACTTAGAATCGAAACCACCTTTCAGCTTTCTAGCGCGGGGCTGGCCAACTAGTTTCGCTGCCAGGCACAAGAATTCGAAATCGACTGTTCCAGTTCAAGCCGTATCGGGAAGTTGGGTGGTAAAAGCAACCATGAAATTGCTAAGCGGGCCTTGTAAGGCCGTTACCGAGTTATTGGAATCTGTCTAAGGACGTGCCGTCTAAATACGTATGGCCATGTCATAAATTTCATTCCGATATGATAGATTGAGATTATTAAACATAAGTTTTGTTTTTCGCCTTTCGAAATTGATAGTACACGAATTGAATATCAACAAATTTCGGGGAACTTCCCACGAAAAACCTAATGATTCCGAACCCGTCGCCATAAATCATAATTACAATTTGATATCCAAAGTCATCAAACCCTCGAGCCTCGAGAGAAAAAACCCCAAAAGAATCTCTTTCCGGTGCATTTTGAGAACAAGCACATACATGGCAAACACCCACAACAGCAAGCCGGCCAGCTGGTCGACATGATACAATACCAGACCGAATTGGACGTGTGTTTTAACCGTGAAGCGAATGCCGAATCGTCCACCCTTTCTACGTGGTATGTGTATGTTTCCTTATCTCCTCTGATGGTTTTTGCACTATATTTTTTGACGTATTCCATGCTAGGGGGGGTTGACGGGCAGGGCGAAGACACCCCGGACTCCAGGTCCCCCTCCGTTGTGGCTGACCCATCAACTGACATTTTGTTGGTGGGGATTCGAGTATTTGTGCAATTATGCACACGTAGTACTATGGTGGATATGCTTTAGTGTGATTGATTCCCACTTGTGATCCGAACGTAGGGATATAAGTTGGTGTCGTGTAAAATTGTGAATTAGAGAAGTGACTACAAATTTCTGGAGGGGCGAACATTTAAAGGGAAAAAAGTTTTACTTCAAGGCTCTGGGAACATAGAAACGTGGAAAATAGTTAGTCACAACCGATAAGAGGGCTTTCTGGTAGATCTGCTCAGGTTATAAAGTGCGCAGCAATCTCAATAGATAGACGCGTGAGAAACGCCATGATCAATCAAAATCGGCGAAAGAGGTCAATGCCTCATGCGGCTTCTGGTTATAGCAAGCCCTCTTAAGAGGCGGAACGGCACATAATGACAGCTCGGCTGACCAAAAGTGCAACTGGGCTGATGTCATACATACAGCTAGCCAACTTCGAACAAACACGCAAGGGGCTTTTGAACTATGTCTGGAGGCTTTAAATACGAACCTATCGGTAACATTGCATAGCTAGGTGAGGATATTTTAGATGGTTCAATACATCGACTGAAGGTTTCAAAATGCTTCTTGCAAGAGTTCGTTCTGTGGTTTCACGAAGCCTGCATCATTGCACAAGTGCGCCAAGGCTACACACGTCCTGTTTGGGAGATCGCGACTCTTTTGGAAATATAACACTACCAACACAATTATTTGAGGGCCCCATTCGAATTCGATAATTTTATTCTCTCAAACTTCCCAAGGACCCTGAGACCATTCCGGTGGTATTTGCTTGGTCATACGGAAATATACTGCCCGGATTTTTAATAGAACCAGTATATCGTATCTATATATCAGTATGGTTGTCTACCTGCCCGGTACCATAAGACTGGGCATTCAGAGCCATTTTTTGTTGGACATGGGAACCTCCCTCCCGCGGCAACACAAACGAGACACAGCCGCTCGATATCCTTGCGATATTCTGTTTCTAGGACTTTTCCGCAGGGGCCACTTCGTAGCTTTCGACATCTAAAGGAGAGACAGTCGCTAGTTCTGTGGCCGCAAGCCCATTCGGTGTGAGTAGTTTGGTTGCACATGTTGGATTGATTATAATCTCTGCGTCTAGTGTATGTGTATATCGCACGGCCAGCGCTCCTAGAATTCCGCCTTCAGGGGTCTAGGCTCAAAGGACAACACCAACCAAAAAAAAGGTATATCGATGTTAATAGGTATTCGAAGCGTTACCATGGTACACCGTTGATTAAGATAACTAGTGGGTATTTCCTAAGGTAATTCTTTTGGCTGAATATTCCCACTAGTTCTGAAGGTATATCCTCGAAGATGCGAAACACGATTTCCTCTAGATATCGGTATACCCACAGCTAGGTCCATAAACCTACCTCAAGTGTGGCGCTCTAGAGATACTTGGGGACATAAATTTGAACGAACAGAACCCCCGAGTGTTATTGGTAAGCCCATATCCAATACTCTATCAATCAACCGGAATCTTTGCTACCAGAACGTGAAAATAGTGACAAATCGTCTCCCTCCCCCGTCCTCGCAACCTCGCGTTCACCCTCTGCCCCCTGCATCTGTTTCCCCTTCCCCTGCTCCCGTTCTCGCTGCCTCAATCGTTCTCTTTCCTGCTTAGGGGAGACCGTATACCCGGTTTGACACATGTGGCATTGACGTCCTGAGAGGTAAATGTTGTCTTTGAACTTTTTGCAGCGGCCTTTACTAGCGTCTCGGCAGTAGAACACGTGGTTGTCTGTGACCGTGTGCCAACAGGCGTAGCGGCGGACGTTACGGTGGCACATCGGTTAGATCTAGGGGTGTTTGTGGCCAAGCTATTGTATCTATGTATATTTCAGACAATGGAGATCTACGAGATAACTTGTTGGGGAAATGTGGATGTGGGTAAGAGCGTAGTTTCTGAATCCCTAGAAAAGGATAAGTGGAGTTTTGGGAATTCTGTATCTTGTATCGCCGGTACATTCATGAATGATATTAAATTCGCTAAGTTTTACTTTCATTATCATTACGAACCCAGCTCTAGTAAGAGATTATGCTTGTGATAAATTGTATAAGATCTTTAATCATCTAGCTGGAAGGTCTTCTAGAGGTGTGTAGAAAGAAAGCAACAAAATTTAGACGGTTGGTTTGGTGACGCTACTGTCCGTTCGATTTGCACGTGAAGACACCAGACAAAGAGTCTGTTTCGAAATCTGTTATAATGTTCTCAACCACAGACTATTACCGAACAACTCGTTAGCCCAGCCCACAAAGGGAAAAGGTGCACAATTAACAATTAGAGGAAAAAGGAAAATGTAACTTACGTATGTACCCGCGGTCAAGAAGAAAATTCCCACCAGAATCAAAAATATATTGAGTGCCAATGAAAGTTTTTCGGTAAACGTGAGTTTTTTGATCCATCCTTCACCGTAGTCTTGTTGTCGTAGGTTGATCCAAGCCATACCCCAGAAGATGAAGCCGAAGAAGCTGTTTCATTTGGGTCAGTGTTAGTTTTATAACCATATGCACTTTAAGAAGAAATCCTTACCTATCAAAAACACTACTCATCAAACCGAGCAAGTCTCCAAAGAATGGAATGACTTCTGCGATGATGAAAGCCAAGACCCATGTAACAAACAAGATACCAGCCCACACACCCCATCCGAGCCATGTGTGCTCGTTCTTATGTCTCGAGTTGTGGAAAATCCTGAAGAACACAAAACGAGCGGATAAAGAGGCGTACAGAACACCCAAGAAAATAATAGTGGGTACAGCAAACGAGTAAGCAACTTTCTTGTATGTTGTTGAAAGACTGCCGAATGCTGGGGCGGTGTAGTATTCGTTTCCAACGTAGACGTAAACAATGGATCCGGCGAGACTGAACACAATTATCTCTGCGATGGTAATCGCCCAAAGGGCCTTGGGAAAGTCCTTGGGGTTTTCCATCTCTGCGATGAAACTAGGTAGAGCGATTTGTCCGATGAATGTGTAGCTGATATTCAAGAAAGCGCCCATTGCCGCCACAAAGGTTGTCCCTGGCTTTGCAAATGCATCCCATGTTGGCTCGATCCCCTCGATATATTTGTTTGGGTGTTCCTGGATTGCTGCGAAGATGATGCACAGTAAAACGGCGATAAATGTAAAGAAGGCACTACCAGTTGCCAAGTGGCTCATGCTTGCGAATGTCCTAGGCATACTTAGTACGAAGCATACAAGGGTGGTGATTACGGCGAATACAATTGTGCATTCGGAGTGATCGGTAATTGTATTCAAATATTTAGCTCCGACAAGAACGTGGAGGGCTTGAATAAAGGTATTGTTCAAGATAAACGCCGCTGCAGTCAACCACCACGCAATCTCGGAGCCCCAGAAGAGCTTCTGGCCGATATCGCAAACATCGCGGAGTTGTGGGTTGCGCAGGCAGAATTGCCAGAGCACCAGAGAGGTATAAAGGACACTGGCGGCAACGGCAATTGTGAGGATTAAACCTGGGACTAGGCCGAGGACGGCGTAGGAGTATGGAAAGGAGAGGATGGCGAGACAGATATATTCCGAGAAAAGGAGAGCGGCAGTCTATAATTTGAAGATATATAGTTAGTTAATTATTTGGAGTAAAGACTGGGGGTCCCGTAAGTAGCCTAACCTTCTGCCACGAGCATGTCCGATATTTGATAGCCGCATTCGCTTCCTCTTTAATTTGCAACGCTACGAGGTCAGACCCGGAGTCGCCGTCCGATCCTGTTCTTTCGAGATCTTTGCTATCCGCGTTGACATCGTATGACTTCTTTCGCTCTTCAGCGGGTGCGAGAGTGGCAGTCACAGCCATTTTCGAAGACGCACGTAGAGAACCCTGAGATGAGGGAACAATTGAAGCATGAAATGACGTCGGCGCCGATTTAACCTGAGAAAACCGCAGGTCGCACAAAGTTCCCCCTCGCTGACTAGAGTTTGTCGGTTGCAGGCTAACTGGGTGATTTAAACTTCACACTCGAGGCTCTTAACCTCTGTTTTTATACATTATCGATAAGCAGAGGTGATCTGCCGTTCCAATTTTTTCTTTCTTTTTTTCTTCTTTCTTTCCACCTCGTCCCAGGCAGCTGGCAGCTTCGTACGGGCACGACAGGGGGATCACAGAAAGCACCCAAATGCTCGAGATTTTAGAATGCAACATTCCGGAGGCGATTGACGTGCGCGTCCATTGGTCTCTGTCATTGGTTGAAGCCTTCCCAGATTCACGTTAAGATTTCATGTCGGCGGCCATGTGCATGCTTGCCACGATCGCTCGCTCGGTTGATGAACCTTAACTTGGTCCAAACACCGATTTTTGAACGCATTGAAGAATTCCATCGCAACATGGTGGGTTGACTTTTCCGCACCCGCGGATGCTCGAAGGAGGCTATCTACAGGGGACCCTAGACCAAGACCTCCAAGAAAGGTCCCAAGGTGTGGCTCCGCATCTTGTTTCTGGTAAGCTCACTTGGCCGATATCTTATCTTGCAGTGGGGGTCTGTGCTATAAATTTTTATAAAGCGGGTTAGATCCGGTTACCGAAAGGCCTGCAGAGTGGTGTGTCATTACGTACTGAATCCTGGACCTGGGGAAGTTTTGCTTGCGGTCGTATTTTTGTTTGAGACTTATGCACATTTGTATGAAGACGTGATTCTGGGATTTTATGGTGAAATGCACCAGCCCGCTAAAGTCATTCGCTAGTTGGGAAGGATTTCCTGGGATTTAGGTTCGGCGGGTCCGAATTCTGTGGGGGAGAGTGGGCCTACAAGCATGTAGGCAGCCGGGGGTCAGCGAGCTATCGGCCGAACAACACGCAAAATGCAACATGTTACTGGCCTCGAGACTAATATTACCCCCTACGTCAAGTAGTATGTCAAGGAGCAGGCTGAAAACACGTCAGTACTTTCACAACGAAAATATAATTTCATCTAGTAAAACTTGTATGAAAGGGGGCCCCCGAGTAGTTTCCTTTACAATTATTATTACTTTTTATGCTAATATCTTTATTTATATAAGCATAGTTGGAGTTAGCGCTGGTTTTATGCAATTTATATTACTCAGTAGAATATGTAGATTTGATGTAGCTAACAGAATTGAATTAGGACTAAAAGTAGTATAATAAAAAAATAGGAGGTCGAAGTTTAAATTTGGCGGTCTTATGCCATAAAGCTCTTTTGATATTGACAGGATTGCATGAATATACAGATATATACCAAAACATCCAAATCAAATCTTCAATCCGATATCACAGCAGAGGTCGTCTTTGTTTCAATTCACTGCCTGCAAAATGTTTGTTGCGGTGAACTTCTGAACGTTCGTGATATGATACCCGCCTAAATCATTGGCCCAACCAAAAAGTTTGACCCCTTTGGTCTCGGCAGCTGAGGCACAAGCTGGCTGACCCATCCAATGATCGCCGGCGCCTCGAGCGTGATTCTTGTACCTGTCGCTGTAGTTTCCATTTTGGTCTTTGCGCTCGATTTATCTTGACTATGACTTCCGCTGAGACTGAAAGGGCCGTAGCCAATCTTCACTTGCGCATCCGTATGGGATGACTCGACGGCTTCCTCAAGAGCGGTAGTATCGCCGCGGAATTCGAGCTCCACGTTACTCGCGACAATGAAAGAGGTCGGGTAGGACGGGAAGTGGGGGTATTTGGCAAGAGCCTTTTCATTCTTTTGATCAATGAGCTTGTGCAAATCTAGCGCGCCCGGGGAAATGGCAACGTCAGCGCTTGTGTTGAGTTCTGGGTCGGTGAAGAGTTCGCCGTGTAGCCACGCTCTGTCGATAGTCACAAGAAGAGCTTCGAATTTTATGTCGACGTTGCAGTTTGAAGTGGCATTGGAAGCTTTCCTAATCGTGGAGATTAGTAAGCTATGTTGATTGTGACAACCGTCATCATAGGCCGATCGTAAAACTTACATCGAAGCTTCGGAGTGGTTGAAGCTGGCCGATGCACTCCACCACCATCCACTTGCACTGGCACTCGCAGACGTGGAGGACGAAGATGATTCTCTCGAGCTCGATTGCGACGAGGCAGAGACACTCAAACTGATCTTGTATCAAGTCAGTCCAGAACTTATTGTAAATTCATGCCCACGTGGGCAAGGAGTTCCGTCCTTACCTTGGTCCACTTGCTTGGCTCAACACCGTTCGTCTGGGAGGTGGCTACCCCATTGCGTGGTATTCCGAACTCTGTGAAATTATTATATCAGTCTATGCATTCTTGCTGGCACGTCTATCTAGGAGATACTCACTGGCATCAGCGTACTGGTCGTCGGCCCCTGCGTAGTTAGTCGCTACGAGTTCCCCGCTATTCGCCTGGCCGGGTTCTTTAACGTCTTTCTTAACAATTTCGGTGATCGCGGGAGCCGTGGAGCTCGACTTGTAAAACTCCTCAAGGCCCTTCTTAAGCAAATCAATCTGGCTCTTGACATCACTAATCATATTGTTGATCCACAAGACCTTCTCTTTCTTGCTCTTGTTGGACAAATCAGAGGCGATCTTCTTGTTCTTCTTCAGATTTGCTTTGCCATTCGCCTCGAGGGCGGCCTGTAGAGCCTCTTGTTTCTTCTGTGCCTCTTTTGGATTCGCAGGAATTACGTTCTGTGCATCGTAGAGCTCTTTATAGGCTTTATTGAAGGCTTTCTCCTCCTCGGAAAGTTCCTGGCTGGGTGGGGCAACAGGAATAGCACCTGCACCTGAATTGCGGGATAGCTGAACCGTGTATATATTGCGTAATAGCCGAATCATCGCATTGCGGAATAACTGGGCCATGCATTGCGGAATTAATAGCTGAACCGGTTGCCATGTTCTCGGCCTGTTTTGCCAATGAATTATCGATTGAAGTGGTGGCTATGATTTTATAGTGTAGAATTGTCTCGTCGTAGTCCTTATAAATGATGGTTGATATCCAGTCAGTGCAATAATTAAACCAATCTTATTTTGCTAGATATCCCTGTACGCAGTCTAGGTCCGAGACCAATTTTACTACATCTTCATCCCTATCGGAATTGTCAACGTTAACGTTGCGTCTAAGTTACGTTTAGGACTCAAATAAAAAGCGATATATCCAGTGCTCTACACTCTTAAGGTCTTTCGGACAACTACGCAGTCACACCTAAAGATGCAATCTATAGGTGACAATCCGTTTGATAAATGGTATCCCAACGACGACGGAAGTAAGTATTGTTTTCTACTTTAGGTAATAAGATAAAGTATTGCTAATGTTCGCGCTAGTTTCTGAAAAGGGTTGTGTACTGATGGCTATTGGCCGCGCCATATACGCCAAAAAATAATTCATCCCGTATGCGTACAAGTTAAAGGGGGGTGGGAGGGTTGGGCACAAGTGGAATTGGCATGCTGTCTAGCTGAAGAGGGGTTTCAAGAAGGCGGCGGCAGCGCCGTCATTGTTGATCGGGAGGTACTGATTGTAGGTCAAGGAACGGGCAAAAACAAATTGGTGGATCTTGAAATATCTACTGAAAATGCCTGCGGGGTCGAATTGAAGTGTCAATCACTCAACAATTCTAAAAACTTTTTGACCAATGTAGTGAATGATCTAAATAAAACTAGGGACTATAATATTGGGCAGACTGGAACTTTCAAAAGCGGGTGTGTCGTTGGTATTTGTGTGAAAGACGCTCATAACTTCGAGAAACTTCTAACCGAACATGGCTTTAGCGCAGCGAAGGTTAAGGATTGCGAGATAACAATTTTCATAAGCTATTTCGTCGAATGACGCTCTAAGAGTCACCACGGAGCAAGTCAGAAATACCCCAGATTAGGGTGAATTTGGGAGAAGAAGAGGAGGAGAGAAACGGACCCCTTGCTTTTTCGTCGATTTTTCGTCAAGCTTTTATAATCAACAAAGTTTTGAATCCACATGTACTAGTCTCTCCTCTCGCAAAACTTGTAGATAGATATAATGTATCTAGGATTTATACAAATTGCCGACTCTGTCGAATTCTTTAAAATTCTTTAGTAAGGCCTAAGGGCCAGTCCCAGACATAAACACAAGCCGTGTCGCATTGGCTGTGGTATGTGTAAGAGACAACGTTACTTACTATTTTGTGAGTTTTGATATTTATAAAATCTGATATTTTATTTATTTGATTCAAGAAGTGTCTTCAGCATCCCGAAAAATAGGGATTCCATGTGCGTTATTTTAATATACAGAAAAGAAAAAAATCTCGATATCGGAGTTTATACATTGCAAGGCCAATATTGATTTCAAGAGATTAAGTTACTCTGATACCCATTTCATTGTTGTATGTTCCCCTATAAGCTCCATTCTTCTTCTTTGGGCCTGTGCCCGAAAACGGAACCGAACGGGATGAACTTTAAAGTCTCTCGTGGGAAGAGAGCCTGAGAGTATTGGGCTGGAAGAATTTGCATTAGTATTGAGTAGATATCAGGTGGAATTGAGGAAGGCCTGGTAAACTGCCGGAACGTTGAATATTAGCATACTTACTTGCACGTGTCAGGATCGCGATGGCGTATTCGCAAATGTCAACAAAAGGGACCTCATTCCAACAATAATAACGATGATCGGATTACTCCGAGCTGTAATCGTCCTCAAAGTCTTCCGGCGTTGAGATACTGCGCAGGAAATTAAAAAACCTCGCCTCTTGTTCGAGGATTTTTTGTATGTCTTTGTTGGAATAATCCACAATGTAAGGACCTCGTTCGTCTGCCCCATCGTTGCCGTAATGCCTGCCACCACTACTACCCTCACCGGCGTCGTGAGCAGGATCATCAAAAGAAGAGCCTTCCGGCTCTTGGGTCCTTGTGCGGTTCTCGAGGGTTGAATCCTTCAGATCGTCATTTCTGTTCTCTGACTGGGGCGTGCTGAGCCCCGTGGACGTCAGCGTACTCCAGAGGTGTCTGTGCCAGTACAAAAGGACCGGTGACGGCAAAGGATACTGTTCCGAGTCCTTAGTCGTGATTCTGATCATATCTCCATCTTTGATGTCACGGCCAGACGTTTGAATTTCTCGCCTGGGTAGCTTGCCTTGCTCAAAGATAAATTGTTTTTCGACATCCTGATTGCTGAAAACACGAATACGCCCGACCACGAAATCATCTGAATAGAGGCCTATCTCTACGTCGAGATAGTCATGACTACCTTGTGTAAGTCGAATTGGGATCAACGATATCTTCCCTTTATCGAAGAAGGTATGTAGAGTGGGGAAGATGCTTATCCCGTTTTTAGTAGTGTGAACACCTTTCTCCTCAGACCAGAGCTCACTAGCCAAAAGTTCTGTGTTTGTGGTTCCCAGGAAAATTTGGAGGAATCTCCACGTCAAAGCCGTTGCGGAAGTTTTCGGATTAAGGGAGGAATGAGGGAATATGTACGCGGTCTGCTGATTGTTGGAAAGTGGCCCTCCCGTGATGGCGCAAAATCCTTGTTGTCTAGACACACAATCTTTCCCAAATACTCCCGATCTCGAGAAAGAGCTCGCGGGAATCCAAGCAAGATTTTCTTTAAGTCCTAAGACATTGAGAATGCAGAGACCTGTTCAACTCTTGGCTGTTAGGTATTCTGCCTTCCAAGGAACAAGGGCGTGGGATTCTACCTAATGGGTTATTGGAAGGATTATCGAATGCCACAGGTATATTTGGCTCTACTTCCATCTCTTGTAATTCGGCGATTCTCCCTCTTCGGGTGCCAGATGGGGATTCTATCTCAGTATTGCTCCCCAAGGGGCTCTGAGGGCGGCTCCCTTGGCGGCTGCCAGCGGGTGTTCTCTGAGGGGTTGTTACAGTCGTTGCTGGCCGCCCACCCCAATTTCGCAGATTTTTTAGGGCGATCTCCGACAAATGAGCAAGTTCTTTGAGTTCGAAGATACTCAACTTGTCAAAAGTTTTGAAGAGCCCTTCATTCGTAGTGAACGCAAGTACTCCCAACAAGATCTCCTTGTCGCGGTGACTCAAGAGGCGTTTGTCGTTGACAGCTTTGAAGATTTTGCAGTAAACCAAAGCCTGCTTCTCGCGCAGGGGCTTGAACGGCGAGGTCAGGTCTTTTGAGGTCGACATTTTTGCGAAAGATGATCATATAGGTTCTCGAATCGAGAGCCCAAATTTCCTGAAGCTGGGGGTTGTGGAATTGTTTTGTTTGGTGAATAAGGTGGAGAGAGGAAGAGTTTTGGAGGTTGGGGGAAAGTTAGAGAATTCGAGAAGAGCGTGGAAGTGGGTGAAAGGATAGGAAGAAGCGCGACTGTTAATTAACTCAGGAAACCAAAATTGATCCTTTCCCATTACAAACACATGTACGCACTTCTTAATTAGCCACTGGGTCCTGATATATATTCTTCCGCACCTCCTCCCTGAAGCCCTTTTCTAAAGACTGAGGTTTGCCGTAATAGGCTCGGCAGACAGCTATATAGTAGAGCCAAAGCAAAGGAAGCCACCTACATGCCATGGTAAGAGCGAAGAAAGGGAAGCTACATGATAAAACCAAGGAAAATGGAACTAAATGATGAGAGTGAAGAAAAGGAAACCACGAAACTGAAACAAAGAAAAGGGAAAGCCTAAAATGCCGGTCCTGCAGTACAGGAGTATGCAAATTGATATTGGTGTTTTTTATATGCTTTGCGCGGATGCGTGACGTTGTGCAACATGAGAGGCACCGAAAGCCTCGGATCTCTCAACTAGATATGGTGCCTCACGTCACACATTTCCCCGATTGCAGCCTGTGAGATCAGTGGAGAGACTTGTCCTTCTTCTTCTTATCCTTCTTGTTCTTCCTATTTTTTTTATTTTAAAAAAGGGCTTCTCAGTCAAACCCACCTTCGGTGGCTTTTCCTTCAAAACCCTTTTTCAACTGATGATGTTTGCGGTCGTCACCGAGCCCTCCTAACTTTAATCTATAATATAATAATAATAAAAAAAAAAAAAAAAAAGGGAAACAGAAACAGAAATAGATAGCCTCGATGCCAGGCGGCCAACTTAATGAAAGAAATAGAAACACACAACGAAAAAGAATCCAAAATCCCAAATAGGCAACAAACTTCTTATTTAGATTTCCTTGGCACAAACATAGGGAGAACGGTACCAGAGCCACCACCAAAACCTTTTATGAAAGTGGCACCGCGTTAATTTAGTCCCTTCTGCTAAAGCAGTCGGGTGTGGGGAAGTGTATGCGCATATATATGTGCAAGCGTACCATGTATGTACATACATTACAATTCCAAGTGGGCTACGAGACAACATGCACATGTGTGAGTGCTTAAATTCCATAGGTAGCAATTAATTAAGCGAGACTTTTGCTAGGCTAGCTACTAGGATATCAAGATAACCTTGGTCTAAAGCGAACTCTACAAGCCCGGTTAATACCTACTATATTATATTATCTCAAGGACCAACTACTGCTGTAAAATTAAACAAATCGAGCTAGCTATATATTTTTATCTGGACTATAGTTTAGAGCGAAAACAATCCTGAAACATGGCCATATGGTCTCATTCCCAGACTTCAGGTTACGAGATTTCCGTTATATGGGCTTTGCGTATCTACATAGTATTCATACAATACTTGCCGTGCCAATGCGAGCATTATAGTGAAACGCTGCTAGGTCCAAGTGGCGAACCGAAAGCAAGGCCTAGTCGCCCCAACGCGTCCACTCGCTTTACGAAATTTAGTAGATGGGATTCTAAATTTCTTATACAAGCATGTGTTATTTTCTTTGTAGAACCCTCAACGTTTCCGAGTCGGACATGAGATTGAAAATAGGAAGTTTAGAAAAGGTGCGTTAAAAATTAAATTGGGGAGGGTTTAAAAAAAAAGTTCGAGCTTGCTTTTGTCCAGTCTTGGGTTGCAGACGCGGTCCACACCGCTCGTTGTCGTACTTTGTAAAACTAAAGTTTTAAAATATATTGATAGTCTTGACACTACAGCTCCGGAGATATGTTGACATGCCGAGACTGATGTTGACAACCTCGGAACTAACTAGAAAGCCTTTAACCAAATATGTTGATTTGCTTGGTTCAGTTGAGTTTGGCCTCAAGACCGAGGGAAACGTTGCCTCGTCCCTCAACTTGGAAGCGTCAAGTTAACTAGAAAGCTCTATGAAATTCTAACAAGAGTTCTCTATTGGTCTGCTCTGGACCACCCTGGGTGAGGCTGGGAACGAGACCAGTCTGCTCCTCTTTGTTAGAGAAATAACACAATATTATGCGAAACCGATCAAACGATAAGATAATGCAGCAAGGATGCGACAGGGGGGTTCATTCGCTCGATCTGTGCCAGCACAGCAATGCAACCACCCCAAAAAATCAATCTTGGTCGCTGCAACGATGGCGCAGTGCACCGTCCTGTACATACATGCATCTTCCAGACAGGAATTGAAGCTAGTGGTACTGCGAAAACGCACATACCACGAGAGCAATATGCTTGGATCATGGAGTCGGTGCAGAGGATGTTGTTTTTGTTGTATTTCGCAGACGTAACCAGCGGCGAGAGATGAGCAGAGGCCCGAAATAGGCGCCGGATGACATCAGCCGTAGGCGTGGAGGCGGAGGGGCAGCCTTCCCAAAGAGGAGATGTAATTGGGGTTTTTGGGGGTGTTGCCAACCCAACCACCCGACTTTTGGTGTAAACAAGTCGCAGGCCGCCGCATAGCAACGTGCCCAGACGTCAGCTCGTCGCAAAACTCCACTTTCCTCCGCCCAAGCTGGTTACGGAGCAGCGACCTCGAGAACCTCCTTCCGGGAAACCGGGATCCAGCCCAACGACTTAGCAACCGCCTCTATTCGCCGCCTGTGAGGGTCGTGGCTCTGTTGACACCACAGAATCCAGATTAATTGCGTGCCATCGCCGCTTCCAGCTGGAGACATTCTCAATCCACTCTCCCCATTCCCGTCTAGTCTCCTGCACCACATCACATCACCGCTCTCTTCCCTTTTCATCGGGCTCTTACGGCATCAACATCAACATCAGTCAATCAACATCGCGCTGCTGTCCGGCAGGGGGGCTGTTCGCTGCTGCTGTATCACGACGACAGTTGCATACATACATACATTCTTTCCTCCCGGGGCCTCTCGCTTGCGCTGCGCTTGTACCAGCCATAGAATTCATATCTCCTCCAACTGTCCGAGGGCGATTAGCTTCGCCTCTCCGACTCTGTCGTTCGTTCGTTCGTTCGTTCGGGACTGAACGCTATCAAAGATTGAAAAACGAGCAAAGGTGATACGCCTTTCGACATACGACATACGACTATTACGATATCCCGGACGGGACTGACTAAAGCCTGGCGAACGGCTTGCATATCAACTCGTAGTCCCTGTTTTCTCAGATAGAGTATCAAAAAAAAAAAAAAAATGAGAATATCATCGACTCTCCCCGTCCTTCTTTCGGCTTCCCTGGCCGCCGCAGTTCCACTGGTGGATCTGACAAAACGACAATACTGCGAGTCGGGATCAACAGTCTGTTCCATATACTGCTGTTTGCCCGGCGAACAATGTGTCTACGATTCTACCAACGACACCGGCTTCAATTGTAAGCCTGTCGGTGATCCAAACTACCAGGTTGTCACAGAAGCTGTCTTCACTTTCACTGTCAATCCAACTCCTACATTGATTGTAGTTAGCTTTGGTGGGGGTGGGGGTGATGTTACAACTCCCGTGCAGCCGGTCTCGACACCAGGGAATACCCCAGGAAATACGCCTGGAAACACTCCAGCTTATACTCCTGGTAATACGCCTGGAAATACCCCAACTGGAACTCTAGGGCCTCCTACCCAACCGACAGGTACAGTCATCGTCATCCCTGGAACAACCACTGGCTCCTTCATCACTGCCATTCCAACTGGTACCGGTGTTGTCGTTGTCCCCCTCCCTGTTACTGGTGGCGGAGGCGGTCTTACAGCTGGCCAAATCGGTGGTATTATTGGAGGTGTGATTGGTGGCCTCGGTCTTCTGGCTCTCCTTCTCTTGTGGTGCTGTCTCTATGGGGCGTGCGCTGCATTTGGTGGTCGAAGTTCCAACTCGAGCTCTGTTGAGGAACGTAAAACCTGGAAATCCTATGTTCCTTTGGCACTCGCTGGTGGGGCTCTTGCTGCCGGCCGCCATCGTCATAGCCATCACTCAACTACAACTATTACAACTGAGAAGAAAGGAGGCAGCCATGGCGCCGGAAAGGCTCTCCTTGGCGGCATCGGTGCTGCATGGTTGTTCAACAAGTTCTCAAAGGATAAATCAAAGCACGAATATCATCCACCAAAGTACCAAGGTGCAGTCGCTGGACACTATAGCAATACCGCCGGCACAAGTTCGTACACTGGCACTAGCTCTACCTCTACGACTAGTTACACGGATACCAGTAGCAGCTACTTCAGTCACTCATCGAGCAGTAGTGGGTTCAGGAGTAATGACTCTAGTGGCCCGCCACCGACTCGCCCCCCACCACCAAGGAGGTACAGATAAACAACCCTCTTGACTGGTGGATGGCGAGTCCGGGCTGTGGTCCGAGATGTACAAAATGTAGGAGAAGGTTAATTTCCCAGGCCGTTTATAATGCATTTAGAGAGCGGCCTGTCTGGTATTTTCCCTTATGTTAATTAAATGTTCTGGGTGGAAACTCCGGGTTTTACCCATTACTGCTGATATTTCTGTTTTTCTTGGTTTCTCATTAGCTTTTACCGATTTCATTCCGAGCGAGCCTTTGTTCTTCCGGCGAATAAGCAGCATCCCGCGCTGTGTCCCCGTTTCATGTTCCCGTCCAGACTCCAACGATCGATCTTGAACGACAATATTTACCGACCCCCTTTTCTTTACGGGGTCTTACGATTCTAGCTTCGACGGCACTTAGAACAGCGAACAATGTTCCCTATCAACCCAGCACCCCTGCGAGCACTTTATTTTAAGCTATCATCATACCTGTCCTACGCCAACATACCCAACGCCAAGTTTTTCATTTGTAACTCATCACGACCTTCGCGCCACGAAGACGTCATTTGATGACCTTTAATGTACATAACTTATTACGAACCGTCTATTCAATCCTATCACCGCCGCCGCCACCACCAATACGCTCTCCCAGAAACCCCCAAATCCTGTCTTTCCTTACTCCTTTATTCATCTCGATGGTTAGGAGTTCAGTGGAGTTATGAAGGCGTTATTTATGCGACTGAATATTACCCCCATCACGAACTATTACACAAAACACCAAAAAAAAACATACTGCCCATTCATGTATAGTTAGGATTGAATTTACGAATATATGGAACTCATAACCCAATATTTTCCCCTTGAATGTAAATGATGTGATGTAGATATGTAGCCAAATTTGACTAGGCCAAATATTCTTAGACTCTAGCCCGATAAGTAAACCACTAAACCACTAAACCAGGCGTTTACGGTATCCACAGGTGTCGCGATTACAAAGTTAGCGGTGAGGCGGGAGTACCGTGTGCTGACAATACGCTGTCGGAGCCCTATGCATACCGATATGCAGCGGTAGTTAAGTTAATCAATAGGCCTAAGCTTCTATAGCTGGCTGTCTCCTAACCAAACCGGGGCTCAAAGCCTTATTAAGCCTCTTGTGGGTTTGCAACACTCTACAACGCTAGGGGTTGAGTTGCGCACATATATATAAGGAAAGGGTGAACTGCACTGTGGTTTGCTCTCATGGTAGATGTGCATTAGTCTTCGAGGTCTAGGCGCGATTTGTAGACAATTGATTTCGTGACGTGAAATATGTGTGTACATGTACGTATAGTTTGAGAGGAGCGGTGTCGTTCTACGGAGAAGTTACCTGATGTTGGCTAGTCTGTCCGTGGGTTATGAATCCATGTCTATTCGTTGGTCGTTAGTTGGGTTAGGTTTCGTACTTTTATCTCCTTTGGTTGTCAATGGGTGCCTTGAATTTGGGATGGGTAACTACGTAGGAGATAAGGTCCCGACTCTAGTATTGGACAAGACCACTCTAATACCGGGTTTAGGATATAGATATTATTTTGACAGCTCCAGGGACTCTGGATCGCGGGATTAATGGTGGATTGCTGGACAGGGCGGAGGGTTTTATGTAATATGAACGGGGGGGATAAAAACCTGGTTACAAATATAACCGTTCGGGCGGGTTATGGAATTTTTCTGTGAAACGAGACGAAAGGATCTTCACGGGCAGTGATCCCCTCTTTTCTCCGGTGGCCTGTATTTCAATTTTTCTTCTTTTGTGGGGGGTTTGAAATTTTGTATTCGCGATTTAGGGCGTATAACGTCATTTCGCCTGAGTGCTACGGGGAATATAAAAAAATGTGTTAAATATGGGGATAACTCCATTTGGTGTAGATGGTGTGAACAATTGCGTAAAACTGCGAATGTTTTGGATTCTATGAAATGGTAGAAAGTAAGTAAGAAGGGGGTGAGTTTTTTTTATTAGAGTGGCCGGATGGCACGTTGTACAAATGTGTCTACCGACGGGTGGCACAGGCGCTCTCGCTTGAGTTAGTTCTCGAGGAAATTTCGAATGGATATAGGTGGTGTCGTAATCCTGTTTCGTTTTTTTCTTCTTTCTTTTGCAAGTTTCTTTTTTCTTTCTTTCTTTTTGGGGTGACGTTGATTGTTGAGTATGCACGGAATGTGTAGATATATTCGCGGAAGCAAGGGACAAATAAATTATTGACTGCGACTGTGATGGATCGGACTTGTTGGTTCTAATCTACAATCGACCTAAAAGCAAATTAAGAAAAAGTTTGTGATGACGATGTATTTGAATATCTTTCTGGGTCGGGTGTGGAGAAATATATGGGACGATACTGGGAATATAGTCTCCCGACCACTCTTTGTGCGGTCTGGATACGAGACCAGGTTTACCTAAGAATTTGAAAGGGAGGCACTTCCCTCCTTTCTTGGTTTTTAAACATTGTAAGTGGGTCTATTTTAAAAGTTATATCCGTAAGTGCTAATTAGGGAGCATAGATGCAGTGAGCCCAGTGAGCTCCGGATTGTTGTAGGTTAAAACCCATATGCGGATATATATCTCTTGAGTACAAAGTATCCACCCTTGCTATAGCGAAGGAGACCACTGGACGGAGCACTTCCTAATTCTGACCATGTCTTCCGCTACCATATTTACCAAAGGATCGAGGAGACAGATATTATATCGCCAACAGTGGAGTAGTTCCGACTAGTTAGGAGGGTGGAAATATGTAGCTTTTTTTTTTTTTTTTAGAAAAGATTATGATGTATGTACGCGAGAGAGATATCGGATCCACATCGTCGGGTCTAAATCTACATTCTGGTTGGATCGACATAGGGCGAATCGGACAATGACATACCATACCCCAGGTATGTTTATCATGCTTTTCTGCGCGCACCCTATGCGATCCTTTAGGAGTTCGTACGAAGGGAAAAAAAAAAAAAAAAAAAAAGGAATGCGAGTGCCCATACATGTACATACAATAGGCCTTGCAGCCTTTGGGACTTATAATTATTCCAGGGTTGAATGATAGAGATGGGTTTATTTTTAATAGATGGCTAGACCAACTCGGCTGATTACCTATTTTCTGACTAAAAGACACTACCTTTCTTTTTTATTATTTTCGACATAATATTGGCCCTTCGACGACGGGATACACTAGGGTGATATATTAGAAGTCCTTTTAAAAAAAAAAAAAAAAAAAAAAAATTTAGCCACCTAGCTAGGCACCCTACTTGGAAAGGAACTGGTTTAACGGTTGAATTACAAGAAACAAGCTTTGCGGCGCGTTGGATAAACAGAGGTGAATGTAATATTCTGATTACTTAGCTTGCGCAGGCATCACCATTCGCGGTCGTCGAGTCGAATCATGCAAGATTTTGGCCGTTGAAAGTGATTGGTTGTCCCGTCCAGAAAGCGAAACCGGCCAGGCTGATATATACGAGGAGACAAGGTCAGGGCCAGCCAGTAGCAGACAACACAAAAAATACCACAGGAGATTGACAAAAGAGGCAAGTCCCAAGACCCACTCAACACAAAAGGAAACAGAAACGCAGAAGTACTACTAGTCGACAACCCAATACGGACCCAATATCGATTCCCAAGCATTCCTCAGGAACGGCTCTCGTATTTGTTTTACGAGACGATATCCCCCCCTTGAACAAGACATCTCGCTTCCATCCCAGCACTTCCACCTAACTCCATCGACGGCTTCTCTCCCTTGCTCTTCTTGTCTATTCGCTAACTATAGTTAACTAGTATACCTACGCAGGCCTGCGTACTGGTAGACTTGGTAATTAATTAGTACGCTTCGAAGGCATCGAAAGCGGCATCGTCACATTCCCAGGCCTCCTCAGCGCACTCAATCTTAGCGAGCTGTTGATGGAGGGCTCCACAATCTGATCATTCATCTAACTACTTAGGTCTCCAACTGCTACACTTTGGGCATCCGTATAGAGCCTTTCGGTACCCGGTCTGGCATCGTGGCATTCTCTGAGACTGCTGACCCGACTAGGTGGGTCCTTGATGAATTGATCGACGAATATTCTTGCTCCAACATCCACACCAAGCTATCCAGCAGACCCTGGCATAATTGAGCTTCAGTTGTCGCCGGAATTATTCAGTAAGTAAGCAAGTGGAGCCGGGTACCCTGACCATCTGGCAGTGGCGAACATTCTTTACTTTCCGCCTGAACCATACCACCGGCCCGCGCAAGCATTCAAATGGTCTCATGGGAATATTCGTGCACACTCTCGCGCGTTTATTCGTTCTAGAACCCTGGTTAGCTGGGTGGTTCGAATAGGAAAAGGGAAAAAAAAGTGAAGTTGGTTCTGCAGGCTTAGGGCATCCTTTGCTAATCTCTCCGTCTGCCATGCATGGCTGCTTCCTAGGCACCCTCGTTTACCCTTATTTGATCTTCTATTATCTAGTGGATTTATCTTTCCACACCTGACAGGGACCATTGTAATCGACTGATCTGAATCATAGCGCTCTCATAAAGAGTGTATAAATACTCACAATGGCCCTCCCACGACAACCTCAACCTTCACCACCCCCTACTAGTCCTGGTATCAACTCTGGCCCCCCAGCCAGCCGTTCTTCCAACGAAGTTGTAATCCAGCCCGAAAGCCAGGAAGCGGATCGCTTATCCAGCTTCATCGAACGCTACTCGCCGTCGCCAAATCTTCAAAGGCGGCTTGGATATATCTTCCGAGCCTACCCTCAAATTCACTATCCCTTGTCTACTAGCACCTCAGACCTTGAGGTCCAAGGAGAGGGAGGCACTCAAGGATCTGCGTATAATACTGTTGAAGGGAACCAAGGCGCTACAGCTGGACTTCCTCTTGCCGCTCCAGGTTTGACCAAGACAGGAAATCGATCCGGTGTTGGTGCCGCTCCAGTTGAGAATTTTCATCTTGGAACTATTCATCATCTGAAGAAAATTGCTCCGGTCCGGCATATAGAGATGGCTGCTCCGGGAGGCATTGATACGTGGGCTGGGATTCTTCCCTTTGACGGTGCTGATAGTGAAACTGCTGAGCCTAAGGGAGAGTTGGTTGACCCAGCTGACTTGAGCTTTGATGGACCTGATGATAAGAGGAATGCTCGGAATTGGTCTTTGCTTGAGAAGTTGTATGGGACTATGGTTCCGGCTTATGCCTGCTTTGTTGTGTGAGTTAATTCCCTGCCCCTCGGGCCTTTTTGGGATACGGGCTGGCTTAAAGGGGCCTTGCTTTTACTTTGGTCGGAGAGGGGGCTATGGGATAAAGTAATAGGGGTACAACTAGCAAGATAGATGCTGACTATTAGGTTTACATAGGAGCTTTGGAGCAAGCGTTTACGCCCCTGCCGTATTCGCTATCCAACGTGAATATAACGCCACTATAGTACAGGCGCTGGCTGGCATAACCACATACGTCTTGGGAATGGCTTTCGGTACGTAGTCACAGCGAAAAAAATCTAGTGTAACTATGTTGTGCATTTCAAGTAACAAGGACTAATAACACCTCGCGTGAAAAGGTCCACTCATTGCTGGCCCGATTTCAGAAACCGTCGGCCGCCGGGCTGTCTACTTCGTTGCTCTTCCAATCTCAGGTGCATTCACTCTTGGTGTTGCTTATGCTCCAAACCTTGTTACGATTCTAGTGTGTCGTTTCTTTTCGGCCATGTTTGGTGCTTCTGTCCTCGCCGTTGGAGCAGGCACCGTTGCAGATATTTGGGACCTCCGAGCTGGTGCTGCGGCCTTGAACGCTAGTTGCCTTTTCCTCGCAATGGCTTTCATGGGTCCTGGCTTCGGTCCTCTCGTCGGTTTCTATCTTATAGCAGATGGTAGACACTGGAGATGGACTATGCTTACAAGTACGTCCCCCAAGGGTCACTAACTTTGTAGAGCTAAGCTAACAAACTTAACCCTATAGTGTGCATGTTGATGCTTCCGCTCTGTATTTCGGTTTTCTTTGCTCGAGAGACTTATTCGAAGGCTATCCTCGTAGCTGAAGCTCGAAAGGAGGGAAAGATTATCAAGAAACCCCCGCCCAAGGATGGCCTCAAACTATTGTTCACAGTCACACTATTTCGTCCTATCAAGATGATTTTCCTTGAACCAATCGTGTCTGCCGTTTCATTGTAAGTGTGTTTCCCACCCGATTATAGGGGCGCTTGTTAATTTCAATCTAGGTACAATGGTTTTTGCTTCGCCGTGTTCTTTGCCTTTTTTGAGTCGATCCCCTATGTTTTGATATTCGAATACAGGGCATCTCAAAAAGGTATTGGAAACGCGTTTATCTCCCTCTGGATCGGTGTCCTTCTTGCAGCTATAACATGTGTTCTGTTTGAGAACTACGTATACCAACCTAGACGAAAAGACCGCATCACGAGAGGACTTGCTCCAATACAACCTGAAGAAAAGCTATATGCCGCGTTGGTTGGCTCGGTTCTCTTCCCTGCTGGGCTTTTTATCTGGGCTTGGACTGCAAGAAGTGATATCAACTTGATCGTGCCATTGATTGGGTGTGTGTTGTTTGGATGGGGCGCTGTTGCAACTTTTGTGAGTATTTCTTTCGTAGAAAGTATGGAGAGACCAGTTACTGATAATGTACTATTACAGATTGTCACGGCCGTTTATATGGTTCACATCTATAATGACCTCCTGGGCGCTTCCGCATTGGGGGCAAACAGCCTTGTCCGTTATATCATGGGTGCTTGCTTTCCACTCTTCACACTCCGAATGTATCTCAATTTAGGTATACCTCACGCTGGAACAATCCTAGCTGGTATTTCTGTCGCCCTTATGCCAATCCCGTGGGTCATATTTTGGTATGGACAAAGACTCAGGGCCAAGAGCAAGTTCATTAATGAGCAGAACCCCAAGGAAGCAGAGGATAGTGATGGACCGGGTGTATAAACTTAATGGCAAGGGGTTGTGTCCACTCGCTTTTTGCTGTACCTAATGCCTTGTTTTTCTGTGATTCGCTTTGCAACCCTCTCTTCATTTTTAATGCAGTTATGATGGTTATGCATGCGTGGTTGATAGCCTTTTTTGTACCGCGGTTTTGCATTTCTGGTTTTTACACCCTTCTTTTTTTAATGCTAGGTATTCTTCTCGGGGTCTGTATATTTTATTTGGAATGAGGTTCATAATGGAATCAAAATGGCAATTATATCCCCTGGGAGCACAGGAGAGGCACCTTTTGTTATTTTAAATCTTCTAATCGATGAGCTCATGATCCAACGGACATTAATGTATTTTTATTTAAATTTCTGGAATGATTATTTATGCATATGGAATGTGCCAATAAAGCTTGTTTCTCAACAGCTGGTCGTAAAATACTTTGAATATTCTTCCAATCCATAGCATATAAACGACTATATTGTTTCTTTGCCCAGCCATATCCGTCAGGACATACGCGATCTATTATCAATTGAACAATGATCAGAAGCTTAACGACGAGGTCTGCCTACAGACTAGTACCGTCGAGAGCCCTCAGTGTCGTTACGAGATCGAATGCTTGTAATGATGCGTTGATTGCGTGGTATTCCCTTCCCATCGGGGATACCCCACCGGCTGAACCGGACTTGCTGACGGATAGCCGATTCTAACCCATCTTATAGCCGGGGGTAGAAGGGCATCTCCGAGCGGTAAGCCTCCGCAAGCCCATATATTTCGCACTAATCGGCACAAGGGACGTTTTAGATCCATGCTGTTCGTTCGTACGAAATGCGACTAGTTCCAAGGGAAGTTGCAGCTAGGCCGGGTCTGGGGATACCCTCTTGGCGTGCAGATGCCACTGGAACATCTGCCTTTCGGTTTCTGACGCGAAACTCAGCATCGATAGCGAATTCCTCGTCCACACGGGCTTATATCAGCCATACATCTGCATATGTATCTGCATATGTCGTAGTGGTTAGACCCTGGAGTCGGAAAACGCTCTAGAATCTATGGAGGATTCAAGCCCTTAGCTTTGGCGTATCGACACGAAGGGCATTGCGAGACTAGTCCCATGCAGAGGTCAATTCCAAGGACCAAGGACCAATGGGTCTATCGATTCGGTCTTGGGATTGAATTGTTAACTTTGCCCTGGTCCAGCACATAGCGGATTTTTTTTTTTTGACCAGCTCCGCAGACTTACTAAGAACCAACAGCTCGGAATCGATCGTTCCCGGCAAGTGCCATCCGGGAAGCCAAAGGGCCTTGACTCGATTGATCAATGGAATCCCTCGACGGTCAGGGGGCCTGGGCATTTCTATTACTTGATCGATACTCCATATCCTCCCATGTGGTTCCCCAAAATGCGAGAGATACGGTCCCAGAGAAACTTTGTGGAGCGCCGCCCGTTTGGAGCAAAAAAAAAAAGTTTTAGACAACCAGATTTTTTTTTTAACCGAATATGTGAAAACGTGAGAGAGTTGCTTAATAATCTTGGAAGTGATAGTGACTCCCATTTTTTGGTATAAGTTCTAGTAGTGTATTCTTCTCGTGTACTATTCGGTACTTCTTTTTATACGGAGGTTGAACTGAAGGGTGTTTTTTTTGAATCTCGTTTTTCTTTGAGAATCCGGGGCCAAAAGGTATTGAAGCTATCGGTCGATTGAGTCTTCTGTCCGCCGCGACATTTTTTAATATCCGAGCCAATTGGTTACCAAACAAAACGGCAAATACACTCGGCTAGAAACCTTTGAGCTTCAAAAGCTTGCCGCCAAAACGTCATTTGGCCGCGCCCGTCGAACCAGTTTTAAATCCCTTACCGAAGATTACACTACAAAACACCACTCAACATTCCATTCAGGAGGACGATACAGCTGACACCAGTCGCTTATCTAAGACCCTTCTACCCGAGTTTTTTCTTTTATTTTACTGAGATCTTATCCTCTGCTTTTTTTTTTTTTGGTCCCAAAATCTTCCCAGTTGGTTGGGTATCAAACACGCGAATATTCAGACGATCCGATCCGATATAGCCAAGAGCTAAGGCTGAGGCTAAGAAGGTCTCGACTTTCGTTTTTGACGAGGGTATCGAATATTTGTCGCGGAATAACGTTTCTGCGGTGAAACGGTTTTACAGAACGGGTATATTATATTATACGCGGCTGTTACTCGTTCTGGGGGTATATATCCGACCTTTTTATTTTTAAAGGGCTTCGTGCGACGGGATACAAGAAGCGTTTGGGAGAACACTTTTTTCCCCCTACATTCTTCTTTTTTCTATTTTTTTTTTTTGGATTTCGGAAGGTGTGACAAAGAGAAGGGTCTGAGTTTGGGAGGAATTGGTATTAGAGGGAAGGAAGAGGGAACAGGAATATTTTGGGAGGATGGATACGAAGATTGATGTGAGCCGACCGGCGGCTGACACTGATATTCAAGAGAAGAAGACGGAGAAGGATTTCGAGTATAGCGCATCGACGGTGGCGAATAGCGAACGCTCCAACGAAGGGTTTAGCAAGGAAGTCCGAAAGAGTGGGGAGGGATCTGGGGAGGCGGAAACGGTTGAAGATGCTGGGATTGTGATCGATGAGAGCGCGCCGCCGGATGGCGGTTACGGTATGTTCCTTTAACTCTTGAGATTGATTTTGATGTTGATACGTGGAGAAAGGGGATTGCTAATTATATGATTCTCTTGGTGATAATTGTAGGATGGGTTTGTGTTATGTGCAACTTCTTTATCAATTCTTGGTGAGTCCTGGGCTGTCATGTTACACGATGCGGATGTAGTTTGATTTGCTAACTGTTGTTCTGACGATTGATAGCACTTGGGGTATCAACAGTAGTTACGGTGTTTACCTATCGTACTATCTGACCCACGATCCGCCACTATTCAAGGAGGCTACGGCATTTGATTATGCTCTTGTCGGGGGTGTACGTACTCTGCTCTGATTAATTCACTTTCTTCCCGAGAGTTCTTTTGCTAACTTATGCATGGGGCCATCCAGATTACCGCCGGCTGGGGCATGTTAATATCCCCTTTAGCAAACCTCCTCACCCGCAAGTTTTCGAGCAAAGTAGCCCTGCTTATCGGTTCCGTTCTCCAATGCGTGAGTTTGATCGCTGCCAGCTTCGCCTACAAAGTTTGGCATCTGTACCTCGCTCAGGGGTGTCTCTTTGGCATCGGTATGGGAATGCTCTTCGTTGCATCTGTTGGGATCTTACCGCAGTGGTTCCATAAGCGACGTAGCGTTGCGAACGGAATATCCGCTGCAGGCAGTGGTATCGGTGGTCTCGCATTTTCATTGGGAACGAATGCCATGCTGCAGCGGCTCGGACTCGCCTGGACGTTCAGGATCACGGCGATAATAGCGTTCGTGGTTAATACTACTTGCAGTATTTTCTTGAAGGACAGGAATAAGAAGATTAATCCGGAGATTAAGATGTTTGATTTGAATCTTATCAAGAGGATTGAATTCTTGTATGTGGTTGGATGGGGTGCTTTTAGCATGCTGGGATATGTAAGTTCACCCTTTTTCTTTGTTTTTAATGCGTACAGAGGCCTAGGGTGAGGTTCAATTGCTAACGAGGAGGTTTTAGGTTGTGATTCTATTCTCACTCCCCAACTTTGGCGTTTCCGTCGGCCTCACACAATCACAAGGTAGCATCATGGGCGCCATGCTCAATCTGGGAATGGCCATCGGTCGACCACTGGTCGGTCTCTACTCCGACTCCTGGGGCCGCATCAATATCGCAGGATCACTCACCTTCGTCTGCGCCCTCACAGTGTTCATAATCTGGATCAACGCCAAGTCCTTCGGAGTCCTCATCTTCTTCGCTCTAATCAACGGTGCCATCTGTGGTACCTTCTGGACGACGGTACCACCTGTCACCGCCGAGGTAGTATCGCTCAAACAACTACCATCGGCGTTAAATCTTATTTGGCTATTCATGATCGCGCCGTTGACGTTCTCTGAGGTCATCGGATTGGAGTTGAGGAGACATGTGTGGGTTGATGGGGTTGAGAGGAGTGATTATTTACATCCGCAGGTGTTTGCTGGGTTGATGTACCTCGTTGCCGCGGTCTTGATGTTGATGCTCAGGGCTTGGAAGATTAATTTTGAGGATGAGGCTGCAGGGGAGGATGCGGGGCCGGAGCAGACGTTTGGGAAGGGGAGGAGTAAGTGGATTCGGTGGGTTAAGGTCTAAAACCCCGAGCCTCTACTTGTGCATGTGGTGGGATTATATAGGCCTATAGGCCGACGTTGGCTGGTAAATACGATTCGGAGATAATGGGGGCCTACGAAGGGCGTTTGATAGAACTTTTTTTTTTCTCACGAGGAGACGAGTTTCTTAATACCTTTTACGATTACATTACGCATTTTAATATTTTGTATAATAATTGCATGGCATCTAACAGGCGGAGACTTTGTTGATGCGGTGGAGAGGTACATATCATGAAATGAAGAAATATTATAATATTGCATGGTTTATGAAAATACAGAGGTTTAGCCGTCTACATCTAGTAATTCTCGATCTTGTAAAACTCTCTTTAACGAAATCAAAAAAGAAGGAAAAGGGGGGGAAGGGGAATATTGGGGAAACGGTCGGGACAACCGTATGAGCGTAAAGCTCGAACTGTGCATATCCAGTAATTTCGCAGAAGTGCGAAACCGCCCATCGGCATCAACGCTCCGATCTGACTAATAAATCACCAAAAGTGTCGCACCTGATCAATGGGGTAAAGTATACGTAATCCTCCCCGTTCTAGAGCTTCTCCGCAATTGATATTGTCTCTAATTAGCGTTTCCCCGCAATTCTGGGGACCATTTACTAATATTTTCTTTTTTATTATGGTTCGGTTTAAAATTTTGTTGTGTCTACGGGGGGATCGAGATCATTAGAGACGGACCTCGGGTGCGGAGATCTTAGAAAATAAGCGGTCCTGTTTCAATTTCGGGGCGTGGGGCACGTTTTGAGCGAAGCGGGTGGTTTTTTTTGGTTACAAATTAGCGAACGTTTTTGCTGTAACACAGGAGAGGGAAAAACGATTATATCGCGTGTAGAAGCGGGATGCGGGAGTGGGTCCTTGCTTTGTGCGACGGTAGACTCGTCATATAAAATTTAAATTGGCTTTGAAGCTTTTCTTGGAGTCGCTCTATCATTTTTTGGTGTCGATCTGTTATTGATTCTGTATACGTATGGAGTCTTAAGATTTTCCTGATATCTCTTCAAACCCCAATCGATTTTGATCTGGGAGTAGCTCTAGATAGTAGCTATATTTATAGAAGGCTCTTGGCCGCAAATGGTAAAATATGCGGTATCTGGGACATGCACTTCCTCGAAGCGATCAAGATGTATGGGTAGATGCAGGGCTCGGGTGATGCACGGGGGTATGTAGTACCTACGATGCTCCGATACCTTTTTTGCTTATGTAAATACGAGGTCTAGTTATTGACCAATCTATATCGTTTCCCAGTATAATAATACCAACAATATCAAAACGAATTTTTCGGAGAAGATATCTTAATTTTCCCTTCAAGCAGGCAGCCGAAATGTGCATGAACACAAAGATATGTGTATGTATATCTGCGTAACATCGGGGACTCCTTTTTGAATGTCACGATATATCGATATAGATCTGAGGTCGAGATTAAGTTTCATTAGATTCTGCAGGGTATAGATTAGTTAATATAAATCTGTAAACATGGTTCTACCGTGGAAGATCACGCAATATCCATGGATCCGATACCCACGCCGTTTGATAGATAAATTAAACGAAGAAATCCGTCAACCGAAAGGGGTCCAAGGGGTCTATGTGGGAAAGTAGGATATAATACCCCGGCTATCGTCAAGCCTGAACCCCCTTTCTTGGATTTTTAATCTGAAAACGGATCTCGAGATATCATCGATCTTGGTAATTAATTGAGTTCCCATTGCATATGCACATGCATATGCCGTGACCATGGAGAGTGCAACGCACTGTGCCATGTTGTATTATGGAATTGGGCCAGTCCTTCAGCTAGATCGTATAGATATCAGCTCGTCTGGGCAGAGGGGGTGCACCGACTAATATTAAGAGTAGAGAATGGGGTATTTTAACTGGAAGAGTATTCCAAGTACTCGATGAGGATGTTTCTTTATTAGTAGGAAGTATTATTGGGTGAGGATTGTTGTATTTTGGAGACCAACACAAACGCCGTGAACTAGAGCTGGAAGGAGTGTCGTCGACACAGACAGCAGAATCGACACTGCTTTCAACCTGCCCAAAGCCTGCTCACTGCAACAAGCTGTCTTTTCTGCCCTCGTTTAACGACACTCATCGCTTAATCCCTTCGCTTCACCTACATCTCTCCCATCTCCTCCTAATCATCCTGCTCCCTGCTATCATCACCATCACCACCATCACCCGTCTATTGGCTTCGTTTGGAGCTTCTTTTGCTTCTGCTGGCTTCCTGGTTGAATCACTTGGTTTTTGATAGATAACCCGTTCGTTAGACCGGTTTTTGGCTGTGGTTTGTTAGGGCCGTGTTGACGTTACGCCGGTAAGTAGCTGGGCGTCTACTATACTATACTATCAACCTCAAGCTATTGTGTACCTGCACCATCTCTAGATGGATGGTATGGCATATCTTGTATTCCATTTGCCCTTCTCAACTACAGCTACGACTACATCCCTACTAAGTATTCGAAGTTCTACATCTGCTTCAATCTCCATAGCTATGAGGAGCTAGTTCTGTGCATTGTCTTTCCCTCCTTGTTTTCTGCGTTCGTTCCGATTGCCTGTCCCCTCCTAATCCTCTTCTGCGTATCTATTCGACTACTTGTGCATCATTCAAGTCTCTCCGTGCTGTTTTTCTGGTCCACTCGCTCACATTCTTCGTGAATAGTCAAAATGGTTAACCTCCAGCTCAAACTTGGGCAATGTCTCCTCGGCCTTGCTGCATTGGCCTGCTTTACGCCGGTCAATGGTGTCCAGCCGGTCAATCGCAATCCCACTGGCCTTACTCTCTTTGGTCGAAAGGCTGCTACTTCGCTCGTTTCCAAACCTGGTGATGCTCCCAAGAAACGTTCTGCGAAGGCAAATGCAAACCCTGAGCCCTATTACTATTATATTCCACAGTCTTATGCTGCTCCACCTTATTACCCTCCTCCTCCTCATGTTGCTTCCTCGGATCCAGGGACTACTACTACCTCTGCTGTCTCGTCTAGTTCTGCTTCTTCGTCCGGGTCCACTACCTCTGTGGAGGAAACCACCACTTCTTCCGGGACCAGTACTAGTTCTAGCACTGAAGTTTCGACCTCAGTGGCGACGACTACGGCTGCGACTACAACTACTGCTGGAAATAGCACTACAAGCTCAGAAACAGGATCAGTCATTACAGAGCCTGAAACGACGACTACGACGACGACCACAACTAGTCCTTCGAAGTCTGCCGCTTCAGCACCTGAAACGGATACTACAACTTCTTCGTCTACTGAACCGCCTGACTTTACTACCAGTAGCACTACGACTGTCGTTACTACAACTACTATCACGATAACTAATTCAAGGTATGTGAGTGAGTATTGCCCCCATAGCATATTCACTCGCTAACAATACAAAATAGCTCCACTTTGACCACGAGTTCAAGTTCTTCGATTGCATCTTTCCCAGAGACAGAGACTACGACAAGTACGTCGACCTCGACTCTTACCTCTAGCTCATCTTTCTCTACCACTAGTACAGCGTATGCATATATAATGATCAATCACTTCTTGAGCGGGGACGGTGTACCTTTACTGACGATGTATTTAGTACAAACTCGTCGGCTGTCACTACAACGACAGCATCAACGTCGACAGAGACGTCTTCTGCCACTACGGTCCCTGAAACGACCCCAAGTACCGAAACCACGAGGTTCGTACCAGGATATATCTTCAAAATACATTTAATTCAAACTTAGCTAACCGTTATCCCATATCAGTTCGACTAGTAGTAACTTGACGACCAGCTCGACTTTTTCTGGGACATCTGTTGAGGCATCTTCCATCATTTCTGACCCGGAAACTTCAACTTCAACTTCAACTTCGTCATCTTTTACAACCACTACAGTCGCTAATACTAGTACTAGCACAGTCTCTCTCACTTCTAGTTCGAGCGGATCGTCTACAACGACGCTCACAGTGACAAATACTACGACCACTACCACTCCAACGTCGAGCTCAAGTTTGATTAGTGAACCAGAAACTAGTACTACTTCCTCTCTTTCTTCGTCTTCGAGTCTTTTGACGTCTGTCAATGCTACAACTACGACGACTACCACATCACTTGAGACAAGCACTACTTCATTAAGTACAACAACTTCGTCGAGCGCTCTAATTAGTGAATCCCCAGAGACCTCGCCGACAACCACGAGTTTCTCTACCTTGACTAGCTTCAATATTTCCTCTACGACTACGAGTTTCACTTCACTGACAACTAGCAATGTCACGGCCACTATCTTCAATTCGACGACGATAATTACTCTCCCTAGCACAACCTCCAGTCAGCCGGAGACGACTTCGTCAATCTCAACAACGACTTCATTCAATACCACTGCCACGTCTACAACATTTACGAATTCCACGGCAACGTCAAATGGCACCGCTAGTATCACTTCGGAGCCTGAAACTTCTACTACCACGTCTACAGTCCTGACCACCACATTAGCGAATAACACGACAATGGAACCTGGTAGCCTCACTTCGGAGCCCGAGACCTCAACGACATCTACGACCTCTTTCTCTGGAAATTTGACCACTTCCACCTTCACTAGTAGTATTGGGCCCTCCACGAGCACCATCCTGTCTACGACGTCGGTCCCACAAAATACCACAACTTCAACCTTCACAACGACGTTCAGTGAATCGACGTCTACTGGAACAACTACGATTACAAACTCAGGAAACTCTACAACATCAATAGTAACGACAGTTCCAAGTTCCACCACAACGGGAACTACTACGTTTGATGTTTCGACAACCTCGGAGACATCCAGTCTCATTTCTGAACCTGAAACGTCAACCACGACAAGTTCGGTCGCGATTAATTCTACAACCACCTCAACTACAACTATAACTAGTAGGACTACTACGACAACTGAGGCCTCAAGCCTTATTTCTGAGACTGGAACATCAACATCAACTGGCAGTGGTATTGTTGACCCTGGCAATTTTAAAACAACCTCGACGCTTACGTCTGGAACGACCTCAGGGACTACAGGGACTTCCATCCTGATATCTGAGCCTGAAACATCCACTACTACCGGTACTACCGTCATTAATTCGACAAGTATTTCCACTACAACCATCACTTCTGGGACATCGACCTCCACAGTTTCCCTAACCTCAGAGACCTCAAGTCTGATTTCGGAGCCGGAAACATCGACGACTACTGGAACTACTTCCACGGCCACATCTACTACTACAATCCCTTCCACAACGACAACTGTAACTCTCCCAACGACCTCGGCGACATCCAGCCTTATATCCGAGCCTGAAACCTCGACGGGGACCTCAACCGTTACGATCCCTGGTACTACCTCGACGGCTACTTCAACTGTCACATCCGGATCCACGACTTTTACGGAAACTTCCACGATCTCTGACCCAGGCACCACGTTGACCTCGACCTTCACGACTACTGGTGAATCTTCATCGTCAATTAGGTACTATGGATACCCTCCGGGCCCCTGGTCTTATTCTATCCCTACCCAATCTGGATCCTCTACTCTGGAACCAAGCACAGCTTCTGGCCCTGGTGAAACTGATACATCTAGTACTAACAATGTCATTTCGACTACTAATAGCTCGCCGACCACTCTCCCAACCACCCCTCCATTGAGTCCGGACGGAATCTGTGGCCCAAGCAATGGGTTTGGTTGTTTCGGATCTCCTTTCGGTCCATGTTGTTCTCGATCCGGAACTTGCGGGCGCGATGCCCTTCATTGTATCGTAAACTGCCAACGTCGATTTGGTGATTGTTCCAACTCGAACCTCAGTCCCGATGGGACTTGTGGTGGAAACAGTGGATTCGTTTGTCATACAGTAGCTGGCGGGAATTGCTGCTCCCAATTCGGCTATTGGTAAGTATTACTCTCTATGTACTCCGGATGTATAAGGGTATGGGCTTAACATTGGTGATAGTGGCAACTCGACCGCATATTGTGGTTTCGGCTGCCAGCCGGCCTTCTCGGTTACTGGAACGTGCGATATCATTGACCCGGACGTCTCCTACGATGGCCGATGTGGTATAACCTTTGGTAAGACTTGCAACGACGGGCCGTACGATGGACAATGCTGCTCTCAATATGGCTATTGGTAGGCCCCCTCAATCTATCCCGAAGTTAGGCGCTGGGCCGCTGACAAATTGTGAAATACAGCGGTATCACAGAAGCACATTGCGGCCCGGCCTGTCAATCCGGCTGGGGTCGATGCTCGGCTCCTTGAATTAACTTTTAAAGGATGCACTTTAATTCTTTTTCTTTATACTTCTATAACGGTTCGAAGGCTGGTGTTTCATTTGAGCTGTACTTGGTTGACCATGTAATATGCAACCGTCAAGCTATGAGAAACCCAGCCAGCTTTCTTTCTTTCACACTACAACTTTCCTATTAAATGCGTCTTCGTTTGACTTGGGGAATTCAACCCCGCTCATACGGACCGCCTATACTCCAATAGCCTGTCTATAAATATATAGTACTGTAGAGGGTTATTAATGAAGTTTTATTAATTGAAATGATCAAGCCCAACCTCGAAGAACTAGGTGGCCCGACGAAGGAGATACCTTTCTACGATCGACTTAAAGTATATATTCCAGCCGTTTCACCGTTAGTAGTACGTGACAAGACCGGAGGCTACATTAAATCTAGGATCTACACTGTCGTGGGCATGTGCGACTGGAAACAATCACAGGTATTGGCTAATAGGCGGACGCTGCCGTCCGTGCTAGGCACGGCCTGTGGGAGGCGGGGTACGAGACTAGGTACGACCATCTACAGCGTATTCCCCCATATCATACCTGTATTGCGTTCTATAGATCTATTCATTACCTCATCAACGACTCGAAAGACGTGCGAGACCAGCCAGAGAGTTAGCCTCAATGCAATATAAATAGGGGAGTGATGGCCTAGAGTCCATGATCCATCTCAAGAAGCAGAAATCCATCAGAGCAGTTTCTATCCTCACAAACCCGAGCAACAAATCTTAGTTATCGTAAAAACTCTATTTGATCATATAAACACCTCCATTTTGTAGCAAAATCCACGATAAGATGGCTCTAGAAAGCGGCAAATACTCTATTCTCTATGACGCGGACGGAGATCAACGCCAGGTTTTTCGCGGCGCCATTGAAGACCGCAGCTTTGGCCCGAAGGCTATTTATGCCTACCATCGGGGGCGGAAAGCACCTCAAGTAGGTTTCCTTCTCTGAATATAATATCGACTAGAGGATGGAAATTAATTCATGTTGTATGTATATGTGTACTAATTCGCGTTAATAACCACAGCCATGGGAACTGGAGAAAACGGGCAGCAGATCGATCGACTTGAAGGCGCTTGGAGCTCCTACAGGCGTATGGGAAGATAAAGGCCCGCTTGCGTTCCTTTTACAGGATCAAGCGGATTCTTACGGGTGGAAGTTGGAGAGGGCCAGAGGCCTGGATGATCGACGATATATGTAAGTTGTAGCTATTCGCGTGGCCCTAAGGATAGTATTACTTGAAAGTGCTGGCTGGGAAACGTTCAATTAACCCGTAACTGTAGAATCACAACGAATAATGGTGAGCTAGCCTGGACGGTTACGGAAGGCGCTGGCAACCCCAACGGGGATTTGGTAAGTAAAAATAAAAATTACCCGTCCGATGGACGAGATCGAAGGCTTAAGGTTTGCTGATTCATCACTTGCAATATTTTTGGTTATAGATTGTCTTGCGACCCAAAGATGGTTCTGCACGCCAGGTATTCATCTTTGTCCGAGAGAGTGGTGGTGACGACGATTATTTGTACGGCGACGACGAATATTTCCCGTCTGGTGCGAGCCAGAAGCATGGGCGTGAGAGGAAGGAGCAAGCGCCGCAGTTGTCTCGGTTTGGGTATAAGAGAAGGGGGAGGGGGCAAAACTTTTGCCAATAGATTTGTCGAATCGATGAAGTATGCACTTACACCGGCACCGGGATAAGCCCGGACGTTTTGGTTCGATCCACGATATAAAAAAAAAAACTTACGGCCATTGGTTTTCTTTTCCATATTTGCGGTTATAGTTCCCCGCTTTTGCGGGTTATCACACGCACATGTACCTGTCTAGTATTCACTTGATCAATTAATATTGATCATGATTGCGAGAAAAGAATGAAAATTTGATTTTTTTTTGTGGATCCATACCGAAGCTATTTCGCACGATACGCGTATGGCAAGTCTAGGAGGGTAGACACGAGTTATAGCGTCAATGGATCGGTAGAAGGCCAGGCTCAACGGGGGAAAGGCGAGAGCGGGATGTTCTCTCCCGACGCTGCAGGTGCCCGAATTTTCCAGCCTTCGGGATGCTTGCGGTTCGACATTCGATGTCCCATTGTCGACACTTCTGTATATAATTTCGTCATTGAATCACCTAATTATTTCTTTGCATGACACCCCTATAAGAATGGGGAGCACCCGGAGGACATCGGCCAGCCGGTCGATTCGGCCCGATCCGCACGTACTATTCCATTGCTTTTGTGTGACATTGGGCACCAGCCCCTCCTGCGACGAAAATGCGGGATCAACGGGGAGTAGCGAGTCTGGGGTTTGGTGTAGCGACTACCTGGCCAGACGCCTTAGGTAAAAGCTTGTATTACTCTCGTTAATCGTGCGGTCGTGGTATGGCGCTGTCTGGCTCGAGGATGGTACAGTATGGTTTTCTGAGTTCGAGATGCGGGCTAACTAGGGTTTATATCCAAGACTAGCTTTATATTAGCTCTACGTATTACTTACACTAAGTTTTACTATATTCACTTAGATGTGGCAAGCGGTAGCCGTTAATTGCGGTGAATTAAGACTCGGGTTCTATTCTTCTCCTCGAGCGTTAACATTTACGCAGATGGAGCATGGGTCTCTTCTACATCTGTGATACTAAACCCGTAGTTCTAACTGGTTGACAGAACGTTAACGGACACAAAAATGTGGAGATTTTTTAGGTGCCACAACGATAATTCGATCGGTTGCGAGAAACCGCTTATAGTCGGCGAATATGGCGCAGTTGTCAATTGGGCCCGTCTTTTCCCGTCATAGAACGGGACCTCACGAGGTTGACCGTTGACAGGCTCCGCAACCTCGAGGAACCATGTTGCAATTTTGCTGCGTTGTAGATTTACGTAAAATAACGTCCACGGGAACGTCGATGCTAGCATGCTATCTATCTTGAAGTATAAATTGATAGCAGGATTCTCCGAATAAAAAAAAATTATTGGAATATATTCAATCCAAAATTTTGACTTTTGGTTAAAAATCTAGGTGGGTTTTTAAAAAATGTCGTTCCGATCAGAACAGTATTTTATCTACGGCTCGGATTCATTCACCGAGAGACCGATTTCGAGGTCAGCGTATGAGGACCGCAGCCTCGGGCCGAAACAGATATGGCTGCTGCCTGAAGGAACTCGAGGTTTAGTGGTTAGTCACCTGGCTATCTATGAATTGATGACGCTTTAGAATGTTTTCTGTAGGGGACACGATAAATCAGATGGCTACAACGTCTGCCCCGTAAGAAATACCGAGGGAGACATGTCTAAATGCCACACCTATGTTCTGAAATCTAAAGAGAAAGGAAAAACTGACGCCGTGGCTTTCAGCCTTGGAATATCGTCAAGTCGGATTTCGGCTATATTTTCCAATCTAGAGGCGCACCGACGGGCGAGGCTGAAGGAGCTGTGGTAGCTATTTTGAACGAAAACTGGGACCCGTATATTCAATGGATCGTAGAACCGGTGCCGAATGATCAAAACCTCTTTAGGTACTGTAGGCCCTTACTACTAGTGTTGTATAGCTATGATGTTGCTTCAACAGAGACATTCATTTACCGCGCTCTAGAATTCGGACATGGGATCGGAAATACTGGACAGTGGAAGAACAAAGAAGCCGCGTTGGCCACAGAGTAAGTTTGATCTAATCATCTATTTTTTTTTTTTTTTAGTACATCTCTGTATTATCGCTGCTCCGACGTAGACCTTGACATCTAACCGCGAGATACCAATTAGATCGTTCTCAGGGACAAAGGCCAGGGAGCTCAGAATTTTAGGATCGTACGTGCCAACCTGAATCCCAATGAGGAGGGATACGAGTTCTCGCATTATAGTACTAATTACAGCGAGCGCCACGGCTTCGGAAAGGGACTCGACGCCGATCCTCAGAGCCATTGTGATTACGGGAAGAGACAAAAGGAGTTCCGCTCTTAGACCAACGGGCACAAGGGACCATCTATTCGAAGGCCCCAAATCAGTTACAGTACGGGGAAGACTCTCTCGATTCTCTGGATTCGATGTTCAAGGCTACAAAATTGTTACACCCCCTTCCTTTGCGCAATCGATCATGTGTCCGGTAACCTATTATCTTGTGTTGCATGTTAGTAAGTTGGAGATTACGCAAGTCCAGAACAAAAACCCAGGCGCCCATTTCCGAGGGTATCACTGGGGTGGAAGATGGTAATATCTTTCTAATTTGAATTAATTTTGTATCCGCATGTTGGGTTGGGTTGGGTTGGTTGGTATTGATATCATGGTGCTGGAATAACTACCCGAAGGACAACTCTCGATCCCGGAACCGCGGAACGTGTTGGCTGTTGCATTTTAGCGCCGTAAAAACCCGAGCCACAGCAAGCGCCCAATTTGGCCAAAGTCCGCTCTTTGAAACGGAGCCATTGTGGCACACACACCTGCAATGCAACCTCGACTTGAAGCTAAACTAGTTAACTACGTTCTGAATTTCTAGCCAAAAACAAGTTCTTTTCGAAAACTTTGCTACCTGTTCACATTTACGATTTGGAGATTGCACATCTTGAAGTTATTTATTAAGAATATCAAATTTCTTTTGGTTTGAAATATAAAAAGTGAAAAAAGTAGTAAATAAGACCCAAGCCCAATCGCTATGCAAAGGAGTGTATCCGGTGAGTATGTGTGTTATAATACAAAAAGATAATAGTAAAAATATTCAGAAGCAGCAGATGAAATAAAAGAAATCATGTGTAAAAATATCTGCTGTCTATATGCAGGTCGTAGATATTATTAGGTCTTGCCATGGTCCAGATCCGCGCTGTAAGGCGGAGGCAAGGTAGAATGTATCATGCAATCGAAAAAAGACAGAAAAACACAAAACAAGTCATAAGGAAATTTGATTTATGCCATGATCAAGGCAGTGAGACCAATGACACCGGCAAGCAAGACGGTGCTGAAGGCCTTGAAGGAAGAGGCGGCGCCAGTGGCGATTGGTGGGCTTGGAGTGGTGGTGTTGGCTGGGCCTGGAACTGGGACAGTTGGGTAGGCAGTCATCATGGTAGATGGGAGATATTCAACTGGAGTAGTAGCAGCAACAGTAGTGGCCTCAGCTGGAACAGTGGCTGGGATGGTAGCTGGAGCAGTTGGTGGGATGTAGGCTGGAGCAGTGATGGTTCCTGGAACGAGGACTGGCTTGGATGGCTCGGTGGTGACAAGCTTAACTGGGCAGACAGTGACGGTCTTGACAATGGTCTCAGTGGTGTAGCTTGGAACATATCCGGGCTGGGTGGTCTCCTCTGGAGAGGCAGTGGTGCATGGAACAACGACTGTGGTAGAGACAGTGATGGTGGAAGCTCCGGTGGTGACTGGTGGGAGAGTGACATAGGTAGGAACACAGGTGACAATGGCTGGGTTCTCTGGGATGTGCTCAGCGCAAAGACCTTGCATGTACTCAAGAGCCTTGGAAACTTCATCATCATCGACACCCCAGGCTTCAACGCAAGCAGCGACGCTCTTGATGTACTCTGGGTTGGGGCAAAGACACTTGACGTCACCGCTGTTGACACACTCGGTAATCTTGGTCCAGGTCTCCATACACTGTGGGAGGACTGGTGGGCAGCCGGTCTCAACTGGAACGCTGGGCAAGGTGGTGTAGACATCAGTGCCGGATGGAGGAACGGTCTCAGTCTCGCTTGGGGAAGGAGTCTCGTATGGGATGCTGGTGTTCAATGGTGGAACATAGACGTCGGTGGGTGGGACATAGACATCAGTGGTAGTGGGGACATCCTCAGAAGTGGTTGGGACGGCTTCGGATGTTGGAACACCGGTGCAAGAGTACTCGGTGCATGGAGCCTCTTCAGTTGGGACGGCCTCGGTTGGGACGGCCTCAGTAGTAGTCTCAGTGGCAGTGCAAGAGTATTCAGTGCATGGAGCTTCGTCGGTAGTGGTTGGGACGGCCTCAGTGGTAGTATCAGTAGCAGTGCAGGAGTACTCAGTGCAAGGAGCCTCATCAGTGGTAGTTGGGACAGCTTCAGTGGTGGTGTCGGTAGCAGTGCAAGAATACTCAGTGCAAGGAGCCTCTTCGGTAGTGGTGGGGAGAGCCTCGGTGGTAGTATCAGTGGCAGTGCAAGAATACTCGGTGCATGGGGCTTCTTCAGTGGTAGTAGGAAGGGCCTCAGTGGTGGTGTCAGTGGCAGTGCAGGAGTATTCAGTGCATGGAGCCTCATCAGTGGTAGTTGGGACAGCTTCAGTGGTGGTGTCGGTAGCAGTGCAAGAGTACTCGGTGCATGGGGCTTCCTCAGTGGTAGTTGGGACAGCCTCGGTGGTAGTATCAGTGGCAGTGCAGGAGTACTCAGTGCATGGGGCTTCCTCAGTAGTAGTTGGAGCAACCTCAGTAGTGGTATCAGTAGCAGTGCAAGAGTACTCTGTGCATGGGGCTGGCTCAGTTGTGGCAGGAACTGGAGTGGTAGTGGTAGTAGGGTTATTGTCACATCGGAACTTGATGTGATGGATATTGAAACCGCACTTCTTCTTGTTCTTGGAGCTCTTGTGGATCTTGCACTTCACGCTCTTGGCTCCACCGCACTGGGTGTTCTTGATAGGAGTGATACCAGTTCCGCAAGTGCTGACGTGCTTGCAGGTAGATCCGTCAGGCATACCATAGTGGAATTCAATGACGGATTCGCGCTCAACAGAGATATCGAACTCCTCAACGGAGAACTTCTTGCCGCACTTGATTTCATTGCTGTAGGTCTCTGGCTCAACATAGGAGGAAGCGCATTTGTTCTATTGTGGTTGTTAGTGGGTTATGAATAAAAAGGGTGTGACCAAATATTAACTTACTCCACTGCCACGTCCAGATCGTCTTTGGAGACTGCTCTGCTTGCACTTGTATCCAGAGAAGTCAAAGTCGTCATACTTTGGCAAGTCACCGGTTGGAGCATCAGAGAAATCGTATCCGGTGCTCTGCTGTGGGGTACACCTCTCATTGGAGTATGCTGGAGGCTCGAACTTTTCACGGCCACCGCACTTCTTGCCACCACAGTCGTAGCTGTTGAATGGTTGTGTCCAGTCGATATAGGTAGCGGAAACTGCCTGAACTGCAGCCAAGGCTCCGAGGAATTGGATAGCACCCTTCATTTTGAATGCGTTGAAATATGCAATAGACTTAAACTGTTGTAATACTGTAAAGATAGACTTGAAATGTGAAACTCGATATAACGATTGTTCAAAAGAAACTGTCTGGCCGAGCAGAAAGCAATACTATAATGATGGCACAGCCAGTTGGGTATCAGAAAGATCGAATGCGTGTTGCAATTGTTGGATATTGGAAAAAAGACGTTGAGCGAGTGTCACTGCACAAGCAGTCAAAATACAACAGTATAAGAAAATAAAGAAAAAAAAAGATAGAACAAAGAATGTCGGATTAAAGAGGAAAGAACGCTTGGGAGAGGAAGGAATAGAAACGTCTGTGAGGGTAGGACTTTATGCGTCTTAAGTACAAGATGCTGTTACACATTGGTGTGGTCTATTCTGATAGACGTCCAACCGAAACAAGCAAAACTCCAGGTACTATTTTGGTGGCGGCCTGCCTGCGGCCCTGACAGCGAGGCTTACAGGGGGGTTTCAGTGCTGGAAAAGCTAGCGTCCACACAAAAGGCCCCGACAAGGGCATGGAGGTGTTCGCATCTGGCCGGCCAATCCGAGCAGCTTGATGCTCAGCCGCCCCACAGTCTTCCTATCGTTGTGTTCCTGCAGAAAAAAGCACATCGATCCCACCCTGTTTAGGCCGTTTGAGACTGTTAGCATGTTTGAAGTTATCTCAGACACCCCTTGGCACTGCCAGAAGACCACAGAAAATTTTTTGGTGCTGGTGCCCCTGAGCCATCTGATTTGCCGGCTAGTTTGCACAGCTACACAGCGTAGTCCTCAACAGGCGCTGAGATCTGGCTGTAGTAGCGGCACTGCAAATTTTTACAGAGGCATTAGCTCTTGGTTCAGCGGAACCGCAAACAATCTGATGGCGTGCATGACAGTAGGGCGCCGCTGTCCCGCATCGTGCAACCGAATGCCGATGAAGTTGATGTATGCAGTCACATTGCATTGTAATCTTAAATTTTACAAGATTACGATATATCAACTGTTAAGTTTTGGCTTCGTATTTTTGTTTCTCTATTCTCTTGGTATAGCTATCGTACCCGACGGAATTGCACTGAGATTACAATACTATAATAGCAACCAAAATAACTCCTAGGCCCTTATTCTAGGCTCTTAAGTGAACTATGTTGGACGAGCTTCCCAACTTCCAAATCCGAGAGTTACCGCCGATGTGTCCCCGCTTAACAGTTGAGCGCCGGGTTGGCGTCAATCAGATCACTGTGGTCTGGTCTATGAGGCCAATTGACATCCACCCCGGACATCCACCCCAAAAATAGTTTTGGAACAAAGCAACCTGGCCAACGTGAACAATCCTGTTTAATTTCGACCCGCGTCTATACAACAAAATACCTATGATCAAAAAATCTCGATAAGAATCGGCTCCATCTCGTAGCATTCTCAAAGAGGCAATTTTTAATATATTAAGATTGCGTTGGAAAACACCGATGGACTGTTCCGATGTTATCGGTGCTTAGTATCACGAGATATAGGCACTGCAGCTGCGGAGAAGCCCTCCAAATTCCGTGAATCGAGGCAGGACGGCGGAGGGAACCCCCTGAGAAGCTTGAAAATCGCTTACCGACTCCTTTTCAAGATTTTTTCGCTTTATCCATACCTAATGGGTGGAGGGGTATCTTTTCGGCGAAACAAATAGCCAGCCATATAGTCATTGTACAGCTATCGTTCCCAATCGAGTGATTCTGATACAGGTAGGTTTGCCGCATGAATTTCGAAATTTCTCGCTCTTTTTTGAGTCAAACTTGGTCAATCCATTGTAGAAATCCTTCATATGTTGTCAGGCTTACGAATGCATGTACATGTACCTACATCATCCTCGATAATACTTACGATAAAGCGAATTTGTTCGGTGATATCGGTTGCATCCCTTTTCATGCTTGTCGGTTGCAATCAAACTGCTTGGTAAAAATTTTGTATTTTCTCATGCCATCTTGGCCTCAAGACCCTCCAACCATCGGACAGTCGGAATGTTTGCCGCTCTTTCAAACAGAACATCTTCTCGAGCTCCATAACCCTCCTTTGTCCATCTTGCCGGTAGCCGGAGCAAGGGCCCCCGCGATCTTGGAACGGGTTGGCTAATTATCAGGAAAATCTAGGCCCCACCGTTCGTTTGAGCCAGCGCGCGTTCCATCAAGAAAACCCAGAACAAACACTTCATGAAGTTTTCTCGACGAGAAAAAATTCACATCTCGAGACAGAGGGGGAGGCGCAGCTCTAATCCCTAGCATTGTAACTGCAAACAGACTTCTTATCTGGCCCGTGTGCTTTGACGACGGTCGGAATTTTTCCAGGCTCCAAGGAAGTTATAGACGGGACCCACATCCGCGATCGGGCCTTCATTGACATGCAGTTAGTCACTTTGTTTGGGCCACAAAATTAAAAGAGCAACTCACATGCATGCCAACAAGTTGGACTCTGCATTGTTATACACGCCGCTATGATACCATGATATCATACGATCGATTGATGTTAAGTTGTTAGCATGAGAAACAAAATTTCCACGAAGAGATTTATGCGAAATTGACAATATCGCATGTAATTGTCTTGTTATGTCATTTCAATGTCTGTGTCGACCGCTAAACCGTGGCTTTACCATATAACGGATAGATTGTTATAGCGTTTAAAGGCAATGAGCCCGAGCATTCTCATATGTCGGTGTTATAACCGACGTGATATTGGTATCAATCCATTAGTAAATCAACCGAAGCAATCTCCTCCCTAATTGCTTTTCAATCAATGTTAATATCGAATTCATTGCAACAGACTCCAAAAACCGCCGAATGGATAATACCGTCCCAGCTGGCCCAGGGCCAATGCATCCCTTAGCGAAGCGTATCCCACCACGTGAAGGCCTGAAACTCGAAGGCCAGGAAGTATCAAGGATGATGCCTCCAGAATATTCCCGTCTTCAGCAAAGGGTTTCTTTGACCCGCTGTCAGAGGTTCTTGATCGAGCGGCATCTACACAGCCTCACTCTTTCGTTTTATCTGTAACGTGCGATGTTACGAGAACTCGCCGTTTTGGGTTTCCTAACTGTGTGCAACTCTACTACGGTGCGCTCGGGATAAACCCTATATTCGCAAGACTGTCCTCATAGAAACCTAAACGAAGGGGAAACAAAAGCGAGAATATGCAAGAGCACTTACCCACGGTCCGAGGCGGTCTCAGATCGAATGTGCAGCTGGTCTGGTACGGTTTCAACAGACTCCGAAGGAAGTGAACGGACAGGGGTTTTGGTCCTTCGATGCCCACCTCAAATAAGGAAATTCCACCACACTTCCAACACAAAACTTTCGAGACGGCCAATTTTATACGGGCTCCGCCACTGGGTTCTTTTGCAAAGTATTCCGTACCCAACTTGGTTACATTACCGAAGGGTATAGCAGAACTGAGTGCCCAGCTGACTCCTTCAAGGTTGTGGCCCACTTGTTGGTTACTTTGATATAATAGCATAAACTACATATGCGTGGAGCTTGGGAATTAACAGTGCAGTGTGGGTTCGCCCCATGAAATAATTCTAGGCCCAATCGATCTTTGCAGACCGTTGGGGGTTGTAAAAGAATGGATTGTGGAAAACAAGACCGTCTACCAGTTGAAAGAAAAACGCCTATTTACAATTGTCTCCTCTATGGGATCCGGAAAATAACGACTTTGCGCTATGAAAAAAGGGGACTCTAGGTCCAACCTTGGCGTCCACTCCGTGAACGCCCAGGAAATAAAAGAAAAGTATACATGGAAAGAAGCACTGTGCCAGCGGCATCGAGCCACTGCTTGACTGGGAACTTCCCGCCTTCCGTGAGGCCGAGTTCCCCTTTCTCTGTACGCCCCTTACCCACGCCGAATGAGCTCCTTCTAATAATTGTTACCGAAAAAGATTCCGCAGCGACGAGGTGGAAGCCTAGAAGCTTAGCAAGATAAGCTGTACTTCTTTACACCGGTGGTCCACGAAACTCCAAAGCGAGTCTCGGCGACCCCTCCGGATTTCCATTGCTCATCGACGGCTGAGAACCAGAAGAAGGGCTTTTGGGTCGCTCGCATCCAGCATGCGATGGCTTTGAAGTATTGTTTAGCATTGGGAACTGTTGGGATGGCCTGGCCAACGGTCTTTCCCTTAGAAGGCCAGCCAGTCTCGCCAACAATCAATGATCGTCCGCCCATTTTGTCTCTGAGAGACCACCAGCCCTGTTGGAAAGCTTTGAGGGCCAAATCAATTCGAGAGCCGCCATAGTCTAGAAGTATCTATCGTCAGTCCTATATTCAAATCAGAGGCAAACAGTGGGCTAACTCTTCTTACATGGATAGCTAGTGAGGAGCACAGTGTCGCAGGCATCTAGGACTGGTTGATTTGCTGAGTTGAGAAGGGGGGCGATTCCTTCACTGGTTCCGACCGGGACATTGGTCTTGCCATAGGAATTCTGGATCATGCCCTTTACGTCCTGCAGTACAAGAGTCACATTAGCACACCGGCTCTCGAAATTCTTTACGATTATGGACGGAACATCTCACGAACCCAAATGTATCCGGCCAGCTGGCTCGCGGAAAGTCCGCCTCGGAAAAGTTCTTCACTGCCGACGGAAACTCCCAAAATGAGGTTACCGTTGCTACCGAGAAGTTGGCGACCTAGTTCGTTCTTGTCGCTCTCAAACTATTGACCGGTAATGTTAGCATATTCTTTTCAACGTGCACGCCTCGTGGGCGCCGCCTCCCCGTGAGGAAGGCATTTTGCAAAATGCAACAAAACACCGAGAAGTTCGAGTAACACTTACGGTAGTGCTAGGTGTGGCCCACAAGCCAGCCCATACTTTAATGCCTCCGACTTCTTTGGCGGCTTGCAGTACGTTTTTCAAAGCGGAACATTGGCTGGTGGTGAAGATCTTGACAACAGTAAAGGAGAAGTGGGAACTCTTGTACCCCTTTACTTTTTTCAGTTCATTTTTCCAGTCCTGTAGAGATTTGCAGGCACCGGTGTTCTACAACGTTATAACATATCAGTCAAAGCTCATATCTACAAGTACAACAGGAATTGGAAGCTTGTGGTACTGGTTCACAAGTACCACGAATCCTAAAAGCGGGTTAAACTTACGGTATATGCTCCTACATTGAACCCAGCAAAGTACGACACGGCCGGTCGGTATACCGTACCTCTAGCACGGAGTTCCTTCCCGTCGATCGTTCTTGCTGTAATGTTTGACGGTACTGCAGTTTGGTCCCTGGTTAGAACTAACAACAAACTACTGTTGCCTAATTAGATGTTGCAACTTACATTGTGGAGCTGCCACCTCAGGAACTGGAATCGATGGGTTGAAGGGAGAACTCTTTAGTGATCTTGCGTCAATCTCGACGTTGACGGGATGACCAAGAGTCATTGTAAGGAAAGTGGAAAGGACTGGAAGTCCGACGATGGCTTTGAAGAAAAGCATTGTGAATGTCGGACAATTTTGATGTTCGATTGAACAGATTGTGGTATTCTGAGAAGGAAGGTTATATATATCGAGTCTAAACTGACTGATTTGAGTGAATAGGTGTTTTGGAGGTTGGATATAGGTTAAGGACAGTAATTGTTCGATGTCGTGGTTGATCAGGACCAAGATAAGGAGGGATAAGTTTCAAATCACAATTCAATTGGATTTAATTCGAGCTTTTGATGTGTCTCCGGAGACTATAAGGTGACCTCACTATATGGAGTGTCGTTTGAAAACCTTTGAAATATAAAAAAACGGAAAGGGCAGACTTTACAACGGCAAGCCGATGTCGAAATAAAAACAGAACAGGCTAAAGGAGGGTAAGATACAACAAAAGGAGTGTAACCGTCGAACTTTCGACCTTGCAACGACACTGTCGGAATCGATTGCGTTATGGAATAAAATCCAGATCAACGTGATCATTCACGGGGCCTGGGATGTTTATATACTTTAACCATGGTGTTGGGTGGGTATCGTGGCCCCTCTTTCAAACCCTCAAAGCGAGGGGACGGAAACTAACTGCCTAGGTAGCTTACGAATTTTTCTCAGACATTGCAAAACTGACCGAGGGACGACAAAAGAGTTTCCAAGTCGGTGGGGGCGGCTTCTCCCTAGCAATCCTTTGCCCAGCAGGGTGTACAGTGCACAGGCCCTATCAGATGCAAGGTACGGGTGGGCCTATGTCGGTACGTACCTGCAGATATCCATTCAGCGAAGGAGTTGTGCCCGACCCTACATACGCATACACATGAGTGCATTATCATTGCATGAGTGATATTGATCCTGCCATCTTACTCACAGCGGTTTAAGTCCATGCAAACGCCTCCCGGACTTATATCTCTGAGTGTTTCCCGGTTCTTGGTTTTATTTCACTGGATCTCTCCTCCGGTGATGAAAGGACATGTCAAAACAGTGCTTAAAGTGTCACATATCTAAATAGGAGTACAGAATCTCTACGATTTTATTGGTGCATTATATCCAATAAGGTTCGGGAGGGCCTCCGAGAATGAGAGGAGGCGAACTGGCTGACTCGATTTGAGGCGTAATCAGATCCCGTCAAGGGATTGTAGAGATATGAGCTGGCGGCGCAGGAACTTGCAGGATTTGTTGAGAAAGCACATGCACCTATGCAAAGGAGCTTCGAGTTCCCCCCAAACGGCGGCTTTTCCCACAGCATCCGTTCCACTCAAATTCTCCCAGCCAGTTACTGAACCTTCTGCGATCAAGGCATGATTGGTTAGTCGCTGATGAGCCCAGATGGCAAGGCCGAAGCTCACGTCAGGGGTTAAGCTTAAGCGAAAGATTCAGGAACCAAGCGGCTTTCCGGCCAATATTCAGGAACACCAATCAAGCGGCTCCACGAGGTCAAGTGGGTGGTTCCCCAAAACCGGGCCGGAAAAATTGACCGGTTCGGAGGGGTGAGATTTTTCATCAACCGCCTATTATGTCGAGAATTTTCTTTCGAGAAAAATTTTCCATTAAGGCAAAAATTATAAAATGCCTCGTTCTTTCGGAACATCTCGACAGCTCCACTTCGTTGCATATTGCAAACGTGGGTGTTGCAGACTAGACGAGAGGAAAGATGAAATACAGGGCTCAAGAAAAGTGTACAAGATTAGCCAAAAGTTCGAGATGCGCTAGCTAAACAGTATGACAAAGAAAAATATAAAAACGCTGGAGGGTAAAACTATATCAATGAAGTGAGGGGCAAGAGAGCAATACGTCAGCAATTTCCTTGTGCTTTGATCTCGGTTGGAGGGGTGAAGGTTTTTACCTTTTGGGACAGAAACTATTCTAGACCAATCCTGAGACTTGGGCCAATGTACAAAATTAAAAAGCTACAAAACCACTCATTACCATCCCCTCTGCCGATATATATTACAGATGGTATTCTAAACCTAGATATATTTTACCAGGATAAGCTAAAGTTGAGGAGTGATATTTATCACAGGATGAAGTGACCTACAAACGTAGATATTATATATTATGTATATTCGTAAAAGGTTTTCGTCACGCAGCCCATATTCTTTCGTCCGTATCGATGAACATTGTGTCCGTATCGTATTGGCTCGAGCTCGGTGGGGATGAGTAAGGACTACTGGGGTTAACGGGCACATGTACCTCAGCGGCAATATCCGAGACTGTCAACGTAACCGCAGGGTCAACATTGCTAGCGAGAATTGGCGTCGCTGGCTGGTCCGGAGTTGATCCTCTTCTTTTTTGGTGAATAGAATAGAATCCGGATTTATCTTCAAACATCTCTCTTTCACGCTCGAAAGTATTAGTATCATGTCGCATGACTAAACCACGATCTTCAGGATCGTTCGCCATCTACGTAGTCCGGAATCGACGTTAGTACGACACATATTCGACGGCACCTTCCTACCGTCATATCAAAAATCGTTGGGGGACACGACAGTTTTACAGGTCGATCGTGCATGCAGGACGGCAGAAGACTTACAAATAGTCTAACGATCCAAAATCCATTGTCACCAGTTACAATCTCTGCGTTTACGGGAAACCCGCTATTGTATTTGTGGTAGGTCTGGATTATGGCTGTCATGAACTGGAGAATCGAGGTATCGGAAACACAAAGCTAGAATCATTTTCGCATATTTCGTTAGTATCCGTAGCTTAATATTCGTGCGACTGACCAATTACTAATGTGTATGGGGAAAAGCCGCTAGTAAACCCAGTCCCCAGAGAAAAAAATATTGGGCATATCCGAATATCCGGTCTTTTCTCCAGTCGGGGTGTGGACCTACCCCATAACAAAAAAGGTTAAATGCTGTTAGAACGACAGAGGCATCATTGAGATGTGGCCATGTTCTTCTAAGGCGATCTCGCAATAGGGCCATCGCCTTCATAGCATGTGAATGTGTCATTTTTGTGAATACTGGCCAGTGTGGACTCTGGGTCAGGGCGGCATCGCCTATCAAATACGAAATAGTGGTCAGCATTTAAGCTTTATAGTACGGAGTAGCATCGGGGCTAATCGTGGGCCTTGAACTTACCGGCACTAAAAGCCATAACGGCATTACTGGTCATATCGTCCTGTAATAGAATGCAATGTAAGTTTGATCCCTCGACTACAATACGACTAGTGCGGTTACATTGCATTGACAGGAAGGCACCGGTTCCAGGGCATCGGTAGGCGCAGTCACTTACCATTAATGCGATTTGCTGAGAGTCGACATGGAAAAGTGATGAGATCATCTTTGCAAATTCCGGGCTGCACATCGACGAGAAGGTCATCGGGCTACCCCAGAAATTGGCAAACCTTTCCTGGAGGCGAGCCGAGTTGCTGTCTATGATGCGATAGGCTGGGGGCTCCCGTATCATTATGGGCGACCGTCTATGTGGATGTAACCTCCTTCAGAATTGCAAAGCTTAGTTCTGGATCCACACTACGGGACTATGCGGCTCGCGGGACCTACATAGCATGCGCAAGGGCAGCATTTCTCACGGCACTAAGGTCATCTGTTTCGGGCCTTTGTGGTGGGGGTGAAGCGGACGCAGACGACAAAGTGGGTATAAAGTCATCTTGGTCATGAAAACGCCTGCTACTGTGGCGTATCAACGAATCTTAGCCGCCGTTCCTCTAATGGGGTTTCCACTTTAAAAAGCTATATGAAGCACCTTTTACTGGAACTGGGGGGTTTTGTTTCCTCTTCTGCTTCACGTTCTATCTTCTCATTCCTAGCACTCAACGGTTGCGAGCATTGGTACCCATGCTCCTGGCACCTATTGCACTTCGCACCTGGCCATACTCTGCCCTCCGGTAGGCACTAAATATCGATTAGTGAGCCATAAACGGAACCGCCTTTGTCGCATTTCGACGGATTCAAGTCTGCAAGCCACAAAGCTGGAAACGTACGTACCTTTTGTTTGTCCAACCGACACCGACTACATTTTAAGATCTCCTTGTGTTTTTTACCCTTTTCTTTTGGCATGGGGCCTGCACGAACGCGCCCATGCGATATGCACGGGCAGCGAAACGGTTAACTTGCCTCGCAACTTTGACTTGGCTGGGTGGTGCGGAAGAGGCGGCGTGTGTCGTCGAAAAGCGAACCGGTGCCACTTGGACAAGGGCTCAGCGACCGCGACCCCAATGTACCAAAACCATGCAAGTGTCCCACAGATCAGTTGCAGCTCCGCAATATTTGTATCTCGCAATTCTCTCCTTCGACGGTTTGCTTTTGAAGAAACCGATCTGCCAGATTTTATCCAAAAAGCTTAGCCTGAGACAAAATACCACACTCCTTCTCAAGAAGAGGATCTAGGAGGCTGAAGTTTGAGATGCTTCCTTATTCACTGTCCGTATATGGATTCGACGCGAAAGAAGACTTTTTCCCGGTCTCACTTGAGAAATAGACCGTTTAGATAATAGGAAGGAGCTGCCCAGAGCCGTTCGTTAGCGCTACCAGTCTGTTTGGCCGCCGATAATACCCCGTAAGACCTATCGTAATAGGTGTATTTAACAACGTGGAGAAAGTGGACAATGAAATGTCGTTCGCAATTTTGTCTTGGCAAGATGCAAGGGTGTGCCCAAAGCCGTAAAGGTGCATGGGCGGGAGATCAGCTTTGATATAAAGGTTCTGGCCTAGTGAGCCGGCTGACCGACCAGGAAAAGAATATTCGAAGGGCTCGTTACTCTCAGGTTGATTCTTCTATTTTGTATTCTTCCCAAAGTTTGGCTCGAGTGCCTAGTTTTCGAAAACCTGGAATCGGTATCACCTAAGCTTCAGCCTTTGTTCGAAAGAATGTGCGGAGACGACCATAGCCGACAAGGGCCCGCACCGCCTATCTCCGACTCGATCAGGAGCTCCTAAACTCACCTGCATCCCTTCAACACATACAAACATCCAGACTTCGATGTCCTTGGCCCAAGAAATCGTCATCTTATGACGAGGACTTAATTCCCTCTCTCGTCGATACTGTCGTTGTTATCGTCACTGAATGACAAAGCAGATATCAACATGCATTGGCTCGCCGTCAGCATGGCTTTACCGGGCTTAGCGCTACTAAATACAGGCGTTGTGTCCTTCGGCTGTGATGTCATTTACTGTGGGAGATGATAGGTTCTCAGCGTACAAATTGGCCTTTTTATATCCTCAGGCTACCATCTGGAGAAGGACCAGCCGAATGCATGTGAGTTCGGGCCTTCGGAAACCCACGTTCTCTTACAATTAGGCGAGACGCAGGATCCGACTTGGGGTCAGTTGGGTGCATAGCGAAAGCGCGTCGAAGTCTGCGCAGCATCGATTACATGACGATACAAAGCCTTCTATGCATCATCGACAGCTGCCGGCATGATGGACTCGAGAAAAAGATGACAGAGCATATGCAGAAGTCGTATGATTGCGATTTCAATTCTCTGGAAATTTCGAAATTGTGTTTCGAGGAAAGCTTGAGCAAGCAACTCAGTGGCCACATGTGTTTATACTGGATGGGAGTTTGGCAAGGGACATGGGTATTCTGTCAATCTCATGTTGACGCGGCTTTCGGCGACCTTCGGAAATTTTTTATTACATGGATGTATTATCTGGGGGTGTCGACGATCGCGATTGGGCTCACCGCTTCGCCTTTTTACAGTCATCGTTATACCGCATACACGAAGCCGCAGTCGCTGTGAGTCCTGATGCTCAATAAGCTTATGCCGAAAACCTGGGTTGGCAGACATGGCTGAGTAGTTCGGTGCGCTGTGGGATCGATTGCAATTGAAAGGTTCTGGAAGCACGAAGACTACTTAATTAATTATAATTAAGTCAGCCGCAAAAACATATCCAGAATGTCCGTTGCGCAACTACATCGGGGGGCTTATATCGATAGATCAGCCTCATAGTGTTTGACAAGGGCAGGGTTTGTAGATTCGGGGTTGAGCACCTAGCCATACTAACTTCAGGTTATGCCAATTCGGTCTCCCAAACCATGTCGACTGGTCTTCGCGATGCGGTTCGACAACTCCATCTGATCTTGGCATGCATCTACACCCGCAAAAACGATTTCGCTCGAGCGCGCGCAGTCCCAATTGTATATTTGCGGGTGAAGCTTCGAATTTAGACCTGGCCTAACTAAATTTCTTAAAAATAGACAATCTACATTAAAATAGTTTGAAAGATCTATAGCAAAGAATTATAGTAAAAATTTACTACCGCAGACTCATGTCGAAGATTAAAAGATATTACTATAGAAGTTCAAAATCCCCCATATAGCTAGCTGGAGCGCCCTCCTATCGTATCGCCCGAACAGGTATTAGATGAGATGCGGTATAATTATACCCACGCCACCAGCCTTAGTTGGGACGGTTGTCATTGATTCCGCCGAAATTGACGCCGGCCAAAGTAAACGATTGAATGAATCTCGGATCATTAAGCCTTTGGGGTTGGACAGATCCCCAATTCCTGCCATTTTTCGAGACGCTCCAAAACAGTCCATTCGCCGTAGATTGGATCCTACTCAAGTCAAATGGATATTAGAAGCGAATTAATAAAATGCTAAAAAAAAGACCAGCCTACTCACAGAAATTGGTCGCCAGTTGTTGGAATCAATCGCCAATATTCCACTTTTCCGCCGATAAGAGGCACTTGATTGACGAGCTTCGGAACGATGAGCTTTGTGCCCTCGTCAGTAGTGTATTGCATTGCCGGGCCTCCTCTGCATTGTAGTTTGAAGTAGGGGCCATTTTTATCTGATCCCGCCCGGAAGAGGTTCCACTACGCAGTGGGTGGTTAGAAATTTTTCCAATACTATACTAGAGGGGAGAGATTATATCTTACATTTGCATCCCTATCACCTGGGCCGACACTTCGCCACCCAAATACCACCAACCTAGAATCAAGGGGCAGATCTAAGGCCTTCTCTTCGATAGGAAGCTGTAGGGTATCCGGAACTGCTGCCCGAATCCCATATATATTGCCGCCAATGTTGACGTAAATGAAAATTGGCACGGCGTCGTGGTTGCTCATATTCGATATATGACGAGTGAGTGGGAGTCTGATACTTTTCGAGAAGGGGGCGGTATTCTGGCAAGATATATAAGAGAAGAGAAGCAGATGAACCAGCAATAATCTTGATTGGCTAAGACCCTTCTTGACTGACTAAATTCACTACAATTTGCAAACTTGGCTCTAGCCAGCGAAGGGAATTGCAATCGAGAGGGGTTCCAGAGAGTCCGTTATATAGTACTTCACTATACACGGTACAATAACATCTCGATATCCTTCCGAGAACTTGAAAGAAATTCACATATACGACCCAAAATCTACGGAGTTGGGACTGGGCATGTGAATTCACATTATCCTTTTCGTTCCATACCTTTCGCGCGAAGGGGTGTGACGGTTTCCTCCGGCATGAGCCCTATTCACAGCTGGGCAGCCAGAGGTAGGCGCGAAGAGCTTCTTCTAGCTCCACGCCGTTTATTATTCATGGTCCCTGAAGAACTAGTATCCAGGAATGTGACGTCCATGGCCAGCACAAACCGACAAGGTTATAAAACTCGTTGGATCGGATAGTAAATTTATAACTCGAATTGGGTATCTTAAAATGCGTTGGCGTGGTATTCTCTCCAGATTCTGTGAATTCCATTGCGAATATTAATATTGCCTTGTGCTTTTGGAATGACACTAGCAGCTGCCTTCGCGTTTATTCTGCTTTATTTCCTCCCATATTTGGGGGGATTCCCTATGCGTGGTTATCCAAATATCGAAGTTATACAGAATTATATTAACGTTGTGGGGTCGATATCTCTTGTCGATATCAAGTCTTGGGCTGGTGGATATCACGGTGACAAGCAACGCACTGTCGCTGGCGGTGGCATTTTGACGTTTCGATACTGTACATAGGTTACAAATCCCAGCTTTAGTTTCTAGTTTTGCAAACCTGGTTTGCTGGATTTTAGGTTAGCGTCAGCTCGACGTTCCGCGTGCAAATATTATAGTATTGGCGCCAATGCCAGAGGACGTCTCTAGGCTCTTAGCTTTGAATAAGGTTTGAATTCGCGGACGTCACGGAGTCTAGTAACTCAAAGTTTTGAAGTTGTGATAATATTCGTCATTCCTAGATTTTCTGACCAAATAATTCTGCTGATTTGGGGTACTAGGATTCCGTAAACACGCAGGCTGAACGAATCTTTCTTCAGACCTTAAGGCCCTTAGGTGTTATATAGTTAGCTCAAGATCTAAAGTTTAAGTTCGGACTCGAGGAATGCAGGGAATGCACAGCGACCAGTGTCGATATTTTAAATTGCAAATTGACAGCCTATTCCGTATATATATTACAGCTGTAGCGTTTTGCCTTTCAATTCTTCGATATCACTGGTTACACTGCGGCGCCGCATAAATGGTAATTTCTTCACATGTCTTCCCTCGGATATCTTGTCCCACATGTACCATACCATGATCGTAACTACCATCAATGGCGCAGTCACCGCAGCATATATCCAAGTATTAGATGCCACACTGAATACCCCACCCTCGAAATCAAAAAACGCCATCCCGAAGATGGTTGCTACAAATGTCGCGGGTAAGAAAAATGTGGTCAATGCAGCGATGATTTTCATCGAGGACCCATCTCGTTTAGCCTCTTGCGCAATCAAAATGTTGGTATAGGCATCCTGTTGCGTTACCAAGTTGAATACAAGGTTCATCGCTATGTCCTTGCGATTCTTGTAGCTTGTCAGCCATCGTTTATGCGTTTGGGCAGAATGACGCAGGTATGCTAATGAATCGGCCGTCTTGTGGTATTCATCATATTTGAATTGTGCGAAAAGAAGGGGTTGGAGGACTTGATGGGCTTCCAGCATGCGGTCGGATACCATGATTGCCATGTCGGAGCTGGCTAAAAGTGAATCCGCGTCTTGTGAGACCATATGTAGCTTTGTTGTCAACTTCTCGAGTTTCCGGCGATCGGATGGCTTTTTCGCATACGCATCCACCTCATCTAGTTGGTCATATAGGTGAGTTCGTAAGACTGTCATAACAGGCTTTAAGTCATTGAGTGACTCGTGAGATATCAATGTATGAATGAAGAACGGATCGCCGAATGACCTTTGAGCAAGGTTATTATCCTCGCTCCGGCAAAATGATTGGAAAAGTCGGTCCTTCACGAGAGCATTCTTCGGACAGTTGACTCCAGTGACTACAAGATAGAACACCCGCTGAGCTGGCACATCGTAAGACATGTAGACACTCCACGGTTGTTGATTTTCGTGGATATTCCATCGAGGGTGTTGACAGAAAAACTCTAGTATTATGAAGCCCGAATCAGAACATGGTTATCGACGGGTTCAAGAAATACTATATACTATACCTGTTCTTGTTATGTAACCATTGTAGTCGTAGCTAGAGAAACTCCCAGGGGCGCCGTAGTTGGGCTCTCCTAGGAGGAAAGGGAGAAACTGCGGCGATATATGATAATGGTCGAGCAGTTTCCTTGCGGTATGCAGGCTTAGGGAGCTCTGTAGTCGAAAATTTGGGCCGATTGTATCTGGCTTGATTAAAGAGCAGAAGCTTTATCCGGTTATACGTTAGTTGCGAGTCTCTGAATACAAAATGACAGGTAATCGTAAACCCGTCAAGCCTCTATAGCTACAGAAGGGAAACTTAACATGATATGCGTTTCGGGCTCGCCCGGTCGAGTATTTGCCCTTTTGGTGGTTTCCTACAACCCGACGGTTAGTCCATAGGCCAGCCAAGATACGTGTAAAAGAGAAATATATTAATTAATATAGGTCCAAACTCATACCAAGAGAAACTCCTCGACCCCCCTGTCGTCTACCTCGTGCAGTAGCGTCCCTTGGCCACATGAAAACTGAAATATTTCACATGTCGTCCTGAACGAGAAGTTTTTCTCATTTCTGAGAATACCTTGGGAATACTGAACGTCATGTAGTTTCGGCACAAGTGACTCGACATTGTTCGGATATTGGCTGAAGTCTAAATCCCTCCGCTCCACAGCCACATAGTTTCTTGCTAGACGAGTAGGCGGAGGCCGTGCTTGCGGTGCCTGGGAATCGCTTGGTGTCACAGAGAGCTGCAAGTTAGCCGACTTTTGTGTCATCTTCGTAACAATAAGGTTTCTTGAATCTTCGAGTGCTTGAGTTTGATGTTCGCGGTTGTCTTGTCTCCAAGATCGCAGCTTACCTTCAACTAGGATAGTGGACACGAAAGCGAACGCTTGGAAATATAAGCTTAAGCTTATGTGGAGCTGAACTACAGCTGAAATCTAGATCCTTTAACTACTCAGGGGAATCCGCGCTGAAAAGTCATGAGAACGCAAAGTGCTGCACTGCATCCCCTGCACATGCATCCAGAATGCCAGAAGAGGCCCCGGTTGGTTGCAAACGTTGCATTGCAGCCTTCTCATTTGGAAGGACGGTCGCAAAACTCAATGAAGGATTGAAACACTTGCGCAAAGCTCAAACAGTATCGGTATCATGAAGTCATTGGAAAAACTTCGCCATGGTCTCAAGCCTTCGTTTTGTCGATCTTGTTCAGCAGAGGATCTCGATATCTCGGATACACATACTCTGCAGATCTATGAACAAAAAGTTTTCGCATTAAATGCCTATGCAAACTAAAGGGACCCCGCCGAGAAGTTTAAACGGCGCCCTATAAAAGAAAGACTGCTTCTTCAGTCAATTACCATCCACCAATTCGCATAAGTAGGCATGTGCACGAAAGAACAAGTCCCACAGAACCCATAGAATCCGCACGAGTACCGGTACCGGGGCACTAACAGAAATGGTCAACGACAGCGCACCACTCGATTTGGAAGATATCGCCTTAACGAAATTCGACAACCTCGTCGCAAAAGGTGAAATTATATGGGGTCCATCCGACCCGGAATATGTCGAGCTTGAAGGGTTTCAGGTTAGTCCACCAATAAATATATCGACGAGGCTGCAGGGCAAGCTGATTATTCACCAACACACGCGCGCGCGTCGTTGGACAAACAGTTCGAATTCAGGCTGGCACCAGCCTTGTTGAAGAAACCAATTCTATCCCGCCACGCAGTCGGGAGGAGCAAGCCCGTTGGGCCATTCGTCGACCCTGATCCTGAGTTTGTGGTTGCAAAAATTGGGGCAACTCACACCTTGATTTTTTCCAAATTCTGCGTTCCCCGGCCGCATCTCGTGTTACATACGAATCAATTCGAATTGCAAAGTGATGACCTCACAAGCTCGGATCTCGATGCGGCGTGGCAAGTCTTGGGGGCATTTCCGAAAACTCCGTCCATGATGATTTACAATTGTGGCGTTGATGCTGGATCCTCTCAAGGGCATAAACATATGCAGGTGTTCCCAAAACCTGAAGGCCAAAAGTTCAAGCTTTTCCCGGACCTTGCTAGCCTTCCAGAAGGTATCGTATAGTATACCTCTTTGCTAGCTATAGAATTTGAACTAATAGCTAATGCTTCCCTTTAGGCGACGTCATCACCTTACCCAAGGTTCCCTATAGGCATTACGTAGTAGCACTTCCAGCAAACCCCTCTCTCGAGGATATCGTACGGAGATACAATACGCTTGTCGGTCTAGCTAAGCTAGCCCTAGAGAAAATTGAAGGAACAGCTCACAACGTAGTTATGACAAAGGACTGGATAATGGTTATCCCAAGATCGAGTAAAGGTTGCGATGGCGTCGGAGCAAATGCTGCGGGCATGATGGGCATGGTCTGGGTTGGCAGCGAGCTGGAGAGGAATTCCTGGACGAATTTTGGTCTGACTTCCTATCTTCAAAAGCTTGGGATGCCACTATAGAAGCTATATTGGATTGGGAGGCAGCAAAGACCCAGAGATATACAGTATAGTCCTACGACCTCTGGACGAAACATAGGCGTTAGAACTGCTACGTGCGCAACAAATGTACAGATTCTAAAATTACCAAAAAGAAAAGAGAACGATACCCCATACTCAACTTTGAAGTCAAGAAAGCATGCGTGCCTGGACAAAATTGTTGTTTTTTCGTAGCCTCTAATCCAGGCGCTGTTTTTTTCGAATGGTTTAGGAAAGCAGTGTATATGCCGAGACTATGTATATACCAGGTATCCGGAGCCTATATATCTTTCGTTTCAGGCTAGCCCGCTCCAACGTTAAAACTACGAACATCGAACAGTACACCCAATAATAGACTCTTTCAGTACGCCTATGCACGATAAATGCATGAGCCAAAAACAAAAGGTGGCACAAGACCAAGTTTGCGACACCGCGGATGGTGAATCCAGCCTAGACAAAAAAGGAACCTGCAAGTTCTCGTCTAGCTGGGAAAATGGCAAAGAAAAAAAAAATCCACTAGCTTCAAAGTCACTCGAAGCTATCAACGATCTTGATGAGAGTGGGATTCGAACCCACGCACGGTTACCCGTACCAGGATGTCACTTGTTAAGGTATAACCTTAACCTGGCGCCATAGACCAACTCGGCCATCTCACCGAAGTTTGTGGAAGAACTGATGTCGAGAGACTTCCGCAATGCACATTTAAGCCATCTCCCACATTGATACCCTGCCCCTTGCAAGATTTCTTTTCTCACTTTCGTATCTAAGTCATAAGCCGCCTATTGAGCAGATTCGAGCAGTAGCGATAGCGATTTTCAAGTTCTATGGCCAAAAAGAACAGAAACAAGAGCATCTACAGACGGTTCACAGGCTCCGAATGGAAGGTGGGTTGAAAATTTTCACGACAGGGATTTTGCGTTGTCTCCCGTCGTATTTTAGCGCCACCAATCCCATTTAGGAATAGTGTCACACAAGGGAGCGCAAACCATCGTCATCACTCCACGGCCATCCTCCGCAATACGTACGTCGACGCTTCTTCGATGTTTTAACTTCCCCACAGACCTCGACGCCGTCTCTTAAACTACTACAGCGATTTCTCGGGGGTAATATAGCTTCAGACACGAAACTCAAAGCGTAATACAGGATTCATAGAAATCCCGACCGCTACACCATCATGGCAACCCATCCGCTTCTATAGTTCGTATAGTCCTTTCCCTAACCCTTACGTCGAGACTACGAAGCTTACCGTTTTATAGTGCATGCGTCGCTCATCGCACGACTGTTCTCGCAGAATATACTCCGTTCGCATCATCCTCCAGGAATTCCTCGTCCGTAGCCCAAATTGCCTCGGTAGTTCTGCCCAAGATCTCCCACGACCAGCCACAGAAACTCACATACACTTATGGCGAACATCTCATCAACTATGTTTCAACTTCGAATTCTGCGTCATCTCTCACATTTCTCCTTGTAACGGATAAGTCTGTTGCAAGGAAGACATCGTTTGGCTTCTTGCAGAAGGTCCAAGAAGCATTCGGTCTCAAATATACCCCGGCAATGATTGAGGATGCTCCTCCCTACGGTTGCGCCGAGTTCAATAAAGTTCTAAAAGAGCAAGTACATATATATGCCTCTGGGAACGGAGAAGACCTTGGTGGAAACAATGCACGGAATGTTCAGGCGGAAATCGATGCTGTGAGAGGAATCATGACGGAGAACATCGAGCGGGTTCTCGAACGAGGGGAGAGAATTGATCTTCTTGTTGATAAGACGGATCGTTTGGGAGAAGGCGCTCGAGGTTTTAGAGTAGGGGCAAGAAGGTTGCGAAGGCAGATGTGGTGGAAGAACATGAAGTTGATGGTTCTCCTCTGGGTTGTCGTCATCTTTCTGATCTACCTATTCGTCGGGTTTGGATGTGGTTTACCTGGTAGGTCTCTTATTCCTTTCATACGGTCCTTTAGCCTTGCGTGGGACGAATGCTAACTCCCGTTCAACGACTAGGCTGGCAGCGATGTATCGGAAAATCGAACTAGCGTACTCACAAACTGTGTGAGTGTCCTTGTTAACGATTTTGTCATTTGGGTGGACTCGTTGTAGCGCGTTTGGAATGCATTTGTTGGAACACAGGCGTACAACTATTATTACTTTTCTTTCTTTCTTTCTACAAGACGGTATCAGGCATTATTGTTTTAAGAACATCATTGGTTCTCTGCATTCTTGAGCGAATGATGTTTATGCGCATTGTTACTGTATCACTAGTTTCACTCATTCGTACAACCTCTCTTTGCATATTATGACGATGCTTAAGAGTAATTTAGTCTCAATTGACAGAAAACCCACGCCCGGTAGTACTCTCCCCAGGTAGTCTCGGTCTCGAGACCGGGCCCGGTGGCCGACTTTGCCCTCGGTCGCGATTAAAGTTTTGAAGATAGGCGGCGGGGCTTATCACTGCCCCTCCATGCGTATTTGATATTTACAAAGGCTAAAAAGCCACCGCGGCCCCGCGATGACATAACAATGTCGAATTCATGAACCTGCGGGGTATTCTTTAAGACATCAATTTTACCTACGCGCCCACGGTATAAGCCTTTTTCTTCTCCGTTGTGGCGCTCAAAATATCGCGTATGTTGGCGCCACTACTGGAGTCATTTGACATCTGGTAAATTAGTTTCCGTAAAACTGGGATCTTTTAGTCCCGCGAAAGCCATTAAGTGCAGCCTTCTGATTTTTTTCGAGGGCTTGAATTGTGGACGGTCTATGCCCGTATAGGCTCGCCGTTTGGATCCGAGATTATCAAAACCTTACGCCGATATAAACCATACTTCGTGGTTGTATCATGAGATCATCGGCTACAGGAAGAATTAATCTCGCCATTAGCCGAGACTATGCCGTCAATGATATTGATATTCTGCTATAAGCAGTGGTTGTTCGGGCCCGATATGCCACCCGTCTTGCATATGTCGAGTCATCATATTAGGCAGCAGTTTGGGCGCAATGCCATTGTGTGTAACGAAGGTCGAGGCTCGACGAGGTCCTTTAGAAGTGTGTTGTCTACATAAAAATACAACGTATCGTGAAGTAGCACGCAAATATTATATATTATCCTCGAGGCTGCCATGGTATACAGAATACAAGATTCCATATGAATATCTTGGCAATAGGCCAAGCTAACCTGGTGATCATTCGCCCTGCGCCTTAAATCAGACATTCAACGAATTTCTAGTACTTCTAGCTTCTAGAGCGCGCTACATTGACCACTGCAACCTAGCCATCTTGTGCTCGAGCTCAACCATTGGGAAAGCTGTCCGGTTAAACCTCGCCTCCAGATAGTTTAGCGAAGAAGGCGCAGCAACTTTCACCAAGTCCGATGCTCCGACCTCCAACTTTTGCATCGTTTCGACCTATCCTGAGGCAGTGTCCAAAAACCTCTGCTGCCTATCCCGTGAATTATCACAGTTTAAGGCCTCATGAGCATCTGACCCCCAGCATGGCCCTAGCCAAGCCCGGCATGGCAAAGAGGCCCGTTTCTTCGGCCGGGCATCCAGGCGACTGAAGCCGAAAGCTTCGATGGTTTAAATGAACCAGCTGGTCCGCAGCTAGTTCAGCTCGTGGAGCTTCATCGTCTGCATTGCATCTTATGTAATGTGAGCTTCAGAACACTTTTGTTTCTCGATCCTTCACCCAGCCCAGCTCTGGTACCGATTTACGGTTGCATTCAACGCGGAATCGGATGAATTTACGCTAGCTAGCCATCCGCCCAACAACGCGGAGTAATTCCTGCAGGCCTTGAAAGGCCCGGACCGGTACCGTTCATAGCAAGATTTACTTACCTATATCTTAAATTTCCATTTTGAAAGAGAGTTTTAAAAAAAGCTACCTGTAAAAATGGGAATAGAAGATACTTGGTATGACTATTATCGGGGTCCGTCATCGGCCCCCAACTTTTCAGAGAAATTTATAGCAAGGGCACCAAATTTGACTGTCACTACCGCTTCTCCCGCACCGTTGTCTCCCGCACCGTCCGCCGCTTTTGACTATGCGCCAACGTTAGTTAGTAGCGTCTGGAGGGAAAGTGATAGGAGGGCGGCAATAAAGGCAAAACATGTATGTACAGAATGAGGAATAACTTCTGCAAACGATGCATACTACTGCGTATGCACCTTTTTCAGCGGTGTTGCGAAAGAGGAAATGTCTACTTATTTCTTCGTGGCTTTTTTTACTAATCTGGAACATGCATCGCATCTAGGGACGAGAACGCCAACTCATTGGGTTGATTCTTGAAGTTCTTTGTCAAATTGCTGGGTTTACTTGTGCAATTGTATTCGGTATCTGGGCGGTCAAGAGTTACAATGTTGGTGTTGTAGCTTTGAAGGTACAGACTGTTGCAAACCAGATAGCCCTGAGGAGCCTTTGTGCTGAAGACCAGGTACGTCCCAAACGAACACGGGCATGATGCTTAAAAATTACCTATTCTGAACCTTCACTTACACTCTGCCTTTTTTTTTTTTTTTTGCAGACGCTTGCCAGTGGCCCTCATTCAGGGCCTTGTACGCGGGTACTCAAAGCAAATGCAGAAAATCTTTGGGACGCTAGCTTTATGAGCGATCCCATGGACGGTACTGAAATCGCAGTACCGAAACTTAGCCTCGGAGGCATAGTGGGGATAGTCATTGGAAGTGTAGCAGCAATCCTCTTTTGCAACATCGTTTGGGCAGTCTGGAGGAGGAGAAGTATGATCATGCAACTGAATAGCCATGTGGGAACAGACCTCTCGAATCTCGAGGCTGGCAATGGATCCGGTTTGGCGCCACTGAGCTCTATCGATCAGCTTTATTCCAAAGCAAAACCGAAGAGCAATGCCGCCCCATCTGTAAGTTCCAGTTCGGTGACTGTGTCGTCGTCGACACCGTACTCCGGGAACCCCCTCACACCGAGCACCATGACGACGAAGAAGAGCCAGACATGGTCACAACCATTGTACGTTTCGCATATTTATTGATAAGCAGTGCAGCGAGATGCATGTACGTACGCTTGTAGTTTCTTGATTTGCCCCTATAATTTTTGAATGCAGCTCTCGAGAGCAGATCTACGGTGGTGAATATCTGGCTCCAATCGAGATCCCAGACGATCTAGATCTATGAATCCTTGAGATAAGGTCAATCGAGATGTACTTTGCAGTAAGCCCTAGTTTTGTAGCTGAAGCTCCGCCATGAGGCGGGGGCTTCACGATGTTAGCGTAGGCCCCGCGCCACGATCGGTCACAGATACTCCCCAGGCTGGCAAGTTCGAAACGCTAAGGTCAGGATTAAACGAGGTGAATAGTCGAACCGACCCAAAGCAGCGATCTACAAGCAGCCTATCGATAGCTCTATTCGCCAAAAATATTTGAATCTAGCCTAGTCCCTGCATTAACTCTGCATCGCACTAAGAACAAGAGGGGAATTTCCGTGTGCCGTAGATGTATATGTACTGCGTAAAAGCTTAAGGTACCAACATCCCGCTTTCCCAATGCGAGGGCATCTTGTACCTTGAGAATTTGCAACATGCAACGCAAATCCCCAATCACATTGCCCGAAACAGCCACAGCTCCATCCATACATGCCACTATGCACCACCACATTCGTTTTTCTTCCCCAAGCTACTACCCAAGTACACAAGGTACCATCTGTGTGGAACCTCGGAGAAAGTTTTCCGGCAGGGTAGGTTGCTCTATTTTATCCTATTCGCTCGTATTTACAGAAACCGTTTCTTGTATAACCCACACTCTGTCGAATCTGGTACCATCGTCCGTCGTGATCCCCCAACAAAATTAAAGTCCTAAGTAGACGACCAATCGTTTCCAATATTGGATGATTTGCGATTGTGTGCCCCGAAAGCCGGACATATAATAGCGAGATGATGTTGTACACGGGATAAAGGTAATTAACGTGGACACCGCATGTCTACGGCGTGGAGATATATCATATAGTTTTATATATCTCTGAAAACGTACTCCAAATATTACATATGCAGTTGTGTATTAGGGAATGTGAGGAGCCGGTTAGACTTGCACAACGTCCATCACTCGACTGTGAGTGGATAGGTTTCAGCTGAGACGTGTCTAAGATTTCTTCCGTCGGAATCTGGACTGGATTGTTCGCCAGGGTGAGCCTTTCGACACCGGGGGGATAGTTGAACGCGAGCCGCTGGTTTTCGGAGTCTTCAAACTCGGTCAACTTGGATTCGCTAGGGTATATATGGTTATTTTTGATATAGGAACTTCTACTTTGTATACGTATTTGGAGACTTGGGAGGTATTTTAAGTGTTTGATGATATATGTTATTGGTATATCGATGCAAGTTTCGCTAAAGTATATATACAAAGAGCAATTGGTTTTTTTGTAAACAGAAACTCCCGCTTTCCCGAAAGGTATACACGTTCTTTTGTATGTACAGACGCAAGAAAAAACAAAGAAAAAATAGATGCAAATCCTTGAACCGACCTAGCCTATCCCACAGATGATACTGACAAATGAAAGTGCAAAAAAAAAAAAAAAAACAAAGGAAAGTGGATAATTAACTCCAAAGAGAATCGTTTTTCGTAACAAATGGGACTCGTGATTGGATTGGAGTGACCGTGGGTATCATTTTTTTGTTTGGTTTTTATGATTTTTTTTATTGCTTGTTTGAGAATTTACCAGATCTCATCCTCATCGTAGAGTCTGGTAATGGCATCCTCGTAGTGGTGATCCCGATCATAGCCGCCGCTAAGGAATGTGGCATTCGACCTCTGCCTCTCGTGGTGAGGCGATGTTGGAGATGGAGGAAGACATGGCTGAATTGGAAACGGGTCGGATGGGATTGGAATAGAAGGTGAAGCTGTGCGAGGCGATGGTGGTTCGGATTCCTCATCGGCCCTCAAGCTCAGATTGAGTCTTTCAGCAACTGCTGGTGGCAGTGCTACCATTTGCTTCTCAACCTCTCCGTCTGGTTGTGTGACGGTGTACATGTACCATCGTCTATCAGTGAGTTCATAGACTTGGCTTTGTCGCTTGTTCTGGTAAGAACCTCCTGAGTTTCGGCTCCTGGTGCTCTTCGCGCTCTTCGCGCTCTTGATGGAGAAGAGAGAAGGTCGTCTTGTTGGTGCCTTCTCGATCTTCTCGACGATCTCGCCCTTAGACGAGCGTCGGAAGATGGTCGGGATGCAAGACATAATCATTTTGAAAGATGTCTTAATGTGAATGATATAGGATATGGTATTTGAGGATTGTATGCTTATGGAGCCACGAGACGACTCCAAAGCTAATATATATAAATGATATAAAAAGGAGAAGGCTGCCTTTCTTGTCACTACACGAGTGGCGCTATCCAAGCCCAAGTCGGGTTTTATTGATTGATTTTCGGTATTCTTCACAGCTCAGCTGATATTGTGTGATGTGATGTGATGTGATGAGATGAGATGTGATGTGATGTTGTGATGTATTTATTTAGTCTTGGTAGTTGATGTGGTAAAATATAGAATGATGAGGATGAGAGATAAATTCAGAACCCAAGGAAGCGGATGCTCGACCTTAAGTATCAACCCAGGAGAGAGATGGTGAGTTTATAACTCCTCAAGGAGACTCTGCAGTGGGGATTGCCAGCGGAAAGTTATAGGAGGCGAGAGGCCTATGCTCGTTCCGAAAGTTTGGGACTGGGACTCCTCCTTTCTAGGACCCCCTGGCGAGTGTGTGGGCCCACCTCTAGGCTAACTTGTTTCCTCCCACGCCCAGGTTAGAAATCTCTCATGAAGAAAAAAAAATCTTCCTTGCACAATTTTGACTCCGGTGAGGGGTTAGCGAAAGTCACGATTTCCTCAGGAGGATCCTAACTCAAATGGGGGTCACTCTACAATAGCCAGAGCCAGTGGACCGTTTCCTGGCGGTTTGGCGTAAGGAAACGGCCAAGTGGAGGAGGTGTGGGAGACGAGGGCAAGGGTCTACCAAATTGATGGCGCCTTGGCGGTCTACTAAGTGATAGTCATGAATTTCCGGTAACGCACGGGGGATCGGCTTTGGTTTAACGGCCAAAGTATGGAAGACTTCGTGTACACTTTGTTTATTCGTCCCCGAGATATCCCTTTTCTTTTTACTTGTGTAGATGGTGTCGGGGACGAAGGCGACGGTTATCGATAAATACACCGTCGATGCATTCTGCAAGCCCCCAGTATTCCGAATGTTAAATATGTTGTTGGCTGCAGAATCTAGACTGTAATAGTATCGGTTTGGTATACCCCCCCTTTTTTATTGTATGAATGACCCCATTTGAACCTCGCTTTCGGTAACCTTCACAAAAATTTTCACACTGTTTGTTTGGGGGAAGCCACTCCTGGTCAATACCCTTGGGACTGCATATGCACCCTCAATTCCGGTCCTTTGTTCAAATTGCAGCGCTAAAGGGTGGTGTTAGCTGTGGGATAGTCAGTGCGAGGGAACGAAGTGGTATCCCAGGCTTGTGCCAATTAATTCCCAGATTTTCAGAGGGAGGGGAGCCACAGACCCGAGGAACCAGGAAGCCCTTCCACTTAACAGATCGCCTAGCAAACCATCCATGTTCGGGGAACCGGACAAACCCCTTTGTTGGGTCCGTTTCGGCGAGCCCAGTTGGCACTAACCACCTCGGATCCACCGGGTACTCGCTAAATTCCCTGGCTCTCTGTCTCAGGACGGCAGGTGGTGAAGGACTAATGGAAAGACTGGTCATTAGGGTTCTTTCCTGAGGGTTTCGCGTCAGAAAACCAGCAAATGAAATTCAAGCGGAACCCCAATTCCTGGCGGGTGGAGCCACGGGACGTTGCTTCTTGAACCCGAACCTTGACAGAATGCTGGGATTCCTCGTCAAATTTGCATTCTGTCGGGCTCGATATTGCTTCAAGATTCGATCATGAGGCGAAATTTCTGTTCCAAGAAACGAGTTCAAGAACCGGCACAGAGGCTGCCTCGAGTGGACCGCTATCAATAGCAACCATATAGCAATATCAGAAGACAATAATGCATAGCAAAGCGTCCCGTCAGTCTGGCCACCTCGAAACTCAGAGGTTTCTTCTTGGTGTTGGAGAACAATGGCGATTGTTTGGGAAAATGTGTTGCGGGGGTCAATCTAGACCCTGCCGCTGATCTTGCCTAACACAACATCTGCACTTACAACTTACATACACACTCGTCTCGCAGTGACAGCTATTCGTCGAGTACTCGAGTGGTCTCAGTCTAACTAGTCTAAATCGACGTGGAAAGTTCTCAATTGGCTCTAAATACTTGCTTAACCAAGATTAATCTGAAAATAACCGCTGTAGTTGACCCTGATCCTTTTGCTAGTAGTTACTCTGCAAACGTTACACTAGGAGCAGTCCGGAAGGCCTCGTTCAGAGCCTCCCCTCGAAGCTCCAAAATAGTCCCCGCTCACTAGTATACTAACTACTTTGTTAGCGAACCGGTCGGTTTGCTATTCGCGTATTAGTTCTTAAGAGCGTGGGTATAGACATGGATTTTACACCTTTTTGCGAGCCGGCGAGCTAGAGACTTAGTTTGTAAACTATGTTTGGAATACCTATTACCTCTAAGGTTTCCAAGATAGCGCCTATCCACACTGTTGGACCCCTAAGTTATGAGCCAGATAACATTATCGAACCGTCCCGTCTGGCTGGTGGTGCCGAGGTTTCCCAGGCCTGTACAATATCCACATTCTTTCACCCAATTGGCCCGGAACCAAGATCCCCAGATCTCTGTCTCAGTGGGGGCTTCAATCTCACCTATCATCTTGCATCTCTCCAAATACTTTATTTGCGAAGTGGGGACTATGTTTCCATAAAAGATGTCAGAGGCTGAGCTCAAGGTGCTTTAGAAGTCGTCTCGAGATAGATCTAGACCCCCAACTTTCTGCAAGAAAGTTTTGGTTCGCTTCTTACCCAGATCTGATCGTTCCCTGACCTTTTTATGGGAAGTGCTTCCGACATGTAAGGGAAAAGTATCGTCATCCGGCAGTCGGCTTCAGCCAATACTCTGGGAAACTCGCCGCGCCGATCTCGCGATTTTGAAAGCCATGGGGGCTTTTTTTTGTACATAAAATCCCACGCTGCCCTCTCAAATAAAATATTGAGTTCTATGTGGCGTTGTGACTGCATTTTCAAAAGTGGTGATAAGTAGACACAGAATCCCGCCGAACGGCATGACGGAATAAACTTTTACTACCAGAATAGACCCGTACCCGTACATAAACATAAATTTCGGCTATTCTCCCTCTACGCGCTTTGACTTACGTGCCTTCCCAATGGACTCATAACTGGTGACGAAAGCCAATGCGACGTCATCAACAGAAGATTGGAAATTTGCCAAGCATCTGGCCAGCGGACCGCACGGCTACTAATCATTTCCTCTCAAAATCATTCAGATTGAAGCGCTTGTGGAGCACCGACCCTAAATGGAGTGGCGAACCTACGGCTGATAAGTGCTTACGCAGAGGGATTGACTATTCATATTCGAACAGCGTCCAGAACTGCATCCAGACACTCCCATTTGGTATTAATACCGATGATATATCAGTCTCGACGTCTCTAAACCCAGAAAGGCTTTTTTTTCTCTAGTGCCGCAATTGCCTCTATAATAATATTGCAGATGCATCTTGTTCCTCTGTTCCTCGTATACGGGCGTTCCCTACCTGATCTAGAACATAATTAAGGTTAAGGGGGCAATGTATGTATGCACATGCATCGATATACATGCATCAGCGTAGAGGATATACTGATGATGATGTATACATAATCAAAATAGGTACATACTTGTAAATGATTCTTGCCGTGAAAAGTCATTCTCAGTAGGCCCTAGAATCGAATCAAGGTATATCGGCCGGCTCGCGGGTTCGGATTCATCTAGATTGCGACAGCATCCACGAGAGTGCGGAGGTTGCTTTTAGGTTTTGGTTAAGATTTACTTGAAGCCAACCAGAGTTCAAATAAACGAATCACTAGCCTTTGGTGTGCACGTTTAGTCTTGTGTATCCACGTTGTAGCCCGTTTGTGTAGCTCATTGCGCAATAGATGTAGCTCCAGTTGGAAAACAGTTAGTTCCTTGACGATCTTGCTATACCATCTACGCTCTGTTGACGTCTTCATTGCCTCGAAAGCCAAAGCATACAATTATGGATTTTATGAAGTCTGTAGTATATAAATTCTCTGAAATTTGGAAAGAATACTTTCTAGATGGTATAAACAATAGATACTCAATCATCAATCCACCTAAAACCTCCGCTAAATACACATAGTATTACAAGATACACTCATATTTTTTACTTATCCACCGTCCCACAATTATGTCTCTTGAACCCGGACTCTATTTTATCCAAGCGAAATCCAAACACTATCCCGTGGGAAGATTTTATGTCGAAGACCGGTCACTCTTGCCCAAGAGGGTCCTGAGTCTCTCCCAGGCCGCAGGAGGCCGGCCTCCAGAGTGGCTTGTCGAGGAAACCGGCGATGGGAAATACCGTATGAAGGCCCAGGACGCATATACCGGGGCTATTGACGATAAATTGTATGCTTTTCTGCTACCGGAGCCAGCACCTGTGGACTGGGTTGTCAAAGCCCACCCCGAACATGGTGAGAATGTTTACAGGTACGCAAGGTGATTTGGGGGACTGCCACTTCTCTCGACAATTTATTACCCTATCAAGCGAATGCGGATTTGAAGCTAACTTGTAGCAGTATTGAAACCGAGAGCGGCGAAGGCTGGACTGTCGAAGATCAACCGGAGTCCCAGGTCAGCACGAATTCGTAAAAGAAAAACCCTCCTAAACAATTAGCCGCAAGGAAACTAACGAGAAACATAGATTGAGATTCGCCCCATTCAAGATACTCCCAATCAACTCTTTGAACTGGTAAAGCTTGACGATCTACACTACCTATAGTACTAGTCTCGTTGTTGTAGCATTGTCGGATCCCGCCAAGATCAAAGAGGGGCCCTCCTAGCCCTTTTCGGGAACCTTTTATTTTTTTGAACCAGGGAAATTGACGAATCAACATGTAAGGGAGAGGTTGGTTTTGAGTTTGAGGACAATATTTCCACTGTGAATACTCGTAAAAGCAATAAAGCAAAAGTTTCCAATAGCGAGCTAAAGATCCTGTGATATTCGCACAATTGTGGTGCCGCTGAAACGGCAAGTGTAAGTTTTGCGGCGTTGGAGCATTTTGGGTCAAAGATCTGAATGCACGACGCATCACATAATGTCCATCAAAGAAAGGACAAGCTACAGAAAACCTTCAAAAAAAGGCAACGGAAAGACGGATTTCATACTATAACTCGCAGCTCGCAGGTTCCCGTCCCGAACTATCCGCCCGCAACTAAACCGTTGTTTTCCGTGGAAGTCAAAAAAATGCGGCCCTGGAGGGGTTGTGTTTGACACTCCCAAAAAATTTTGTTCCTGCCTGAGAGCTCTCGAGGTCTCTTTTGTCCTTGATGTCACGTAATTGCGTTCCTCTCTTCGGAAATTTAAAAGAGGAATTTTCGCTAAATATTTCCCCGATAGTAAAGGTGGTCGATGTCTATTGCGTCGATGCATCGTTGGATGCGATGTTGGCCAGGCATTCCATGTAGATGCATTGCTTCTGATATCATATGAAGCAGCCATATTCCCAGGCCCAAGAATCAATAAAACCAGCTGGCTTGACTGCATATGCAAAGAAATGCATCGAGGATTGGCAAAATAAATCAATGGAAGGATTTAGAGCCATTTTTTCGGTACATTACTCAAAGAGAGACTAGCTTGAAACACTTGCCAGATTTAGCAGGCTCCAAAAATACTAGGATACATTTGGTCTAGATTGTTCAACTAGGTCGAGACCAAACTGGGTCGTTTCTTTGAGTTGTTCAGGCAGACAGAAACAAGTTTTCGAACCTTATGCAGACGCACAATTATGGCCATGTAGATACATGAGAAATCACACAATCGATACCCATAGTACTATAGTTAATGCTGATCTTAAACAATTAAGGATTTTTGTTTCCAAGATATCTATGCATTCGAGCCTGATCACAGACTTAATTTAGGGTTGAAACTAGGATCCATGGGGTTTCCGAGTTCTCGTATGTTGCATATAGATCTGGCTAGATGGCAGGGAACTTGGAGCTTTTTACAAGGTCTCATACAGAATGAAAAAAAAAAAAACCTCTATCCGATATCCGATGGGATCGTCGGCGAGATGCATTCGAGGCCTAGATATCAAAAACTAGCGTAAAATATGGATCTAGTATACGTATCTAATATGTCTATGTTACCACCGGCCCGTCGAAATGTTAAGCTCGAGCTAAAGAATAGCTGCATTGCCTACGAGCTACGTATAAGCTCTGATCATGTCACGAGAGCGCAGTCGACTAACCGATAGTCGATATAATTCGATGTTGTATTCCACATAGCAAGTAGCTTAATTAAGACCTATGTTGAAAACCATATATTTTTATTCAACATCAAGCTTGCGAAGGGTGTTACGTATGCTATTTACATGGGTATTTCTTGGAATCTTTTCATCTTGCAAAAGATCATACCGAGGCTATCGATTGACTTTCTTTTTGCGTATGTGCGTTTAAAGGTGTATCTTCGAACCTTCTGTTATTCGGCTGGACAACCCTGTTCATGAAAGTATATCTATTATATAAAACGGACAATATTTTTTTGACCGTCTATAGATCTATATACGTAAACCATGTCGCTCGAGACAGGCATCTACTTCATAACATTCAATTACTCAAATGGGCCTGTAGGATGGAACACATCCAACAACGGAGAGCAGGTCTTCATGATCAGTCTCCCTCCGTCCTCTGACCCCCAAAAGTGGGAATAGTAAAGCTCCGTGACGGCTATAGCATTCGGATTGGGGGAACTGAGACCGCTGAACTCAACGGCATGGTTCACGTCCTGACCCACGACCAACTGGTGGCCGAGAGTTGGGATATCAAACCCCACGGGCAGCACGGTCCGAGTGTGTATACGTGAGTAGCGTAACGCACACCCCCTCGCCGTCTTCCCTTTTTGTTGTTCAATTTCGAAACTTCAAATTTCAATGCAGCGACGGGAAGTAGGTTGCATTGCATGGCATGAAGGCTCACATTTCCGCTATCCTCTTTGTAAAACGGTAGAATCGAAAAGATCGATAGTTAATTCGGCTAGGCCGTGGCCGCCGGTGAAGCATTTGCACCGGTATATTTCAACACTCATTCACAAAAATAAAAATAACATAAAAAAAAGAAGCCTTTTCCTAGAATGGAGAATGAGGGGTTCAATTGCGAAATGCCGAACCTCCGGAGCCTTCTTTGTAGTATTTGCTTTTACATATAATTCAGGTACTGATTTTGTAGACTTAACGCTGTCTAGATTTCAATTCAGCCAATCTTCGCCACCAAAAGCCTTCCATTGCGCTACCTGCCGCGATCTCTCTTGTAGATAACGAAAGCTGATTAAGATTGAGATCTCTAAGAATTGAAAGCAAGTGTGGCCTGATAGTGGTTCCGATTCTACGATTCTATGTAGAAAAGGAATACAATGGTAAATTAGCTAATAGTGAAAAAGCAAGCGAATATAAAGAAAAAATTGTTGAAACGCCTGGAGGTTAATACTATTTGGCATCGAGCACTAGTTATCACAGTCTATACACGTATTAGTCCTGTTGATGGAGAACAAAGGTGAAATCGGCGTTTTTAGTACCCTCTGGGCTGCCTCTAGTTCGATTAGATCCTTTGTACTAAACCATTAGAGGCAAGGAACTTAAATTTATGGCTATATATGGTCGAGGGGTACATGTATTTAGTAATTGCTGGCCCCCATGTTCGCTTGTAAACACGCCCTCGGTTCGGTCCTCTCGACGCAAAACTATCCGGGTGACCGCGCAACGTCGCCCAGTTCGCCATCGCGAAGCTCGAAAAGCAAAGCAAACGTGCAGACGTTAAACCAAAAACTCCACAATTGGCGTATGCATCGAGGGCCCTGGTCCGTGGGCTGGAGGGTTCATACCGGGAGGCTATCCTCAAGTTGCATAAAGCCTTACCGGAATATAGTTATACACGTGTAGATAGTGGAGCAATCTGTAATAAAAAGCACGTGTAGTTTGCGATACTATGCAGCAAGAAAAAGCCACAGACCCAGAACGAGGGATTTCCTAAGTCAAGGGAAACCTTAATACAATGTTTGAAGACAGATTCGTGTGCAGGCCCCCAATGCACCGTCTCAATCGGCCCTTTCTTCGGTAACGGTATTTTCCAGCACCGTGCCGCACTTTTGTGCACATTGAGGTTAAGTTATATGTAGACGACATTATATGAGCTAGCCTCCCTTTGACTTACGGCGCAACACTTGTGTTCTCTCCTTTCCTTCCCAAGTCACAACACCGCCTCCGATGGGACTACGGAATGAAGTTAGATGAAGACCCTGCATGTATAGTACCCCGCCTGCATATCAGTATCGTTATATTACTCCATACATGTGGGAGTTCGTTGTCTCGATACTCAAAGTTTCGGAGTAATTCTAGGCGATTTCTTTTGGCTAGCATCGATTCTCCCAGCAGAATCGAGATACGAGTGCGTGGGATGCAATGTTAATTCGATTGATCAATTGATGTGCCGTCTCGCATATTAAGATGTCTATCGCTATACTCCAACTGGGTCCTCGAGACGGCCGACGGAACTATACACGGCACTGAGAACGTGGCGAACACATGTATATGCAATTAATTGCGAACTCTATTCTTTTGGCCCTTACATTCACATGTGCTTTGCCAGTTTTACTTCTCCTAAGGTACTTGTTTTTTTAATTAAATTTTTTTAAATTAAATCCAACCTAGCCAATATTGCAAAACTCGGGACTTGAACAAAGGGGACTCGTGATATTTTTGTCGTTCGTCGCATTTGCTTGCCTCAGTTCGGGATTATCGTAGACCCTAACGTTATAACACCCTATATTCAGGGCGTCCGGCCCGAATATAGTTACACAAGTTCTCGGCTTACAAGCGATCGCCCGCCAATGGGCCCCTTGCGGAGAGGACAGGAGAGATGATGAGGGATTAACATCCCTTGGCTGTAACCTTATAACATAGCACCGCTACCAATACTTTCATAGACGGTATATTCGATCCTGGCTCGGCATCTTGGGTGACATGTTATATTCTATAATCTTATGTTGTTGGGTGGAATTCTTTGCTCAGGATGGCAAATTCTGGCAAAACTACCCCGGATTTTCTGAATTTTTGCGACCGAGAGGGTATTAAATAACGTTACCGAGGCTGGATGAGCTGTTATAATGTTATCATGACGCGATATTGGCTGTTCTTCCCGCCTCGATCCTGTTGGACATTAGTTATTCCATCCATTAGACTGGGTTAGACGTTACATTGCAAACGAATGATGAATTTTGCGCAATTCATTTCTTGTACGATCTAGAATAGAGGGATTCATAAGCTTATCGGCACTTATTCGCACCAGCTGAGGTCAGGAAGATGTAATCGGTAATCCCTGTTCCGCCCTGACAACATACAATTCGTAGTCGTGTCCTTTGGGGTAAAAGTCCCTGAGGGATGTAGATATAAATAATATATATATGCCCTTGCTTGCACTCCTATGTTCGCAGGTACACATTTTGGACCCTCTTCATTTCGTTTTATTGATAAGTCTTGATAAACGGAAGATCGATATATAAACCTACGTTCCTTAAGATCGACTACGGGATAGAAGAATACCACAAAAGATGCCACCCTCTTATAATTCAGCCCCGATCCTCCAAAGCGGGACATATATCATCACTAGCGTTTCCACCGGCCTCAAAGTTTCCCGGACCCTTGCCGAAGATAAATCCCTTCTTCCGAAGAAGGTTGTCATTCTTCCGCCCAAGGAAGAGGCATCCACGGTATGTTGATCTTGATTACCCCTGCACGCTCCGCAATGCTGGTGACCTTGGGGCGTGCATGCTGTGCGATGGACTAACTGGTTATTCCGGGCAGTGGGAAGTCACAAGGAACCGCGATGGAACCTACACCCTGAAGAACAAAGGCAGCCCTGTCGTCGAAATCGAAGACAAACTCTTCGCTCAATTGACAGGCCCGCCACTAGAGACTCGTTGGAAAATATCTTCAGTCAACTGGCAGGGACGCGACCAGTGGATGTAAGTTGCGCGAACTATGAACCACAGCTGTTTTTAAGCCGGCATTTGAGCTCACAAGTCTTGATATGTAGTATTGAAAACCCTTCTGGCAGCGAAGGATGGCTTCTCGACGAAACTACCGGGCCTGCGAAGGAGTATAAACAGGTATGTATATTTTGCTCCACTTAATGGTTGGGTTCATTGGCCCGGGCTATGCATGTATGACAAGGCTAATTTCTACGTACGTTGTATCGCCGCTTATAGATTGATGTCGGACCGCTGATCGCAAACCTTTCGCTCCCTCCGCAATACCCGGCGAATGAACGCTTTCGTTTTACTAGGGTTAGGGCGACCGTTGGATAGATGCTTATTGCGGGAGTAGAGTGCTAGAGCGTGTTAAAATGGCAATTAACATATATATTTGAATTCGATTTTCGCGATATATACTTGCCATGAAAGGGAGAAGAGGCATTTTGTCATAGTTGTCACTCTGAGCTTCAAAATAATCACGCGTATTGAATAGCCTTCTTCTCACTTACAAAATAAGCCTTGATCTGTCAGGGGGCACCATTGTTCTGGAAGTGTATGTTCTGGCGCCTGGAATCACAATATGCTGCTAGGTCAGGCTATAATGTGACGGTGTGCCCTTGTTCTGCCTCCCGGGATCCCAGGAGCTGGAAGTCTTGCCTGCATCATAAAGCCCTGTATTGTATACATCGTCGCCTGTAATAATCGATCTGAACTCCCTGTATATGAAATATCTTGATCTATTAGTAACCGGACAAGAATACACTGGCCTTAGATAATGGAATGTTGGGGATTCAAATATTTTCTAAGAAGTAAAATAGGCCTTCGACATCGTGCAATTGAAGCTGGAATTCCCCCAGCCTCGTTATCACGCCCCAGTACCGTTCTCAACAATCTCACAAATTGGCGAACGGGGTTCTATTCTCCATTCCCCACAGTAGCCTCACGTTTCGAAACGAGTGGAAGGTAGGATTTCGAACCTTCGTTTTTTAGTCGTATAGTTAAGCTAGTTTGTACTTGAGGCTCGGAACTATCAGGTAAATTTAACGTCATCATGCTATGCGCTATCGGCAGCTCCAGCCCCACTAATGGTAAACTGCAGCACCGCCTGGCTAAACAGCTTCTAAGTTCCACTGATATCACAATGAATACCCGACTAATTCTCGGATCTCGATGCCGAACCTAGGTACAACTTATCACAGACCCTCCCTTCAACCAATATCAGTCCCCAAAACAACACATGCCCCTTCCAAAATCCAACAAACACACCTTCCAAACCCGGTTACACCCGTCGAGCCCTGCTCCACCCGATTGGTCCAAGGAGGCCCCTTTCTCTTCCAGTTGGGATCCATCCTCCATCCCATCCAATCATCCCAAGAATATGAACCATCCCTCTACACCTGCCCCCTCCAAACAAGCTTTTAGATAACTCTTTCGCCTCAATGATTTCCCTTAGACCCTTCTTTTGGCAGGATATTCCCTTTACCCCAGCGCAGGAAGGGTTGCCTAGTCCATCGTACCCTCCCAAGACTTATCGACAATGTCTACGATTCGATTCACCCCGACTAATCATCTTCCAGAAGCCGCAGGTGTGGAAAGCTTAACCTCTTGACCATGTAGATTATAACAGGGTCGCCGCGAGATCCGTGAACACTGGCTGGGAGGGTTTTACGCATGTGCCTGGATTTCACACCTCCCGTATTCGCAAACGACGGTACCACTTCGCTACTTCTTCAAAAATGCAATGCAGGAACCCCCCCAGCTGTTGATCTATGCGCAATGCATTTGAAGGAAAGAAATCCGGGATTTCTTTGTTGGACGGAAGGGTTCTGCTGATATCACCGATATCGCCCAGAGTACTTGACAAGGATCACTATAAGACACAACTTTTCCGAATCGGGCAGCTGTCAACCTTCACCACCCCATCCTCATCATGTAGATGCAAGGCAAGGCATGCAAGAACATAAACGTGGTCCACCTATATAGACCACTTTTTGTTTGTTTCCAGCTGGAGAAAGTAACATGGACAGCGTTCAACACCCTTGTTCCATTCAGGCAATATGGAAACCGGCGATCTACGTCAACCATTGATTTCGGATTCCTGGGTTTTACTTTATCTTAGAAGGGGAAGAAAGATAGGGCATGTGGGCAGGGGACACCATATCGCCAGGAAGGCGACTTGGCAAAGATAAAAGCTGAATGGAAGGAGGAAGTATATAAATAATCTCCAGCTCTTCCCACGATATTGGAAAGTCGGAAATCAAGCTTCCCCTTTATTCTTGAATACCAAGCTTTGATATATAGAAGCATATATACAGAATTGAAAAAGGTCAATTGTTATTGTATTCTTATCCCAGCCGGACTCCGAACCATAGATCCATTCTACCGATAAAGAAGAATCACAATGAAGGCATCAACCCTCCTAGCACCCCTCCTCCTAACCACAGGAGCCTACTCCTGGGGTCCAATGGGCCACGCCACCGTCGCCTATATCGCACAGCACTACCTCGACGGCGCCGCCAGAATCCTAACCTCCCACCTCCTCTCCGGATCTTCCCTCCCAGATATCGCTTCCTGGGCAGATAGCTACCGCTACACCGATGGTGGCGCATTCTCTTCCGTATTCCACTATATCGATGCTCACGATCAGGTCCCACATAAATGTAATATCAAAATGGAGCGTGATTGCCCGCCTGAAGGGTGTATCGTTACCGCTATTGCTAATTATGTATGTTGCCTTACTTATATACCCTATGTTTAAATCGAGGTACGAGGAGTTAATCATATTATAATAGACGGAGAGAATCTTGAACGACGACTTGTCCCTCGCCGAACGTTCCGATGCTCTGAAATTCGTCATTCATTTTATCGGTGATGTCCAACAGCCGCTTCACACCGAAAACCTTGCTGTCGGCGGGAACGAGATCCCCGTGTTCTGGGGAAATGAGAGCGTGAAGACTAACCTCCACGCTGCTTGGGACCGTAACAGTACGTTTGAATTCCTCCCTGATAACGTTCCGTAGGAAGAAAAGAGGAAAAGCTAATATATCTGGTGATACTATAGTCCCAGAAACCCTCGCTGGAGGCTCCACCATTGCCACCGCCGCTTCCTTCGCAGACTCCATCATCCAAGATCTCGAAACCGGCATCTACAGCACCCTAAAGGCCGGGTGGACCTCCTGCGGCTCCATCAAGCGCGGTATCGGTTGTCCAAAGGCCTGGGCTCAGGACGCCAACAAGATCGTTTGCTCTGATGTTCTACCCTACGGTGCCGAAGAAGTCCAGAACAAGGATATCAGCGGAGCTTACTACGAACGAAACAAAATGATCGCGAGACAACAGATCGCCAAGGGAGGGTACAGATTGGGCTTGTGGTTAAATAAGATTGCCAAGGCCGAGCAGTTGAAGTGCAGAGCTTGAATTCCCCAATTCGGCCTGAGACGAGTTTGAACGGACATATGAATGTGTGCTTGTGGTTTGAGATACCCGGGAAGCTTAGGTGTTCTGTATATTATGTGTACGAGATGAACGATGTATATAGTTTGTTTCTTTTGCTAATGTTTTATTTTAACGAATTCGGATTGGCTTTTGATTGGTACCTGACGAATGAGACCAAGTGCTAGTTATAGTGAGACATGGAAAAATTGTTACAATCCAGTTTTATTGTCTTAGCATCGGGATTCTAGAAGAACGAATGATAGAAAGACAGAGAGCCCCATTCTCGCCATAAACTCCGTCTAGAATGGAAACGGAAACGAAAAAGAAAGGACGGATGAATAGTATACAAGAAACCCCTCCGTTTAGTTCGCGAGACATGAATTCCACATGAGAAGTCTAGGGAACGATCTCTAGCCCATGAACCTGACCCAGGGAGAGATAGAGACAAAGCTAAGAAAGAAAAGGGAGGGAGATATAGGTATGGAAGAACAGAATAGAGCCACCAGGGGACTCTCTACTCCTTGCCCCAAGTCAAGTTGAAACGTCCCTTGGCCGGCTTGTACTCCTGAATGAGCTTTGGAACCTCCTCAACCGAGTTCGCCACCTTGATGATACTACCGCAATCACCAACAACGAACTCATCGTCGACGGCTTGCTTGATCCAACTGACAATACCATCCCAAAATCCATCGACATTCAATAGAATGATTGGAAGGTCGTGGATCCCCAGTTGGTTCCAGGTGACAATTTCGAACAACTCTTCAGCCGTGCCGTATCCACCAGGGAGGGCGATGAAGGCATTGGCTTCCTGTGCCATCATACGCTTACGGGTGTGCATATCGGGAACTACGGTATGAATGCCATAGTGGTGGGACTCCGCTGAGGTGATGGAGAGATTCTCCTGTTCCTTGGCAGAGAGTGGAGAAGGAATGACTCCATGTACGGAGTGTGGACCAGAGAGGGAAACCAGAGTCTTGGAGACCTGTCCCATAATTCCAGCTATTGTTCAGACGAATTGTTAGAATTTAAGCAAAGCTGAAGGGAATATCCCTAATAGGTAAGAGGGGAGCTTACTCGTGCCACCTCCGTAAACCAAGTTCCAACCCTGTTCGTGGAAGACGTGGGCAAGGTCAGAAGCAGCGTTGATGTACGCAGGGTTCTTTCCCGGCTTGCTGCCGCAACTGTCGTGTAACCGTAGACGTTAGTACCTGCATATATCTAAGTATCTACCGATCTACCTATCTATCCATTGTGTCCAAATCTGGACATATAGGATAGAGAGATAGATAGAATCGAAAGACGAGACAACGAAGACTTACAAGACAGCGACGGTGAACGGCTTTGCTTTCTCGGTTCCGGTCATGATCTGGATTTGAGGCATTGCGAATATTAGTCAATGGGTAGCTAAGCAGCTAACGAACTATCGATAAGGTTTTTTGATACGCGAAAAAAGAGAGAGCAATCGATAAGAGATGTCAAAAAAGGGAAGCAGGAAGTTGTCTTACGGATGTTTTAGCTGATGCAATGGAAATGAACAAGGTATTTATGTATGTTCCTTCGAGCTGAGGGAGAGGCCGTCTTGAGGAGTGGTCGTTGTGATGGTGCAGGAGAAGGTGAAGGTTGAGGAGGCTGATCCAGAAGAAACGTTTGGTTGTTGTGGACTCGAAGAAAGTTAGCTTGCTTGCTTGCTGTGTGCTGGGCTGACCTGCTGGCCAGGGAAGATGTGACGTTGGAATTGTAACGCAACGCCGAATAACCCGAAAACGGCAGCTTTGCAACTACAACTTCGACCGCAACTGAATCGTTAAAACAATTCGAATCGAATGATTTGGCCCGGCAATTGATTGGGAATGTTGGTGATAGCGGACTGTGCCTCGATGCTATTTGGCTATGTCAAAAGACAGGAACCTGCGATAGTTGACTGCGGCCATTGGGCATGGATATGGCTGATGACTCCTTTCTTGTTGATTGGGCGCCGGCGCCCCATTTTGCGGGAGGAGCTCAAAAGGAGTCTAGGACGAATCTGGAGCTGGCTAGATGCGGGACAGCAATTGCGATTAGTTGCTCCGACCAGTGCGAACACCAATTTCCATTACTCAATTTGAATCAAATTGATCTTGGTTGATATTGATCAAATGATCATGAATTCGAATTCAAAGTTATACACGACGCGCGCTGAAGTGAGGTGAAGTTGGTTGGATACATAGACAGACGACCGAACGCTGCAGCTCTGGAGCCAACACCTGCTATAACATCCTCTCGATTAAGCTTCCAACGAGACGGGTTCCGCGCGCTAAGAAATGGCGAGATTCGCGGACTCAGGCCGAACCTCTTCGACTTCCTCGAGCTTGTGAGCTAATAGTCAAACGATATTAGCCCCAAGGTCTGGTCCCATGCAGGTGCATATGGAGGCGGGACGCAATTAACTAATTCCAGACCCGGCTTTTCCGTGCTCAAGCTTTTGAGCCATACCGCAATCGACACTAACTTGAAGAATTCAAGCGGGAGAGTCGATTCAAGTTTGCAGACTATTTATATGCATGATTCGGCCCAGCCGGGATAATTGCAAAGACGGCTTTGACAGCCCCGATAGAACCGATTATAAAACGAGTTTCTTTGGTTCCAACTCGGCAGAGAAAGACCAATTGAAGTTGAATTCCAACTGCAGATTCGATTCTGGATCGTATACTTCGTACTCCACTCGAAATTGAGTTAAACTTAACTATACCAAACGTCATTACAAAATACAACAAAGTCTCCACCTAACAACGCGCTCTTGCAGGATACTTAGTCTCAAGATTATACGGATCTGACTGAAGCCGGGATCCAGCTCTGGTTTACGAGACAATTAAAGCTGTGATACTGGATCAAAGAGCTGTTTCAGATCTTGCTCAACCACCAACTTGACCGAAGGAGATAAACACATAGTACTTTCTCACCTGCTAGGCAGCTACCCAGAAAGCCGATATCAGCTTTAAATCGAGGACTCGAAAGGATCAACAGGATATCTGCGTTTCAGACCGCTCCAAAGTTTCCAAGATGCCTTTCTACCAAGTATTCCACTCCATCGAGCTATCCGATTCCCAAAAGGACTCCCTTGCCCAAATTATCACAGATGCACACACTGGTGCCACAGGGGCCCTCAAGATGTTTGTCAACGTCGAGTTCTATCACAACACCAATCCTTTCCAGTACGTCGGTGGCCTTCGCCGCCCCAACAATAAATTGATCGGCTGGGTTCGACCGCGTGGCGAGGTCGGCGAGGATCTCATGAGAGAAGTCGCTAAGGAAATCTACGACGGTTGGAATAACACTGTTGGTTCTAAAGGCGAAAAGGAACTTTCGGCTTTGTGGATCAATGATACCATGCTGACTGGGGTCGAATTTGGGGCTATTTTGCCACGCGTGAGTCCCAATTCATTCCTGATCGTCCATATGCAATGTGAAATCGTTGGCATATATGGCGAGCTATGCTTGTGCATGGGTGAACATGCATTCGTTCACACTACTAAGTTGTTGGATGTTGCTAATCTGGCTGTATTCATTTGTCTAGGCCTTTGAAGACCAAGGTTGGTTTGAAGAGAATAAAGCGAAGTTCGAGGAAAGAGCTAGGAGCGGCGATGAACTTTTCGTCGAGGCCGTCCAGGGCAATATTATCAATAGGTCTTAACTCATAGTTCTTCCCTTTTTAAGCGCACGCAAGAACGTACTTGTATCGCGAGATCGAATTGAACATGATTTAGATTTTGTCTCACTCCCATTTACATCTACCTCTTTACACACCTGGCTATGAAACAATCACAAACCCAACAATCTTACACAGTCGCCAGCGGCAAATCCAACTCTACAACATAAGGATACCGTGCCGCCCCCGCATAACTGCTACTCCCAGGCCCAACAAGCGAGGCATTCACAAAAACCGTGCTTGTACCCCTGACCACATCCTTTGCCACGGCTCTAGCATCCGTAAACACCGCTTCATCCTCTTCAGCCCTTTGAACCTCCACACCCTTTGCCTCCTTTTTGTCCCACTCTAAAACCTTTACTCCTGCCGCTTCATGAATATGCCCACATACACTCATCAGCGGTTTGACTTTCTCCAAAAATTTCCGTAGGTGTTGGCATCCCACATTTCTCCCCCGTAACGTGCTGTCGAGGATTCCACGAGCGGGGCCATGTATCACCGTCACGTCCACCTTCCCCCCAGCCTTCGGGTCATTTAGAACTTTTGGATTTAATTTCTCCCAAAAGTCGTTGTCGGAATTATACCTAAACGCCCCACCGTGATGTGGCGGTGGCCCACGTGGCGTATACGGTGATGCAAAGACTGTCAACCTAGCCCCGTTCTTCAATTTAAACGTTTTCACCTCGTTTTCCAGGTAAAATATACCCTTTGCCTTCATCTCTTTACTTTTTAAATAGCCCCGGCAGGGATTTGATCCGACTTTTGGTCTATTTTCTTTGTCGTCGGTGCTACTTGTATAAGCGGGGGGTTTTAAAGTGTAGGTTGAGTCTGAAGTGTTTTCGGCTACGTCCAAGCAGGTATCATGGTTACCCGCTATCAGTATCTTTATTTCTGCGGGAATAAGTTCGATCCATGATATTGCGGTTTTCAGAGTGGATAGGTTGCTATTCTGCGTCATGTCGCCCGCGTGGATGAAAACGTCGGTTTTGGGAAATGGGTACCGGAATGGTGCCCATTTACTATCCGAGCTTTGTGGTTGAACATCGTGAGTGTCTGAGACCAGTAGAAACGACGTTTTGATCGTTGTGGGGGGTTTTGGTTTTGGAGGCTCGGGTTTTGGAGGCTTGAGCTTTTGGGGTTCGACTGAGGCATCTTCGCGAACTTGGATAGAGCTGTCGGGAACCTTCGCCTTCTGAACCTTTACTTCGGGTATGGGCAATATAGGGCCGTATTTCTCTTTCGCAGAGTTAGTATCGACAGGCTTGGGCTTGGGCTTATCTACCGCTTTAACAGCCTTAACGCCAGCTGTTTTAATATCGCTTTTGGCAGCGGTATCGATTTTCTTGCGCCGCCTTCGGACAGGGGCATTTAGGGTATCACTCTCCTCGACCAACACCTGTCTCCCTGTTCTAACCGCAGAGCGAGTAGCTATCACTCTCGTCCCGCATGCTCGGGTAGTTGCATCCCCTGTTTTTTCATTTGTGCCATCCGTTGTGCTTAGCTTTCGTAGGTCCCTGGCGAGCACGTCGACCCTGTTACTTGCGCCTCGTGGTTTTCTTGTCGCTGGCATGGAGTGGTATCAAAACTTATATATTTACGATTAAGTCTCTTTGGGTTAAGATATCTCAATATATAAAAACGTTATAATCGATCTTCCTAGATCTCGAGTATAGTATTTGTGTAGTCTCTCGGCCAGGTTTAACGCAAAAAAATACAACAAGATGTTGTCGAGTCGAAGATTTCGAGTTCAATAGATGGAAGCTGTGTATTAGCACTCGAAAGACAAATGCCCGAAGAAGTATAAAGAGGTTTGTAGAGCATGGCAGATGGATAGCTATATAAAGGGATCTAGTCCCTAGATTTACGATCTAACACCTTCCAAACATCTTTTCTCGAAACCATATCCTGTCAGTTCCAGAAGGTTGAATTCGAAACTCACGGTGAAATCGAGCCAGCGCGATTCGAGAAATGTCTGAAACCGCTTTTGTTCTCATATCCTCTTGATATTATTCATGTCATTATAATTATTGTATTATCATCAGTGGTTTAAACCTAGATTAAAGTGGTTCGACATAACCCCGTGAGGGTGGAAAAAATGATATATCCCATTGCCCATGCGAATTTTAAGACTCCAGCGAACCCCTCCGAGAAACCCAAAATCAAAGATAACGAAAGGGAAAGAACATTTTTTTTAGCCGAAGGGAATTCCAAGAAACAATACATCAACGAAGAGGGAAGGGAAAGGAAAAAAACCATTTAATGCATAAACTCATCCATAGTGAACGACCCACAGGGAAGCCAGCCCATATGCCACCCCCGTAGTGATATAACCATTCTGAACCAATTGATGCCAATGAAACCAACTTTATGATGCGTGAAGCGAGAAAAAAGAGAGAGAGGTAAAGAAAGAGTAGGTACCGTCGAAATGACGCAAGGGGTCACCACAAACTATCAACTGCATCCAAAATCGACCGTTTCCTTTCCCATCGCTCCATCTCCTCATCTGTCATCAATTCATAATCGATCTTAACCTCGTGCTTAATCGTAACTTCCAATTCACTCGGTCTTCTTTCTCTCCCTTCTTGTGGCTCCGGCTCATCCCCATAACCGATTGCGCTCTTTGTTCGTGCGCTAATCCTACTGACCACGCTTGGCCTTCTCCAAACGCTCGGTCGGTGCACGAATCCAAAGTACTCCTGATCAGGCGCGACATCTGCACCGCTCCCAGCAAGGCTGTGCGTCGAGCTGCAAGTCACAGTGTATTCCCCAGCCAACTTACTAAACTGCACCGGTTTGCAATTGGCGGCATTAGGAGGAGCACCAGCTGTGGTAGCAGTCGTATTGATCGGATGTGAGTGTCGGATATTAGGCGATGATTGCGGTCGTGTGAAACCAAAGCTGCCATCCAGCTGGAAGTTTGGGACAGATCCTTGTCGGTATTTCGTCGGTGGGGAGCGTATTGCACTATCTCCATCCTCTAGTTCGTTCTTATTCTCTGGCGTGTCCCCCTCGCTATTGCTGTATTCTTCCTCCTCTTGAAGGTCCTCTTCAACAGTCGGCCTCCGTCCCTTCGGCCTCGCCATTTCGAGAGGAGGAGTAAAATACGGCGTCCCACCACCGGTGATCTTAACCACCCTGCTTTCCGGACTCTCCCGCCTCGACGAATCTGTATCTGTCATCTCAAACTTTGCCCGGTTCCTCGCAATCGATGTGTTACCCCCATTGCCACTACCGACTCTCGACCCCGCCGCCGGCCTTGTATTCGGATCCCTCCTTTCTCCTCCACCGCCACCATTATGGGACGCCAAAGCCGACGATTTAACACCGCTGTCGCCGACTTTACTCCCAAACGGCGTCGCAAAGCTCCTGAACAGCGGCTTGAGGGCCGGCGCGCAAGCACACATTATTGCTAATGTAATCTCGATATGCGAAAATAATAAGATAAAAATCGCATCGTATGAAACGTCAACTGTATGCTGGTACTTCCACAGTGCCCACAGCCTTGCCACAGAGCCCGCAACCGCCACGAAGCCCACTGAAAAAATAGCAATCAGTGCTACTATAATTAACGCAAAAGGGAAAAAGCATTAGCCTCGTTTCATTTCTTTATTAGCTGATGACGTCGTTCCGGATTCGGAGAAGAATGACAACGAGGGAAGAGGAGTTAGGAGGAAGGAGAATGGTGGAATTCGAAGGGGGGGAACTTACACTTTCTCCGTCTGTCAATTTGAAGTTTCTGAAGCACGGGGATAGGTAAGAGGAGGATAATCAAGTCCGACGCAATATTGATCGATGCGCTACTGTAATACAACGCCGGCAAATTCACGCATCCGCGTGGGAAATCCAGCGACCACGCTATGGAGGGGTCCGGGCATTCAAATATCTACGACATTCCTTTAGTCCCACGTGATCTGCATAAAATCCACCCTTCCTCTTTCATCGAAGACTCTTCCCGTTCCAAATATTTCATGCATGAATCCGGAAAGCGGAAGAAAAGGGGAAAGGACTTACATATGCGAAAATAAAGGCGATAGACCAAGCAATCACAAATATACCGACGCCGTAGACAGTGTATCGGTACCACTTCTGAGGCGAGATTTTGAGGTAAAACGCCAATATCGAGAGCTTGATGAAGAGTAGAACCAGCGGGTAAAGGATTTGGTAGGCGAACCAATAGCGGAGCGTCGTGATTAATTTTTGGGCCGTCTAAATAATTGTTTAGAGAAACGAATAAAAGAAGTTATTTAGAGGAAACAAATTTTTTTCTGCGTAGAGGGCTATATTTTTTCTTTGAGGCTTTTGCGTTTGCTATATGTAGCAGCTTGAGTGGGCAGAGCTGCAGAGGGGGGCTTTGTTGGGTTTTTGCACATGCAGCTGTCATGTAGTTTTGTTATATTAAAAAGAGGGAAGGGCAAGCAAGGGCGAGACGCCACGAGTCTCGGATGGGACTTCAAAAGGTTTAGAATCCTTTTTTTCCGACTTACGACAGTATTAATATGCTCTCCGGTACCGTAATTAATCAGGGAATGGTTCATAATAGCGAGTGCCCATTCTATTGCGGTGCCGACTATTATAAACCAGTCATCCGCGCCGATTCTGTGGATAAGAAAGTAACGACAGTACAGCCTACGGTCATGTTGCTCGCGCCGAGTTAGCAAGCTATCCTAAGCAATCATTAGGGCATACAATCATTCGGATCTTCGAAACGGTTTGCTCTAAAAAGGATCCGGGGCGCAAGTGAGTATGGTGGGGAAGCCGACTCACCGCAATATTACAAAAATAGTGGCTATCCCAAGCAGAACGAAAGTAACTACTAGAAATAATGGGTGACGGGACGACCCATTTCCCGCTAGGTCCCCGTTCAATGTCGGTGTTGGCGCCATGACCGCGGGTGTGCATATGTGTCGTAAGTTTAGGACTTTCGAAACGGCTGAGTGATGAATGCGGCCGCAGGGGAAAACATCGGAAAGATGTGACAAGGCCAACTTCTCCCTTCCGCAAATCTGGATATCACATTTCTCCAAAACAATTATTATTTTAATTTTTTCAACAAGGCTATTTGTGCCATAATTTTGGATTAACTGTATCATGATGTTTGCATGGGCTCCGGGCAACGCTTTTGTGTTCGAAAATACCACATGGCAAACGATATGGATGTGTCCACGCCCCCTCCATTATTATATGTATTATTGCGAGGATATGAAAATGTTTGAAAGAACGCCCCCGTGAAGAAGAGGAGAACTTCATTTCGTGCCATGACCATCTACCCCTTCGTTATCATACATCATCCTTCATTCGTAGTCATAGCAGAGGAGATCCCCCTGCAAGTTCATGATTTGCGCGAGCGTCACATTCGGCGCCAATTTACCCAACCCGACCTTGAAGCTGAGTGTAATATTTGGCCCGGAGTAATCGAAAGGAATAATAGGGCCACCAACATCGTAAAGCCTAGCGGGCAGGTTCCTCTTCTGCCAGGTCCAGAGCATGCGATCCATTGTGGTGTGGTGGAGATAGAAGATTGGGTCTATAGTAAAGGATAGGTGTTAGCTGGAGCGTTCTTCAATGTCTATCATACTCACAAAAAGAAGTAGATAAATAGGTAGGTAGCACTAGCTATCTACTAAGTGGTCCACTTTAGGTAAATGGGAGGGCATAATCTTCGTACCACCGGGACTAGCGTAAACATCGCCAAGGGCTCCCAAAGCACCCCCAACTCCAAAATGCCCAGCACCATGAACATTCGGGACAGTAAAGACTGGTACATTCTCCAACCGGTATGCGAAGTCCGAATACTTGTTCACATCCAGGACCCAATTGACCAAATCTTGCGTCGCCCACTTCATCATAGGCCGCGAGAAGTCGCGCGACAGGCATCGAGGGTTATAAGCCAGGCTAGAGCCGGGGCCTAGGTTGACACTCCATTTCGGCCAAGCGAAAGGCCCTTTTGGAACACAACCGCCACCGCTGCGTTCGGGGATTCCGAATGGATTGTCACCGTCAATGTAGACGCCATTGCCGCCAAAACCCGTGTGGTTGTCGAAGATGGGCCATTTGGACATATCCTTGCCGCTTTTGTTATCGACAGCCCAATTCCAGTATGGTTGGGCACCACGGTAGCCGCAAACTTCTCGGAGGGTCTTCTCATAGGTTGCAATATAGTAACGATGCCAGAGCATGAAGTGACCCTAATTGTACTCTGGTTAGGTTACCGTGACCGTGATGAGCTATGCTTCGAGGGCTGGAGGCACTTACGACCCAGTGGATGTTCGGTGTTTGGACTGAATGCACGCCTTGGAAGTCGTCGTACCGGTTTTGGAGTCCCGGGATGCCGGATATCGATTTGGCCTTCTTCTTGTTTCCTAAACATTGGACTGCTGCAATGTACGCCTTCTTCTCAGAGGTCGTCAAGGCTCTCCTATATCAATGGCAAAGGATATTAGCTTCCCATCGACAATAGCAGCTCGATGAATGACCTTACCAATCCTTCCTGATCAAAGGGCGACGGCATTTTGGCGAAGCAAAAGGGTACTTCGGCGAGGGAGCATTGCCATATGTAGGTGAAGCCGAGACCAGGGAGACCAAGGGCCCCAAAATAGCGAAGATGGCAACAAATCTCAACAACCTCGAAACCGAAGGCATCTTGATCTCAGAGATAACCTTCCAAGCACAACTTACTCAAGACGAAAACGGGCAGTTTGGGTTTGAGGGCAGGCGTGGATGGAGAGAGAGGCAGGAGTTTCTAAGATGTAAACAGGAGAGTCTGATTAAACGGAACCAATTTATAGGCCGCGGCGGCCGACTCTCCAGCTACAGGATCCCACGTCCGAGCCAGGTTCTTGCCGTTCATCCGTCCGCGTCTTTGCCCTGACCAAAAACCATGAACAAAAAAAATCCAAAAACGACCTTCAACCATTCCACACTGCTGGCGAGCTAGGCGACAAGGAATTCATTGTGGATCGCATCCAAGTCCCCGGACCTCGACCTTGGGGCATGTGTCGAATAGAGAACCTTGTACAACGTTGCAGCTGTTGGAGCATACGTCTAGTAGCTAGTGGGGAGGGGCTGCTGGTTCACCATCCGGTTGGCGGAAAGCCGTTTATTCTGATCTAAAGGCTAGAAAAAAGCAGCTATCCTAGCTCAAGCCGACGCTGCTGCAGCAGAACCGCCCGCGGCGACGACGCCCCATCAATGCCTTCATGCGCACGCATGCAGGTGCGAACAACTCATCCGCTCGTTGAGAACCTCTGAGCTCCACTTCCTCGCAGTTGAGAGATCATTTTTCCCCGATACCATGCTCTTGATATCTCGCTTCTATTCGTTGCTGTTCCCTGTCGCATCCGCAGGACGCGTTTCTTGGAGGACCTGGAGGCGAAAAAAGCGACATGGGGTTGCAGGACAAAGCGGCAGCGATAAATGCAATAGAAGTGGACCCTCTATATCCCTTCCGAGGAATATCTAGCGAACCTCTCCACTGTCCTGAACCGCCACCTCTTTGTTTCCGCCTCTTCTTTCTCTTCCGTCTCAATCGACAGACTCGGCCGATTTTTTCCGCCGGAAAGTTTGAGACGAGGGGGAGAAATATGATAGAAATTTTTGGTTCCGACTCCGTGCCAGACGTCGTCGATTCGAAAAAGTTCTAGAATCGCAGGTTCAACTGCCTAATGATTCGAAATCTGTCCCTGCATGTCATGAGTACCACGCGGATCCCTCAGAAGATAACACAAAGAAAAGCTTAACCTCTCCGTCACCATTCCAGCGTTCGATTTCCGAGGCAGAATGGGCAAAGTGAGCTATTAGTCGTCTATTCGCATCCTGGCCAGAAGGAAAGCCATTTGTTTCAAGTATAGTCCCCCAAGGGGTGCCACTGCAGTGCACTGCGTAGCCCTTGAAAGTCAACAAAAATTGGAAAAAATGGGCAGACTGTGGTGTCATGACTCTCCTAGCCAAAATAGTCGGGCTGGGGTATCATTGATAAGTCCGCCAGGGGTTCGAACGACCAAGAATAGGCGACGTAATCGAAGGGGTGAAAGATCCAAAATACCCTCCGCCATGGAACTCGAGAGCGGATATTTCGAACGTGGGCGAGATATAAGCACGCGCACGGGAATTCAAGATCTTTAATACATTCTCTCGAAATAACATTTCCTGAACGAACCTTTTTTCGATTTAATCGAATCCGATCGCGGCCTATAATCATGGACCGTTATATCTGCGGCGGGAATCGAATCTCGATTTTTTCGTCCTATCAAAAGCTGCATGGGTTACGCCTGTCAACATGCCTACATTTACATGGTAACATCGAGGCAACTTTTGCATGGGAACACAAAAAATCCAACAAAGATTCGATTCAAGTGATGTTCTAACTATATTAGACGTCGCCATTTGTACTGACCATTTAGTCTGGGGCGTTTACTCGTCCTATACGGTGTTTTCTTCAAATTTTTCTGAGCTCCCAAAAGATATCGGAGTGTCACTCAATGGATTCCTTGGTTGGGATGCGTAACGTTGTCAGACGTTGTGCAACACACCCAGGCAAGACATTTGATGACGACGGACCTGACATTGAGAGGAGACTCTAACCCCCTCTCCCTAGTGGGGAGGTTTGAGTAATTATAATGGTTCAAAAGCCATGGGCTTGGGTGCTATTTGGCACCTTCAACCGTACATAGTAACTTGAAGAACCAAAAGCGCACAATATCACAGCATGTTGGCAACGCCGGCTCTCTACCAACCTACCTCGCCCCCAAGTTCGAGCGCAAATAAATATCGATCTGTCTACGAGAGACCCTGTAAACCGTGCAGTTGGCTTTGTGACCATACAATTCCGAGTTTGGGTACGAAGCAAACCATAGACAACGATTTCTTTAATTTCGTCAAACCCATGGCGGTTCAAATGCCCTAATATAATACTACCGGTTGATATTGACATCTAGATATCTACTAGATATACCCCACTATCTCTTTTATACTGGTTTAACCTCAATGCCGTTCTCAAAATATTGGCATATGGCGTTGTCAGGCCTGAGGATTGGAAGTTGTTGTCTGTTCTATATAATCAAGCGAGACCAAGATGAAAAAAGGATTATTCGATTGTTGTTTTGCTAGTATAATTTAGTGTATATCGACGAAAAACATTAACTACACAGTCTTCGCGTGGGGCTATAGTACTACCAAAGGTCATTGACACACGGCGATACTTGGTGTCAAGACTGTATGTGGCATTCAGTTGCGATTTTCTAAACCCCCGGAGAGTTTTGGAGCAGAAACCATCAATGCGTTCAATCCGTTAGCTACATATGTATGCGACGTTATATATACGTTATCCTACGTTACAAGTACAAGTGCGCAGGACACCACGCATGCGCCCATGTAAGATGTGTCGACAGTGAAAAAAAATACGGCTGGAGCTCGAGAATTGATATCATTGCGCGTCCGCGAATACCACCCTCCGGGAAATATTCCCATATACGTATAAAGCCGCACAACGAATTCGAATGACCTGGTATCCGGCCTAATGCAAGCATCCATTTTCTGGAAGAAATGCATAAAACGCGGCGAGGCGTTCGCTTCCCTTGTGTAACCATGGAAGGTCTGGAGCCAGCTCTTGGCTACGTTTGATCTTAGTCAGGTGCATACATTCATCCGCAGTAAGCCGGAGCTGAAGTTAAAATTTGAACGGATCAGATGCTAGGATATATATCATAGTTCACTATAAAATGGGCTGTCTGACAGAAGGGGAACCACAGGGAGCTCGAAGCCGTATCTGCTTACCGGTTGCCTAACGTCCATATTAACAGCATCGTGAAGAGACATATACATACACTATTCAGCCGTCGCAATCTTCGGTATGAAACCCTCCAATCATGGTTCATACCGAAACATCCGGTCAGATACTTTCAGAATTTTACCTCGGGTCTCCAGGGTCATATGAATATTCGAAAATCTTCGAGAGAGTGTTTGAATGGTAACCCGGCACTCAGGAAATTAGTACTGACGTCTGCCGTGCGCATGTCTTCGTAAGGGTAATGTTAATAGTCCGTTTAACCTATCTATAACGTTACTACCGCACTTAGCTAAGCCGGATATGTTCCCATACTAACAAATCATATAAAGTACCCTTGGCTGTTTTTTCTTCTTCTTTCGAATTCCATCCAGCACAATACAGGCAGATATCATAACCGGACCCGATCCCATGCTTGTCCAGGCACTCCGAGAACAAATATCAAATGTTACCAACCCTTTCGTGTGTTGCGACAGTGTCGGTTCGCAAGAATACCACACACACTACATTCCAGACCCGTTCTCCACCGCTCGGAGCAGATATCTACGCTCGATTAGAATCGATTGGCTTAAACCGTCCTGATAAATAACGTAAGCTGACATTGTTCCAGTGAGAAAAATACTTCCTCCAATCTCAACTTAGACATCCGGTTCTAACTAAATTTCTTTCCGACGCAGGAACTCCCGGTTTGTGCCTGTGCCCTGGCGTGGTAGAGTCAGAACTGATTATCCGCTTGGCTAAATCTATCAGAGTACTGTCAGTCGCTGGCCAAGGGCCGCGCCGGGCTGTCCATTCCCTCCAACCCCAGCTTTCTCCAACCTGCAGCATGCGAATTAATTCTCGAAGAAAAAATTTCAGGTGCGTGTTTGGGTCAGACAAGAAAGATTTATTATGACAGGCCGAAAATTATTACAGGTACCTGAGTAACTTGTATACAACGGGACTAGACAGTAATCCTGTCGCCAGGGCCGAAAAGCGACCATTTCAGCGTGTTCTTCTGCAAGCATCATGGAAGCTCTAACCAGGCTCCCTAGGAAAATACCTCAGCTGCAGACATACATAACAATATCTGCCCATCGAAAAAGAAAAAAAGTGAATAAAAAGGAAGAACGAAAGAATACTCGAATATTCTCAGGCGGAACCAGCCCTACGGGCCACACTCTAATCCAGCTTATTCGGATCCCCCGCAAATTTCGCCTAGCGTGCTGCCACTATGTATGCAATTATAGGTAACCCTGCATTGGCCCTTCCCTGATTGCAACCCCCCTCCAATCAACAAACACAAAATTTCACCTATTGAGCCGCAGTAATATATCCCGTTTTGGTCTTTTTCCTCTCTCCAGCGATATGTGCATACACAGTATGCACCTTTTCGTAGGAACGATTCGATCCTGCCAGGGGCCGTCAGCTGCGTGCCGAACATCGCACTTTTCTCTACCCTTGGAAAAACTAGCAAGCCAACATATGCAACAGACGTAGGACAAGAGCCACAGCCCGAAAATTCATGTAACATATTGGATCAGTAACGTTAGTGGGCAGGTTCAAAGCAGCCGTTTCGCTACTTGGCAGCGGACGGGAGATGTCATTTCATGGGTTAAACGCAAGCGGATGGATGGAGTGGCTTGCGGTTCCAGATAACTGAATCTGCGCGCCGATGAATCTATTTAATAGACCGAGAATCCCAATTTAAATTCCAGTTCTTCATCCAGCAGGTTCATTTAACCAACAGCGAGGGGCAATATCAAATTTGAAGCAGAACAATAGCTTCTTCATTGTTTACCGGGTTTTCTTCAGGTCTGCAAGCCAGTTACACATACACGACAGAGATATACCACAAACCTCAGGAAATATGCAGCTCAAGTTCCTCGTCGCGGCTTTTGCCTCACTGGCTCTTGCGAGCGCTGTCGCTATCCCAGAACCACAGGATGCTTCACCATCTTTTGTATGCGGTTGCACCAATGCATGCAAGCTTGCTAATAAGCCAGGTGTTCTCTGCCCAGAGTTCTGTGGTAAGTTGAAAATTGAAGTTATTCTGTTCTTATTTTATTGCTTTAGCGCCTAATATAGTTTGTTTTCGATCATGTATAGACCCTCAATTCGAGTGCCCTGAGTCTACTCCTGTCACATATGCTCCTACCACTACGCAGACTCCGATTAGAATCACAGAGACCTGTGGTCCTTGTCTGAACGACTGCCTCGTTGGCTGCCCGGATCTCAGACTATGCAAATGCGCTGACTTTTGCGGTAATATTTTAAACTTTTCATGTTATGAAATAACCCGTCATAGACTAATATACATTTATTCTGATATTAGATCCCAAATACTTCTGCCCTGAGACGACAACGACAACGACTACTACTACTAAGCCAACTGTGACCCCAAGGCCGACCTTCGTTTGCGGATGTACGAACGATTGCAAGATCAACTGTCCAAAGGGCAAAGCTTGCATCTGCCCACAGTACTGCGGTAATTGCCTCCTCGACGATATTGTCCCTAAATTTATCACCAAAATGAACATATAAAACTAATTTTCGTACCCTCAGACCCCAAGTATGAATGCGACCTCGCCGCTGCCTTTTACCTCAAGCCAACTACAACGACTACCACCGTAGCCCCGAAGCCAACCTGTGGATGTACGAATGACTGCATCATAAACTGCACAGATCCTGAAGGCTGCATCTGTCCACAATACTGCGGTATGTCCAAACATTTCCTAAATATACCTTCCCATCTCCCCAACCCATTTATTCCTGTAAGCTGTATCCTGAAACTTCTCAGGCTAATGGCAAAACTTGAACCCTTTTTTGTGTGCGTGTTCAACAAAAAAAAGACCCGAAATATCTTTGTCCCACAACCAAACCAACAAAAACAACCACAAGTGTCAAGCCAACATTCACCTGTGGCTGCCTGAACGACTGTATTGTAAACTGCAAGGAAGAGCCATGCGGGTGTCCCAGAAACTGCGGTGCGTAGCTTCTATGCTCCAGTTTTGTCTTTGCGCTTTTCCTTCAACCATTTGCGACTATTTACCACTTAAGAATCGGTCGATGTTGAAGCTGACTTTATATTCAACCGTCTAGACCCTAAATACGCCTGCCCCGAGACTCTTATCACCAAGAGAGTCATCGTTCCAGTCCCAACCACCACTGCTAAGCCATGCGGCTGCTACAATGATTGCACCCTCTCCTGCGCCGGAAAGGGCTGTGCTTGCCCAGCATACTGCGGTATGTGCCACTAATACAACACTCTCAAATTATGAAGCATCGCAACTGACATGAAACGTTCTCACAGATCCTAAGTACTTGTGCGTCGCTGCCTCGTAAAAGCTTGATACAGGTCTCTCGTTTGAAATCACATAGACCTCCAATTGGGCGTGTTTGAGCTACTCACTTGTCTATATATGGTTGCACAAACCAACCACGACCGTCCATGTGATCTACGATATATATTCACCCCATATACATTCATACACCCTTAATTTTCTGTTGATGATTTATTTTGCTTGTATATAGTTCCTTTCTTTCCCCCTTATTTTTTTTTTTTTTCTTAGTATATTTTTTTTCGGGGGGCTGTGGCGGGATGATTATTTTTTTCTACCCGTTACATAGTAATCTTTATGACCTGCATTCATATTGTATCTCACAGCGAATAATCCGAATTCAACCTATTTTCCATTTCTCGTTCTCGAGCCCAAACGTTCCCGCACATTTCATCCGCAAAAAGTATCAACTATAACAACAAAAATTCATGAGAAAATCAAGCCCCCAGAAAATAATAATTAAAAAGGTTTCATTTAGCCGTCTCTACCAACATGCTCTAAAACCAAGGTAACAATGCCTGCATCCCACCTGCAATACCAATGCACCTGTCAGTCCATCATAACAACAGACACAAAAAAGGTGTTGGCGGAATTTGTAAAACCCCAGAGTTTGTTGAAAATTTGATGCAGGACGAGGGCCAAGGTATGGGTTTAGGCGGGCTTGTTACCCGAAGCTGCCGGAGCAATTTTTGGCGAATACGAGGTGTGGATTGGGGTCATGACGACCGGTTGCCGGCAGTTGAAGCCTTTTTATTATTTTTTTTGATTTGCATATTTATTTTAAAATTTTACTTTCTGTTGGTTTTAGGCTGCGGACGATGAACGGGGAGAATCAATGGTGATCACCGGCGAGTTCAATTCGACTTTAAAGCTTCTAGGCCTGTCATGTCCGCTTAAACTACAATACCAAAAGCTGTACAATTGTTGAACAAAATATAATCATTACATATACCGGTACCGCCTCACCAATTGATCAAGAGTAAAAAACCTCGATGTTCGGGAACTCATTAACTTATCGAATAGAGCCAAAGAAAAAGGGAGGTCTATGTATAGAGCAGTTAGCCCAGCAGGAAATGTAAGTAACTCAAAATCCTTCTGTATGTTCCTCAAGCCAGTTCCAAAACTTAAGACCACCTCCACTATTGCAATTCTCAATTATATCCGATCGCATAGGACCTACTCGTCCCCATGGAATAATTACAGAGCCATTCTTGGATTGGTCGATTTCTGGGGACAGTGTTGCGTATAGTTCAGTCAGCCCGCCGTACCGCGCGGGGTGCAAGAACACACCCTGTGTAAAAATAGTCAGTGATTTTGACTCCATGAAGCTCGTGAATAGCATAGCGACATACGCCTAAAGTCCTCAGTAGGAAGCTATGCCTCATTAAGTCCGTCTTTAGGTTTCCAGGATTAGGCGACTAAGGCTTGTCAGTTTATATTATAGTTCCACAGATAGCCATAGACACAGCGAAAGGGAACAATAGACGACTTACAACGGCAATGACTCCGGTATCTTTGTATTTCTCAGCGTATCCCTTTGCCATTATAGTGTTCGCACATTTACTCTGTGCGTACTTGAGCCAAGGATCGAGTATAGGAATATTCGATAGTGGCGGGATACCCTTGGCTTCGATATTTTCGTAGCTGATCCCCCCAGGCGGAGCGACATGTGCGGCAATCGAAGACAGGAACACAACCCTTACGGAGTCCTTTGGTGCGAACTTTGCGGTTTCGACGAGGATATTTTGCAGGTGCCGTTGTAGCACGAAGGGGCCTACGACATTGGTTCCAAATTGGTGGTCCCACCCCTAAAAAACAAAAAAAGATTAAACCGCCAGGAATATACAGAATTTTTATGTTATGTGATTTTTAAGGTACCTGCGCGCTTCTCCAGCTCGTCGGAACCGCCATTACACCGGCATTGTGGACTACTGCATCTAATCTTCTCTCTTGCGAAAGAAGTTTACCCGCTGCAGGTTTAATGGTGGTAAGATCACTAAGATCTAGCCGGAGAAATTCGAGCCCTCCATCGGATTTGGGGTACTCCTCTTTGATCTTAGTGACTGCAGCGGTCCCGTTCTCTTCAGACCTCCCAGCAATGTACACCTTTGCGTTTTTGGAGTATAAAATCTAGATCGTCGCACAAGACAAAGTCAGTGGTTTCTATATGGTCTCAAACTAGCAAACTGCGAAAACCTCCTCGTCCTTCTAGCAATCCAATCGAGCAACCAAATCCATAAAAAAATTAAAATAAAAAAAATATTTGTCTCGGACCAAAAAATATATATATAAAAAAGAAAGGCCGATACTAACCTTCGCAAGCTCAAATCCTATACCTCCAGTCGCACCAGTAACAAGATAGACCTTAACCCAATGCCAATATTCGTGAGTAAACCCGTATGCATAGACTTGACTTTCGATTTAAAAAAGCCCACCTTTCCAGACAAATCGGAAACATCCTTCTCCTCGAACCCCGGCTTTGGAGGAAACCCCTCTGAAGTTACCGTCTCCCACAGCGCCGAGTAGAGGCCGTAGAGCAGCGACATGGTGGCTGAGATTTTAGTACTACAGAAGTGCCGGTTTCGCGCTCGAGTGTCAGCGCATAAGAAATCGAATTGGTCAAGACCGGCCGGGAACCCCAGAAGCCGACGGACATGATGTCCAGATCGTGAAATGGCTGCAAGGGGCTTCAAAAAAACACCACATTCAACACATTTTCGAGGACACTACGGGTGCATGCTATGGGAACGAGAGAATGGTCTCGATTATGCTCAAATTGTGCCTCGTGCTCAGGGACCGCGGGCCCAAGACCACGAAGTCAATGCGTGGTACCTGAATCTTACATCTGCAATCGACATCAAGTAACACAGACAGTAGCCATTATGTACGCCTCACTCGTGGTGATCGTGGGAATCTTGACATTCTCACCGACATTAATCCTCTGCTTCTCATTAGCCTTCCTCCGCACCTCTCCAGCTAAAAGCCAAGGTATAAACTGGATTACCAGTCAGGCAGTCCCCGATATCCAATCTCTCACCAAATGCTTTCCCGTCCCCTTCAGCTACTTCGACACAGCACAGTTCATCCCGGACAACGCGCCGCCAGGATATCTGGCAAAATACAAAGTACAAAAGGTCTACGACCCCAGTAAAAACTCTTATTGGATTAGTATTCCAGGAGTTTCAGTTACAAAAGTTGAGTTTTATACGGGGACGGATTGTAAGAATGCGGTGTATCAGCAGGATGAGGAGGGTGCTCTGAGGATGTCGATGTCGAGGCTCAATCAGCGGAAACCTCAGAACGGGAGACTGTCGAATATGCAACCGCTGCAAAATATACAAACTATTCCTGAGGTAGACGAAGAAGGCGTCTACCATGATTTTGATATCGATATGTCTGAATCCGAGAATATGGAGCAACAGATTGAGGCACAGTCTAATGCGGGCAACTTGGGTACGACGACGCAGGAGAAAATGCAAATCGAGCCGCCTGCGGATGGCGAGACGCAACAGGAAGAAATCGGCCGGCAGGAGAGGAACTTCATACGGTTTTACGACGACGTTGAAGCCGATGGGGGTATTGCGTTGGATGGCAAATTTACTACATTGCAATGGAGCGATAATTGGAGGAGTTTCAAATTTTCATACCTTTACGAGCCTACGGCGAGGTCGCGCGTTACGGATTTGAGAGAAAGGGACCTGTAGTCTCGAGTCATAGCCTCCTCACTAGGGCCGCAAGTATATTAAGGATTAATATCAGTATCTTTCCTCAGACCACAAAAGAGTATCTACCATCAAAATTCCAACTTCGAAGCGCCAAAGAAGCAGTCGTTCCCACGCCTCCGCTAAAGCCATTAAAAATTACGATTATATATCGTATATATAAAGGAAAGATTTGACCATGCATGCAAGCAGGATTTATGCTCCTGAATCTTTAACCCCAGTTCTCGCCGGGTTTATAGCCCAATCTTTCCTCCACTGCTGACACTGCTCGTTGTAGAATTTCACCTGCTTACCGCTGAATTGTCCCAGAATTTCGCTTTCGCGCTCGATAAACTGTAACGCGAATCCGGCGCTAGAGTGAAAGGCCAGATGACAGTGAATGAGCCATGCCTTCGAACCCGCGGTTGTCATGTTAGCAAGTTCCTATACGCATGATTATTCGATAATTTTTTCTCGGGCAAAACTTACACCCGGATTCTTCGTCTCGAAGGCGATAACCAAGAACCCACCACCTGGCAAGACCGCGGTATCCCTTCTCATTGGGTTATCTAAATCGTACTTTATCGGCGCGTTTTTATTGTATTGATCATGTGGGATCTGTGCTAATACGACAAAATCGTGGCCGTGTAGATGAATCGGATGATCGAGCGGGATGGGATGTCGTTCTGGCCGATTCGGGGTGAAGTTCGCGTTGATGACGAAGTAGACCCATTTATCTTTCTCATTCAGGTATATTGGTTGATGCGACGGTGGGAGTGGCTTTTGCTGGCCTTCGAGGCCGAGGTATGAATATGTTGGCTCGTCCCTAGTTTGAGGATTGTAAGCTTACCCACGCACTAATAGGTTATTTAGGGCCCAACGTACCACTCGATAAACAGCGGAGAGTTTCCCATGTTCCACCTCCATTCCGTGGTTCCTTCAGAGGTATTATAGGGGAAATCCCAGCTCACATATAATCCCTCTAACAAATCAGACGGGGGCGGAGGAACACTCTTCTTAACGATCGGTCTGACGAGTTCCTTCGGCTCCTCCTGGCAGGCCTTTTGATCTCCGCAATTCGAAATGATTGGAGGGTTCTTAGTTGATTTAGCATCATATCGAACAATTCCCATCTTTGCATCTTCTGGTGAGCATTCGAGCGGCTGCTGGCCGGGAGGGATCAGGCAGGTCTTCATATTAATCCAGAAGTCCGTCTGTACGCATGTATCTGCATTTGCCTCGACTATAATATCGTACCGTTGACCTGGAATTTTATATCTATCGGTAAGCCTCCACTGTTCATTCCCAAAATTAATCTTTGGGTTTAGGTACTAAATACTCACCAATAGCAACATTGATCACACTCGCTCTATACGGCTCAATAGGCACAAAATCCGCCGCTGCAACCATAAAATCATGACCATCGATCCAGAACGTCTGCATATAAGTCGTGCTCATATTGATCAATCGCAGTCTATATTTCCTCCCCTTTTTGAACACGATCTCCGAAAACCCTCCTTTCTCGCTCACACATCTCGGATCTGTCGAATTACACGGAAACTTCCACTTCCCGTTCAACAACTTCGAATCGGGAAGCGGTGGGATCCCATTGACTTCGTTATAATATAGCGTGAACGCAGAGGTATGGAACCAATCGGAGAGCATGAGCGTATACTCTTCGTCATAATTCACGCTGCTGGGGCCGTGTATGACGAGAGGACCGACGACGCCGTCGGTGTATTGTAGCGAAAAGTGGGAATGATACCAGCTTGTTCCGTACTGATTTGCTCGCCATATATAGGTCATACTTTTACCCACGGGGATCGGACACTGAGTTACACCTGATGCGCCGTCCATGCGGTTTGTGCCGAGCTGTTGGATGCCGTGGAAGTGTATTGACGTTCCGTTGCCGTTACTCAATCGGTTTTTCACGGTGATCTCTGTTACGGATTTGGAATACGATTAGTATTCTACGGTTACACCATACTGACGCTCTTCACATTGGTATACTTGCATAGTCTTGAGGCTATACATGGGTATAAATGCGGCAGGAGCGAATACTGGATTCGAGGCTGATGTATCCAGAGGAAAGAGACAACATACCGAAAGTATCCCCCCAATTGCCCTCGATCTTCGGCCCAGGATACTGACCATTCACAAGCATCTTTTGAACAGTATACCCATCCGGTGCGATCTCTCCGTTCGTAATAACCAGTTCATACTTCCGTACCACCCCCTTGGGTACCTTTTCGAGATCCTCATAGTCCGTCCAGAGATTATGCTTCCCGTCCCAACACTCTCGATGTATTGGCGAATGGCAGCAGGTCGAAGATCGGTCATAGTTCGACACGTAGGGCTTCGGTATGCCAATTGGGCCTTTGCAATTGGATTTTCGTGCAGTCGGGGCGATATTGACACTGGCATCCAGATCCGATGCCGTCGGATGGGCGTTGACGTTTGGTGAACCGCCCAAGGATATCGATATCGACCCTACGGCGAGAGTCTGAAGAAAGCCTCGCAACTGCATATCTTGAAAAATGGGAAGAACAGTCAAGAATATATATAACAAGATACCAAACGTTGCGATTCGAATTCCCAGGAGAAGATGGCGATACGGCGTGTTATCGACGTTTAATCTATGAATATGTGTTGGATATTGCCAGACCTTCATTCTTTTAGAGAATTCTAGGCCCTCATTATCGAACTCCCTCTCTATTGGATCAGGAAATTACAGTCATGAGATCGGCTAAGTGGTCACAGACATGGCTATATATATCACTATCACTCTGCAGTTTGCATGATGATTGTTTTTTCCCTTACGGTGCGTGAATTGCAAGGAATGCAGGTGGATATGGAGCGTATATGGTGGGGAATTCAGTCTCCAGAATCAGGGTGCACTCGCGCGGGTCAGGACATATTCACGACCGGATCCTATCATTCACTTCATTAGAAGGAAGATGTGAAATTTAATCACCGCCTCGAAAAAATATCTTGGGTTGAATACGGGCCTTAGCCTCGAATCCAGTATGGGCCTAAGGAGGGGATCATCACTCGGGCTACTTCCTGCGGCCCGCTTGAGCGCTGCTCAAATCTTGGAAAGCCTGAGGCCCTTGCATATGCATCATGCATCACTACCACGGTACCATATCACTTTGGGGTGAGATATTATATTCCCCGTGATTTCAAGGAATATAAGTTTTTTCTTAGAACCCTCTAACTTTGGTCAGTTCAGGTTAACAAGACAATCCCATACTGGACTATATTCGACACCTTTTGATATATCTCTTGCATCGATGGTCGGAATATTCGGCCTCATAGCGAGCGAAGTCTTGCACAAATTCAAACCCGAGATACGGTGTATATATACCGAGAGAGATTTATCTCGAGAGACAAATGCTGCTGGGTATAGGAATGCTATATACGGCTTGCTATAGCGAACTTCGAGATATGCCTTATCGAAGTTCGACTTCTTGTCTCGAGCCAAAGCCTGCACGAAAGTGCAAATTGCTGCCCGCATTATACATTACAATATACTATCGATTTATCCCACCGTCTTGAGAGAATAGTAAAAGCGGATGTATAGGTAGATGCAAGGTTCTGTTAGGGATATCGCCTAGATCTACTTAATATACATACAAACATAATACTTGGTGTAATCCAGAAACCACCATCGATTTCTCGCTTGAGTTGGAATTACGCTCCCTATCTGTAAGTAGGCAGGGTCAACTAGAAGGCAGTCGCGGGGGCTATGTCGTTCAGAGCGAACCTAGCCTATTCCTCAGGTACGGATTTGGTTCGACACCCAACACCGAGCGCGAAGTTCTGTAGTATTTACTATATGATCTAGTGAATGCTACATTCAAGCTCTGACATGTACAGACTATCTAAGTCTTAAGATACTGGGGAGAGAAAGATGAATAGCATATACTTCCAAGTCGACCAGAAAGACGCCGACACCTTCAGCTTTCGCGCATACCATCGATATCCAGGAAGAAAACGTGGTTCGAAGATCCTGCGTGTATTCGGCCAAAATATCCATATGCACAGCCAGCATACAGATGGTCCTCGAACCCACGTGCATACGCATACACCGCGCAGCCCTCCTACCACCCACACCCCCTCGATCTCACCATTATATTTTCGTCCTCGCCCACTGAGATAAAGACACGCGACAGTTACGCATAACCCTCCGCACGATAACAGCCTACACAGACACACATGCAGAAACTACATTCCAGAAAAAAAATTCAAATTGTGAAAAAAATAATCTTCGTCTCTTCCATTAATATCCATTAAAATTAAAAAAAAAGAACATATGTAGTCGTTAATAAATATATTATATGACAAGAAAAATGTAAAGGTGTGGGGTATTTCGGGTGTGAGCGGGCTATGATACATTTGCAGTTGTTTCTTGTCAAACGCAGGGTGCCCTTTAGCTATAATACTTTCTTTCTTTCTTTTTTGATTTCCCATCTTTTTTTTCCTTTCTAGAGAATTCCCTTTTTTCTGTCTTTTGGTCTTGAGGTATCAATAAATGCGTAATGTAATCAAAAAGGAAATTCGTTATCGAACTTGAAAAAAGGGGGTGTGACGCCGTATAACGCCTTGAAAAAAAAAAAAAAACCAAACCGTGCCATCATATCGTGATCATGCTTTGTGCATCGTAAGATCTTTTAGTCGATATGCTTGTAACCCCCAAAAAAACATTTTCCTTCAAAAGAAACTTGAAACATGGTGAGAGAAAAAACAAACAGAGAAACAGGACATCGATCTCAGCAATTTCGGTCTTCGTTATAAAGAAAAAAAGAGAAAAAAAAAAGAATAGCAAAAAAATCTTTCAAAAGACAAGAACAAAAAAAGCTCAAGTTTTCGTGAAAAGCATTTTTTTTGGTGGTAGAGGAGGGCGGTGAAAAAACAAAGGAAAAACATGATAAAAATACTCAAATTAGCCATCCGTCGGTCCTCAATCCATCCTTGAGCACCGAATGAATATCCCTGGGTATCGCGATTCCTCCCAAATCCTTCTTTCCAACTTCCTTACATGAAACCCAACTCCCCGTGACAGTATATTCAGGCTCCCCGCCTTTCTCCGCAACTTTCCCATTTTTCTTCAACTCGAGCATACACATCGGCATCTCCTCGACCCGTTGTCGGTTCGCCGATGTCGAAATTGTTACTGTCTCTTGATCGAACCGGCTGAGCCACGACGGTACGGTAACTCTGTTAGTGAGACCGATAATCGACGGCTCCTCCGGCGCAATGATCAATTCAAGCCCTTTTTTCTTGCAAAGCTCGTGATCGAGGCCCAAGAGATAGCAAGTGAGCTTGTAGACGACTTTGTAATGATCGACGTGTGGGAGCGTCTCCCAAGGTTGCTGCGCTTCCTCGCCCAGACTTTGATTGCACAGGTTATCGAAAAAGTAGTATTCGGCCGTGAACTCGGCGAAGTTTTCCGTTTCGACGGCTTTGTTGTGGGATTGCTTGGATGCCGTGACCTTGCGCGGGGCGAGAATTGCGGCCCATCGTTCTTGATATTGATGCCATAGAGCGCCTAGGCGGATTTGAGATATCGCGTCGAGGTTTTTGACTACATTGCTCATGACAGGGCCGACTTTGGCGAGGGACGGATCCTTGTACAAATCGCGGTATATGAACGAGCGGCGACCGATAGCATTGTTGGCGGAGATTTGTAGTGGGATCCTGCCGTCTCGCATGTATAGTGGTGAATCAGCCTCGGAGAGGGTGCTGTAGAGGTCGCGGACCTCTTTGATCTGTTTGTTCGCAAGGAAGATTTCTGGTCTCCAGCAGCCACCCGGCGACTCCTTAAACAGGCCGGCTGGGGCGTGAGTGCTAAGGGTAACATGGTGCTTTTCTTCCAGCTTGAGAACAGCGTCGTCCAGCAATTCCGAGGCGGTGTAGAATTTCGTCTCCTCGGGCATTTTGTACCCGGGAAGATCGACCCAAACAGAATATACCAAATCCTTCGGATTCGTCGCCATGTGGGTTCCGTAGGCCAGCCCACGCAGATTTCGGCAGAAGGTCCTGAGGCTGTGGGTAAGCTCGAATATCGGGTTTTCGTCGGCATCCTTGACTCTCTCGAGTGGCATACCCATCAGCATTCGAAAGAAGACGGGTAGGTCCTTCTTGTCCTGCTTCAGAGTATCACACTCCTTCCGTAGATCCCGTGCAAACTTGTCGGTGGCATCCTGGATCAACCAGCGTCCGTTCTCATCCCCCAGATCGAACCCTTCGTGCAGCTTTTGCATGAAGAGAGCGGTCGCATAGCCACTGATGGCAGAGATATCGGCCTTGCCCGAGATCAAATCCTCGTACTGAAAACACTGTGCCGGCGTCTTCCGATTCCAGACCAATCTCAGGTTTTGCGCATAACGAAACTCCTGTCTCGCCCACATGCGGTTTGTGTAGGACGACAGGCCAGCCTTGTTATGGCACTTCTTCCCCAGCCATTTCTCCACCACATCGCCAGCCCTCGCACCACGCTTCACCTTATCAACTGCCTTCTCCAGACACCCACACCTCCCACCGGGCATCAACACCACGACTTCCATTGCTCGGAAAATATCAGGTATCTTGGGTAAGATCTCCTTCGCATAATCCTCCCGTTGTGGAGCACAGAGTTGATCGATCCACAAATTCCCCTTCACCGCCGAAATCTCCACCAACCGATCCATCAAATCCTCAACATCCCACTCCGTCCCCAAGTTCATCGCAACAGCCCTCGTCGGATCCTCCTCCCAATGCCCAATGACCATGTTTTCCCTCTCAAAGTCCCCCCATGTGTAGGATATCGCCGTTCCATCGATCTCGTTGATTTGTACTTTTGTCCAGCTGACGGCGACGTGCTTTTGAACCGGCCTCTTCTCCCATTGAAGCAATGGCTGGCCCGGGTGAAGACCAGAGATCCCTGGTTCGCGGGTGACGACTTGGTGTTTGAATTGTGTGCATTGACAGTCCGAAACATGGGCTACTCTTACTGTTGTCCTTCTATCCTTTCTAGAAGCATGTGGGCCGGGCGTAGACGCCGGTGTCGCGGGAGAAGAGAATAGTAGTGGCGAAGGCGAACGAACCGCCCGCAGAGGGGGGGTCACAGCCAGGTGCGATCCACTGCTGCCCGGTCTGCTGGGAGGGGTGTTCTCTGGTGTGTATTCTGGAGTGTCTGGAAGGAATGTGGGAGGAATGTATGGCTGGTCGTAGCGGTGCAACGGAGGTCTGATCGGGGTGGACGGGCGACGGAAGGAGTCTGAAATGCTTCTGTGGTAGGGGTGCGGTTGGTGAGGAGACGGCGTTCGCACCGGAGAGTAGATTCCCTGACGACGGCCTATGGACTTGTGGCGAAGAGAGGCCGGGCCGGGCGACCGGTATGGCGACCCTAACAATTGACGTTCGACCATGTTTCCTATGCGCTCACTTTCTTCTGTGCTTTAAATGAAGAAAAGAGAGCAACAAGGGCGAGGAGAGAGAAAGAGTATTATCACAACGGTCTTGCGACCTGAAGTTTTTAATATCGACGAGGGGAGTTTTGAGCGAGGAGGGGGAAGAAAGTCGACTATATCGAATTCGAAGCGTCGGCAGCCATGCTGTGGTATTATTTGCGTTGCGAACGAGCGCACGACACAAACACAAAACCAGCCTGGGATGTTGGCCCAGACGGAACTGGAACTCGAATCTGATTGGAACTTGATATCTCTTTTAGCGAGGCAAAAAAAAGAGATGCCAGCTGTCGAGCGATAAGTTTGGCGAGGGGGGAAGGGGGGAAAAGGGAAGGAAGGAAAGAAAAGGAAGGTGGAAATGTATGCAGCGTTTTCAATCGATAACGGGTAGTTATGTCAGAGCAGTCGAGATAATATAATTTAGAGGGATGAGAATATTATAGAGGAGAGGGACGAGATATAAATTATTGCCCGAGTGAAACCCGCCCCGTGTGCCAAATGGTATGATAAAATGTATCCTATGGGGAAAGGAATCCGCCTAATGGAGCAGAAGTTGCTGAGGAGACCACCAAAAGGACAGAACAGAATGGGGCCCGACCAGGTCTTATGGGAAAAGAAAAGAAAAGAAAAAAAAAGCCAGTTTTAGGAATTGATAAAAAAAAAAAGAATAAAAAAAAAAGACGAGGTTCAAGTTTGGTCAGGTGAGAGAAGGCAATTTAAAAAGAGAGAGAGCGGGTGAGAGGAAAGATAGCTTTAAAAGTCTAGAATGAATTCAAGTTCATGCTGAGAGAGAGCGGCCAAATGCAAAAAAACGAGAGGGAGGGTGGAGAAAAGATATGAATGAATGGACAGGCGAACGGTGCATATATCGGCGGCCAACTATGCAGCATCGCCCATATGCATCCTTTCTCCGCTGGCGGTATATCGTATCGAAGTCAAAGTCAAATTCAATTGCAAATTCAAAGGAAGGAATAATAGTAAAAAATGGAATAGGAAGTACCTCAGAGTAGGCAAGTACTCATTCCGTAGGATCGATCATCAGCAAATTGGAAGTACCCGCGCACATGCCCAGACAGATCCAGCTACTTATATCTCATCATGGCAAGCAAGCAAACTAGCTTGTAAGCTTGCAAGGCTGTTCCGCATGGCCCGAGTGCGAGCGTACGTATGTATGTGAGTACATATAGACATTTATTACCGATCAAATCAATTGGCGTTATTCACTCCAGCAGCGAATGGACATGCAGCGTCCTACCCCATCTACACTGTGTCCAGAAGTATCCAGTTACATAGTGCCAGTGACCTAGCAGAACCTGTTTTCGCATGCGCTGGAACATTTATAGCGACATACGAGACCAGCCCGAGCGAGAAATCCAGCAAATTGGGTGGCTGCAGCTTTGTGTTGGCAGCCCCTGCTAGGTTGGAGATCCCGGTCCGACCCCTGTCACTGGTTACACCCCTAACACCGACGACATCCCTGCCAATGTGTTGAGCGATGTGTTGGGCTGACGCCAACCCGGAATCGGACGTTAGTCTCGGCCAGGTCAACTTACGTGGCAGCGGCAGGCCAATCAGGCGGCGGCCAACTCACTGTGCTTGAATGCTCTGCTTAAATGCGGCTTGACGAAGCAGGGCCTTCCTCTTGGATAATACTTCAGGAACCGCCTTGCGAACACCTGCAATCTGACGACAGACGGATAGCTATCGACCCCAAGAGCTGACTCAAATATAGATCGCGTGGTCATCGCTGATTGCAGCATCGATCCAATCCAGCTAGAGGGAAGAGATTGATATCATATTGGTAATACTTTCAGTGAGGGGTTCGAACATGGCGTCTCCGCTGAACATCCTGATGCTCCACGGCAAGACCCAGTCCGGCCAGCTCTTCTACGCCAAAACCCGTGCCTTGGAAAAGCACCTGATCAAGGTCTGCGCTCCCACCCGTCTGGCCTTCCATTACCCGACAGCGCCTCACCGGCTTTACCTCCGTGACATCCCGGACGTCGACCCGGCTTTGCTCCAGTCGGATGAGGAAAGCGATGGCATGTACACATGGTGGAGGAAGGATGAAACGACTGGTGAATACAAGGGCATCAATGAGACTTGGAAGTTCATTAGTGAATATCTGGATAAAAATGTAACTCTCCTTCTCCTCCTTCTCCTTCGATTCGTCCCGCTTTTACCCCGTCCTATCCCGTTTCTTCCTCATCCTCATGCTACGACATTATAGTAGTAGTTGTCCTATAGTGGTTAAAGTCCCGTAGTTTGTCCATTGCATTACAATTGCACAATATGGAGCACTATATTACAATCACACCGCGTCATGCATTATGTGTGATCTGTGAATTGTGCTCTGTCCGTGCAATGAGCCTGCGTTTCGCAAAAAAATTTCAGGATTCGATTGATCCTACAAATACTATAACATGAACTAGTCCTTCACTAGTTATTTATTTTCCCTTATATTCCCCATATAAATACCCACTTGTACTCCTGTATTACATACTATATATCGCCCTTTGTTTACTTCGAATTACCCCAATTGATCCCAAAGTAAACAACAGTAGTAATCCTTAACTCCCATTCGACGAATTTTTTCTGTTATTTTTTGTTGGAAAAATACAGGGACCATTCATAGGAGCAATCGGATTCTCACAAGGCGCCGGCCTCGCTGCCATCCTCGCATCGATACTCGAACCTTCCCGTCCGAAACCGCAGTCTATAATCGCAGATGGCTTCACGACCGCCCATCCACCCCTTAAATTCGCCGTAGCCTATTGCGGATTCAAGGCCCCCAACGAAGAATATAAATGGATCTACGAGCCGAAGATTCAGACGCCGGTACTCAACGTGCTGGGCAGTTTGGATACCGTTGTGGATGAGAAGTTGATGAAGGGACTTGTTGATGTTTGCGAGGGTGAAAGGGTTCTATGGCATCCTGGTATGTCATCTTTACCTTCTCATGGTATAGCTAGTATAGGTTTGAGCGCAGTTCGTTAACGTGGTTGTTTACGTATACAATGTGAAGGTGGTCATTACGTCGTCGTGAAGAAGCAATGGCTAGATGCCGTCGGCGTATTCGTCCGAGACAGCATAAACGATACCGGTGCGAGCAAAGCTAAAGCGCAGGAGGAAGAAGAGTCTGTGGAAGATATGGAAATGCCGTTTTAGGAAGCATATGCTTGTGGCTGGTTAGCTAGCTGTTACATAGCTCGTGCATGCGCGAGTGCGGGTCGGGATCCCTTGGAATGTGAAGGCCCCCACGAGGTGGATACGTTTATAGACTGGGTGGAACGTGACTGTTTCAACGCTGCATTACATATCACGTCGGGTATCAAATATAGACCGAGAAACGACGGAGCAATAGAATAGAATAGAATAGACTGGTACAATAGACGTTACTATGCGAAAGTAATCCAATAACGTTGTTATCCTTCTAAACCTATTTTTTTTATGGCGACTTGGCGTGCTCCGAGAGTATTGAGTCCAGAGATCCAAAGGGTTTGCTAGGCACCTGTAGCTGCTGCGTCCACTCCCCTGGTTCTTCGCCAGGGCTACCTCCTTCCTCTTCACTTACCAGGAGTTGATCCTCTTGAAGTTCTGGAAATAGCCCGCCGACATTAACTATTTGCACCGATCTAGACCCGTAGTTATACGTCCCTTGCTTGATACCCTGAAGATTCTCTTCCATCTCGTTCGCTACAAACCAAAAAAATCACACGTCAGCCTCCGATCACTATCATAACCCCGAAACCCCCTCTGAACCTCAAAATGCGGAGAAGCCAATGTAAGGGGAAGGACTCACCAGGAACCGCCAGCACATTCTTCCAAGGATCGATGCGATAACAATTCATCCCATCGAACACCAAGGGATCCCAGTTCTTAGGCGTCTGTGTCACCGGATCTTGGTATTTCGGTTTCACGAGTAGTACGTGGTGAATTCCGCTGAAGAATTGTGCGGTGGCGATGGGGTCCATGTCTGGGAATTGAGTCATGATGCTGGGGCCTAGTGGCATTGTGGTATCGAAGCCGAAGATGCAACCTATGACGTTCAGGCCAGTCGGTCAGACACTTCTATTCGTGACATCATAGATGGAAATCACAAAGACGAAAGACCAGTGAAAGGGAATCACATACGCCATAACCACAACTGTCCCTCCACCTGTCCCGCCCCTTCATTCCCCACCAACTTCCCTTGCAACTTGATATCCCCCGTATAAGCCTGCGCGACCAAACTATTCAAACTAGACGTAACCTCCAAATCCGCCGCCTTCAGAACGCCGCCTCCTTCTCCATCCTTCAACCCAAATAACTCCCATAGTTCGATATCAACATCAGGGTCTAAATCAGTAATCGGAGGCGGTGCGGCAGCATCACCGCCTTCTAATGCTACGAGGTTTAGACTCGGAAGAGTACCTGGTACTAACCCCCCGCCCGCACCTTCGAGTAAATCATCTTCTATGGAGGGGCTTGAAAATTGACTACCGTCGTATCCATCGGAGCTGTGTTGAGCTTGCACTGCGGTCTCGGAGTATATACTCCTCGATACAGTGTCATACCAGAATCTCGACTCTTCGAGGGTGGGGGTGTCTATCTCCGGGAAGGATTTTAGAAAGAAGTATTTCGAGGGACGGTTGGTCGTCGGGTCTGGTAGTGTGGTTTTGGGGGTGACTTTTAGGATATAAATTGAATTAGCATACTAACCCGTGGAAACTACCTAATGTTCCGTTAGAGAGATGACATACCCAAGTAAGGAACCGTTGTAAAGATATTATGCGGCGAAATGGAGGAGTAGTAAGGTGCCTTCACGACCATGTAAAACGGTATGCGGGCGGCGTGTGCTGGAGCTAGCAGGAGGAAACCGGCAGCACATGTTGATATTATTAGTATACGGGCCATATTCGGGAGCTAGGAAGTCCTATTAAAGGGTATATAGATACGCCTAGACTGTCTTTTTAGAGGCGGTCGATGATACATGGCCGCCGTGTGGAAGGCCGCATGGCCATTGCTCCATGCATCCGATGAGGTACACAGGTTGAGATCATTTGAGTGTATTTTTGCGTTGATTTGTGCAAAATCCAACAAAGTAGACATCTCGACGGGCAGACTTCTGACAAGCTCTTTGTTTGGGTAGGTATTAAATACTAAGTAAGGTACTAAGGGGTACCCAGGTACTTGGTTGTGTCGGGGGGGATGTCAAAATAATCATCTAAAATTTGCATAATATCCTTACAAGTAATTTCCATCCGCATGTAACATAAAAATTGATCTCAAACGAAAAAGTCAAACGATGAAGAAAAAAAACCGCTCTGATCCCGCTGCTAACATGACACGTCGAAGAAAATAAGAATTTATATAAAAGGAAAATATACAGTCGAATATTTTGGCAGCCGCGGGGGGAGGTTTGGGAAATGGTATATTGGGCTGTATTAGAAGGATTGTCTTTGTTGTTCGATAAGAAGTGAAAATGGGAATGCATCGATGCATATGCTGTTAAGGTATTGGAAACAGGAGTTTGAAAATCAAAAAGTATTCAGACTGTGGCTAGGAAATGGTGAAAATGTGTAGAGTGATGTTCCCGGATATAAGAGATTACGATCCACCCCTGTACCTCCTCGTGTTTCTTTGGTATTTCCTCTCCTTCATTTCATGGTATCTTAGTTTTTTTTCGTAGTTTTTGTATGGGTTTGTATATTTTCGTTTTGCTTCACCGTTGTGATGGCCTATTGGTGCATATGGCCTGGGAGCTCGACTGGCATCTGCTGGTTTCCTGGAGACGGTAGTTCCGTAACACCGGCCCCACTTGGATGTCTGCTCGGATCAAGCGGGCTAACAAGACTTGGATTCCTGCTTTGATCAAGCGGGCTAACGACACTAGAGTGTCGACGGGGATCCATCTCTGTGGCCGCCATCTCGCTCATAGGGCTCTGCGGTGGCGGGTAGGGACCAGGAGAAGTCGGTGGGGCGTATCCCTTGTTCGGCAAAGTAGGCGCCAAACCGTATTGTTCGTTATAACCGCCCTGTTGACCGTATTGGTTGTAACCTTGGTTATATCCGGCGTTTGGATCGGTGTATCCGGCGTACGGAGGACCGACTGGTGGTTGTCCTTGCTGCTGGGTTTGCTCCATTGGCGGTGGTGGTGGGACGGCATTAACTGCGTTTGCATCGCGGTTTTGACGTCTGCGGAAGAAGAAGAATGCACCGATTGCTGCGGCGATGACGGCGATACCACCTACTACACCACCGACAATGGCACCGACTGGGGTGCTCTTGCCGCCACCGCCAGAGGACTGTCCGTCGCTTTGGCCGTTGCCGCCGGGTCCTGCAGTTACGACACCGGTTTCGGTAGTTGTGGGGGCGATGTTGCTGGGGTCCATAGTAGTAGATGGGACGACAGTAGCGAATGGAGCGACACCGTCGGCCCCAAGGCTCTTGAGCTCGGAGTCGGTGGTGTTCAATTTGGCTTGAGCAAAGCTGGTCTGTTGGTTTGAGAAGTCGTGGACCATGTATGTTGCTCTGACGAAGGGCATGCCGAAGACAGCGGTATAACCTTGCCTAGCAGCGAGACTGTAGTTTTCCATGGAGTCGACTAGGACGATGCAAGCGGGTGTCGAGCTGCCGCGGAGGGTGGTTTGGTAGCCACCGAGGGTATAGGCTGGGACGATCCATTGCTTTGCGGGTACAGTGATCGTGGTGCCTTGGAAGTTGAAAATGAGAGATTTGGCGGAGTACCTGTAGCTGCATTCTGTGAGGTAGCCGCCATAGGTGGTGTCGAGATAGGCTTCGACGTCTCCCACGATCTTTTGCAGAGGGCCGTCGGGGAAGTATAGAAGACTATTGCGATAAATCGTTAATTTACCAATCTGGCACCGCGAGACCAAAAAACGGAGACGTATGGTATGCTTACCCGGTACTGAACTCGACATTGGCATTCCAGCTAGTGGCAAGAGTCTCAGGATCGCTGCCACTGCCATCGTCATAATCGAGAGAGTTAAGTTGCACGGTGGTAGTAGCAGACGATTCAAAAGTGATCAGGTTGCCTTCGTACTTTGCGGTATCAATGGCACCAATGGTCAATTCACTGCTGTTTGTGTCTGTAATCCTGTTTAGTAACCTTCCTTTTATATATATAAAGATCCAGGTGCGTACCGAAGTCATTGAGGTAAAGGCCATAGGCAAGGACGCTGATAACATCCTCGTCATACATGGTCCGGATAAGAGTCTTCTCAGTAGACCCAGAGCCGCCAATGCCCAAGCCCAACTGCGGTGTTCTGGTGTAGTCATATGCAATACCGATTGGGACATTATCAACCTCTGTTTGACCGATTTGAAGGGTATCCTGTCCGTAGTATCCTAGTACGTAATACCTCGCGTCCGAGGAGGTCAAATTGAGCGAACTTGTGAGGTTCTTGAAGGTGCTCGAGGTGGAGGGATCAACTATAATTCGGGTATTGAACTAGGTTAGTCTTTGTTTGCGCTAGGATATCATGGGTCATTCTATATATATATATATATAGACAGATAGATATCTACGGCAACGGAATAACTTACAAGTGCCGGAAAAGTTGGATTGAACGCAGAGCGCAAAGTTCGCATTCGTCTGGCCGGCGCAGTAGTTTCTCCGGGGAAGTGGGCCCGGGAACCAAGTAAATGGATCGGAGCTCAATCTTAGTCGGATAAAACTGTGGGCAGATCCTAATTGTGAGAGATTCAACGGTTAGATTTTAGGAATTCCAAATTGCAATCTCGAATAATGCTATCGTTCGCCGCCCGCAAGAATATTCGAATAGTCTCAGCTCCTATGTCCTCAAATTAACCGCATTAAACACCCTGCGCTGAGGAATATCCTTTGTTTGGATATATTTCCAGCGGCGGGTGCTTATCGATACGAGTTTGAGCGCGTGGTTGTGGGAAAGAGACCATCCGAAATTCCAACGTGCTTGTTGGCGTTACACACAAAACAAATCCTCACAGGAGTCGACTCACCGACAAGAAGGTCGACATAGTAAGAGAATTGAGGAGCCTGTGAAATTGCGACATGTTAGCGATCCAAGTTCTTCGTATGGCATTTGCGATTCCAATAAAAAAAAAGAGCGCCCGTCTTACAGCATATTTGAAAGTTGTGCTGATAGTTGCCCGTTTGACTATATCTGCGGCTGCCTCAACTGGACTCCCAAAACTGCTGTGGAGCTGAAACTTGAATCCCTCCGCTGTCGCCAAACACGCCGCCGTCGTCGCCAAAGTCGTCGAGATCCTCATCCTTTTTTATGTATAGGGGTTTAATCGTCTTATCTTATGGCGTTCGTTCCAACGGTCCCCCAAAAGAATTGCAATCAGTCACCAAGACAAATTCCGAAGCGCTGTTGAGCCCTATGGGATGGGATGGAAAATGCAAAGACCTGGGGCCAAGATCAAGAAATGTGGAATGTGGGAGGCACCAGTTCTTAAGAGAGGCATAAAGTCCGGAGTCCTGCACCTTTTCTCTCCACCTCGGGGGGTTCCAAAAGGCTGTTTTGATTGCAGGCGGCTGCTTGCTAACTAATGCATTTTGTTAGGGGGGCAACAACGGAGGATCTCGAAGAGCCGCAGGCTGAAATGGACTTGCATACGGCTTCGTGCGGGTTTTGCACATTTCGCACACACCACACACCACACACCCTTCATCACCATGTGGGGCCCTGCACAAAGCATCTTTGGCCGGACCGTGGAGCAATTGTATTGAAATTTACAAATATCCGCTTCCAAGTTGGTGTTAGTCCTCAACCCCTGATAGCATGCCGGGCTAGCGCATCGCTCCATCTTGTGTGCTGGTTTTTCTGTGAGATCCCGCCAAACAAAATCAAAATGAAATTGGCATAAGGACTTTTAGTGGCTCCCGATTCCGATGTTTCCAAAAAATCCTCACCACTTGATAACAACATGATGAAGGAGGCTTTTTTGTGTCTTCATGATCACACATGCGAGAGGCAATATTGACGCTGATTTTCTCAATCGAGATTTGTGGATACACAGTACAAAAAACCGTGGGATCAGAGAATATCCACAAAAAAGATCGTGCATTAAAATCCATTGATAGACAAGGGTTAGGCGCAGGCCTAACAATCAACAATGTCTTGCAATTCAGCCGCACTTGGCGGTGGGTTCCGACTGGAACATTCAGAAGGCAAAGGGAACAAACGATATCGATCGATATCGATAGCGAGCCTAAATTCTCGAAAAAAATCAGTCCAAAAGTCATCAATACATTCGAGTCATGGGAGAAATTGGCAGTAACGTTATAAAGGAGATAAGTTTTCCGCTCCAAAAAATACACTCCCGTCAAACCCATGGATATGTCATCACAAGGACGTTTTTTTACGAAATGTGAACAAAAGCGCAGGATCACTATCGAGCAAAAGAGCAAGGGAGTCTTCGGGCCCAGAAACAAGGGTTTTCGGCAGGGTTCAAAATAAAGCTTTCCTCCGCCCAAAAACACGAGTTCTCGATAGCACCTGCTGGCGAGGCGAAATTCTTACAAATACTCATCCGGATACCCACGAGGAGATGTGATAGAATTGGACAAGATCGAAATATTCCCATGGATTCTGCTAGGCAAAATAATAAAAAACGGGCTTCCCACGAGGATCAACGATGTGGCCTATCGACAGCAAACCAAGTTTGACGACTTAGCTGTCTACTAAAGTATTACCAGCATGCTGCCTACTCCGCTCCGTACATGCTGGAGTATTAATCATTAGTTACAATCCACATTCCTTCTTCAGCCGTCGGCGACTCGTCCACCCGGCCCAACGAGCCTCCATACTCGGTTCGTACAGTACAGGGACCATAGGAATTTGGAGTGGGACTCGTATTCAAACCTGACCGCCAAACCAAAACCTTCTTCTCCGCTCAATCAGAAATGTCGCCACCAGGGATCCAGAGCTCTCGGTAGATCTTGGGGCAAAGATTGCTCCACAGCTGGGTGTGAATACAGCCGATGACCGACTATAAGGCCGCCGTATATGCAGCATATGCGCATGTAAGCAGGTAGGACAGATCCATAATAACACTACGTCAAAAGTCGCTGGCTAGAATCCCAAGAATTGGAGCCTTCCTGAGGCTGTCCCCAAGACACCAAGGCTGCCAAAATTCGAACGTCAAACGGCCTTAGGGTCTTGGGCACTGCTGCGGACGACGCTTCTTGTCCGCGGACGCCCTACGCCATGTCAAACAACGCCCTAACACTTGTCAACTGTTGCAAAAGGACGAATACAACACATGGGAACAGAGCACGTTTTCCCGCCAAAGGCTCTGCCTAAAGCCATTCAGGCCATTCAAAACCATTCAAGACCGCTCAAGGACTCCACATGAACACTAGGCATCTGGGCAAACGTACACATAACGTGCTATAACGTTTCCAAATTCGATATTTTTTTTTCTCTTAACTGTTTGAAATTGAACCTTTATGGATTAAAGCGACCCCCCGATGATGAAATAAAATTCTATTTTTGCAAGCCTAAAGTTTTCCTCAATGTTCATTCTTACATAAAAATTTCCGAAATTTTTCTCTTTTCAAATGAGACCCCCAATATAGCCTTTCTTGGTATGAGCGGTACCGGATTGTAAAGTGTGCTTAGGTTTATAAAGGTTGGGGGTGCGTCTCGACGTCAAGATTCAAAAGGAACCCAAGATCCTCGCCCAGAGTCGAAGAACTGATCCTTCACATAAACATCGAGCGATGACTAAGCGCCCAATATAAGTGATACTTTCGACTTCTATCCTTTTTTTTATCCGGTGTATCCGCAGTACAGTAAAGAAAGATAAAACTTCCATGCCGAAAAATACAAAAATTGGTTAAATCAGGGTCGATGTTTTGCATATCATGGTATCTCCTATGAGGCCTTTTCGACATCCAACATTCCGACAATTTGGAACTCGGATCAATTTAAGAGCTGGATCAACTCTCAAAAACCTTTTTGCCCTCCTTAGGGTTAAAGTATTGTTACCTTTCCGCCCGGCGCAGAGAGAGGTAGTCTATGTTATTGCTATGGTATCGACACGGATATATCTGTCGCCTTCATGCGGTATTGAACTGCTCAACATCTATTCAAACACCAATCAAGGCTTCAGATGCGAAGCTATAGCGCTATCTCGTGAACCATATCGAAACAATATCCGGAGCATTCACTTTGCTAGCACAGTATTTAACTATGCCCTGCAGCCTGTGTTCGAACACTCTGGCTGAACCCTCCGCAACTTTAACATCGATCCGACTTTAGACGTCTACTCGCCCCTGTGGTGATGTGCATGCACATGTACATCTATTCTATGCCATCGTCGGGCTCTCGCGCCTTATTTATCCCTTGTCTCGTATCCAGGTCGCCGGGGCATTAAGGTATCCCAAAAGTTAGGAATGCTGTCAAGCGAGTCGACGGGGCAAGCGTCATGGCCTTCCCAACCGGCATTTAATGAATGACACATCAAACGACCGAATGGCGATGCACCGATCCTGATCCCTACCTCGAGCCCTTGGATTTGATCAGTGCTATGTCCTGGTCCTAATTAATCGTCGATATCGGCTTCTATATGACGTCGCAAGCAAAAACTTAAGGCCAGTTGGAAATTCAACATGGATTCTAATATAAAACGTTAAAACACAACAAGGGCCGGCGAACAGCTTGACCATTTCGACGGTACTAATTGACTACTGGCTACCGACTTATAAGTCAGAAGAGGGAAGAGGCCTCTTTTGGGCTGGCTGCCGGGTAAAAGTCGGTCTTAAACGGGGCCGACAACTCACAGCCACAATCGCAGCAACATTCGAACTGCCGCTTTATACGGCATTTCTGGATACGAGTCCAGGGAATTCATATAAGTCCAATCTACCTTCAAGACACCACAGAGTTCTCAACACCCCACAAAATCCCGCATGGTTCACTCGATCCATCAAATATCACTTGAAGAACTGCAACTATACCTTCATCATCATTACTATCTCAGACCAAGCTACAGCCAGACTGTCTCGGAATTTAGGAATAAACCGAGACCAGAATAAACGCTTAAACTTCTGTGCATCTGTTTCAGAGAACCCGGTTCGTGCCACCCATGTCAGACAAATGACGGGATAAAATCGCTAATGTTTCACAGGACCACTCCGGACCAAATGACGTCTACGAGGCGAAAGATAAAGTGGAACGATTAAAGTGCAAAGTATATCGATGTCTGATATATGAAATGCCATTGTCAACACGCAAGCGGATTCGAATCCAAGGAGGTTTTCTACAGGGGTGGTAGATGCAATCACCTTTCGAACTAAAGACGCGCAAATCCCAAGAAGGCATGTCAAAGATGATGAGAAAGATAATCATATAAAAAAAGGAATATAAAATCATCTGTATAGGTATGTACAAGAAAATCCGTTACAAAAGAGTAAAAAGATAAGACGTTAACAAAAAGTTATAAAGAGGTATATATTAATGGATCTCAAAGTGATAAAAAAAAAGGAAACTAAAAAAAACAGACAGGCTGATATGATCGAGTTCAAAAACAGAAATCTTTGTTGAGGGGAGGCTTTATATCATCTCGACCCCAAAAGTCTCTCGCTCTCTTTTGGATATATATCTATCCGAAATACTTCGAAAAGGAAAATTCATGCCATCTAAGAAAACATATATCCGACCCTCTTCCAGAAGGGAGCGTTCTTACGTCTCTCCAACTCCTTGTTGTGCTCCTCCCAATCGATCTCCCTACGACCGGCATCGAGATCAATCTGGTCGAGACTCCTCCATCCCTCACGCTTCCAGAGGTATCCAACAATCCAGAAGAAGAGGGTGATGAAGAAAGCCAAGAACTGCTTGAAGAAACCCTCAGCGGTGTTGAGCTTACCGTCACCACGTGGTGGGTACAAAGCAACGTAGAACTGAGCGATCAAGACGATGACGTTGATGGCCAATCCGATCCAGGATCCGGTAACACCGAAGATGGCCTTGAATGGGATTTCGTCAAGGGTACGGCCCTGGTGAGCCCAGGCGGCACGGAAACGGATGTGGCAGAGACAGATGGAACCCCAGGTGAAGAGGGCAGAGAGACCGGACAAAGCCAAGAGCCAGTCGAAGATCTCAACACCCTGTGGAGCGAGACCGACGAAGGCGAGACCACCCATGGAGATAATGAGGATGGTAGCTGGGAGTGGACGACCGGCACGATCAATGTAGGCGAAGATCTTGGGGGCGTATCCTTGTTCAGCCAAGGCGCACAAGGTACGGGAAGCACCGAAGACACCAGAGTTACCGATGGAGACGACGGAGACGAGAATGACAACGTTAAGGAAGGAAGCGTATCCGGGAATACCAGCGCGGTTGGCGACAAGGACCATAGGGGAGGCAGTGGTATCGATGAAGTTTCCGGAACCGAAGAGTTGTGGGTCGTTCGATGGGATCAAGAAACCGATGAAGAGGAGGGAAAGAATGTAGAAGAGGGTGATACGCCAGAAGACCTGCTTGACAGCAGATGGGAGGGACTTGAGAGGAGTCTTGGACTCAGCGGCGGCGAGACCGACGAGCTCAGTTCCGGCGAAGGAGAAAGCGGCAGTGACGAAGACACCACAGAAACCTCGGAATCCGTTTCTGAATGCACCTGGATCGTACCAAGTTCTGGCTCCCCAGTATTCGTTGAATTGACCATTGGATGGACCACCACCGCAAACGAAGATGAGACCGGCGAACAAGAAACTGATGACGGCGGCAAGCTTGAGGACACTGGTCCAGAATTCTTCTTCACCGTATCCAAGGACACCGAAGACGTTGACGAGGACAATGACGAGCAAGAACATGGAATACCAAATGGCCGGACTTAGGTCATCACGCCAGAAACGAATACATTCCGAAGCGACGATGATTTCGAAGGGGAGAATTGTAGCCCATTGAGCGAAGTAGCACCAACTATATCCGACGAAAAGGTGGTTAGCTCGCTTATACTATTTCTCTTAGACAACGTCACACAACATGAATACATACCCCATAGCAAAACCCCAAGAAGGATCGACGAAACGGGACGAGTAAGTGTAGAAACCACCAGAGACTGGATACATGATAGCGAGTTCACCGAGAGCGTAGACGACGTTGAAAATCATGATACCGATAATCATGAAATCAATGATCAAGGAAGCGGGACCACCGGTGGCCAAGGCACCACCGGAACCGACGAAGAGACCAGCACCAATGGATCCACCTATTATTCATCAATGTTAGTTTCTATGACCGACACCGATTTGGCGAGATTTCTCAAGTGGAAATTCGAAAAAAGAAGGGTTCGACATACCAATGGCAATCATGTTCATGTGTCTTGTCTTCAAGGTCTGGTTGAGCTGGTTGTGCTTGTCCGCCAGTGTACGAGGCTTGAACGACTCTGGGGTAACACCCATTCTCGTCCAGAAGCTAACGTTGGCATTGTAGTCGTCTGAGGTTAACTCTGCCGACGGAGGCGAACTCTTCACCTCCGTATCATAATCTGGCTTTGAGGCCATTTTGTTTGGGCAATTGCAAACAGCGGCAGGCGAGGCGCTGTTTCCTTTGGATTAAGAAAGAGTTGAAGAAGTGGGTGAGAGGGGGGATTCGCGGCTTGTCGAATCTAAAATCCTATTCTTCACAACTGAAGGAGTGAAGGGATAGGATATATATATAAGTATATCTGAGGGATATCGAAAAGAATATCTGAGCAACGGAAGGGAAGGACAGCGACCGAGACCACCGTTATATAAACGAACTTCTGGAAGTTTGAATGATCCCATCTCCACACCTTCCTATCTGTTGCCTCACTAAACCAGCTTTGCGGTCTTGGGATTAGTCTGGTGGTTCCTAATCTCGGTAGACACCTGTTTCTTCTCGTCGCCGATGACAGGAAAAAACTTCAGGATGCATCCTAGTCCCGTTGCGAATTGCCATCGAGTTTGGGGTCCGCATAGTTGCCTTATCGCATAAAGCTAACATTCGTGGTACTATGTCGTCCACCATCCTCACCCCCCCCTCTTCTCAAGGAACATTTCGAATTCCAGAATACTACACTAGTCTGTAGTGAGTGGCTACAAACCCGTCTGACTCCCTGACAATTCCAAGAAGGTTGGCGAGGGTACCTTCGGTGGATGAGCATTATGCGCGAAAACCGAAGGTGGAAATACGACTGCCAAGAATATGTGGTTCGGGGGTGGTCTTGTGGATTGTTTTTGATCGAAAGCAGTTACTGGACCGTTCCGACCTGAAAAAAAAAAAAAAAAAAAAAAAAAAAAAAAAAAAAGAACCATCCCGCAGAACTTCCTGATATTCCAGCGAGAATCGTTTCCCCCTTCACCACCAAAAAAAGCATTCTCCAAAGCTGAACTGCTTTTTGAGCAATTGGTTTAATTCGAAACCTCGCCATTCCGATTGGAGGAAACCCAATGAACCACAAAAAACGCCCAGATTGGGAAGCAAATACGCCCGCTATTTCGCACGTCGCCTTCCCCAAAAAATGCCACATGTCTGTCAAAGTTCAGTCGGATACAAGGGGGGTTTCATGTGAACCATGCGAACCTTTCCCAGTTGAACAATTCGTATTCTTCGAAAAGAAAAAAGGGTCTTGTGTCCATTTGGCCCAGCGAGAAGATCCGCAAGCCTTTGCCTTCGGTGCTAAAACTCGAACGGAACGTCATCAGGCTTTTAGGCTCCGAATACCAAGTGCTTGGAAGAAACTCTTGGTGTTTTCTTTAAGCGCAGGGTGCTTTTTATGGTCCGTCGCTTGTCTGCCGAGGTGCCGAGAAGCGATGCCAGGACTCCCTGGCATGCCGCCAAGAGATCAAGCAGGTAGGTCGTTTCTGCTGAACCATGGTGATTGAAGCTTTTTGGATGTACCTGTGCACATCGATGGCTTGGACGGGGCTTCTGAGGCAGCCCGACGTGATACGAGGTACATGTACATGTACCTCATCTTGTAGGTGCTTTAACCTCTTTCCCACTTTTCCTCCCTTCCCCTTATCTTTGAATTTGCGAAAGGATTGTTGTTTGTGTCGACTCACGACAGTCATCGAAATTTCCGTCATGCGGCGTCAAAAAGTGAGGAGAAAAAATTTTCCTGGCGAACAATGGTTTCAAAAATCCAACAAGGCGGCCTCAAAGGAAATCTGCGTTGTTGGAAATATGGAACAACTGACCAGAAAAACACTCAGGAACCAATTATCGTGGGAAAAGGTTAACTACCAAGTATAGGCAGACGCCGCAATGTCACGTTAGGATAACACTGTTTTCGCAGACAGGGGAAAAAAAGAAAACAGGAATCGAATTCAAAAAGGAAAAGAAAAGAAAAAGCTAGAATCCCACGATCAGAAGGGAAAACATGGATCAACCCATCTGCAGTGGGGTCCGGACTACCCGCCTGTCGCCAAATTCCCCACTAAATTGTTTAGGCATCCAGAACACAATCGCTGGGCGCACAGGCAGAACCAAAGAAAGATTTAAGGTGCTTTCCACTAACGAAAAGCTGAGGGATCTCACGAAAAGGTTAGACTCGGAGTTCGAGAAAAGGTCAGCCACATCGTGTAATACATACATATGGGCAAATGATATCCATGGACGTATCGGACGGTATCTATGTCGCGCTGCAGACCAAGCCGCCAAGCGCGCCCAGTTGTCAGTTTATCAAGCATTCCAAGGGTAGCCTTCGGGCTAACGCTAGGATGTTGATAGCGGTAGTGTTCCTCCCTCGCTATTCTCTTTTGATAATCAATCAACTTTCGTATCAAGACTTCGCAATAAGTCAAAAACGGCCTTGAATTCCTAAACGGGACATTCATGCGGCTTAGCAGCATAAAACCTGCTGAAAGGCAAAAGAGGGAGATCAAGATAGCGAGGAGGAGGGTGTAGATGGGGCGGGACTACCGTCGATGTGCGCATGCATTACACCTCATGGCTTCCGCGTGGTTAAGGTTTTACCAGCCATCCGAGCGAGGGTGGGTGGTCCACCATTGTCTATGGACGAATCTCGATATTTGTTATTACGCAATTAATATGGAGAAAGAGGTATACGAAGCTATACAACCGGCGAGATGCGATACACTCTTCTTTGATTACAAGTTGCAGATATACGTATGTGGAGAACGCATGCGAGATGACTATCTGCAGTATGTTTCGTATCGAAGTGAACTTAACTACCGACTATCACTTGATACGATTTTGAGATCGTGAGATACGATACGGGATTTTTTGATTATCTCGGCTTCAAGTTCCAGCCCCCTCCCCTCTCATAACCGGTTTTATATCTGTGTCCACTCGTATAATCCTCAACGACCCCCCCTCGTTTGTGGAGATCGTTATTGATATTGATGAGGAGTTTTTGACGAAGTGGACCCCACAAATGAGACCTTGATATTACCTAACCGTTACAACAGTGGCAAATACCATATTGCATTTTTATTTTCCGTCGGGGTTTCCGGATGTGTATGTGTAGTCGAGTTGGGTCTGTGCATCGAGGCCATCCGCGAGATCTTTTTTGAACTTGTGATGGTATACATAGCACTAGCACTAGTCTACGCCTCGACGCCATTTGTGGCTTGTGGATAATAGGATGACAATTGTTAATCGTTATTGGTAGTGGGAAATATATATCACCTGATATACTTTTCCCCTCTCTTTGAAAGCTGAGGCTGGATTGTAAATGGTGATGTGAGGTTCTCGTCCGAGTGAGGCCGAAAGTTGGTTACCTAGCTCCCAAGAAATGCAGTGATATGGTTTCTTTACGGGTGAAGTCGGTTGTAACACCAAATAACGTTATATCACTTCTATTCTATTGACACTCACGAGCCTCGTTACTTTAAAATTCTTTCGTCACGGGCGGATTTCGGAACCCGGAATTGCTCCATTTCCTAGGAACCGGTGGTTTGGGAGAGAGAAAAATATAAATCCAAATTGTTCAAAAAAGTCCGAAGGCGACGGGAAACCGGTTGTCGGAATTATACGTTTACACGATCACAACACAAGCAGACCACGCAACATGTGCCCAAGGCGCCACAGTTCGTGACTTCACCGTTGAGATTTTTTTTATGTAATACCCCAATGGATTTCGTGGGCTAGCGTAGGCGTTCAGTTAGACATCTGGGGAATCCTAGATATCCTTACTGACTATCTGTTTTTCGCCTACGAGTTGACTCGGCTTTCGAATAAAGTTATGTATGCACAGCATGAAAAAAGTTGAAAACCCGGGCCAAGGAGCGTAGCCAGGGTGGCCAAGGAGTGTCGAACTAGGTACCGTTAGAACATCACGAATGAGGAAGGTACGCAAGTTACAAGTCTACCGTGTGAGATATTTGCATATTGCATATTTCGTATGCCTCCACGACTTAAAATTTAGTTTGGGTTTGGGTTTGGGTTATATTGCATTGAATTTCCTTTTTTTTGCTTCGCTGGTTTTACATGTTGATACGAGAAATTTTTTGTGCGCACGAGATCAGTTGCCTTGTACGGAATTGTTACTCCTTCGAGCTTAAAGCACAAAAATCTATATATATGCATGGAAACATACGATTGGACGAAGGGGGGTTATTAGGCATACTGTATGTTTAACCTTAAGCTCCTGTACTCCGTAGTTCACGCCTCAGAAAAGAAAATCTGGGGAAGGGGAGTTAGTTGTTTAAGGTTAGAGCCGGTAGGTAGACGTTCTTTTCTCGCTTGTTGGTTGTTTCGGTGGGTTGGCGGCCTGGAACGCCCCCGGCTGGGTTTTTGCGTGATTTTGCCACGGGAAGCCTGGTGCTGGGTGTATTATTACTTGAAAGAGGGTGTCAAGATTCTTGGAACCTTTTGGCACGCGAATAAGTGGGGTTTCGATCTATTCCATCGTTACTGTGTGAATCGATTCCAGATCCAGTCCGGTGGATTCAGTGTAGTATCTTCCGTGGCGAAAAAAATGGTGGGAAAAGGCCACGCGAGCAGTTCCCGCCGATGCATGAATTGCTATAGCGAGTGGTTCCACGAGGATCATGCCGGACTCCGGTTTATTTACTTTTTGGGGCGGTAGAGTGTAGATACTCTCGAGTACATGTGATTGCTTAAGTTGAGGCATTGTCAGTGGCGTATCATGATATTCTACGTATTCTGGAAAGGTAAATATTTGCGAGAATGGGGTCCCGGGGCGACTATCAGATCAATGCCTTTAGGTTAGAAGCGGATAGAAATGATGCACACGACGCACTTCCGAATTCTTCCACGTTCTTTCTTTTTAAATTTTGTAGATTCTGAACGAAGAGATCATATTGTGAAAGGCGAGTTAATTACATTATTTTGCAGCAAGAAACGATTTCAATGACTCCCCTCCGCCCGAAAAGAAACTCCAGAAATGATAGACAGAAGGAGAAAGCAAGAACCCAGATATCCCCAATTTCCTTCGCGAATAGTTACAATCCCGTATTCACAAACTAATTACAAAGTGACTACTTGTGTAGTAGATTATTTGGCCTTCTTCGCATCCGCCTCAGCAGCAGCAAGATGCCACGCGAACAACCTCCTAAACGTCGCCTTCCCACCGGTCTCAATAACATCCCCATGACAAGGAATAATCCTATCAAACTCCCAACCATCTGTCACCTTGGCGCTCTTATTGAACTTCTCGCGACCTTTGCTGCTTGCTCCGTACCACAAAAACCTCTGCTGACTTTTACCCGCGAGGGAGGTGAATAGATGCATGGACACCTTGGTCCAGAAACCGGCGTTCGCATCTATGCCGGTTTTTGAGAATTGCTCTTTAGCCGGGAGGTTGAAGATTAAATCCGCCTCGATGAGCGTGCCGGATGGTTTATGCAACAGGGCGATTTCATGGCTCATATGTCCATCCCAATACTCGATTTCGAAATCGCGGGTGAAGTCCTCCGGTAAGGCTAGTGAGGATTTATTTTCGGCATTGTAGGAGAAGTCGAAGGGGACGTCTTCGTTGTTTTGCTTTTGACGTTTTTGGTAGAGGACTGTGGGGCCGATCACGCGGGCGGAAGGGTAGGCTGCTTTCCAGGGGCCGATGTTGAGGTGGTGCTCGATGTCCGGGGCGACGATGTAGGAGACTTGCCCGCCGAGGGAGGTGACGGTTGAGGCGACCTCTTCGGTTAGGACTGTTGGGGAGAAGACGACTAGGCCGCCGGATGAGAGTTTTGCTAATATTCGATATATATGTTAGTGGGGGTTTCCTTTTTTTTATATTGTGGGAGTGAGGGGTACGCACTGATTGTGGCTCTACCGCCGAATTTGAGGAGGCCGACACGGAGGAAGGGGACCGAGACTGTGGTTATTGCGTCGGTGACTTGTCTGATGACGGCAGTTTTGGATGGGTCGGAGCCCCAGAGTTTGGACGACATTTTTTTTTTGGATATGGGGGTTTATGCTGTAAGGTGGAGGGGTATATTTGAAGGTGATTGGTGTGGTATATATGGTTGTGAAACTGCGTGCACGTGTGTTATGAAATGCGTATGGTGGGTGGGCTTTGAGTAATTGGTGATTGATATAATCGTGAATTGATAAAGTAAAGAATTCAAGTTAATGTTGGATGTCTTTATAGAAAGAGGTATTTGTATTGAACTTGTTGATGTTGTATAAAAAACTGAAGCATTTGAGTCCACTGAAGTTCGATCCCGGTATTTTTATACTTCCTTCCCAATTCCAACGAGTTCCAACAAGTTCAACCTACCTAGCCCGGTCCGGTTGATAATGCAATCTCCCTATCGACAATAGAAGCCCCAATCATAGGCACCAATTCGAGATTGGAAGTATCAGGAAAGAGGAGTAATCACGAAATATGCATTCACAAAAGCCGCATTTCCCGGTCGAGCCGTCGGTGGAGATTTCTGCAATGTTTGTATGCGATCCGACCGTTTTGAATGACGTTTTGTTTGCCAAAGGATGTAAAGTCCGTCGCTTACAGACGCTAGCAGGGGTCCGACGGGGGAATTCTTTGGCGAAGATGCTTCGTACTGCAGTAAATTCTGTGGTAGTTCACGGGCATCCTCGGTGTTTAATGGGTTCCACAGCATAAATGTGAAATTGAGGCTTAGAATTCTCCATCGGCACCGATATTTTCTGGGTCCTGGATATTCCGAATGAGTAATTCTAGAAGATCTAGAACCCCTTCTATTATCTTTTGGATAATCCCACGGAGACGAAGGTTTCCCGAATCCGATATTCAAAAAATTGAAGAAATGGATCCGCGGACTTTGTGAGGGTACGCACAAGCCTCGGCTCCACTTGCACGACAAGACGGTTGGACCGAACGGCTGGGGGATTAATAATCGGGAAAAATTGCTTGGCCTGCAGAGACACGACAGACACAAGAAAAAGAGCTCTTGTCAGCTGGGGGGTTGCGGAGAAGTAATCCGTTATGTCAGCTTGTTCGTTTTAATAGTTATGGGCTTGCATCTGAGGGTTTTCTGTAAATACCAAGCTGTCGCTGTAGTCTGAGGTCCTTCGTCGATCTTTGTGGTTGTGTAACGCCGTGTCGCACAGGCTCACACAGAGCGGTGCAGATCTCGAGGCTTTGAGAGAAGCATGATCATGTGACCTTTTTCACGACGAGAACTGACTGGCTTTCACAGCTGGTACAAGTCAGCATAGAATTTTCTGGCGAGTCGATTGGTGCTAGAATCAAGCGGTTTTGTTGAGAATTGAGTGCTGTGGATGAGGTTCGCGGAATGGCCATCGCGGATTGATGGTATCACCAGCCACCACAGCCACACTAAAGTGGCTAGTGGGTCGATGCCCGACTGAACTGACAGAACGCATGTATTGTTGATAGATACAGACAATCGCCTTATAATGGTAGTATCAGTTGTACTTTGGCCTCCCAAAGTCAGAGTAACGAATGAGTTCTGAAGTCGTGCAGCCTCTGTGAATGTTTACTGGCGGGTTGGATCTTCAGGAACACTGTAGCTGACCAGATATCTACAGACACCATCACCTTCCAGCGACTCCAGAGTTAGTATCTACCGCAGGTCGGAACCCGTCCCCATGTCTCTTATCCAATCCTCCTCTTTCCATCAATATAGAATGTTCAAAAAATGATAAAAATTGATAATACAGAATATGGGGAGGCATGACAGACACATCTGACCGCTCAGGTTGTGTCCATGTGGCCGTGCCACAACACCACTTTTCCACCACCACGCAACCACACCACACAACGTGTTTGACACGCCAAGAGTTCAGTTTTCGGGAGCAAGAGCGAAGCAGTTACGGAGCCATTGCCTGGCCAACGAGGTGATGGCCCATGTTCGCGGGAAAAAGCAGCCAGCGCTTCGAATTCAAACAGCGACGTCGCAGCTGACTCCATTGCTATTGGAGCGGCATAGTACTGTGTAGTGTGTATGGACGGTAGTTATTAGTGGTACGTAGTATGGGAAAACAAACCAGGTGACGCAGGGCAGCTGTCGAGGTCATATTAAGTCTGCACTGTTCCGTTCCTGGCTTCCACAGCATTCGTGCATGATACATCTCTCCACCTTTGGATTCTCTCCGTCTTCGACATATCGATTACCACCAGTGTATCATATCATAGGAAGGGTATAAGATAGGTATATACTCGTCGCATCGCATCATCGAGCTTCCATATATTCCTCCCCATTGCTTGTTGTAGTATACTCATCCCTTCATAGGCTCTCTGAGACTGCACTGCTGGTGCATCGATTGCAGGTACGTTATCAGCGTGAAGTCGCTGTCGCCGTTGATTCGCTGCGCCGAAGAACGTCAGCTAGCAACCGACCCAGCCTTCCCACTTTCGGCTGCTTCCTGCTGCCCCAACGACAGAGTACTAACCTCCAAATCGCGCCTTCTGCGACTTCTCTAGACGACGACGTCCTTCGAATTCTCCCTCTCTTTCCACCACGTCCACGACTTCACGATTTATATTCAATCGTAGTTCTTAATTCGAACCGAATATAAGAAAAACGTCACTCTTGCTTGCCTGCAGCTGCTGCAAGATCTCTTGGGAGGCCTTTCCGAATCCCGAACAAGCGTCTTTTTTTTTTGCAATCCCCGCGCCGCCACGGACATTTGCAGCCCCAAAAGAGAGGAATACCCATTCCATCCTCTTGCATATCCTTTCGAAACATTAATATAATATTACGATAAAATATTATTTTGGGTCAAAATGTTCTTCGAGAAGACTACGCTGTGGTTCTTTCGGATCGCACAATGGTGTCTTTGCGTCTCCCTGCTCGGTATCTCCGGCCACCTCGTCAATGAGTACGCCAAAGCCCACTCCAGGGTCCCGCCTGAAGTCTGGCTGCCCTGCATCACCGTACGTTCACACCCAATTGGTCATACCCTACGTATATATCACAAAAAAGGGTTTTTATAGATATTAATTATAAGTTTTAGTCGGCCTTTGCGATCTGTATCCTCGCTTACTCAATCACCCTCCTCTGCTGCCTCGGCCGTTTGCTCCTGCATATCGCCGCCTTCTTCGACTTCTGCTTCATGGTAACTTACATCGCCGCCGTGGTCCTCAACCGTCATAATTTCCACCAGGACGGCACTCAAAACCGAACATGGCAGAGCTTGACGTACATCAGACAGCAAGCCGGGATAGATAATCACGGAAATAAGAATTTGCCGTTGGTTAAGGCTATGGTCGGTATTACGACTACGCTTATGGTGTTGTATATCATTACGACTTTGTTGTGTATGAACCTTGCCAGGTTGGCGGATGAGAAGCATGAGGAGAAGAAGACAGGACATAGGAGACGGTCTACCAGCCGTGTCTAGACGATTTTCGTCGTTGGATAGAAGGGGATTCTAGATGAAGGTCTTGGTGTGAGGTGGATCTTATGGTGGGTTTTGGAGGGCACTTTTCTTTTGTCATACTTGGGTCAGCTTTTATGTTTTATGATACCTCACTCTGGGTTACTTTTGCTTTCGTTGTTTTTTTTACCTATATCGATCAGATCTATGGCCGGACTTAGATTTCGGAAAATTCAAGCGGGATCGTGGAATACGATTACGTGGGATAATGGGAAATGTTGGGGAGAGGGGGTGTGTGTTCATGATTGGATATTTTCCCTTTGTTTTTTGTAACAGATGTATTTCATGTAAATAATGCCCTTAACTGTCAATGATACGATCAACTACCACTTCGTTGTCCTTTATTTATTTTAAACCGCTTATCTAGCCGGTAGATATTGCAATCGATGATATCTGATGAAAAACCGCGAGCACTTGTAGCATGTGGATTGTATTGGGATACCACGCCAATGGAAACAGCCACAGGCTAAGACATGTTGGATCCAACACAAAATTGGCTGGAAATACACCTATTACGGGGCCGTTTCCAACATTTCGTACTACATACTTCCAGGGTTATTAGGATCCATTAATCTATTCCGCTTGGGATTGTTGTTCTCCTTCTTTCTTAATGGTCAAATACGGGGAAACCGAACCTGATATCTTCCATCTTACGAACTCCAGAATTTGCCATCGACGGGTGCTTTCCTAGACATCGTACTGACTCACCTCGCGAAAAAAAAATAACCTTTTTGTTTTTCTCTTCGTGTCTCTATTCTTATCAATAATCTGCTCTTTGAATGGCTGTATTGGGATAGATTGCCTGATTGGGAGTTTTGTGTAGAAGGGTTGTTTCACTCGGAAGTCTATTTGGAGGGGAGGTTGGTCGTAACCGCGACACCCGTCGTAACTTTATTACCTCTTTTTTTTTCAACGAATTTTTTTTTATTACCTCGATTTGATCGAGAGGCGTACGTAAGGCTTGTCGTTGGGCTTCTTGGGTTGGCGGTGGGAAGGGAAAGGGGGGTATATAGAGGAGAGGAGCGGTACGAGGAATACATATCCCCAAGATATCAACGAGAATCCCCAGACAATCATAGCGATCTTCTGTCCATAACGACCCCAATCCGTTAGCACCGACTTCTCGAATATATAAAAAATGGCTACATCAAACCCCATACCCCAAGACCAGGAGGGACTACTACCGACATACACACCCACCGGCACCCTACCCCCCGCATACACCACGCACGAATCAGATCGATTACTCCTCACCTCAACAGACCCAACCGCAACGGATGAAAAAAGAATCTTCTCCATCAGCGGAGACCTCCGGCTGAAGATCCACCAACCGCTGTATTTACTACACCAGGTGTTATTCACCTTCCTTCTGCTGAATACGGCGTTATTCGCGTTATTGGTGTATACGCTCGACGAAACTTCGTTTGCGGCGCGCGGGGTGGGGGTATGTTCCTGTCCGTTGCAAGGGGGGTTGAAGGGGTCGTGGTGTGAGGGGTTTATGTATGAAGGGATGGGGGTGTTGGGGAGGAATGAGTATGAGGAGTTTGAAGGGTGGAGGAGGTGTGTGAGTGAGGTTGAGGGGGTGATGGTGTGGAGGGAGTGGGTTTTGTGGGTTTTGATGCCCGGGTTGTGTATTTTTGAGATGCTGGCGGCGGGAGGGTGGTGGTGGTGTTTGAGGGAGGTTGAGAGGAGGGAGAAACAGACTGAGGAGGGGAAGGGGAATGAGGAGGAGGGAGTTTGAAAGTGGATTTTGGGAGATGGGGAGTGCTGAGCTATGCGGATAACCAAAAGCCCCGCTGAAGTTATGGCCGAAGATTGTGGTGGAATTGGAGCGGTGGCCTTTCGTGGGACCTCGTGGTACACGTGAAGTTTGGATGGTTTCGTCGACTGTTGGAAATAATAGCGTGGGACAAAGATATCCACATGGAGTTATGATTGGTATAATACACATGTGGTACAGATCGGAGCATTGGTTAGCTCTGACCTGAGACGAGGCGACCTCTGCCTTTGCCGCATAGTATGTGCGCAGCTCAACCTCGTTATGGGGTATTCTCGTGCATAGTTGTGTACATACACGAGAAATGGGTTTGTGGCGTCATGTAGTTGGAGAAGCGATATTAACTTCTCGGGGTTTGATTATACTGTACCGTATGCATATCAGTTGGTATAACGGCTATTACAAAGAGGCATTTATTCAAAACAAGAGAAAAGGGAAAGGAATCTGTGCAATTATGGGGCGTGTAACGGCTGAGCGTCAACATGCTTCCGTGATCCGGGAATGTTGCAAAGTCAATCGTTGTGCTTGTATACACTATTGTTTTACAGCGTACGGCGAGAACCGCCTGGTTTCAAGATGGCGCTGAGTCTACTAAAGTCCAGTTGATTCTTGAAAGTTGAGGAGCTCAATGTAATGGCGAAATCCGGTTGGGATACGGTGGCGTCGAAAGTGAAGTTGTGCATCGTATATTTGGTGTTTGATATAGCGAGGTGTATAATAATCTCGAGTCTAGGGTCGATCGATACCACCTTAAGTTCAGGCGCTAGGTATACGGGCACATCGGTGGATTCACAGGTAACGTCCTCCAACAGCGGCGAGAACGAATCCATGTGGCAGGGGTTAACGGTACGCCTTAATAGCTCGAACAGAAATATGTTCGTTTCGAGATGCCTCAATTTCGACTCGAGCTCGACCGTACAACATGCCGTATACCTCGCCGGTTCGCCAACCAAAAGGTGTAACATCTATCATGCAGTTATGTCGGCAGTGTAGGTTAACGTTGTTCGCCCGTTGCATGATCGGAATTTCAAAGTTAGAAAAACTTTGTCAATGTAGTTCGAGGCTGGGTGGAGCAGCAAGTTGCAGTTGCATATGATGTCTGTTGGCATTCTAGAGTTTATGCAGGTTCGCAGTCGGGACTTTTTCGACCCTCCAGTTCTCGGATTTGCAGGTGCGGCACGGAGCGAGGCGATCTGGTGGTGTAGGCAGGGGGACGTAGTTTGGAATATGTAATTGTATGAAGTAATTCGAGTAGCAAATATTCGAATATGGCCGAGCTGTGAAGGGCGAATCGATCAGTTTGAATTGAGCACGTACAGTCTGCATATGCATGGGAACTCCGTCGGGCAGAATACGGGGATCTACCCAGCCGGTCTTTGAGGGTCCTAGGAGTATCCTGGGATATTGATCGATGTTTGATCGATCTAAGTTACTAAGATTCTCCATAAAATTACAATACTATAACTCGAATGCGAAAGTATTAAATTTATGAATCTTCTTTTTGCATTGAGGTCATTCGAAGCGGGGTAGAGGATATGTAGCACGGCAAGTTGCAGGATCGGATACTTTCTGTAAAGCGTGGGAGGTGGAGTTGGTTTGTGTAACCATTCGAGCTCGCGAGCTCAATATTATACACGTTTTATAGCTTGCTGATATCGATATGTGGTTATCCGGACTCCTGAATCAAAGTCCCTGGTTTTCTCCCTTGTGAAGTCAGAAATATAACACTCGAAATTGCAATTGAATAATTGATATTGCGTGGTAAACTAAAATATAACTGCGGACAAGGCCTAAGGGCCGAGCTAGATTAATTGACTCCAAGACTAGATCGATTCTAGGCCCGCAGATATCATTCGAACTGAACAACATCTAGACCAAACTCAAGAAATCTGCATGTTTCTATATACAACTCCTGTTCGAGGTTCAGCCTGGTCAGCTGAGGGTTGTCCATGCGCATATCTGTTCCGAATACCGTTCACAGCTCTTTCCAGACTAAGTGCCATAGCCACTGGGCATGTGTGAGAGTGATTTTATTCTTGAAAAAATGCCGTGTTTCGTGTCAAAAGTGGCTAGTATAGTATGTAGATGCTCTCTTGATGATACTACACTGTACGATGAAATCGGAGTCGGGTGTATCTGCAGATGAAAACCAATCCAGTACAACCGCTAGCTAACTTGATCGCTGCATACAGCGAGTACGTGTGCGAGCGCACGGTGCTGGATTCGATATTCGAGGCTACGGTGCTGGTGTAGAAGGTTCCTTTTTGCACTATCCTATTACAGGATATGGAACTGGTCTGGGGAATACAAATATGGTAAAAACCTTGTAAACTCTCTGATGTATACATATAGTACATGTAGTGTAGTGCAGTGGGGTGAGGAGTCCGGTGCTGCCTCAAGTGAGATTACCGGAGTGTTTTTGGGTGTATTTGATCGATTGTCGGGATTGATTGTGCTCTGATCGAACTTGATTCTGCAGCTCACGAGCTCGAGATCGAGAGACGGAAGAACTACATTTGAAAGTTAAGTCTACCTGCGCTGCCGTGGAAAGACTGATCATACACGCCATGCACCGGTGCACCAGCCAATTGGGTCTTTTTTTCGACTTACCCGGCCCTTTCGGTTTGGATTTGTTCTCACTATGTACAATATCTTTTTGAAGTCGTGCTGGCCGTTAGACTCGAGACCAGGCGCTCCTGTTTCTATATAAGGCCACCCCGTCCCCTCTTCTCATAATTCTTGTCTCTCATATCTGCAATAGTCGCTTTCTATCCACAATATAGTCAATAGCCACAGCATTCAAATATATCTAGTGTATACTCCGATTGTATAAATTATAAATCAAAATGCCAGTTCTTGTACCAAGATCCCTCAGAGTCTCCTCCAATAGTGGAAAGGACGGCACTAGTAAGAATGAAAATTCCTAAAACCTTTAGTCGAAATATCAGACTTTTTACTCCTTATATTTTAAAATTTAGCGATACTGATAGGCTCGTGTCTTAGCTAAGGAGGAGTGTGTCTATGGGTATGACCTCCTCTACAGGACCTCTTATGCCGCTTATATTTCTCCAACGGGCGCATGGAATGTCAGTACCCCCATTGGCCATGAAATATTTCCTGTAGTTCTATCTGACATTTCTCTAGCTCGTTTATTCCCAAGCCTCCGACGGCTCCATTAAGCAAGCTAGGTGGTACGGTGAATGGACTATCACTACCATCCTCGCGCCCGGGAAGGCCGTCCTCTTCACCCCACTTACCGCTTTGCTTTGGGGGCCTCAGGACACCATCCGCCTCTACTACCTCAACCCGCAATTCGAGCTACAGGAATGGTGCTGGGACACCAGGAACGGCACTGACAACAAGTACGACGGTGCTTTGAATGCCGCCAAGGTGAAGGTTGCGCCGTATAGCAAGCTCGCTGCCATTTCCTTCGGAGGAGCTAATCTCCGGTATATATATTTCTACCTTGAAATTATCTCTCCCTTAAGCGTCCGCGAGTTTGGCTAACATACTTATGTAATGTGAAGCGTTTACTACCAAGGCAACAACAACAAGCTCGAGGAGTACACCTTCGGCGGCGGCCAAGGCTGGAAGAAAGGTGCCACACTCCCAGGAAACGCACTCCCAGGGACCTACCTCTCCTTCGTCAATCGTAACGCATGGGATGCCAGCCCACCATCCATCCGCGGCTACTTCCAAACTGTCAATGGCGCTCTCGCCGAACAGGTCTGGGAGAGCAACACCAGCTGGCAAATCGGACAATTCTCCATCCCATCCGCACCGTTCCTCACACCTATCGCGGCCACATCTTCCCTCGAGAAGGACTACCCTAAGATCCATGTCTACTGGCTCAGTGTTGACTCTACTATTATTGAGGCTATTAACTGGCATGGATGGAGGGCGCCGAAGGAAATTGATAATATTAGTATTGTGAAGGGAGATATTGCCGCCACAAGCTTTACTAGGGATGATAAGACTGTTGATGTTAGGATCTACGGCACGGCGCAGTTGAACGTGCTGTTCGAGAGGATCTTCAGGTATGGTGTTTGGGAGGAGAAGATTCATAGTATCAGTGTTGGGAGAGAGATTACCCTTGAGGTTTTGGGCGCTTAAGTTTGCGGGTGAGGTAAAGGTTACTATCAGAAAAATAGGGTTCTTTCCTTCTTTCCTTTTTACCATTTCGATTTGAGAGTGTTTTTACTGCATCGTTCTTTATGGCTAAGGCCCTTCTGCCTCGAAATTTGAGGCCGCCTACTATGTGTTGACAGATGTTGCAATTTGAGACTGCCATCCCTTCATATGATCGATATCATGCATTGGTTATCGACGTACTTGTACTTGTCAATGAATCGAATACTCAAAACTTCGCTGCCACATATGCACGTTCTTCGTCTACTGAATGCAAGAATGTTGGTACTGCTAATTCAATTGCTGCGTTTTGGCGGTACGTGGTGGATCAGTCCTAAACTGAGAGCTGTCGACGCGAGGGACTCTGGATCGGTCTCCAAGTGCCGCTTGTCTCGTCGCCAGACTCCTCACTTGAGTACCGCATTTTCGAATTATCTTCATATACGACTAGTCATCGAGCACGGGCGTGGCGTACGTATGCACTCCGACTCGTTGTCTCCGTATATAGACCAGGTCCAAAATCGATTAATCGGGCGTCTTCAGCTAGCTCTTTTTTGTGACGGAATCCTCCTTGGACTTTGCATGACATCACATCCGTCGCGCACCCATGGCCACCCACACCGGCCGAACCAAGCAAGCTTGGCAGCCCTGGATGGGTAGACGTAAGCTAAGACATCTGATGTCGAATTTCGAAATGTTCGATTGTAAGTAGCTTGGAGATGTTACCTTGCATACAACGCTCTTAGTACGATATACAACGGGTCGTGCGAGCCGTATGGCGTCCCTGGATTTTTTGATGCCGTTTGTGTCGGTTGCGTTGGTGTTCCTGAGATTTACCCTCCAGCTGAACTAGCTCCAGATCTGGGGATTACTATTCTGAGGAATGTCGGCATTATACACCCGGAGTTGGGGGCCGAGTATACTGGTGGGGAGTTCGAGGGTATAAGATAGACGGGCTCGCGCATTTGATATCTTTCGAAATCGTAGTAATCATTTAATTCACCATCCTTTGCACTTGCGGCAGCTATTTAAACGACCAGCCTGCAGATTCCGTTAGCGACGATAGCTTGACTTCTAATAGAGCCCCTCAAATATAGTATCGCGGAGAAATTGCAGAGTGTTCGAGTAATTCGGTCAAATACAAAATGATATCCCCCAAAATCCAAAGACTATGTGCCTCAGAGTCTTCGGTAACGTCGCTGATGAACGAGGACCCGGACCTCACGCCGTCGAAAGCCTACGACCAAGTTGCGCACCAGAAAATGCCGGCAATTCTGAGCGCCTTCGCGCAAAAGCATTCCGCAAAATCTAACGAGGATGACTACGAAAATGTGTTGGAGGAGGACATGGAGGCTGCGAAAAGTTGTGGAAACTTTGAGGGGACGGAGCCGAGTAAGCTATTTTTGAAAGTATGATATTCCTCTTGGTTGAGTTCTAAGCGCTATAAAGTGTGATGTAAGCTCATCGTTGCATTGGTTTTTCTAGATTTTTTATCATGTCCTTCGAACGCTGGAGAATGATCCACAGGCTGGTGTTGTGTCTCCGAGTCTGCTTGGTAGCACCGGCGTTTTACCTTTGACCATTATGTCGATGTAAGAACTACCCTTTTTTCAACCCACCACATGAGAGCCTCGAACACGCTGCAGAATTTTAGAGATTAAACAGGGAATTATTTATACAGAATACCGGATATAATGCGCCACTACGCAAATCTTATCGTAAAAGCCGAGTCGTCCATAATTATAGCCACAAACTTCTGGGCTGCCTCTCACGCCTCGCACATAATCACTGAGGCCCTTAGAGAACTCTCAAGACGTAGACTGGAGGCAGATCTCCCTCCCGTCGACGTGAAGATTCTATACGATAGAGGGAATATGAAGCAACTATTAAAAAACCACCTAAATACCAAAGAGAAGGACTACAATGGCGAGAAAGTTCAGATCCCGAAGCAGGATGATGTCCAGGGTATTACGTTACAGGTGCTGAATTTTCATATTCCACCTGTGGGGACTTTTCATGCGAAGTGGATGGTTGTTGATGGGAAGATTGCGGTTCTGAATAGTAATAATATTCAGGTAGGTATAGTGTTTCTTAGTTGGATTGGGTTGGCTCGTGAATGTTACCATGGTATATTTCAATTTGCTGACACAATCTCTTAGGACGTCGCAAATTTGGAGATGATGTGTCAGTATGAAGGCGCAATAGTAGATTCTTTCTACGATTCTGCCATGATATCGTGGCACAGTGCGCTCAAGCCATCTCTCGGAGTTCATAAATTCTTCGAAGAGGACGCAACAAGGCAGCATTTCGGATTTTCGGATTCTCATACAATTGCGAAAACTATCGGAGATAGCATAAGCCAAAAGACTAAAGAGTTTAGAACACAGTACCTCAGGGAGCATGAGGATTATGAGAGCGAGTGCCTTGGGAGGGATGGAAAAGATACGGTACCGTTCGCCGTTCAACTCGGGGCTCCACGTGCGGGGAAACTACATGAAAATCCGGTCAATGGGTCAAAGAATGAGTACCACCGTGGGCCTCTGGGTACGGGTGGATCGCCGGTCCCCGACCACAATCAGCAGGAACAAACAAATGATGCTGAAGTACCTCCCTTAAAACTTCGAACAGCTTCGAACACAGGCCACATCGGAAGAACGATTGCAACGGAGGAGGGACAGGATGAAGTCGCAAAAGTACTTAATCGAGCAGCTGAAGATACTGCGATGGAGGAGGAACAATATTTAGCCTCGACTGCTGACGCTTCCGAAATTGAATACGATACTACTTTGTCAGCGGAAGCGGAAAGAGTTCAAGGGTTCCTTGGAACGGTGGAGGATCTGACAAAACATTTGAGTATGCTACTAAATACGCACGGATAAAGATATGGATCGAGTAATATGGCAGCAAGTGCTAAAAAGTCTTTAGATACCACGATTCAACCAAATACCCAAGGGACCGTAACACTCCTTGACAAGGAGGCTCATGTCGAAGAGTTCAACCCTTACATTCTTCACCCGCGCCACAAGCTATTCCCAATTGCGATGGTTAATAGGCGGCCCTTTGGTTGTAAGTTGTACTCCAAATGATGGATTAGTGTGGTCTCGTAGATTAGTGCAAGATTCTGATAAGACGACTTGATTGAAGCCCCGGGCCACCAATCGGTCAGAGTTCCTCAGAATGAAGCTTGGATAGCTGCTATTCGTTTGGCTGAAACACAAGTATTCATCCAAACGCCGGACTTAAATGCGTCGCCCCTAGTAGAAGAGATTCTAGATGCAGTAAAGAGAGGTATCGAAGTTGTGCTGTATCTGACGCTGGGATACAATGATGCTGTGAGTACTCGAGTGAACATTGAATTGTTCCTCTGTATCGTTGGTGGCTCATCAGACTAATATCAAGCAGGGAGAATTGCTGCCTTTCCAAAACGGCACTAACGAGCAAATAGTTTGTTCTTTGTTTGGATCTCTAACGTCGGATGAGGAGAAGGAGAGATTGAAAGTATATTGGTATACCGCCAAGGACATGCGGTCTCCGATTCATGCCAAAACGAAGCAGAGGACATCGCACATCAAGCTTATGGTAGTCGATGGCCACATTGGGATCCATGGCAGTGGAAATCAAGATACTCAAAGCTGGTTTCACAGCCAGGAAACAAATGTAATGATTGACAGCGCAGAGGTTGTCCAAGAGTGGCTGTGGGGTATTAGATCAAACCAGAACACACATATTTGGGGAAGGGTTGATAACGACGGAGTTTGGAGAGCGAAAGAGGGAAGAGATAATGTAGCAGGTGGCTATAATCCAGGTGACCAAATTCCAGGAGCTTTAGGAGGGGCAAAAATAAAGTTTGCTTGGGTGAAAGGTATCAAAGGTGCGTTTGAGCGAGTCCAAGGTCTCGGTGGTTTCTGAGGAAGCCCTAAGCCTGGCTAAACACCGCATGTACAGCGGGGGTTGCTATTTCCCTGTTTTCGTTTGGCGGAGTACACACGGGGTACTTCCAAGTTTTGTTTCTCTCCAGTGTCTTTCGGGTTGTTGCATTTGGTACCTATTCGCTTCGAGGTCTCTATATATGGCTAGCCCTTCTTAATTCGCATTTTGTGATTGTAACTTTAGACCTGATTTGCCTTGGATTTATTAGTATATTATAATTATGTTATGGTGGTATGGCTTTGGTATAAGATGAATAGGTGGGAGCTGGAAAACTTCAAGAGTGCAACAGAAACTGTCTTCACATGTCGCTAGAATTGCTTGCTTCCAATTATCATCAACCACACCCCCCCACGCAAGAACTATATTTGGTAGACAGATCTGGTCGATGGATAGGCTGGAAACGAGAAGCCGCAGCCGCGCGGTCTGACGTCAACCGAAGCTAGCTAGATTCTGGAGCAAAGCCATCTTTACAGCTGCCATGATGGTTTAGCTCGAGGCTATTCAAAACCATCTAGCGAGGGTTGTAGAATATTGCGTCTAGCTGTATGTCTACTGGAATTTTCTTCTGTGAAACGACAGCCCCTGCAGTGAAGATTCGGCCTTTTATGATCTAAGCATTTGCCTTGGCCAAGCTTGGCTCGAGGAAGAATGCCCAGGGGTTGGCTCCCAGACTCACGGAAACGAGTGGTCTGACAAGCATTATGCCAGGGGTCCGACCCAGACAGCAATCTTATTGGTTCAAAAGCGGCCAATTACTGGGCCCATTTTTAGCCCGCCCCGCCATCTTTAGAGAACGGATTGAAAGTTGGTTTCGTCCACACACCTTTCCTGCTTAAGCGCCTTCTTCTTGTTTTGAATCAAGTTTATGTCCGCTGTCGTAGATGGCCCACGGAGAACAAACAATGGGGCCGATTACGTTTCAAACCTCAAATCCACGTTCTGTCTCTCTCCAATATTTATATTTCATACCTGGGATCCCGAGTTGAAACTGTATATTAGATTCATTCGCCCGTGGTTATCCCTTCAAAACGGCACACCCGCCGATGTTGCAAGGCCTCTCTTGCTGTTCATGCGACAATGTCAAATTCCCCCGTGGATTCGAGGCTAGCCATACCATCTTTATCTTCTCAGACAAACCCCTCCATTTCTCCAGATGCTAGACCTACGGGACAAGAACCGGTGAATACGGTACCGACCATACATGTACAGCAACCAGATACAGACCTCGAAGTCAATCGAGTCGAAACTATACCTTCGGCACCTCCTCCTGCCTACATACCGCCTCCTGAGTGCCGAACCTCACGAATATACGATTATGGAGATTTAGATCTTACTAATCAACATGATAACGATCTTGAACGTGCAATGCCACCCCCGCCTTATACTGCCCCGTCGAGGGATCAGGCAGTTGTAATCTACAGCCACCCTTCGAATGACTCGGGCGATGCGACGGCCACGGTATACTACCCTACGATGGATTCATATATGAAGGCTTCGAAGCGCCGAAGACTTTACGGAGCAGTCACTCTTGCCGCATTTATTATCGTTGGAATAATTCTCCTAGGAAGTTTAATCGCTCGACAAAATATGGGAAGTACGACCGATACGGCAGATAGAAGTTAATTTGGGTATTCATCCCAAAGCATTACGAGGAAGTTCCCATTCGAATATTCACATACAACTAGGCGGTTCAGATGGACCCCGCTTTTTATTACTATATATTTTGGTTCTCTTGCGGTATTGACGGCCTGGGAATCTTGTCTATGAAATTCCGATCACCCTACGACTACATTACGACGCAATCGAACCAAAGTTATTTTCTTATTTTTATTTTCAAGCTTCCAGCCTTCTTTTTGGTTCTTCTTCTTCATGTTCGTTTCCTCTTACAACTGCGAGTTTCCCCTCATCAGCATCTTGGGAAGAGTTTCGGCGTTCTTTGATTCTAGGTTATCTGGGGTTTTAAATTCCGTTTTATCACGCATTCTTTCCTGGGCCGTCGGAGATTTATTTTTTCAAATATTCAATACTAGCAAAAGCTCATACAAAAGCTAGATAATTAATGGGAGCAGCAGGGAATTTCCAAAAAATTCTTGAATTTTGTACTTATTCTTTCTTTCTTTCAATACAAAATATGACAATGAAGTAATTGCAAATCTTAACTTTCTCGGTGGCGTGTGTGCCCGTGCTAGCAGGAAGGCATCGAAATTTCTAGTTTAATTGGCCAAACGTAAACATATGCAGCCAACGATTTTAAGATTGACTTGGCGATATCTCGAAACATCCTTGAGCCATGCATGGATACATCCACTTGCGGCGTGGGCATGATTGCTTAAAGTTTCTACTGCTTCGAAGAACTATACTGGTGGTGTCAAAAACAATGTTAGCGAAGAATCGAAGGGGAGATTGCTACATGTCTGTCATGATATTACTTGCATGACTTCGCATGCAAGCAGCACAGTTACGTATTGGTGCTCGACGAATCCGGGACTGCAACAGAGACAACGCATTTTAGCTTAGTTGAGTCTTGTCCCAGTAGTCTCGTTCCATAGTAGCTCGGGCGCCGTGAGAAAATAAATGTCCCTTCAAATTGGGTCCGCGGGAGTGGTTCGATGCCGTCGCAAAGTGACCGGGAATGACGGTCGAATATATGTGGTACCTAAAATCTTGCGAGTCAATCGGTTAAGGTTGTCTCGTACCCAGCCCACCCGTGATACCATGGTTAAGGGTGGTATTGCAAACCATGTTCCTCTTTCCATTCGATCTTCTTCATCTGAGTTTTTTGCTTGTTGCATTGTATGCATATGTATTTTATGTAACTCAGAGACTAGAACGATACGAATTTGGTGTACAAAGTCCATTTCAAATTTGAATGTGCATTATTGTATTATATTGTCTAGGGTCTGGTTCGAGACAATATTATATATTAAAAAAAAAGAGGTGGCTGAATATTAAAGGGTACAGCACAGTAAATATTCCACAAACTATCCTTGGGAAACGGCGGCTGTTAACCTTTGTTTGGTCTAGTATCCTTATCCCAAAAGTATCTCACGCCTTTATCCCATTCCTTGTTCCCGCATTTGAAATCAGTGATACCAGAAGCCTCTCTAATAGCGTCCTCTAGGCACTTTTTTGATTCCCTTCCTTGTCGATTTGCAAAGTACCCGATTTTGAAGCCAATCGACAACACCCACTCCCATAAAGCGGATTCATGCGGAATGGGCGTCGTTGGAGCCATCCACCATGTACCATCCCAGCCTGTGCATTGAGTGACCTTGTTATAGAACTGAACTGGTCCCCTCCCCATCCTCTTTGGGCGAGGGAGGTTGTGGTTTATGTCGTCGAAAGCGTCGAGAAACCCGTATCCCCAGACCTTGGCGTAGGCCTGGCCGTTGGCGAACCAGAAGCGACAAGCGGCCCATATTCTACCCGGGGGCCGTCGGTACGGATCCAACGGCTCAATTTCGTAGTATTGAGTACCCCCAATGATACGGACACCTCCTCCCTTCCAATTCCAAGGATTCAGTGGGTTGTTTCCATGGCATCCATCTACGTTTCATATTGATTCTTAGAATACCTTCCGAAATATACGAAACGGAGGCTTTTGTGACATAAAAAGAGCTTCTTACCTAATATGTGATGAAGATTTTCTTGACATTCTTTCTTTGAGGGTGGTTTCGACGCCCAACTCATCCCAATACGGAAATTTTCTGGGGACCCTTCGTAAAATTTCTTGTCCAAACGACCATACTTACCTTTTAGTTCGGGGGCGTCACTTCCACAAATCTCACTACTGTTAATTGCGGACGCAACTATGTTTCGTTCGACGTAGTACCATGATGTGACAGGAAGAGTTAGTATCCACCTCTTATCTGAGGCCGGGGCAGCAGTAGCAGTAGGCTTTGGCGTTGTAAAAAACAACTGCTTGCAAAGATGAGCGGTGTGTAAAGGTGGCGGCGTTATTTCTGGAATAGTGGGACTAGTAGGCCTTTCTTTGGTTGTTGGTGTTTCAAACGCCGTGCTAGTTAACGTAGCTGCCGTTGGAACGAACGGATTATTCGTTGTGGGGCCTGGGATGGTTGAGATGCCTATCTTCTTCAAGTCAAATTTTGACGGATCCTTCAACGAGATTGTATAACTCGTGTAGTTTGCATTCGTAATAGTTGAAGTTAAAGTTCCTCCGTCTGCTAAAGGGAGGCGGACAATTATTATAGGCGCGGCGACTGCGGGAATCGCCCATAAAAGTGCACTATCAACCCAACTAAGTTCTCCAACCAGAGACTCATCAGCCCAATCCAGGGTTGGTGCCGGTTCCTCGGGCTCTGTGACCTCTGTCGGCGTGCTCTCTTCTTCGTCTTCATTATCTGCTGGAGTACTTGTGGCCTTGACACTTGAAAAGGAAGTGGTCCTAGACATGGTTCTCGTGGTAGTGATTGTAGTAGTTGTAGCGAAGGAACTGATTGACGAGCTGTCTATGCTTGATGAAGTAGTAGTTGAGAGACTACTTGACACAGGGCATTTTGGCCAATTGCCGTCATTAGAACCGGGGTCCCTGTTTCGCTTCCATGCATCGTCTGGGCTATATACTGGCGGAGTTTCCTCACCAGGACCTTCGCCCCATCCTGGTGGCGGATCCCCTAGGGAGGGGTCTGTGGGGCGTTTTGGGTTATCCGGAATATCATCATCTGAGTCCCACTCCAGTTCTTCGGGCCATTTACTCTGCACGACAGACCGAGATATTTTGACCAGCTCAGCTTTCTCGATTTCCACTAACTCCCTAGTAAGTGGGCCGTATTGGGCTTTCCCACCTTTGCAAAAGCCCCAAATCCCGTTGTATATGACATCTGGGGCTCGATCTAGCCGAGTGTCAAACTCTCTGTCCGTTCGAGGGTACGCATATGCGTAGATTATTATTTTAGCTTCCTCGCGACTAAATCCCATTTCTAGAAAATATGCGACGAGCCCCGCAACTGTTGCCGCCGCTATATATGGTTAAAGTTTAGAAGTTTAGTACAAGCATTGAGTATAATAGTGATATCTACTACTAATATAGATAACGTGTAGGTTTACGGGTGATTATCTAAACTTACCATAAGCCGTCCCCTTGACGGTGGCATAATCACCTGGGTTGTGTGATGCAGCTTTGGCCGGCCCAATCTCTCTACTGTAAAAAGAAGAACTGGGGAGTGGCACGAGAACATCAACAGCAGGGGCAGAAACTCGTAGGTTCCGGTCTGTCTGGTAGTAGGTATCCCAAGAAACTATGTCGATACCCCAACCGTGATGAAGGGGTTGGGGCTTGATTGCCATTTTTTAAGACCCTCCCTTGCCGGAAATCCAACGATCGGGTTGGTGATGGCATTGTTGCCTTCAGCTTCCTATTTTTAAAGGCGGAAATCAGCGTACCGTTGAAATTATAGTAAAGCTACTCTGCTAGTAGTATGTTCTATGACTATATATAGCATAGAACCTGGATAGGCACTTCAAGCCCGGCGGTATATGTGCACAAGACCGGGCTGGGATGGGATGGACTAAATTTTATGTAGATCCATATGAAATTCTCCACATCACACTTACATCGTCCCAATGGACACTCCCTCCTGGTACAACAAATGTGACACCCAGCTGGTTCAGCAATTCCAAGATATGGCGGATACTTTCTATGAGATGGTAATCAAAAGTATCCATCTTGGAACCCGGACTCTTAGGGTATGAGAGAAATGTTAGGATCCATGACATGCTGATGACGATTTTCCGTCCCTTAAAACGCTTCGAAATGTCCGCATGGATCTTTAAGAGACTATCAAGAATATGGAGGCGTGAAGTTCTCCCATTCTCATCAGCGGCAACAACAACTACTGGCTTTGCCTGCCTTGCAGTTCCTAAGGTTTTACCGAAGATTTTCCCGAAGACTGCAGTTCCGGCACCCCTAATGGAAGCAATGTTGAAGTTAGCCCTATAGACCTATAGCTAGTGAATGAAGGAGGTTTTCTTTTTCGCTTTATAAATTGATATCTATTTGCTTTGGGGTTTAATTAAAATTTCTATAATATTCTAACTTGCCATGAGTAATCCCGGAATACGCCCTTTGGTGCTGGGAACGGATCTGCCCTGTGTTTGAAATCAGCGGCCGCCCAGAAACTTCAGGCTTTGATTTTGTGAGGTATAATTCTGTCTTACCAAATCCAATCCTTAATTTCTCTTTTGTCAATATCTGAAAACTCCTGCATCGGGATATCATTACATGAAATTATTAGTTTTGTCTTCTGATGAACTCTGGAGCGAAATTAAATGAAAAGAGAGAATAAAAGGCACACAGGCGTCTTACCGGATGGTTTATGTCGACTCCCTTACAAATAACATATACTACAACTTGTGGCTGCGTTGCATCTCCTTGTCTCGTGTCATAATTGTATTGTATCTTATCCCAGCCGCCCTCTTGAATCCAAATCCATGGTGATACACCCAGAGCTCGGAGTTCTCGGGGAGCGCGAAGCTGCCCTAACACTACTCTCTTTCCTAGGATATGGGCAGGATTTGGGCTTGTGATGTTAATATCCCTTGGCTTGATGTTATCGTTGTTATCAAGACCTAATGTTCTTTTTCGATTTCTGATAAACCCTTGTGGTACGACCTTTAGTTTTCTAGCCGGATAAAGGCTTGCTAATGGGCGTATAGACGCAATCTGTAATATTAAGAAAGAAATTTAGCCTGCTATCAGTGTTGAAATCAAGGAGATATCGCCTCCAAGATGGGACGTCTAGGATATTCGTTGCACGGGATCACACGACCCGCCCGTTTACAGGCTTCACGCTTGGATTCAGGATAGCCATATGTACTACGGATTTAAATTAATTTACTTACCAGATCACCATAGGCGTGGTGAGTTTGTATTAATCGTTCGGTGCTAGTGGTCGGGCAGAAATACCATAGGTCACCCTCACCGGCCCCACTAGGGCCACTAGCCCAGTATTTCGATTCAGTATTCTCAGCCCTTATATCTTTCATGACGTCTACCATTTCCTGAAAGTACTGAGATCTCTCTTCAGGAGTAAACGGAGTCCCGTGTGCATCCTTAGAAGCCTCTTGTTTAGCAGGAAGGTGGAGTATAGCTACCCATTGGATTGGCTCTGAATGAAATTCTTCCGAAGGCGCGGGGCTTGGGCCCTCACCATGGCCGGGACCTTCACTCCCTCCGTTATCTGATGGTTTTCGGGCGGATAGCCTTGTACCCCACTTCTTGACTGGCCCTGGCCACGAGATTGACAGGGTGGGAAACACTAAAAGTATAAGTAGAGAAATACGTTGAAGTAATATAAGCGGCGGGGTCATGTTGAACGTTTAAACGAGAGTTTAACGATCGACGAGCATCAGGTCATAGACCCGAATATTTTAAAAAAAACAAAAAGAAAAAGAGGAAAAAAAAAAAAAAAAGGCTGCAATAGTCCAATTCAGATGTAATTTACGGTATCAAGTAGTCTGAGGATCAAAGTTCAGGAAGCATGCATCTCAACATATCTAGATCGCTTATAAGGTGCTCAAAAGTGGAAGTTTGAGATTTTGAAAGTATATCGAATTTTTACAATGGGAAAAATGTTTTTCTAGATATATAAAACGTCAGGAAGTTAATTTGTCCAAAGTCCCATCTGCTCTATCATGTGTAGATCCAAGAACTACAAATCTTCAAATTCGGGGCACTACCATAAGCCCAAACTGCGGTACAGAGGACCTTTGAAACAAGGAGTTATAAAGAACGTTGGACACGGTATTGCAAGTACATTTCATGGAAATGGAAATTCATTCGAACTCGCCGCTAACTATACTAACACCTAGTACCAACAATGCGTTCGATCAGATCGAATTGCAACTTATAGACTTAGGGGCCTTAGTAATAGAAGATACCCACAGCCCGCTAACACGAATTTGCAATTGTTTGCAGAGGGTGGTGCTGCGCAGAACACGAGATCGTTTGTCGATTAGTAAATCGTTCGGTACAGTTATAACCTGATTTGCGACAACAATAGGTTCTTGGTATGAATGACGTGTCGCTAGCGCTGTAGAACGTAGTAGTTAGTTTTCAAGATTCTACGGCATGTGGTGCGTGCGGCTTGCAAGATGGGGGTATGGTCGATAGGCCAATTTTTCGAATATCTAATAACACTAAGCGCTTTCGTTGCATCAATACATTAATATGATTTTATGCCCGAGCCCGGCCATACTAGTACTATGTGATTATCAAAATTTAGCATACTAGTACATGTGTCTACCTATAAAATCGCTCGAATATGAATTACATTGATCGGTTTCGAGGATAAGGCATTGACGGTGTTAGTGGTTTTTTTTTAGAGGGGCTATGCCATGGTCAGGGCTAACGTTATATCTGTTTGTTATATCGCCGCTTAAACTTTAAGGGATCGATAGCGCCCACAGGGGGGTTTCAAGTTCAACTAATAGGCTTTAGTAAGGTATGGTGTTTGCAACTCACGTATGCATGTGCAGAGTTGGGCCGGCGCCGCAGCGCTGCTAACAACGCTCGTTTTAATCATATCGTTTAACAAATATAGTCGGTGGTTTCGAATGCTTCAAGGGGCTCTCCATGGCATTGTAAGAGATATTGAAGGTACCCGGCACATACGCGTACAATTTGCTGTGCGATTTGGTCGAGAGTTTTACATCTCGAATTTTAACCTGCCATTGTCCTAAAACATGTACCACAAAATAGCTAAATATCCTCAATGAAGAACCAACAAGATCTGCAAGAGGAGCGTTGGTTATACCGCTAGGCTGCGAAAAGCGTGGCTGTAATCTAAGTTGGCTCCGACTAGATATGTAGGCTGTACTGACAATACAAAAAGCAAACGTGGGTTGGCAAAACTAAGATATATACATAAATAAAAGCCCGATAAGCCACTGAGCTCGAGTAAGATCTGTCAATAATAGAGAATCCTCAAGAGGCGCCTCGGAAATACGAATAGAATATACCTCTATGCGTCCATCTAGAAGGTGATTTTAAGGGGATTCAACATTAAGAGACAGAGCGGGATCCATAATAATCTCTTTTACAGTTATTATATTACGAGACTAAGGCCCCAGAGCATACCCTCTAGATCCACATATGCCCGTTTAGGGAAGCGTCCCCTTCGTGGACTACACCCCGTTGAGTAAGTCAGTATAATATTGTATTAGTTAATTCTAAACTTAAATGAAAAACCTCTAGCTAATTATTATAGCACACTAGGCAAAACCAACGGTTTTACGGTGTATGCATTTATTTCTCAGTCTTTCCATAGCTATATCCTAGTGGAAAATATGAGACTATTTTATCTTTGCATGATTCTACTGGTATTGCATGGCGGGCGGGCAGTGGCGCCACATCATAATGTAAACGAAGACGAGTTTCTAGGAAATGAGGATATCCTTGAAGAGCTAGGAAGAGATATTGTGATTTGGTGGTTTGTCCCGAGAACAGAATACATGAAGGATCAGGATTTTTTAGATGGCTTCCACAACGCACTAGAGGAATTTGCGGTACAGAATAGTGGACAGCCAGAACATGTTTATCAGTCACGCAGCGACTACCTCGGGACCATCTTTTTCACGATCAAGCTCTTCATTACAAAGGACCCTGAAGAACTTTGGGATGGATATAAAGACTTTGTAAGAAAGCCCCTTTATCTTTTCGTAGGAATATAGTTGGAAAGAATACGTTTCTAACATTTATCCACAAATAATCTATTCCTAGCTTATATCATACGGTGAAGTCCCGCGTGAGGGATTACCCCGCAGGATTCAGAACCATGAAGATGTTACTCAGTTCAAACCCAAACTTAAGGCCAAGCCAGTTGTAGAAATGGAGGATCAGGAGAATCCGGAGCAAAATGCGACATTGTCCACGCGGTCCGATGGCCTGGTTTTCGGACGGGTAACTCACCCTAAAGATGTAGAGGCATGGGAAGAGCCATTCGAAGACCTGCAAAAACTATCACAACCAAAAGATGTCCCGCTTTCTGAGCTGCGTGGACAATACTACCGGAGGGCAGCGAAAGGGCAAGACTCAACAGTCTACGTTATTGATTGGGGAGCGTGGGTTTCAAAGGACAGGGAGTTCGAACATAAAGTCTGTGCATCTATGTGCCTTTATTCTTAAGTTATATCTGAGCCGTGAATCGAGACTAAAATTGCTTCTTGATATAGGAACTATCGGGAATTCAACTTGTTGATTATCTATTTGCAGGCCCGGTAAGTCGTACATTTAGCCCGCTGATGCAGATCGTTTTCGATTCTAGCTCAATTTCTTCATGCTGGGGCTTCTGCGTGATTTGAATATTTTCAATTCTATCGAGAACCTCCACCTATAAAATCAAGGCTATATTGCTTCTAGATAGAATTTTAGTTTTGAGGTAGAACTCTAACAAACTTTAATAGGATCCTGCAATCGACATGGTTGATAGTTGGAAAGAGTTTTATCATGGCACTAAGGTTTTGAGCAGAATCGCTGGTCGGCGTCTTGGAACTGCACCTCTTGCAAAAATTGTTATAGTCCGTAATAGGAATAAGTTTGGCTACGTGACCGCCGCCCATCTATTCGATGCGATTTTGAAGACGTATGATCACATCGTCCAAACCAAACCAAAGTTTGCCGTACTGAACATGTCCTTTTATATTCCGATGGGGGACACGTCAGGAGAATGGTTTAATGGCGACGGGAGAATTATTCATAAAATCACGAAGGATTATGACCATCCTGACTCTGGTCTTGAGCAGGAGGCCACCGGAGTACTAACGACACCAGAAGTAGTTTTGAAAATTATGAAACTTTTCACCGAGGAGCTAGAAAAGCTAGGAAATGTTAAAATAGTGGCCTGTATAAGTAATGACGAAAGGGTATGTGGAGACAATACAAAATATATAACTAACAACGGCCCTATTTCTAGCTTGGGGCACCCAGAAAAGGTCATGAGGGCTGATACTACCATACATGAGGAAATATAGGATCTGAAAAGCTTACCATCCGACGAAATGACTCGATTCCCTAAAACTGTAGTAGCGGTCGGGGCTGTAGGATCGAACAATCAAATAATTGGCCAGTACTGGGAAGATCTCAAGATTTATGCACCTTCCACGAATGTAATGGTAGCTTCGTACGACCAAGTTGACGATAGTGCCACCATTGTTCCATCGAACGGGGTATCATTCGGTAATTCTACACCTTTTCCTCCGTATATTTTTTTAGGTACTTAACATAGACAGAACTAACCGTCATCGAAAATAGCCACTGGTACAGTTTCCGGTATACTGGCATCATTCGTTTCGGAAGGAGTGCCGATAGATGACGTTGTTGAACATCTTTACAAACTCGCCCATTCTCGAAAGCCTCCGGGGACGGAAGAAGAACCACAGGAGCGCTATGCCCCGATCGTGTTCAATGGGGTGGAACGAAACGAGTGGCCTTTAACGATTGGAGATCAGGAAGGCCTTGAGGAATATATTTTGCCTTAGCTAGAATTTTAACGTTTAAGTACGTAGTACCATGGTATCGCGAATACCAAATTTAATATTTGAGAGCTTAGGGAGTCTCCAATTGCAATATACAAGATCCTAAGATAGGATAAATTTATAAAATAATAAACGTTGTTGAATAAAGAGTTTCTAGAATCAATCAATCAACCATTAATATATTGGGGATATTTGCAATATTTGTAACAGGATTGAATTATGTATGATTGTTCGCGAGCATTTGTGTGGCGGTAGTCTGGGGGTCAGTGTGGCGGATATGTCGGTATAATCCCAATTAGGGCAAGTCCAGAACCTAAAAGGGTAATTTGCCTGATGAAACTTGCAACAAAGTCAACGCACGCACCGATGCAATGACGCTGCTGGTGAACCCAAGGGTTCGTATATATATACTTCAACGTTTTTCGGGGTGCGGGCATGATTCGACGCATAATTGCACGCCTAGCTTTGACAAGTTCTAGTAATTAAAACCCTCAGAGGCAATTTTTAAAACATATATACTCGGGTGTATCCTTTGATTGTTTTTTCCAAAACATCCTCGATGTCATCCCGGAACCACAAAACGCTAACGGGTCACTTAGTTCCAATTTCTGAACCCGCCCTTCGCATATACCGGTTTTCGCCTTCTGCTAAGAGCGAAAGTTTATCCGCCATCCTGCATGTTATTCTCAACAACGAGATATTCTTCCTTTTTTCTGCCGGTGCCGCGAGAACACCTTCAGAAAGAATGTTTGCAAGCTTATTTCGGCGTCAAAGCCGAGGGAGCAAGCCAGCTAAAGACGGAAGTGAAACTCCAGTCTTAGTAGACGTCACCCCTGGTTGGTAGCTGATTGTTGAACTCTTCAATCGTGTTTTGAATTTCGTCGGGGATCCTAGAGCTCCTAGCTAATATAATGATTTCACTAGATCCCAAATACCCAATCTCGAAAAGTGGCACTGAAGTTGTTCATGAGAGGCGAGGGTCACCTAAACCTCTAATACAGTTTATTGCTTTCATTTTTCGTTTCCCTTTCACTCGCGCTTCCGAAAAGAACAAACCAGAAGAAAGCCCGCCCAAATTAGCCGAATCAGATGAGGTCCATCGTGTGTCGGCGGGACAGTTTATTCCTGAAATTAGAGTCCGGGTCATTAATCACGAAACTGCAAGGGAAATTGTCGATGAACCACGAGCTGTTAAAAAGGGAAGCGTCAAATTCCTCGCGATCTTCGACATTTACGACTTGCCATCCCCAGCGACTCCCGTCGTGTTTGAGTTAGCGGAATCAGAGCACATTCGAGTCCACATAGACGTCGTACTCTTGCCACAGGATGCTATCGGCCACAGCCATCAAGCCACTAGCTGGAGATTGGCGGAATCAATGGCCGATATCGAAAGCTTCTTGACCAAGCCCAATCGTTTCGAGAATACGCTTCTCATAATCGGTCACCCTGTTTATCGGAAACTGCACGATTTCAGAACTCGGAAATACCGCATTGTGGAAGATCTGCGCTATCAAGCGTGCTGTAGCTGTGCGAGCTACCGGGGGCGAGGTGCTACGGGCTGTCGCCACGCAAGCGGGATTAAATTGGGCATTTACTTGAACGAAAAACTAAAATGCGGAAATATATTTAAATTGAAAGTACTGGAGAACATAGTCAAAAGCTATGACAGTGGGTGCAGAAGTTGTTGCTGCAAATCACACACTCCTCACGCGAATAGGAGAAAAGACTGCCATGGTAAATCAATTCTTCTACTTAATTTCCAGGCACCGCAGCTCTAGAACCTAGTCAAACCGTCTTGCTCTGAAGGGGTCAGGACACGGTCTCAACATTCTACTGTCCACAAACCCTCAGTAATTATTACATAGAAATCCAGAATTATTCAGCTTGTACAAAACTATATAGTACCATGGTTGTGAGACTAATGGTGGTTAAGAATATAAATATAAATAACTTTGAGCTGGCCCCTTCTTCTCGCTTCCTGCTCCCTGCTACCACTGGCATGCTATCTTCTTTCCTCTTTCCGCCCTCTCGTCGAGGAATTAGGGATCATAATCTGACTTGATACTAGCTTCCATCGTACTAGCCATATATCCTCTAGCTCAAAAATCCAGAATGTTCTCGCCACCTTTATGGGGCGCAGTAAATTGGTCTCTATTAAAGCATATTTACTCTGTTGGAAGGATACGAAGTGTATACTCAAGTAGCAATCTCCGACAAAAAGGCAAGAGTTCAGAGTTGCCTGGCATATCTATTTGGTTTAAGAGATAGGCCTATCCTATTCAGTTGATAGGCTTCCTGATGTGCCTTTCTAACCCGTACAACTAGCGATATCTGGCTAATGCTCTAGTTATCCTATTCGTATGCAATCCATGCCACATCAAAAAGAGGTTTTAGGCTAGGTGAAACCAAAGAAGTTGGCTTGACAATATGCTATATTGTTTTATTTTGCAAAAGGGGGCGGCGGGGCGATACAGATTAGACATTTTGTGTAGGGATCGAGTATATGGATTGTAAAATAACATTTTTGGGCCAACAAGGCGGCGTAGGAATTTGCAGTTGAAACCGGGGGTGCGAAAGTCCTTCCAACCCGTACCATGGTATACAACCCCAAGCCGTTTCAGAAATCCTCCTATGCGCGATGGGTATCACGAGGATAAGACAGTGCGCCTTGAATCTAGACTAGGCCCAGGAAGCGCGACAGAGAGAGCCATCCGTACCTTCCACCCACTTCTCCGATCCAACGCATTTAAAACAATAGAGTACACCATCCGGGTCGATTTGAGTTTTGAAAGAAAAAAGGCGCGGATAGTTAACCCCCCAGTTAGCAGCTTGCCACCCTTCTGTTGCATATAATGCCTAAGTTGATAGTTAGTTTGTTTGTTGGGATCGACCTGTACGGGAGACAAGGAATCTAAAACAGACCTCGTTAAGGTATTGACCCGTTTCCGGAGCAAGCCTTCGGAGATTGTATTCAAGCACATCTCGTGCGTGATTGACCACAATATCCTTAGTATTCGGCGTATACCATCTAGATGTAATCACTACGCGTTACGTTAGGTTAAGGTTTCAGCGTCGTGCATGCAGTTGATATGATATCATCTATCGTGCAGCTTACTGAGGTGGTTGTATGTGCGCCTCCAAGCAGGATTTAACGCCATATCAACATTCTTATATTGCGCTAACCCATTCCCTCCAAGAATATGGCTAAGATATGCGCTAACAAAAGGAGACCACATATTTTTTAGAGTAGCGGCAAAAAACTCTGGGTCTTCGGTCAAGGCTCGGGCATCAAGCAGCCGACTCGGCATAATTTTGTTATCCTCCGGCGTTTCCGGGAAGTAATTTGTCTTAAAGTAAGTTAGGTAGTTTGGGAAGCTGTAATTTTCTTGGTGGTAGGTAATATGTTCTTTATATTTGCTGTTTGCAAGCTTCGTGCTCACTGGTTGCATTATGTTGGCTATTTCTTCAATAGTGCCATTAACCATCGTTAAGATAGAAGCCCAGCCAGCTTTCCTAGTTTCATCAGGGAGAATGAAAGAGTACCCCATAATTCCTGCTTCTGAAATGCGGGGGATATCATATTGAAGGTAAGCCACCCAGTCCCACCATATATCAGTGTTGCTTGAAGTGAGATCGAACCTCTGCCTCACCATAGCGATAGGCTGTGTTGGGTAGGTCTTAATTGTTGCACTCGTAACTATCCCGAAAGTCCCGCCGCCGCCCTGTAACGATTTATAAGTTAGTCGGTCTGGATTGTTAATTTAGCAAGGTTATATTATTGTGTATTATGAAGTTAAATTTTAATTGCAGTTCAGATTATCGTTCTGTTACAATAAAAGACTCATGCTCGGGTTTAACTTACTCCTCGCAGAGCCCAAAAGTATTCGGGATTCTCGCATTCGTTGGCAGTGATATATTGGCCCGACGGCGTAACGATATGTATCTCGAGAAGTTGATCGACGGCTAGGCCATACTTGCCGGTGATCGGGGAATGGCCGCCGCCTTGCATGAAGCCACCGATGCAACCAACGGAAGGATCCGCGCCGCTCACAACCAGTTTGCCCCGTGAGTCGGCCAATCGAACCAAATCTCCCCATATCAGGCCAGCGCCGATTGTGACGGCTGAATGAGTTTTTGTCTTGGAGCACGTCTTCGGCCGGAAACTTTCTATGAACTCAACATCTCGCATGTAGTGAGTCCAAATACCGAGAGAATATGCCCCAGACGAACTATCAAACTAGGGGAAATTTTGTTAGTCTAAGGTAATGGAGCACTAAGATCGGGGTTAGAAAATAAGTATGACTGACCGGCTGAAGTAATCATGACCGGTGTTCCCGACAACCAACCGAATGTTATATTTCCTTGCGAACTTAATGCCGGCCTGAACTTGGGTAGGGTTGGTTGCATTGATAGCGTAGATAGGCGAATGAAGAGGGAAAGTGCAGGTTTCATCAGTCTCATCTCCGTTGGGCGGGAGGGAATTACTTCTACACCCCTTGGTTTGCTCAAAATTCAAAGGGGATTGTTTTGCACGGTGCATCCAATTACGGTATCCAGTTTCAGACTTGAGTTTCTCACAAGCTTGTTTCTTGTACAAAGGGCGGAGATAGCGAGAAGTATCTGGGGGAACAACTTTGAAGAGGGCGCCATTGATGGTGTTATTGAGCCGCGACCAGGTGTTAAAGCTGGGCCAGCATGGCTGAGAGGGTTGGCATTTGCATTCGCTGGGATTGCTGCTGGCGTACGCAGCTTCGGCGGATATCCTGAAGGATAGAAGGCATATTAAGGGGTGTAAAAGAAACATCGCAAGAAAAGAGGCTAGACCCCGAAAGGGTTTATTTTAAAATTTTAGAACCTTGAATCCAACTAGTTCCTTAAATACTCGCACCGTAGTCAAATACGAAAACTAATTTCAACTTACAGTATAGTACGCTCGCAACTATTTATGCCGCCTATAAAGTCTACGGTAAAAATATCAAGGTTCGATAATCGATAAATGGGTTAATCCATGTATTTAAATTTGACTATCGCTGGCGCGCCGTGTACAGACCGCCCGATCGGATACCGGCACTAGGAATCCAAACGGCTTCATTCTTTTAATTAACCCAAGCACCTGAGACGTGGTATCAGATCTGTCAACCATATGAAAAGTCCAAGAGTACAAACTTAGGACGTCTGCAGGCGGACTGAGTGAGGTATTTTGATCATTAACCAGCCGGTTTACCAATTTCGTCAAGAGTAAGCAAGCTTATAAAGCCTAGCTGGCTCGGAACTGAATATGCCCTCTAGGCGCACAAGTGCAATCGGTCTCAGTGAGCTCACGCGATAGAGCGAATGCTTAAATCTAGTTGATCTAGATCGCTAGATCTATAGACCGCCCTGATGACTAATTAGACTATAGCTTGACATGTACTCAGCTAATTAATTAATTGCACAATTGCTAGAAACTTCGCATAGTTTGTAAACCAAATCCTGACATACAGGGGTACACCATGTACGGCACATGTTACACAGATGTAGCTGATTACGTATACGTATTCGACATGGCATTCCGATTTCGAAACGGCCGTAGCTTAGCTGCATACTAGTACTCCGTACAGATCCGCGACCACAACACGTTAACTTGGCGCAGGTTGGCTTATATACGCATCTATACACACAGCTGCACAGACCGGAAACCCTAATGCAGCAATAACTTAGTGATCATATGGATATATCACACTAGCGATCTCATCAGTCTTAAATTGGCTCTGCCGTATACTAGCTAACTAACCGTGAACCGGCGACCCCACAGCTTCTATAATACTAGTCTGGAGGTCACCTATAATACGTCCGCTACTTCGTGCCTCATGATCGTTGGCCTGGTTTAAAGGGGCTATTCGGTGTTACATGTTGCATATATATATACAACAAGTCTACCATCAGCCCGGCCGAATATAGCTAATATGATACCAAATGCACAGTGGATGTTAACTTCCTCCGAATCACGCGCAAATGAACGAATCATACAGGAAACCCGGGATGGTAAACAGGTTGGCGAGATCAGAAGATACCATCGTTGCAAAGCCTTGAGGCGAAAGACTCCATCACTAAACTGGGTCGTGAGAAACCCAATCATGGTATCGGTTTAGCAAGTTTGTAGAAGTTTACAATGCTTACGATAACTAGCTAGAATTATTTTTTATAATTTATACAAGTTGCTCCAAATCCACTCTAGATCTCTATCGGAACCTTGTCTCGAACCAATCGGAACCCAGTATAGCACCCCTAATAACGTCCCTTTGAGTATTATTGAACTGGTCTAATGGGAGCGTCCCTCACAGCGCCCGACGCCCTGGTCGAATAGTCATTCATGGTGGGGGTTGCTGTACCGCTAACATTTCAATTAATTAATTGTAGGTGCTAGACGAAAATCGTTTGACCATGACATCACGATATAGTATCGGTCTATTCTTTGGCTAAATTGCCGCCAATTCACTCGACGGGACGAGAAAGATCCAGTAGCACAGTCACTCATCTTTCTAAATATAACAGTTACCCTCAGCAGCACAGCTATCAGAGCACGACGTCATGTTTATCAGTGAAACCAAAGTAGTATAGGTATATACCATACAGGTAACTGGCAAACTTACGAGCTGGCGCAGAATCTACAAATCGATTTATGGCCCACTCTAGTTACCAAGTACGTCAAGTCTGTTACAGGCCCTTCAAGAGTCACCTCCAAGTCGGCTCGTAAGCCTGCAAAATTAATCTACGGTAGTTCTCTAAGTCTATAGCTAGACCAGGTCTATACGTTTCCGCATACAACTTGTGCTTCTTCCCGTATGCCAGGTACTCGGGGGGCAATATTATAGACCAACGATCCTTAGAACCTTGACGGATTCAGCCTCGCAAGCCAGCCAAATATGAAGAAAACCTTCGGCCTCTCTATCGCCAAATTGCTACGATTAACCATGTTTTTGAATTACGGGATTTTCATGAGCCTTGGCTGTAAGGTATTATTTATAGCCATTCAGCTTGTACAACTTTCCGAGGCCATCCCGTTAGACAGGGACCCCCCGAACGAAGAGACATCAATTCCAATATTCCCATTCTCCGCTGGCGACTCACCAACATCAGCCGAGCCTGAAATTACTTCCATATATTCTCCAGCTCTCGGCGTCAACGAGACAGCCGAGGACTACACAGGCAATACTTCCCACCAAATAAATCCTAGAAAGGGCGGTGGCGGTATCCGTTCAAACGAAGCATACATTACAAAAATAAGAGTTGTACGCAAAGAACCCATAACGATTATACAGCGAACACTGGAATGGTATGACGAACATGACATTTCAAGGAGATTCCGTAACCCGGAAGGCAAGTATCCTAACTGGAGAAATTTGGTTGAGAAAAAAGGTGTAGAGTATATTCTACAATATATCGATTTTGAGCAGTCCCTATGCATGGAGTGCGCTTGCAGGATTGGGGAGTTTCAGGAAGATGGGACGTGGTCTTTAGAGCCGAATGGCAGCAGCACTTGTCCAAATGAAGAGGCGGCTGACGACTGCAGTATCATTTATGGTAATATTGGAAGAAAGAAACCCCTTGAGATTACCTCGGTAGTGCCATCAGCAGAACTTTTACTAATATTCCTAATGGCAGGCTGTTATTGTGAGGAGACGCTATTTAAGAACCCTGCGACAGAACCCTACGTTGGAGGTACGCTACTTCAGGATCTCGGCGACAGGAGCTTCCTCAAAGGGGATAATTTGCTACTAGAGGACGATGACGTACCAGAGATTAGAGAAGGCGTAAGGTTCGCTGATATACCGCATTGGCCAGCCCCATGGTACGACGAAGACGAAAACGACCTGGGCTCGTACATGCGCAGGCTTGAGGGGCCAGATATTTACGCGGGGTACAACGACAACGGTGGCGAGGGTTCTAGTCGTGGCGCGGCCCGGGCTATACCGGGAGGTAGTGGTTATGGCCTTGGTGGGGCCAGAGGGCCGGAAGCTTCCCCGCCACAAGAAGGATATAGGCCGGTACCACCGGGAGGTGGTTTTATTGAGATGATGGGCGGAATTCCGCCTCCAAGCAATAGACGCAACTCCCATGACTATTGGGGTTACATATCTAATGGTAAGGGTGGAGGAAGCCTTTTTAAGAGGAGTATAGAGGACACCTCTCCGGTGACAAGGATAGAAAACAACGGCACCGAGCCTGCGTAGAGCTAGTGGAAATGTTCTAATAATGGTAGGAGAAGCAGTTTTCCATAAATTTATTAACGGGGGAGTCTAAGCGAAGTTTTAGTACCTTAGATGTCATGTTCTCACGCAGTGGATGATCTCCCTGATTTCCTGTAAGCATTAACGCATTGCATATTGATATTTTGAATCTGAGGGCGCAGGAATCTACATTTGCGCCTTGCTGGATTTTGTCAAAAGCTCAAGGTGTGTGTTCTTAGGTCAGCGGCGGAGACTAGGCGCCACACGTTTACCAAGCCTCCATAATTTATATTATGGGAGGGCCTTCTGGATGCGAGGTACTTGCATAGGCATTTAGTTCGGCAGTTTGGTTTACGAGGCAAATTCGTCGGCTAGGTAGTGCAATAGATGAATTCGAAAGGAAAAACTGGTCTCGTACCCAGACGGCCCAAATGGGAAAGTAGAATACCATATTATCCGAACCTCATGTACTTCGACCCTCTGTATTGAATTAATTCGCAATTTGGGAGAATATTACAGATAGCTATGCAGGTTTTGAGTTAATTAGTAATTGATTGCACTATATTCTAAGATATTGCCGTGGGGCGACTGGATACGCGACGAGAACTTATTTATATTGATCTATAGAAGCCTTTCTCCGTCTTCTCTAATATAACTAATACGCTCTCGAGCTACTAGGCCTCTACACAATCAAGAACCGGAATACCTCACGGCCACCATTTTCGTTCCAACCCCCAAGATATATATATATATATATATATCTTCTCTAATCCAATTAATGTACCACCCCGTAGTTACGCTAACATGTTGATCTAAATGAAAACTTTTCCCTTGCGAACTAGGAGCTGGTTTGTGGAATTCCGGAACCATCTACAAAGCCGTAATAACGTCACACAATATGACCGGCGACGGATAAATATTCAATTTGCAATTTAATTAACAAGACCAGTTACAGGAAAACACGGGAAACCGATCGTGTATATACACGCATACATTCGTATGTGTTGCAAATGTGTCGTTTTAGAAAGGTGCTTTTGGGGGTCTGGTTTCGGGCCCAATTGATTGACATGATGCCTGCACGTTTTTGAAAAAGGTTCGGGATTCAGCCTTGCATTTAGGGCGTCTGGGGTTTTCGTCTGCGTCATGTATTCCATAGACCTAGCAATGCTAATGGTGGAGATATCTTTTCTCTGTTCTGGATATCACGAACAGCCATATTGGGAAGTGGCTGTATGTGACGCTGTTTATAATTTAGATTAGCAACTGTGCATGTCAATATTGGTTTTTACAATTACTATAGTACTAGTGAATACGCGCGCACATGCGGCCAAAGCCGACGACTGTCCTCTTCAGCACTTATACTTGAATATGTGCTTCAGCTAATAGTTATATAATTATATCCTGCTATACTCACGCCAGCGCCACATTGTCTAGGTTTCCCGCGGCGCACTGCAACGTTCTTAAATTTCCCTCGCGTTACCAGATTTCGGAATCCGGTTGCAGACGATAGTACGCGGTGTTATTATCAATGCGCCGCCGGGACCAAAATTTGCCGGCCATATTCCCACACCCTTTGAAGGTCATCGACTTCCATGACATGAATCGTTACACAATTATGGCTGAAATCGGAAGGTATTCAAGATCGCGATCGTGTGTTCAGCTTAAAATGCCCAGTTCTTGGCACGCTACTACGATCTTGGTTGACTTTTTGATGAGGTGATTTCGGTCAATGGAAGGTGGTTTTCTGCCCACCCTTTCAATTGACCCGACCAGGGCTGAAGAAAGCCCCAAAACCGGGATATCGATACAGGTACTTTCCCAACTCCGCTGCATGCGTGGGGAGGCCTTCTGGTCAAAAGGGCACATGGACAATGCTAGTTCTGCTCTGCACCTTTGAAACCGGTATAATCGGTATAAACGGCAGCACTCCAGGTGGAGAAAATTTCAGGGGCGATAATAGTTTATATTAAATCGACGGTTTTAAGTAATATAGGCAGGGCCCCACCGAGATAAAGAGGGTTAATCAGTGCTTGGCTTGCATAGTATGACCTTTCCATTGCAACTATCTTGCGAACTCGTACTCGTCGATGAAGTCTGCAGTCCGCAGCCTCTTACTCTTTTCTTAGTTCACACTTATTCTGGGGCCTTGTTTCTAAGCCGGTAGGCTGCGTTTCCGCTCGCTTCTATCCATTCCTTCCTTCCTTCCTTTCGATCCTTTTTTGTTTTTAAAAAGCAGGAACTCGGCACACGCCGTCCTCTTTCCAAAATGGATTCCGTGAAGGAGTTACCGGATTTATTCAAGAACTCATCGCCTAACACGATGCGTCGGCTGCGGACTTCTTTCTTAGCGTTTTGCTTGACAACGCTGGCGGTATCAGTGTATCTTCTTTGGAACTACGGGACAACTCTTCCTCGTGTCTTCCATGGCATCGAGGATGTCGATGATAGCGTCCAAGGAGGCGTTTCCGTCGATACGGCTGCGACGAATCCACAGGCTTCTTCTACAACATCGGTTCTCGCGCAAGTATCTTCGACAGTTCCCGCACAAGATTCTCCTTCGGACAAGGGAGCTGGGCCAGATGAATCAGGCTCTACAACTCTTCCGTACTTCGACCTTGTCTGGTGGCTTCGTTCAATTGGTCGTTTTCCCGGAGAACCTTTGATCTTTATGATTGCTAGCAACGCGGACATGGCTTTGACTTTCAACATGCACGAAACACTGGCAAAGTATGGCAGAGAAACCAACTTCTTTGTATTATGCTTAGAGAAAGCATGCCTTGATGCGCCGGAGGTTTTCACCTATGATGTCGTCGGCATGAATAGAAATTCTGTGAAGGTAAGGCCGCTCGTCTCGATTTAATCTTCGCGGGACCTATCGGCTCCCAACACAATTAATTGAGACATTCCGCTGACTAAAGTTCTGGTAGATTGCTGCGAGCGTTCAAATGCTGAGAGAACGATTTAGCTTCGTCTTCATAGACCCTGATGTCTATCTTACTGGATCTATGGACCCATTTAGTGCTATGAAGTCGCAGGACGAGTCTGACTGGGACATTCAGTTTTTCCCTGGCCCTGCTCGGGGATCGAAGGGAATAGACTCCAGCTACTTTTTCGCCCGACCAAATGAACAAACCAAGGAATTCTTTAAAAGAGTAAAGGACAATTGGAGGGAAACGGGGGACCAAGATATCAACAGCCTTATGAATATCGTGGCCTTTGAAATGTCGGGCGGAAATGGGGATTTGAACTTGAAGATTTTGGGCTCTAGGGAATTCAGAGGTTGGGGGGACATGATCGAATGGGAATCGAAGAACTTCAACAATAAGGATGCGATCAACGTCATACAAAACGAAACGTCGGCTGTTCATATGACATGTGTCGAGCCCGACATGCGCAACTACATGGCCAGGAATTTCGGCGCTTGGTACGATGTCGAAAGCTATTACAGCGGAAAACGCAAGTTCTTAGCAGTAAAGGGCCTAGAGGGCGACGCTTCCCACGCCTCAAAGATAATCGGTTTCGCCGCCAAAGTTGCTATCGACACTTCCCGGACGCTCATCTTCCCATCGTCAGCAATATTGACGCAGGCAAGAAAAAATGCGCAGACTGGAGCATCAGACTACGTAACCGTTCCCGAGTTTCCAGCCTACAGGATCGTCGACCCATCTAGTCTCTACAACTTAAATTTACACATCGTGGAAGCCATGTACTTGAACAATAGAGCACGCTATACGGACGCCCCTTTGACGCAGGACACGATAATTATGGGCAACGGCCACTCAGCCAAAGATCCGAACACAGGGAAGCCGGTTGTTGTCAAAAGTATCACGGATAAGGCAGGAATCGACATTATCTGGTTAGACATGGGCAGCGGAAGATGGTGGGATCTTGACGCCTCCGGCGCAATGGCTACATACACTAAAGATGTACAGAATGCCATCAAGTCCTGCGCTAACGCGAATGAAGAATCCTTCGAGTGCAACAAGAGATGCGTATAACTTTGATATTTTCAATTCACAAGTTGGTTAGGGACTTTTTTTTTTCTTATGGGTCATATTCGGGCATTTTTAGCGATATTCTTTTTTTCTTCTTTTCTTTCTTTCTTTCTAGAGGCTAGAGGGACCACCAAAAAATAATGTTCATTCATAGAGGAAGACACGCAATGGATCAAGCATAAACACGCATGAACAGATTTTCTATTGAACAGGAAAACCCACTGGGCTTTCTTGTGCTTTTCCAATCGTTCGTACCCTCGTAGCCGTTTAGCCCCGGACCTATCCTTCGCTCCCCTTTGTGATTCGTTCACGAATGTCGTTACACTTCGAATATGCAGGCCGGCATGATTTTTTGCTTACGATATAATATGCTCATCAGTACCGGTGCGCACCTTTCATGGATCCACCTCGTTTCTCGAAGAAAAGTCTGTGCCATGATCAATTGATCATAAATGCCTGGCGTGAAAGAAATAACTGAATTAACGGGACCATGGTGATCGCCTCGTCAAATACCAGAAGCCCGGATAAACTTGTTGAGGAGGGGGCACCCATCTTTCGTAACTGCTAGCTTCACACTGGCCAACTTTTTACTCACGACTGTAAGCTTGGTTCATTCTACGTCTGATGAAACAACAAAAAGCAGGTCCAAGGTGCGATGATCCAGGTTTGTTGAAGCTCATGTGATGGGAAAATCAAGGTTGGGCAAGGGGTGCTAAACACGCCATTGAGAAGAGGTGGTCATAGCGCCTTTCTTGGGAAGGACATGCACATTAGCTAGATGGTCTCCACCGGACTTACACATATTGGGGCAGGGGTAGCAAGGGTTCCCACAGTCCATAGTGAGTTCGGATCAAACCGTGCAGAACGAGAGAGTACCGTGGACTTCCACGGTCGCGTTGATGAACTCAGATTGAGTAGCTTGATGTTTTGCGATTGTCCAACTAGACGGCAACTGCTTTCGCACTCTCGACCAGTTGAGTTCTGACGCTCCGGCGCGCAATCACATTATATTATTTACCGTCTCTGGTCCTCGAATATTCGACCATTCCAAGCCGCGATTTGCGTTGATTTTTTACAACAATAGGGCGGGCTAGAGAGGCTCGTAAGCCAAACCGTGGTAAAGTCGGAGCGCGGCATCCAAGAGAAGTACGCAGCGCAGCAGCGCAATTAACCTAGCCATAGAGAGAGGCCAAATTTTCAATGAGTTCATGCTGCGACTAGGAATCAAAGTATTAAAGTAGCTGAGGGAACAAATTACTTACCAGGACCAGGAGATAATCATACATGCAGGCAGTCTTATGTAGTTCGCACCAATTGCCAGAACATTATCACCTTTCACAACCTCAACCAAAGAAGCATCAACAACGAAACCGGTAAACCCTAATTCGTTAGCACAGCCCCAATTTCCTAGTGCCATACTGCAAGCCCAACGCCCGCCAGGTAAGCCGGCGCAGGATTTAATGGAAACCCGGAAATACAAAAGTGACAAACCAGGGACCGCATCGACTGGCCAGCTGGAATACGTAGTATATCGCAGGCTGTCAATTATCACCAGACAACAAGTCGTCATCAGGGACCACGGCTCCTTTCCTGAAGCAGGGACCGGGGTGGTAATCAACAGCATCGCAATGCAACGCAATCAACCATGGGACTACGGTTGAATTTGAGACCTTGAGCCCATAATGCATGCTGCTATGGAGGACGACCGGAATAATATCTTTTTCGTTATAGGTTTCTGACCTTTCGGGCGGTAATGCGCTTTGGAGTTTCGAAAGAGGCCGGCCCAGCCGATTCCACGAAAGGTGCAACAATAACCGTGCGGAGAAGTGTTATGATTTGGAGCTCCGACTTCAGCACGATATCGGCTTCCCGAATATAATCGCCACCGTTAATGTCTTATTCTTTGATAAAGTTATAGCGTTTCGTCAGCCAAGAAACAATAAAGTTATATCTCCATCAATACGATAAGGATCTGGCGATGGGGAAAGATGTGATTACCTGATGGTGTTATCAAATCATTGCATCGAGCGTAGGAATCATCCTACTTGGAAGCAATTGCAATTGCATCTACGGGCAAAAACGGACTCTAAACCTTCTCAGGGAATCCTGAGGCTTGCTATCTCCACATTCGAGACAATATTTGGTAATTCGGAGTAAAAAATGTAAAAGCTCCTCGACTTTTTTAAAATTCTGGCGCGCCCCATTGTCGGATCTTCTCTCGGCATATAGTTCCCCTCAAGTGGTCACAGCTGCACAGCTGAGGATGAGGCCTGTGCAGAAGCCCACAACTAACCGGATATGGAAAGCTTCGAGAAGAATTTTCACCGGGCCTAACCTTCTAGCGCCAGTTTTCGGAGCGTTTTATTGGGCGCTGCCTCCACTCTGTGCTCTCCATCAGGGATCTAGACCCTCCACACATCTCGAAGTGAGACTTCAAGGACGTCGAGGCCGACATTGCCTCCGGTGATTAAGCTTTTTACCACTAGTTCCTATCGCGAGCTCGTATGTAACTACGTGTAATATCAGACGGAACGGAGACTTGGTCGGTCGACTGGAGCAAAGTGGATCAGCGAAAGTCGTATTTTACAATGAAACCCTTGGTGTCGTGAGTCTGTGGGGCCTATAGTACTGCCTAGTCGTTAGAAGTGGGGAAGCGAGAGGTTGGAGACGAAACTAATTCCCTGTGTTACGTCGAAATAATGCCACAACGTCTGTAGATATGTGTTGACATCCCGTAGTTGGGATGAATTTCGATTTGTGACTTCAAGGTTACGACGTTACTCTATGACGGATACTATTCTTCGAGCCTTCGAGTCGAATACAACCTCGAGTCCTTTTGGGTACGTAAGCACACATGTATTCCCACCGGATCAGCGCAGAAATTCCACGAGAGGGGCATTATCTCCATTCCGCATGATCCCAAGATCACCGGTGGCACAAATCTTCAGCCTAGTCGATATGACACCTTAATGTGCATCCTATAGAATGCACGCGAGGAGAATTCCGTGATGCCATTCGCTGTGGGCCTCGGAGGCCAACCCGGACTTGTCAAAGATGAACAGCGGTCTAACCAAGACCGCTGCGCAGAAAAAAATGTTTCCGCACTTGCGAGGTTTTGGACAAGCAAACCACCACTTGCGCCCCCAAAATCTTTTTTTTTTTCCTTTTCGATATTGCATTGGCGGGTCTGAGGCTCGGTAGCTAATTCGGCGGTTCCCACAACTTTATCTGAGGTCAAAGGACGTACCACCGTTAAGCGACAGTTCGCCAAAGTTACCATTCGACACATGTGGTGGAGTTTAATCGCAGGTCCGCCCGTCGACCAAAGATGGCTAAGGCTTTCGACAGAGTTTTCGGGGCTTTTTAGTGCAATGCATCATGCATGGACCAGGGACTAAGGAACCAGCTACCAGTTTCCTTATCCTGCATCTGGGGAACTCTTTCCACATGGCCACCACCACCAGCGCATTCTCATGATCATGGCAACTAGGTTTTTCTTTGAGACTTTGGGGTTTTGGGGTTGCGGGGGACACAAACTGACTTTCGACGAATAGAGGGTAGCTTAGGCCGCTACCGCTACAGCCGGGCCCATGGGGATCGATGTTGACGTTTTAGTTTCTCCGGGTTGACGATAATTTCCCCAATCCAGGAGGTGGTACTGATATTCGTGATGATGTATATAATGGCCCTCAATCTCTCGCATGGGACTAATTTTTTTTTCTCTATCACTATCGCATCGGCAGCAGTGGCTCTTAGGATCTCAACAATACTTGTATAGAGGCCTTCGACTCTGAAAGTCTTATCTTACTTTATAAATTTATATATAGAGACCTTGAGTCTTCCGGCATAGCAACTTCGCTGATTCCCAGGCGGACTTGTGCTATTTCCTAATCCGTCGCCCCTCTCGAGATCGACACTCTGCGCACATTACATCCTTCAACCTCATCTCAACAAAATCCATATATATTATATCTTTGAATAGATAGATATATTCAACAATGGCTGGAGGTGTTCCAATTGTTGCGCGCGCGCCGGCGAGCGATAGAGAGTTGACTGGTGCGGCAGCATTGACTCTCAGACAGTCACTGGTTCCATGCGCTCTCGTCACTACCCTCTTCTTCCTCTGGGGTTTCGCATACGGCCTTTTGGACGTTTTGAACGCCCACTTCCAAAGTGCTTTGGGTATTACGAAGAGCCAGAGTTCCGCCCTCCAGGGAGCATACTTTGGCGCATACTTCCTGTTCCCACTATGCTTCGGTGGTCCACTGTTGCGACGATTCGGTTATAAGGTTACATTTATGACCGGCCTCGTCATCTTCGGCATTGGATGCTTCTGCTTCTGGCCTTCTGGCATTTATTCTTCTTTTGGCGGATTCTGTGGATCCATGGCTATTGTTGGATGGGGTCTATCGGTGAGTGCTATTCCTTCGAGAGAACTTACTTCATGGCAATCGTAACTAATCAATTTTGGCAGACCCTCGAAGTATCGGCGAACCCATACCTCGCAACCTGCGGTCCTCCAAAGTACTCCGAAATCAGACTGTCGACTGCCCAAGCCGTCCAGGCCACTGGGACTGTCGTCGCACCAGTCCTCGGTTCCTATGTCTTCTTCAAGAATGCAGAGGATCTTAATTCCCTCAAGAACGTCCAATGGGTCTACCTTGGTGTTGGCGTCTTCGTCTTCTGCCTTGCTTTCGCCTTTTTCTTCGCCCCAATCCCAGAAATCACCGACGCAGACATGGAACTCCAGGCTACCTCTGATGAGCTCTCCCAGGAAGTTGGACCCTTGAAGCAACAGATTACTCTTTTCTGGGGTGTCGCAGCTCAATTTTGCTATGTCGGTGCGCAATGCGCAGTCGCAGGCTTCTTCATCAACTACACCCTCGAAACCGGCCGCGACCACGCTACTTCCGCAAACCTTCTCGCGGTTGCCCAGGGTCTCTTTGCCATCGGTCGTTTCGCAGGAGCCGCAATGATGAAGTTCGTTAAGCCTCGTTACGTTCTTCTCGTTTTCCTCATCGGAACATGCGTCTTCTCCATCCTCTCGATGAATATCGCCGGCACGGCAGGTCTTACATTCCTCAACATCGTCTTCTTCTTCGAATCGTGCTGTTTCCCCCTCATTTTCACTCTCGCAATCAAGAAGCTCGGTCGCCATACTAAAATCGGTGCTTCCTTCCTCGTTTCCTCGATTTCCGGTGGAGCTGTGTGGCCACAAATTCTTGCGCAGGTCGCGGACCGTAAATCAACCCACTTCGCCATGTTGGTTCCTTTCGTTGGGTTTACTCTGGCGACTACCTTCCCGATTTACGTCAATCTATTCCAGAGGGATCGTATGGATATTGCGTTCGAGTCGGCTACTCCAGCTCGCGATGTTGAAGAGAGGAGCATTGACGACGAGAAGGTTCACGTTTCTATGAAAGAGTAAAAAGGACTTCTCTATGTGTTAAGGAAATGGATATTTGGTGTATAAGAGAGCCAGCGTTGATTTATGATCCGCTGAGTCTTTCTGGAATTATACATATGAGCTGGAGATTTATGAGTATTTCGGAGCGGGTTTTATGTTTGTTGGAGGGGTTATTGTCCATATATATTTTGTACATATCTCTCAATGTGCTTGTCTTCAGTTATTGTTATCTAGTCTATAGAGATGAATATATAGTCTATGAACGTCAATACTCTAATTTTTCTACCTAAGACCAAACTAAATGATTCTAGTACTAGCCTCCCCTAGCTGGTAATGATAGCTTATGCGCCCCCTTTCCTCTCTGTCTATTACATTAACTTAACCGGCCTTTTACTGTGGGGATCAAGCGTGAGTGGAATCGAAGTTAGTATAATACGCATATGTGCAGTCCTCGCGAGCCGTGTCACACAAGTATACCCATAAAACTAACGACGCCGCCCGAAAGACGTTAAACGTCAAACTGTCAAAACAACCTAGAAAACACTTGAAATAGCAAACAAACATCGTCTGATGGCTCTAAATATGGAAACTACATGAGATACCATGCCAGAAAACGGCCCCCCGCCCGCCTGGCAGACTATCCCAGCCCTACTGGCGGCCTCATCCCGCGATCTTCCTCCCATCGGCCAGCGGGAACGTCATCCCGTCTACAACACCCACCTGTCCAAAAACCACACGCTCAACTCATTCCGGCGGTCCCTGCGCCAGACCTTTCCTCCTTCGCCCCACACCACCACTACGTCATCCTGCGTCTTTTTTTCTCCTTCTTATTGACCAAAAGGAAATCGAAGAAAAAAGAGGGAAAAAATCCTGCGGGCTGAAAAAAGTGGTTATGTAACTACATGAACCCGCGCTGCTGGAATGCAAGTCATTCTGTATTCGTAGAAAAGCGACACCTGCACGTACGCTTTCTCTTCCAAGGAAGAAAGTGTGGGAGGAAAGGTGTGTGCATGTGTGTACATATGCGATAGAATTTCCTGCGCTTTGGGAGGAGGGAAAGCAGGCTCCACTCGTTCTTTCCGTCTCCGCTTTTTTGGCCTGTCAGTTTTTTTTGGGACCGCTGTTCGTTGCAGTTATGGAGAGGAAATTATAGTAATCGAGTTAGCTTAGTACTACTATCTATAGATACCTTTTTTTTTCCCTTTTAGAGTACCCAACCGTCTGGTTGCATACTTTATTTCTAACCGCATACTTATATACCGTCATTTCGTGGATTTCTCAGCTCCGTTTTTTTTTTTGTTCGACTCGATCTTTGCCCCCCCTCTTTCGCTCCTCCCTCCTTTGCGGGGAGGCACCAGGTTTTTTTTTTCGCTAGAGCTACCCCATCGTGTGATATTTTAGACACGACAACGCTGCCAAACATTACATTCCAATCGATCCTTTCTTTAGACGCCAAAAAAAAGCGGATCACGGTGAATACATACATCTCAAATGAATCGGTAGCACGAAACGTCCAAAAAATTTCTTTACTCCAAAAGTAAAAAGAAAATAAAAAAATACTCCCCAGCGCCATAAAAAAAATAAAAAATAAAGATGAACGACCCGGGCGCGGACGAAGCTATCAAAGACCTTACAGACTCCCACGCAAGACAAGCAATACCCGAGCACAACCGATTCCTCTCACCGACGACCTACCATAACAACAACAACAGCAGAAGGTCGTCGCGTCGAAACAGTGAGGCGAGCTCAGTTAGTAGTGTTCCTACAAATAGTTCTCAGAAGGGGGATGCGGGGCCCGGCCCTTCGAGGCAGCATAGGACGTCTTGTTTTTGGGAGAGGTTTAGTCATGATTCGAGGGAGGATGAGGAGGAAGGGATTGAAAATGTGAGGATGAGTAGGAATGGAGACGTTGGGGTTGAGAATAGAGGTGTCAATATTAATGGAAGTACGAGCTCGAGTTCACCGATGAGAGGAGGGCGAGAGGGTCCGACGGAGCCGGATGGAGATGGGGATGACGAAGAAGATATTAGAGAACTTCAGGAGATTGAGAAGATAGGCCAGGAGGAGGATCAACTACCTAGGTAGGGATGCGCTGTCTGGGAAATATAATATAATCCCGAGGTATTATATATATCGAGAGGGTAGAATGCTAACATCTGGATTTTATATCACAGGTTGTACTTTTTCCTAAGCACCGCCTTTCCATTGGTTTCAGCAACATTAGGGCCTTTAGCAAACGTAACTTCGATCTGTGCTTTAGCTGTGCCTTGGAGTGAGTAAGATACATTTCATTATCTCATATATATTAGCATATGAAGCTCAACCAAATCGGGATAGCTAATAGTAGTTTCTAGGGGTCATTACTATACCTGGATCAGACGGAAATCCCGATGATAGCTTCAAAATCTCAGATCCAGGCTGGTCACTAGCCCTAAACGCTATATCCCTCGCCTGCGGGTTCATAGCCAACATAATCCTGCTCCTAAATCTATCCCGACGCCTCCAAGCCACACACCTCCAGCCTGTCACAATAACCCTCTGGTACCTGGCTTCATTCTTACTTATTGCTCTACTGATCGCATACCGCCGACATCTTTACTCCATCCCCGGAGAACACTACTCATGGAGCCAAGCATTCTACTACGGCATCATAGCCGCATCATTATACTTTCTCATCGCCACGCTTCTAGTTGGGAATTACATTGGCGTATTAACCGGGAGATACGCAAGACAGTTTACACTAACAATAGCCCAGCGTACGTTAATGTTACAAACCATGTGTCTGATGGGATGGCTCTGTCTTGGCGCCGGGGTCTTTGCGAAACTCGAGGGTTGGGCGTATCTCGATGGGGTTTATTTCTGCGATACCACCTTTCTAACGATTGGGTTGGGAGATTTTACTCTTACTACGAAGGCTGGAAGGGCTTTGTTGTTCCCGTATGCTACGGTGGGAATTGTCACCGTTGGTCTTATTGTGAGTAGTATTCGAGGGTTAGTTCTGGAACGGGGGAAGAGGAGGGTCACGAGAAGGCTATTGGAGAAGCAGAGGGAGGTTATTGTTGAGGGTGGAGAACACGGCGCGGTGGATAAAACTGAGAGCGAGAAGGAGAGATTCGAACTTATGAGGAGAGTTCAGGATAGGGCAGACCAAAGGAGGAAATGGATGAGTCTATGCGTCTCGGTAACAGTATTTTTGGTGTTTTGGCTCGGCGGGGCGTTTGTATTCATGGAGGCAGAGGTAAGTTATGCCCTATTATAATCACATTATCGAAACTCGGAATACTAATTTGAATCTTGATACACAGAGAGACCAAGCATGGTCCTACTACGAATCACTGTACTTCTGCTACACCACAATTCTAACGATTGGATATGGAACCCCGCATCCGACATCAAATGCCGCAAAGCCATTTTTCGTCATCTGGACCCTCCTCGCCGTCCCCATGATGACCATACTCGTCTCAAACCTCGGCGAAACAATTATATTAATCCTCAAGAATGTTACATTATGGCTAGGAGAATGGACGATTCTACCTGAAGAAAAGTGGTCTGAGCTAGGTGGCCGGAATCGATGGCTAAGAACAGAAACACAGAAACGACGTCATCAGAGAAGACAATGGTCTGAAAGGTTCCAGGAATCGGAAAAAAAGCGGAAGCAAGAGGGGCGCCGTCAGATGCGGGAAGATGGCGAGCAAGACGATCATGTCGAAGAGAAGAGAGAATTAGAACGGATAGGAACCGGTCTGGTTGATCGAGAAGAAAAGAATGAACGGGCCTATCGGGACGAAGAGGGGGGGAAAGAATTTTTGCTGCATGATCTGGCTTCTGCGATCCAGAAGCTCATGCCGGACTTGATGGGAAATCCACCTAAACAGTATTGTTACGAAGAATGGTCTAGTTACCTGAAGCTGTTGAATATGCAGGACCCAAGACCAAGGGCCCAGCCGATAATGACGGCTACCGAACCAGGAGCCGAGGGAGAACAAAAAGATAAAGCTGATTGGCTAGGGGAAAGTAGCCCGTTGATGAGTAGGCAAAGCGAAACAGAATGGCTGCTTACAAGAATGTGCAGCCGGTTGGAAGGGTGCTTAAGAGAGGAGAAGGAAAATACACGGAGGAGAGGCAAGGGAAAGGCAAGAAGTGAAGGCCCAATACTTGACAGGAATACATCTGCGGAAATATTTCCGGTTGCATGATTATCTATAAGAGGGCGCTGGCGACTCTATATTGGATTGTAATTTTATGATAACATCGGGGGGTGATTGTAATAATAATTATAATGGAACACGGATTATAACATTCAACCCCCAAACACCTCAAGATACACGCATGGTGTGTACAAACTTGAGACCGATAGAGCCTACTAGATCCTGCTCTCTCGAATCTCAAAGTGAAGCTCTATGAGTCTCCTGCTGGGGTACTCCGATGCCCCCAACTGTCTTCGCAATACATCCCGGGTCAGCCAGTACCACATCCATCTCCTTTCTCGTCCGAATCAGCGTCATTCCAGCCATAGCGGTTCCATTCAGATTCAAACCAGGGCATTTGATAGCGACTCCATCCACAACTGCGCCACTATCCTCTCCCTGGTCAACTACGTACACTGTCTCCGTGGTCCTTGGTAATATCCCCATCCATTCTTTTGTGAATGCCATGTTGTAACTGAATGGCACATCGACGTCCATCGGCCTCTGCGTCACCGAAATCGAGTCCCATTGCTCGTCCACTTCCTTGAGTATGACATCTGCGGGTGTGGTTGGGTGGTGCAATGTATATTCAGCCAACGATAGTAGGGTGATATACATTCTCCAGAGTTCCTCGGGCTTACACCCTTCGTGTATCCTCATAAAATAATGCTTGTACATAACCTTACTCTGGTACCGTACCTTCAAGTCCCCAATTTTACCCTCGACAACCCCGTTGTCGCCTGGGTTGGAACCGAACACCTGCTTCGCCCAAAGTCCGTCCATTTCTGGGCGTGTCAATGGGATAAATTGTAAATGTCGATGTGGTTGGCTGGCTCCCGACTCCCTGCCGCTGTTAAAAAACCCGTATAGACATTGGTGTTCCCCCGCCTCATCCTGTACACTCGATTGATCGCTACTATCGCTTTCCCAACCCCTGAGCACGTTTAAGACACCTTCCAAGTCACCAGCCGTCAAAGGACATCCCTGCTTTTCGAACTCGTTCGTCGCTAGAATAAAATGACCCGGGATAACCGGGAATTTATTTAGAACCAGGTAATGCGATCGAGGGATCGCAGTGACATAAAGTGCTGGGTTTGGGGGCAAGAAGGGGTTTGCTTTCGGGGTGGGGTTCGGAGGGGTGGGGTGGGATGGATTCTGCGGTTGGGATGCCGCTGATATTGGTTTTTTGAGAAGGTTTGGGGCATATCGGATTTGATACTGCGGATGTTAGTAACTTCTTACCAAAAAAAAAAAAAAAAAATTAAGATTAAGATGACTAGGAAAAAAAGAAGAAAAATGAGAGAAGGATTCATACATTTATTCCATCGTGGACGATGTTGTGGACCTCAGTTTCGGAAAACGTCAATGCTCCGGCCTTGAGGGCTCGCTTGTATGTGGCGAACACCAGCGAACGCAGCGACAGTGTCGAGGCAGCCATTGCAGGTATACTTACAGCGATAATTCAGCCAGCTTACGACTGTCCAAGCCAAAGCTAAGTCCGCGAGAGCCAATTGACTGAAAAGAACATGCAATTTCGGCTCGAGAACTGTCTCCCGCTGTATACTTTCGTTATACGTGTACCGGTGGGGCCCAATAGCTTGGAAGCTGACTAGCTCGGGACCGGAATTCGGTAACAGAATCGCCTCGAACATGATCTCATTTTCCAACGCCAGACAATAAACACGCTAACTCCGAGCCGCCATGGCCAGCCAGCCACATTCCTCAGGTCCACACGGAAAAGCTCCGTCGATGGAATGCGGTTTCCCAAATTCCTCAGCTGTCTGGAGACACCAGGCCGCGTAGTCACTCGCATTAATCTGGCAAGTTGTCGGGGGTCTTTAGTGGCCCTTTTCTGCAGCCAAGTAGCCAGTATGGCCAATCAGCTTTGACGTCACCGCCCAGGTTGCAATGCTGTGCTAGCCGGTGTTATATAAAGCCCCTCTTTACCCCGCTATTTTCTGCTGCTTTCCTAAAAGTTATCCTTATTGACGGCAAGAAGTTCTATTCACGTTGTTCTGAGTACTATCAATTGGTTTTCTTCTTTTTATATTAAATTTACAAAGATGTCTTACGATCGTGATAATTCCTACGGTGGAAGCGGTGGTGGTGGCTATGGTGGAAGTGGTGGTGGCTACGGTGGGCGGGATGACAATAGACGTCGAGATGACGACAACAGACGTGATGATAATGACTACGGACGTCGCGATGATGACCGTCGCGATGACAGACGCGATGACCGTCGAAATGACAATTATGGCGGCTCAGGAGGCAACTCTGGATATGGTGGATCCAGTGGCGGCGGGTCATATGGCTCTGGAGGAAACTCTGGATATGGTGGCTCTGGAGGTAATTCCGGCTACGGCGGCTCCGGCGGCTCCGGAGGAAACTCTGGGTATGGTGGCTCGGGAGGAAACTCTGGAGGAAACTCTGGATATGGTGGCTCCGGAGGAAACTCTGGATATGGTGGTTCCGGAGGGAACTCTGGATATGGTGGTTCCGGAGGGAACTCTGGATATGGTGGTTCCGGAGGGAACTCTGGATATGGGGGCTCTGGCGGTGGATCTTATGGCTCCGGCGGCCGTGACGACGACCGTCGGGACCACGGAAGCTCTGGCTCTTATGGTCGAGATGACCGACGAGACGACCGACGAGACGACCGTCGTGATGACAAGCGTGATGACCGACGAGACCAATACAACTCCGGATCTGGTTCCGGTTCTTACGGCCGTGACGACCGACGGGATGACCGTCGTGATGACCGTCGAGACGACCGCAAGGACAACCACGGAAGCTCTGAATACCGTCGTCCACAGGGTAGCGGCACCCACGGATATGACGACGACAGCGACGACGACTTCGAACAAGCCAAGAAGACCGCAAAGAAGCAGTCAGGCAAGAACGATGACGACGAAGAGAACAATCTCTTCTCTACCGCTTTGAGCTTCTTGACCGACAAGAAGAAGAACAAGAAGATCAACACCGATGACTTTGATGAAGAAAAGGTCGTCAAGGCTCATAAGAATACCTACGGAAGCGGTAGCAGCAGCAACAATGATTCCGGTACCATCGGTGCCGCCGCCGCCATGGAGGCATTGAAGATGTTCAGCGGCAGCGGCGGCAGCAGCGGTGGTGGAAAGCAGGACAAGAATCAGCTTATCGGATTGGCCATGAGCCAAGCCTCCAAGATGATGTCTGGAAAGGTATATTCTTACTTGTTCTACCTAACTCTTTTTTCAAGTATAATTCTAACACGATATTCTTTTATCTAGCCCCAAGAAGAGAAGCAAAGTGCCGTTAACCAAGCTGCTGAAATGGCGCTCAAGATGTACCTGAAGAGCGGGAAGGATAGCAGTTCGTCCGGTAACAAGTCGAGCAGCAGTGGCGGTCTCGGCGCTGGTGACTTGCTCGGACTCGCGTCTAAGTTCCTTTCCAAATAAACGTTCAAAGACCAACTTTGGCGCACCGCATGATTTGATAGTTTAGCCCGATCATGTTACCATTGTATTACATTGGTTAAAAGTTGCTTTGCATAACCATAAAAGCCCTTATTGGGTCCTATCCTTACGAAATCCAAGGTCTTGAAGACCAAAATTATGAATTGAGCCACATTATGATTCTTTTCGCATTGCCGTTGATATAACTTAAATTTCTTTGTGTATATCCAAATCCTAAACTCGACCTCTATAGATCTAAAACACTCCAATCCATCGGCTAGCTTCTTCTAACTTACTTAACGCTACCTTCGCTCCCTCCAACATCCATGCGGTTGAAAACATACAATGCCCATACCCACTATGAATTTGAACACGGTTGTCAACCCCCAGCTCCTTCATCCTTTCCGCAAACAGCAACTGCCCATCCCTCAAAATATCCATCCCATAAGCCTCATGATAAACCTTAGGAAATTGCTTCAATTCCTCATCGCTCAAGGCGACCAGCGGGCTGAAATATTTATCCGCCTCCGGTGGGGAATTCCTCCAGGCGGTATACCGCTCCAGATCTAGTTGGTTCACGAACGGTGCATTTTTATTCTGAATAAGGCTCGAATCCTCAGGCTTTGATATTTTCTCGGTAGGGAAAAGATGCGCGTCGACAGATGGACTTCCGTGCAGGAAAAGTCCCTTGATCACCCCGGCCCGGTTGTTCTCGATATCGAGAATCGCGCATGCAGTTGCAATCTGTGCGCCAGCCGAGGTACCGTACAAATAAACCTTTTCGGTATCGAACTCCGGGATACCCCATTTTTCGAGCGAAGCCTTTTCTTTGTTAACAGCTGCGTCGTGGACGGCGCGGTAGACTCCGTAGCTATCATTGTGCGGGGTATCGTGGGGGTTTTCGGGGCAGAGTCTGTAGTCGACGTTTATGACGACTACATTGTGACTGGCGAACCAGAGGCAGTGGGGGTGGCCGAAGTCGATGGTTCCTCCTACCCAACCGCCGCCGTGGAAGTCTATTCGACGTTAGTTTGTAATTTCCCAATTTAAACAACCCAGTTGGTACAAGAAATATGGGAAGGCCACTTACGAAATAAAATAGACGGCAATTGATTCCCAGCGGCAGCCCTCGAAGTTTCATTCGGCGTATAAACCCTTACTACAATAGGAGTTCCATCGCCAATTTCTATCTTAGTTTCCGCTGTATCACAATCCTTAGGACCGGTATAGAGGGTATTGGGAAAAGTAGGTAGGTTGGTAAGGGCGGCGCGATATTCTTTGAGACCGTGGTTTGCGGAGTCGGGTCTTGGGATTGCTTTAAGCAGTTGCTCAAATTCGGGGGCGATTGTGCCGTGTTCTAGAATTTTAAATTTTGTAATATGCGTGTTAGAAACTTGAAACTTGGATAATATAGATACATTTGGTTTTTAGAGTCTAAAGTAGGATGCGGGGTGGGGCTACCTGCGAAGGAAACCATTCTATGAAGTAATTATAATTATAACCACCAATGGCTACTGAACAAATTCTATGACTTTATATATAACGGCCTTTTGGGTACAAGACAAAACGGCTGACAATTCTGAAAACTTGGGTGTCCACTACTATACCGATTAGACTAACATATAAAAAAAAATCTAGAAAATATAATGGCACGGCCGACTGGCAGTACATTTGGCCAGCTTTTATATCAAAAAGCGGGGGACCATGCGCACAAGTGGGACCCTTGCAGCTCCAAACTCGATCCGAGGCTGGCTGGGCCGCAGCGGGTCGACCGCCAAAGGGGACCTGACGTCTATAGGCTCAATATGGCGATTTCAGATACATGCATGCAGTTTAGTCGCAAGTGCTTACACCCTTGTAAATTAACCCGGACCAATGGCTATGTTGTAACAGAGCTCGACGTTGTCGCTTTTCTGTCGACTTGAACGGATTTGTCCAAGCTTTGCATCGAAGGATGCTAAGGTCCCATATTGTGCCGCGGGACTGAGGATATGAATACAAAAATTGTAATTATGGACCCGTGATGCATGGTGAATATGTACGTCTTCATTCATATGATTCATTGGCTTACAATTTAATGGCCTTGAAGTTCAGATGTGGGTCGTATTCAAGCCCCGACGGTGGTTGTGTCCCTCCGAAACGTGGGGAAGCTCAAGAGAGTTTAGCCGAAGTTTAGATGTTTTCCCGGCCGACAGGTTTACCGGCCGAATTGACATGGGATCTAACGTAACTTGCCCGTGATAATTGCAAAAGGTAGAATACTTGGATAGGATTAACAAGTTGAAGATGCTGGAGTCTATTTTAAAATGAAGATAGCAGGTGGGAATCTATTATATCCGTTCGCTTCTCTCGATGTCGCTGCTAGGATGGTCTTTACGGTCAGTGGGGCTGTTGTAATATCTCTTAGTATTCCGAAATTTTACGAGGCTATGGATCTTTGTTTTCGATGTTATTATGTATTATAATCAATCTCTGGTCGATTAGTAAATATGGCCACGAAACTGATATCGTACAAATATTATCTTGAGCCCATTCGAGGTCTCGCCGTATGAGACACGAGATCACGGTTCATAATCATTGGTAAATCCAACATTGCCTTTCAGGCCCCACCAGCTGACGTTCTTCTTTCTCCTGGTGCCTGCTTCTTCCTCTGGTAAGAGGTCTTTAAGCTGTTCGAGTATCCTATCCACCTCTTCTAGCTTTGCTTCCGCATAACTTGCATCCTTATCGGTTTCAGCTCTTGTGCTTTTCTCTGCATCTTCAGCAGCTGCCTCCCACACTTTTGCCAGTTCCAGACTACCCTGGAAGGGGTTCGAGTTTCCGTCGTGAACCTCTCTGTGCTGTATCCTAACGCCTCCTCCTCCAAAATTATCCAATAATTGACTCTCGCTCCTCAGTTTCCCCATCACACCTTCTAGCTCTCTAGCCGCCACGTTGTTTCCTTCCTTCATCGCCTTCATCAACTCTCCGAGTTCGTCCATCCTCTCTTTCCAATACCCTAGCTCCCCTATAGCCCCTAATAACTCTGGTAAATCGCCTTTCCCTAAGCCGGGCCCGGAGTTTGCTGTATTGCTCCTTTCTCTGCCTATCTTTGGTGGAATCGCTTCCTTCTTAACAGGTTGGCTCGCCAGTAGGAATGCATGCAGCATCCGTTCCCTGCTTTCCACGTAATCTTCATAGACCCTTTTAATCTCTGTCAACTCTTGGTCGAGATCGAATTCTTCTTCTCCATTGTTCGTGTCTACAGCCTTATCTTTTCTTGGAGTCGCGCTCCCTTCTCCTGCCAGTCTCAGCTGCTCATCGAGCCATATCTCCAACTGCTCCTTCGCGGCAACCATACCCGCCGTTTTTATTTCCTCGGGTAAGCTCGCCATGTCGATATCTTTGACCTTCTCCTTCACCTCGTCGAGCAACCTCTTCTCCTCATTCAACCGTCGCTTTGCATCAACCACCGCCTTCTCAAGCGGCAACAAGGACTCTTCATCCCCTCCACCTGTTCCACCGGCCTGGTCCTTCCCTGCCAATGGCCCGCCGGGTGGTGCAGACGGCAATTGCTGACTATACCCCGCGAACACCCCAGCAAGCGACTTATTCCTCCCACGTGCCAACGCCGTAATCCTCTGCTGATACTTCCCCAATATCGTCAATTGGGACAAAACCCTCCTGAAATCAAGTACTTGATCATACGTCTGTGTCCAGTCCGTGGGCAAAGGTGTGACGCCAGTACTAATCTTTCGACTATGGGAACGGATATGTGACGGCGTCTGTTGCTGCTGTTGAGATTGTACAGCAGTGGGATTTTTAACGGCGTCTGGATCCCCCACGGGGAGTTTGATATCGGCTGTTAATTCGGCCCATTGTTTCCGTAGCCGTAGGTTTTCGACGGCGGCATTGTAGTATGCCTTTCTCGTGCCGGTTAGTGTGCGCACGGCGCGTTGGGCTGTAAGTGAGGGTGTAGGAGAGGCCGAAGAGGCGACCAGAGTTGTGAGGGTGGAGGAGAGGTGTCGGCGGATGAGGGCTACTTCGGACGCCGGGTGGATGAAGGGGGATAATGCGGACTCGACGGCGGGGAGGACGGGGAGGTTTGGTTGAGACATGGTTCTTCTTGGTGGTTGGAGTGGTACGAGGTGGACAGCTGGTTGCGCGGGAGCTGGCGAGCTGTTGTATGGGGAGAAATACCACAGACAACACGATATCACGAAGTATCGAGAAGATGTCCTGAACGGCCGTAAAAAGTAAGATGATATACAAAATCGCTAAAGAATACACCAAAGAATGATATAAGACAGGGAATATGTATGCATGCTAATTGTAAAACCGGATATCCCGAAACAACCGACCAAAAACATAAAATAGGCCATGAATCACTGCAATTCCACGCTCACGGCACCGTAACTGATCCCCTTATATACGAGCTCAAAGGTCATATACCCAGCCCTTAACGTCATGTCCACTCGATATGCGCATGTAAAGATCTTTTTCATAAACCCGTACTCCACGTCGAAGATCCTCTTGCTCTGATTCGTCATGTCCGCGGTCAACTTACAGAGGACTTTAATACGAGGCGTCATTCTCGTGGGTGGGAAATCATCCTCGCAGACGACAATGGTATCCACCCACGGCGTGGTCTTTCGGAAAGTACGGTGGAACTGTTGGGATATCTTTTTGTCGTCGGAGATTTCCGCGCCTTTGTAGACGAACCAGGAGATTTGGTTGCGCGCCATTTTCATGCCGGTCAGTGGGTCGATGAAGGCGTCTTCTTCAAGGTGTTGGCCGGGGATGAAATGGGCAATCATAACTATGTGATATTATTATTTTCAATCTTTATTGTATGTAGATTAGAAGATATGTGGACACTTACGGGTTCCGTAGTGTTTTCTGCACTTTCTCACCCACATTGCGCGGCCCGGGTCGCCGATGCTGCCGACTTGCTGGGGGGCCGCGAGGTCAATTCCCCTGATTACAGCGCCTTTGACTACAGCAACGTCACTGCTCGTTCGCAATCGTTAGCAAATTGCAAATTGCAATACATAGACGGCTAATCAGACACCTACCCGTCTTTTGGTTGCAGGACATGGATTCCTTGCGGTTTCGCCCACGCCATAACCCGTTTGTATAGGTAAGGTGACTGCCCAAACCCGCCCACTAGTAAAATTTGCTGCTCGAGCAGTTAGCCTCCCAGACCTCCCAATTGGCCAATTGACACAGGAAGATTAATACGCACCCTATTGCTCGGCCTGCGATCCATACGCGCAATCTCCCTGACCTGATCCGCGATCAACCCGATAACTTTATCAATCACATCATCAAACAGAACCCGCATCTCCTCCCTCGTGATCTCAAATTCGCCATCCACGACCCTCGCCTCGGGGATGTTATTTTTCCCGGGTACGATGACGGAGTACGTCTCTTGATCGTCTCGATCTCTGAAACCGCATTTTACTTCCTCGAAGTTTCGCATTACTCGTTGGCGCTGGGCTACTCGGAGGGAATCGTAGTGCTCGCCCATTCGGTTTTTGAAGAAGTCTTCGAAGGCTTGGTCGATGTAGGTGCTGCCGCAGGTGTCGCCGGTGCCGACGACGGCTTCGTCGACTTCGAGGCGGGGGTGGACGCGGCGGATATTGTACGATATTAAATCCTGAATACATATAATTTAGCAATTATTCCTGTCTCGATATAGTAAGAGTGTATTTGCGCTTACGACAGTGCCACCACCGGCATCGCAAACAATTATCTTGTCCCCGACATTTGCTGACGTCTCCGAAGATCTTAGAGTATATAACGCGGCAGCCTCTGGTTCTGTGCACATATTCAATGTATGGTTCGTCGCAAACCCCGCTCGTTCCTATCCTCCCGATTTTATTAGCGACTTCCCCCTAAAATAACATTCACCAGGTAAAGAGATACGTACCGCCGCTCTCTTCGTCCTCGCGCAAGCCTGCTCATTCCAAACCGCAGGAATAGTCAACACGAAATCCACCTGCGTAATATCCATAACAGCCTTGCCCCTCTGTAAATACAACTGCGCGATAGCATGTTGATACACCGCGCTCAAAAAGTCGCACACTACATCTTCAATACTCTTCCCCGGCGGGAGATCGCACAGACTCGCGATTTCTTCATCGGGGTACTCCAAGAATAACTTGAACCACTTCAAAATCGTCAGCGTGGGTTGAATATCGTAGCCCCACGAGAACTGGCCGCCTGTGGGGGGGTATGCGATTTCAGTGGGCACTTGCGAAAGAGCACGGGTACCGCAATTCGGCCAGTTCTGTATGATGGAGATCTGTGGTTCACCGGGTGTCGTATCCGCGAACGCGAGGCCGGAGTAGGTTGTTCCGAAATCGAGGCCTACGATGATTTTATGCCGTCCGTATTGTGCGCCTGGTGCCGGTCCTGCGAAGTTTTGGACTTGGTGTACCCGCCCCGCCGCTGGTGCCCCGTTCTGCATGAATGCCGGGTTACCCTGCGTGTGGTACTGTACCGGTGGCACACCCATGGTGAGAGGTACCTGCTGCTGGTGCTGCGGAACATGCTGTTGGAACTGCTGGTGCTGCTGGAATCCCGTATTCTGAGGTGCAAACTGAGGATGTGCTTGAAACTGCTGATGCTGGAACTGTTGCTGTGGCGGCTGCTGTTGAAATTGGGGGTTTGGCGGAGCCTGGGGTGCCGGTTGAGGAGGAAATGGGAGTTTTTGGTCGTATGGATTTGTGTATATGTTCGCTGCGGGGGCTTGGTTAACGGGTGCGCCCGGTTGCTGGTATCCCCCAGCTTGACCTTGCGACTGGCCGGACCATTGGGGTGTTATTGGAGCAGCTTGGGGTTGGGGTTGCTGGTATTGCTGATTGAATGCTGGATTCCCAGCCTGCTGAGGTGCATACATCGTCGGTTTTGTATGCGCGGTTCGGATATATCACCGTGCTTGGTATAGTATTTATTTGGGTAAATTCGATCGAGATCCTGATATTAATGTCTCGGTGGCACGGTATCAGGTAAATGGTTCAAATCTACTTCTAATCCGGGGTACGAGGCCGTATATGCAAAGAATGTCGAGAAAGAAAGAAAGAAAAACAAAACTTAGAAGATTATAAAAGATGATAACAAGACTTCAGGATTTTATCGGAAGAGGGGATGGAGAAAAGGGTCTCCAGATGGCGGCGAAGGGCTCGGCACCTTATATCCAGTATGCCGTCTTTCGTGGGATTTGGCGAAAAAGCTAGGGATTTGCGGCTGATAGAAATAGAAATCAAACCACCACCATTCGAATTAGGCCTCCGTTTGTGCTAACATTGGCCACAGGTTCGCCACGTTTGGGGAGGGAAAGGGTGGAACATTAGACGCATAATGTTAAGCTTTTTGCTCCTTAAGGCCTTCTCCCTCGGAGCCAAATCGAAAGAAATGCAAGTCAAAAAAATAGCTGAATTATGACAGCCTCGTGGGTCGGAACTTGGGACACCATAGACAAACTCGCCTCTAGTCCCACATGCGCCGGTCTACTGCATGCACGATGCCAGCACCCCGGCGCTTTGGGCAAGTGATGGGAGATTAATGGGCCACGATGGCCAATGAAAGGGGTCCTTAGGAGCCGCATCGCAAGCAAACGGAACTAACTCCGCAAAATCCAGAGACAAGCTTGGCCGTGAAATCGCTCCCTTCATTGCTAGCTTTCGTTAAGAAAAACCTCGAATATATGACTACTGAGCGTAGATAGACACTCGACTCGAGTTGTAGCTGTAGACATCTGCTTGTACCACCTTAGACATCCAAAAATGCCCGATTGAGTAATTGCCCAGTTAGGAAGCCGTCGACGTAGCCACGTTGATTTCCCCGACCGACCGACCTGAAGGCCGCGTTGTTGTTCGCGACATCAGCCTCTCCAAACAAACATTCGGGTCAGAATGGATGACCCCGCCCGCAAGGTCAACCCTTGGTCTTCCAAACGGGGACGAAACAAGATGTCTGCTGGCGATGAGGAAGAGACAGACGGCGCCAGCAGCCGTGCGGAAAGATCTCTTCGAGATCCCCCCCCGCCGTTGGGTGAAGCGTCATCTTCGAGGACTCCAAAAAGCAAGGCTGTGGCGGCTGAGGGCAAGAAGAATGCCTGTAAGTCGTACAATTATGCTATCATGGCTTGACTCCTACGGCGTAGGAGGATATGTCGATATATATCTGGTTATGAATACTAATATAAATCAAAGTCACCGAATTGATGGCTAAAAAGCCCAAACCCAACCCGCCAGCCCCGGCGAAGGCGCAAAGATCCAGCCCGAATTCATACTTCCTGGGTTCAGACTTTCGTTCCGCTCTCGCCGTCTATCTCTCAGACCCGGCATCCGTCCCTTCGAAGTCAATGCTATTCTACAACGACGACTTTGTAGTAGTACCCGACGCTTTCCCCAAATCGATTGTTCACGCATTAATCCTCCCTCGGGATATCTCAATAACCCATCTCCACCCGTTCGAAGCACTAAACTCCAATCCAGAACTACTGGAGTCCATCCGCAAGATTTCTCTCCAAATTCGTGATTTATTAGCCAGGGAGCTCCGTAGGATATATCTCAAAACCTCGGCTTTGGAAAGGGCCCGCCAGAAGGCATTCGAAGAACTCGAAGAACGAGCGATCTCAGAACCGGGTTTTGATCCTGACTCGGAAGAATCCCAAGCCCTCCTACCTCCCGGGAGGGACTGGGCGTCATGTATAAGAATCGGTGTTCACGCCCGTCCGTCAATGTCGAATCTTCACATTCATGTGATATCGCAGGATATGCATTCCGAACGGATGAAGCATAAGAAACATTACAACTCTTTCAACTCTGGTTTCTTTGTAGATCTAGATGAGTTCCCGCTCGATGGGGACGATCAAAGGATTCCGGGTGTGGGACATGTGACGAATGGGATGCTCAAGGGGGATATGACTTGCTGGAAGTGTGGACGGAATTTTGGGAATCGGTTTCAGCTGTTGAAGGAGCATTTGGAAGTGGAATATGAGGCTTGGAAGAGGATATAATTGATAGCAAGCTTAGATTTTTTTACTCTTCTGATTGGCTTTGATGATCGTCGAATTTTAATGCATTATGCATTGGATACAGTTTCTTCCCCGCTTGTACGAAGTACTAAATTATGATCACAGCATAATTGCGAGACCGAACTATAGTCAGCATTGGCCTGCAGTCCTATTGATATACCATAAACTAGAGATTTCTATCGAGTTGAGATAAAATGGGCCAAATAGCTTTTTAATGCATTCACAATCAAAATTTCTAAATCAGTCGCTGGACTTTAACTCGAGATGAGACTAGGTGTCAATATAACCTATTTTGATTCACATGCGAAGTCAGCAAATCTAGAATGAGACCACCGAATTTCTATAGTCAAAGAGGATGGTCTACTTACGTTCAACCCAATGTACTCGCAGCCCTTTGGATCCTGCGTCGAGCTCCCACCGCTTACGGTATAAATCATCTGCCAATAACTGCCTTTGCTATCTCTGCGCTTGCAAGCAATGAAGCCGTTGACTACCAAGTTCGGCACTTTCGAATATAAACCTACACAAATACCTAATTAGTGATTTCTACTCTCCAGCTTAAAACGAAAGATCGTTCCAATAGAAAAGGGCATAAATACCATATTCAGCCACATCCCCTCCACCAACCAACTCGAACAACTTATAACTCCTCCTAAAATCCGGCTTCACCTTCCTTGTCAAATTCTGAAAAATCAACTCCGCATTACCCGTCAACGTCACAGCATTATATGTCAGATTCCTAAACCCGCCAACAGGTCCCAGATCGAATAGATTATTCGAGAAATCCCTGCCGACGGAATATAAAACCCCCTTGCGCATTTGAATCGCAAGCGTGGGGGAGTTTAGATTCCCGTCTATGACGGCGCGTTGGATACCCGGGGCTTTATCATCAGGACGGAGGACGACGTTTCGACCGTCGATTTGGGGATTGCTGGAGCGGATTTGGAGGTATATTGGCGGACGCTGTTTTGCGGTGTCGGTTACGAAGGCGTCGTAGAAGTTTGTGGTGCAGGAGGGGGTTGGGTAGCTGTATTTCACCGGTTCGGGTTTAACGATTGGATCTGCGACTGCTGTCGCTGTAGTGAAAGTGAGGATAAATGCTACGAGGGGGAGAGTTTTGGGCAGCATTTTGAACTTCTATATATAAATCTAATATATCTAAAATGGGTGGATCGGAATAAAGGGCCCACCGCTTGAAATCAAGCATTTCCAGTGGGCCCACCAAGCATTTTATATCTCGACAATTTATCCAAACCCCTACCGAAGATCCAGGGCAAGGGGCATAAAATACTACCCGTATCACGCATAAATCATCATGAAAAACAAAGGCCATCAAATCTATTACTTTGAACGGCTGAAATTTAGTGCGACCTAGTACGGATGCTACCTTACCAATCGAACGACTCGCATGATAGGCCAGCAGGGGGACGAGCTGAAAGCTAGTGACGTCGTGCGAGGGAAAGTGGTGAGATGCAATTGGAATGTTTGCCGTGGGCGCACGCCTGGTTGAAGGAATTGGTCGAATTTGGCGAGTCGCATTTCAGCTTTTGGATAAATACTGAATTCGAACTCAGAAGCACTTCTTGGAACAGCGACAGCTTAGGGTTTGGCCGACACTTATAACGATTGAAACTAGTTTCAATACTAGATCTTTCGAAAGATCTAGAGCCAGCGCATGTATTATATCGGTTCACGGAACGCCGGTCTAGATGCCTATAACCGATTCTACAACGTCCAACACACTGTATCGTCAATCAAGTTTCGTGAGCGCACGCATGCGGTAATCCAGTTCAACTTGGATTGATCAATTTAACTTAATTCCTATAATTCCTTCATAGTTAATATAATAGCAATTCAACTAAACAGGTTCCAAACGAGATTAATATTATGACGAATGGGTGTTCGTAAACTTCTAATTCCCACGGAATCTCGAAACGGAATCTCCAAATTCGCTGCAATTTCTCGCATACCAATCCACAAAACTCGACCATGCAAGAGTATTCGGTAGTTATAGTCTTGTATATTTCTTGTATTGAGCCGTATATGCATGACAGATATACATATAGGCCCACTATGGAGTATAATAGATATATCCTTATGTGCTAATTAAAGACTAATTAAGTACCGGAGGGCTATTTGTCTAGTTATCGTTCCAGTGCAAGAGTCTATAGCTACATCGACAGTTTTTATTGCAAGTCCGCGGCTTAACGCCTAGCTAGGGCACCTGGATGAAGGCTACCTAGATATTCGGCTTAAGCTTCCGAATTTGAAGCTGTCGATTGAACGGAGCTGTATTGAGTGGGAACCATATATAATGATAATAGTACACGCAATCTACTAGTTGCATAAGGATAGATCAAGCAAAAGAAAGGAAATAGGTAAACCCATTGGATATCACATACGCCCTCCAAACCAGCACATGGTAGTTGTGCTATGCATATATGCCAGACATATCATCATAAAGTCAAATTAAACCACTCCAGTATATAAAAGACAGATTGACAAACCTCACCACCCAAACTTCTCCGCCAAAATCTCCACGTCCTTCCCCTCCCACAATAAATCCCTTCCGACCTCTCTAACCTCCCTCATCATAGCGTCGGGCCCACAAACTAGCACCCCGGTCCTTCCGTCCAGCTTTGTACCATCCTCATCTTCAACGATTCTGATCACTTCCTTCCTCAGGTCTGGTCTTTTCCCGTTAACACCCCGGGTTATGAACTTCCTGACTTCAATCTCGAAGTCTCTTGGAAGCGTTCTTTTAGCTTCCTCCAGTTTTTCAAGATCGTCGTGGATCCAGTTTAGGTGGTGTTCGTGGTGTACTATCCATACCAATACAATCTTCTTCGGTTTCCCGCCTTTTCCTTTTCTATTCTTGTCGATTTCCCTCCTGACCAGTTCGCACAGTAAAGGCCATGCGACTGCGATACCGCTCCCACCGGCGATGAAGAGGGATTTTTTACACTTCCTCAAAGACGCTCGGGCGTGTTCGGACCCATACGGACCGTCTACGATCACTTTTACGTCTTTACCCGCCAAGTCACCCATCTTATATAACGCGTCTGTAAAACCCTCGAGTTTTCGAATGACCAGTACCATTTCCTTCTCCTTTTCGTTATCCCCGGTGTTTCCTTCCAGATCGTACCCGATGGGTGGGGTGAGGATCGTGAACGGGTGTGCTTGGAGTCTACTCCACTCCGGTACGACGAGGAATACATGCCCCGCCGGCTCCCAGGTCATTCTCTTCGATTTCTTTTGCGAGAAGTTTTTTATTGTGACTTTCATGGTGCTCTCGTCGAGGACTTGGACTTCTGAATCTGCGGACCAGCGTTTGTTATAAGCCCTATACGCAATTCTATCGGTCGCCCATATCAGGAACGAGAAGACGACGTAGATGCGTGCGGCGGGGTGGTGGAGGTATAGGAATATCATGGCCAAAGAGGCGAAGGAGATGTGGGTTGCTAGAAACATTTCGTAGGCCTTGAGACGGATCTCGTCCATGGAGGTTATGCCGAATATCCAGAAGGCGATGAATGAGATGAGGCCGAAGAAGATATCTGGGCGGAGGAGGATGTCGATGAAGGTCATGTTGCGGTCGGTGCCCATCTATATATACGTTATCAATAACAGTTTCTCTTGGGTTCGATTGTGGAAGACGGGGGGCTTACGATAAAGATCCTGTAGACGATATACATCCCCACGAAGTGGATGATACTAGCCACATGCGACGTCGTCGCCACCATTCTATGAACGATCAAATGCTCTTCGTAACTCCAGCCGGTCAAATACTTTATTGGTGATGTCTTTGCCGCCAAAATGAAATTCAAGGGCTGGTTCATGGTGAACGTCATCCCCCACCTATCTGCCATCAAGAAGAACCTGAGGTCGGCGTTATTGGCTCTATCCAGGGGGAAATATATTTTATAAATAGAAAGGAAGATTGAGGTCCAGAAGAACAGCTGGTTAATGATCAAGATCGAGTTATGCGGTATGACTCTCCCTCGGGCGTCATTGGGACGTTGATAGGTCAGAAAACCCTTGAAGCGGCGGTAGAGTAGAGTATACCATGGTAACTTCCCCGGAGAGTCTTTATGAAGAAGGGGTTTAGATTCATCCGAATCTATTTCCGCAGGGATGATAGCGCTAGAAGCACTAGAACTCGAAGCCGTAGACGAAGTTTCCACGATCGAAATTTCCACATTTCCATTCTTGTATCTTCCATTATCCCTCCCTCGACTCTCTTTCTCTTTCCTCCTCTGTGTCTTTTTATATTCCTTTATTCTCCCCGCAGCCTTTCGGATTACAAAAATACCGATGGGGAGTAGAATACACCCAATGTTGTAGTATACCCCCAACCATCTCGTAAATTCCATAGCATCGATGATAGCATTCTGGTCGCCGCCGTGGCTGCCGCCTTCTGCAGCGATAGCAACCGTCGAGTTAACACCCGCCGCAGCATTTTTCTTAATAAACTCAGACACTCGCTCGCTTAGCACCGGTCGAAGGTTGAAATGCGAAGAAGGCCACCACATGTTCAGACTTTCGGCGCCGTCCGTTGACCCATTTGCATTCGTATTCGATCGTGAAGCGAGGGGGGCAGTTAGGTCTAGGTCTGACGACCGTGTGGGATACGGATAGCGAGGCGACATTTTTGCAGACCCGGCCGGTATTTAAATTTACTCCCTTTATTTTTAATTAAATAAAATAAATACCGATAAACCGCTTGCCGACTGCCGGTTGTAATGAGGTACGTGCGTATACCTTTAGGTAAAAGGATTCGTTAGTCCCGTCGTTTCGAGTCGTTTCCCAGTCCAAAATCAGAAGCCGTAAATGCGAGCCGTTCGTGCATCTACATCGGATCCGCGGAGCTTAAGTCTTGCAGGAGACCGACTATCAGCTCTCGCGCGAGAAATCGTTGAACATGAAATCCCCAAAAGTCGGACATACCACGTTTAAATGTATTGAGATCAAAGAGATAACAAGCCCCCCCAGCTAGCTTAATAGCGAGAGCCCCCCAGCCAAGAGGATCCTATGGCGGTGGGAGAGGTGCAGCTGGGTGCTGTTTGTCGGAGCCAACCAGAGTGTTTCCTTCCGATGGCGCCATTTGGGACGTCTTACGTCCGAGGGGGGGGCGGTTTGAGAGACTTTTATCGTCCGATTTGGGCATTCCGACTGCTGCTGGCCCAGTAAGTCCGAACCGGCCTCGAGTTCCTATCAATACACTGCGAGGAACTAAGAAATTATCATTCGATCGAGTTCGATCAGAAAAAGCTTGCTGAGCCGAGCTCCCGAAGCAAAGTGACAGCCAAGGAAAATGGCCGCGTGGAGGCGAACGCAGAAATGCATCTGAAGAGTGGAGGTCAGGTCCGAGCCGTCAAACTTTGACAAACTATTATGTACTCAGTACTGTCGGCGAAAAGACGGTGCATAGAAGGGGAAATTTCCTGAAGAAGATACATTTACATATTCAAAATAGGGCGTGCATGAGACATGTGCATGTGGGGGGTGTCACTAGTATACTATCCTATGCACTTATCGATGTAAGTACAATGTGGGAGTACTTACCCGCCAGGCAGCCATGTGGTTTGGGGTCCCATGGGAGTCTTTTTCGTCTGCCCTTTCTTGGAGGGGTGCTGGTCTTGTCATGTACGAGCGGATCTAATCTAAGCTTAAATGCGTGAGGGCTTGCCCAGGAATCCGGTGATATCTAATCTGATGCATCTGATATAATCTGCGAACTGCCAGTGTGAGGTCACGCTGTATTTTCTGTCTAGAGGTTAGGAGTCTTTGTATCCTGCAGGATGTACATTCCGTATGACCTTTCGGTCGGTAGGTTGGGTATGTCGGATGAAGATCACGCCAATAACATGTATCTACACGGATTCGGGTCAAAACATTGGCAATCGTCGTTGTGACCAGGCTAAGGCATATATCCCAGCACCGGTCCCACGCAGCCTAGTTTTTTTTAACATGGTTGTGTACTAGGACAGCCTACTCTTCTTCCTTTCGACATCTTCCGAGGTATTCGTCGTTCTCTCGTCTTGTTTGGTATCTGTCGCTGGACTTGTCTATCCCACTTCATTTCGTCCAGACGACTGCCCCTCCCAGCGCCCGGGGCGGGACGAGGAAACGATCCTCTACCCACCCTTGGATTGCACCCCAGGACTCCGTCTTCTACTTGGAGAGACTGGCGTATTATCCCTCGGCTTTGGGCCTTTCTTCGGTCGCAGCTGGTCGGAGGCAGGTGGGGTTCGGAAGGATAGGGGCGACTAGCCCCCAAACTTCCCATCCTTGCCCCCTCCATTTGCAGACAACGCCGTCACTCCCTTCCGAAGCCTAGTCAAAAAGTCTACACCATTCGCCATCGTGTGCTCTGTATCATCAAAATGTTAGATAGAAAGAAAGAAAGAAGGTTTGACACGATGTAACCTGGGAGTATCTTACTATTCTGTCCCCACGGCGAAGCTTTGCTCTGCGTGGTCCACCCTTTGTCATTGTTCTTATACAAGACCGGTTTATCATCCCCTGCAGTTTGCGAAGCAGCTACAGCATCCGTATAACCTATCAAAACCACCCATTAGCATAAACAACATCCCCACACACCGATCTATCCTCCTAAAAAAATACCTTTAGCAAGCAACTCCCTCAGCTCCTTGGCATTAAACCCATTCACGGGAGCATGCTCATCAACCATCCCGGAGAAGTTGCTATTGTTATTGTTATTGCTGTTATTATTATTATTCGAAAAGTTCCGATTGTTCTGCGGTTGGTAGGAGGAAGACCGAGAATCGGAACGACGGGGCTGGTTGTAGTTCTGCGAAGGGGTAGGCGATGAGGAGGCGCTGTTATTGTTCTGGGAGGATTGGCGACGGCGCCATCTGTTTTATACGCAGAATTGGATCAGTATATGCGATTTTGACGCTGCTTCGGAGCGAGCGGTGAGGGGGTATACGTACTTATTGTCCTCGTTGGCAGACATGTTCACGTGGTCGGGATGAGTGGACCGGCGCGAGTGGAGTGATGTAGCTATGATACAGGGGAGACCAGCTCTGGGGGGGTTGGGAGGTATCGTAAGGTCGTTACTTTCGTGAGGGGAGACAGCGAGAGAGAGGCGATGGATGGTGATGAAGCCGAAGATTGGGCTGTCGAGAGAGGTCGATGCTGGTGTCCTGAGGAAAGCTGGAGGTTTCGAGGACAATCAACAATCGGTGGACAGACAGCTGCCACAACGCGACAACACGGAAATAATGCAACAGGTCAACGCAAACAGTCTGCTCATTTAGTCTCGAGGGGGTCTCGAGGAGGGCTCTATGATACGGCATACAGTTATGACTACACTTTAAGATATAAACTAGTAAGGACGCCGGTGAACAAACTCCCTCCACTCCTCTAACTCCTCCGGCCCATATATCTGGCCCATATGATATGACAGGTCCGGCGACTTGTTAGGCAACATATCCAAAACCCCTTCTGGAAAAAAAGACGCTAGGCCGTTTCGAATGCAATCCGCTCTATCAGACACAGCGCCAGACCTTTTCCCCCTCCCGGAGAAGTTATACAAAAATCTATTCAAGACTAACAACCTCCCCTGTCTTTTCACCCAGAGGTAGTGCTTACTGATCTCTCCTGCTTTGAGGACTTCAAACTCTAGCATTTCAGCCTCTGATATTTGCGAGGATTTGGAGATATCGGACAGGGTTTCGCTTTCGATTTCGGATTTCCAGATATCCATTATCGCGGGGACGTTGATACTCCACTTCCAGGATCCGGTGGTGAACGGCCATGCCATACGAACCATGTCTTCGTAAAAGGTTCTGAACAACCTCTCTAGGGTCGTGTATTCCTCCCCTGAAGCGACCATTTCTGGTGTAGTCCCTTTAAAATCCCCAGCAGATTTTTTAGTTATCTTGTCAGATATAATTCCCGATACGAAGTGCATATAAACGTTCAAATTCCCCCCTGCGGCGTTTAGAAGTGGGGAGATGCGGTTGAACAGCGGCAGGAGAATGGCATTTCGAGTGTTTGCTCCCGGGCGGTTGCTCAAGACATTCGGTGACGGGGTGAATTTTCGTTCATCGCGGAAGTCTTCGATGTCAAGTCTTATCGTGCGGATTAGATGGTGGTAGGTTGAGGGGATGGCAAGAGGTTGGGATAAGAGGTCTTCGGGAACTGAGTCGTAATGGTCTTCGTATTCGCTTTCGATTAGAGGCGGGGTTAGGCTAGATCACAATCATTGGTTAATAACGCGGCCTCTACACAAAAAGAATGAGAGTAAGGGAAGGGGAGTGGGGATAAACGGTGGAAAACTAACCGTATACCCGTTGTGAACTGATATGTCAAACTCTCCCAAGGCGCGTTATACTGCACATCCGTCTTGTTCTTGTGAATGTTAACAGACAACCTAATCACAAACGTATTCTTCCCGTAAAACCACTCCGTTGCTTCTTGGTGTATCTGCTTATTCACTCGGAATATTGATAAATCTACCGAAAATTGTTTATATACGGGAGGGTAGTGACGGTTTGCTGGGGTTATGACGGGGGGCGGATCGCGAGTTAGGAGGCAGCCGTAGACTTCATCACGGATTTCGCGCGGGAGGCGGAGGAATTTGAAGAAGCCTTGTCTTTTGAATGGTGGTTTTCTATGGCGGTATTCGTCGTCGTCGAAAGGGAAGGGGGGAGGAGGGGGTGGGGCCCGCCCTGTGAAGCGCTGGTGGCCGAGGTTATATAGGCCGCGCGGTGGAGGGGGTGGGGGAAGAGGGGGCCTGCGTCCAGTCCATGAAGTCGATGATGGACCGATTCCGCGCCAACTACCAGGAGGAGGGGGTGGAGGCGGTGGAGGCGGGGGCGGCACGAACCCAGTCCATGGAGGCCGGTGGGCGGGGGGGCCTGGTGGGGGGCCTGGTGGGGGAGGCGGAGGAGGTGCCGACCTACTAGTCGCCCATCCTGACAGCGGCGGCGGACCAGGCGGGGGTGGGGGAGGTGCTCCACCCCATGCGCTCCGAGTAGGATTAGACTCTCCGAGCTGAACAGACTCGAGCGAGACGCTCAATTCGTCGTCGTCTGTATCCCGCGTGCGTGGTCGAAAGGACGACATTGTGGACAGTTACAATGTATCGATATATATATATCTCGTGTCAATGCAATGTGATGGATATTATATTATATCACGAATTGCAAAGGGAAAGCGCTCTCTTTAAATATCAATAAAATTACATCTACTTCCAACATGCATGAAAGCGCCAAAGCGCAAATCGGCACGAGCTTGAACGACCCCGACAGTTGAACGCGAATGCAGAGCTATCAAGCCCCTTTGATTCAGAATACATACATAATGCGCTTAATTTTACCCCAGAACCCACTAGAACACCGGCCTCAGTGATATCGGGCTAGCGTCGGCAGAGCCCTCCCGGGAAAACCTCCCAATACTATAATGAGAATCCTGGGCCTCACTGCGTTTTTGCACGTAGGCCTCCTCACAAACACGCTTGGCAATATTGTTTACTGCTTCGAAAGCTGATGATTTGTGCTCCAAGGAAAAACCCCCGGGGATGCTCGCGGTATGCATGTGACCGTGTCCCACTTGCGTGTATATTGGATCCTCAACTTCTTTTAAAAGCACCGTTTCGCATATTAGGCACGGGGGTCCCGAGATACCGATGTAGGGGTAAAAATACCTGCCTTCTCGTCTCCGTTTTTGAAGGTATGCGGAGAGGATGAGCTCCGCATGCTCGGGGGCGTTAACTATCGGTGCGGCAGTGTCCATTTGACGGGATTCCAAGTAATCGACAAGAACGTTCGCCTTTTCTTCTTTGGTGGTGTCTTTATCCGCTCTCAGAATGCGACTGAGGGCCTCGCGAAGAGGCTCACACGATACCATAATCGGTTCACTCTCGTTGCAAGGAAGAACCTCCAATTGGACCTCTCTCTCAATTAGGAGGCGCTTTGGCAGCACGCTTTTCAGTATCCGCCTCACGGCGACCAAGTGCTGTGGAATCAGCCATAATATGCTAAAGTCGGTCGGGAGACTTAAAGCCGTTGCGGCTTCTTCAAACTCCTCAGAACCTTCCCGGCCTGGATTCTCGTCCTCGTCGTCAAAGAAAGAGCCGACACAGCTAGTTGAAACTCGGCTACTGGCCCGCGTAGCTGGGCTAATGTCCCCACGTTCTATAATATTTGGTGGCCCTTCACGTTCCTGAGGCCTAATACTCTGCAAAGAACCGTGTCCCCCTTCGTTGTCTCCCGGCGAAGGTCGTGAAGGATCACTAAACCCACCGTCGAGGTGGGTTGCCGCCCCTTTCGAGCGCCCCGGGCGTGACGTGAGCCAGTTTACAATGGTCGCCGGAACGATTTTCTTGAGCGTCTTCTTGAACTGATATCGATCCCTGTTCTTGGGGATTGGGTGACCGGGGTCGCTTGCGCCAGGAACTTCGCCCGAAGTGGCACTAGGACTCGTAGGGCCCGTCCCGGGATCCCCCACCGCGACAGGCTCCCCCAAACCCGCCATGACGCCGACTTTCTCCTCTTCCAATTCTTTTTCCTTAGCCAGACGTTGCTTCTCCCCCTCAACCGCCCTCGTAATTACTTCTACCCAATCCCGGAAAAGCTGTGACTTCGTAACCAGGATCTCCATGAAGCTCAAGTAATAGACAACGAATTCGAGTCCCTTATTTCGTCCAGGTCCAGATACTTCTTTCTCAAGCCCTTTCGCCTCCTCCCGGATTTTATCGAACAAAAAAGTGAATACTTTGGTCCAAACGTCGAAGTTTTCCCTCGACAAAACCATCATTTCTTCCACCGGTAAAAATTGGGCCAAGCCGCTGTCGCTAACAAATTCTTCGTACAAGCCGCGGTATATGTTTTTTGCGCGATCCTCCCCCTTCGAACCAAGTACTGATGGCAAAGAAAACTCATCCTTTGCTCCAGTCTTCCTGACCTCCAAAGGCGCCGATGGGGACGAGATTAGCTCAAACCCTTTTATCTTGTCAGTAAATCTCTTGGCCTGAGAAGCGCGGTCAATAAGTTTATCCGAGCTATAGTCAAGTTGAAGTTTGACAAAGTCTTTCAAGATGACCTTTTGGGCGGGGTCCCCGGGGGCTAGTTTGCTATATTCCCTAGCCCCATTTAAAATCTTCAAAGCGTGTTCTTGAATCGAGGTGAGGTTCCCCCTCCTATCAATTATAAAGAAATAGGTCAGTACCAAGCAATTTAGGAAACCCCAAGTATTCAGGAGGCCAACTTACATATCCCGTTGTTGACTGTTTGCGGTAGCCATCAAGTTCAAACCCTCCTGAGGAGACGCTGAAGGAGGGCTGTTCATGCCAACCTGGGCAACGAGCTCAATCTTAGTCTTCATGAAGCCTGTTACAGCGACCGCTACACGGTCACTCCCTCGACGTTTGACCAACAGAAAGGCCAAATTGTCCAAAATTTCGTTTAGCTCATAGTTATCCGCCTGACAAGCCCCCGGCCTTTCTACCTTCGCCATGAGGCGGAGGGACTGAAGGCTGTCATTCCTCATCGCGGCCGCTTGATCGCTTTGAATCCTTGATACTATATAACATTCGGTGAGGAATCGGCGGCGAGATAGCTCTGCAAGGTCTTCCTCTATTTTCTCATTGTGTGTTGCCTCCATTTCCTTCCTAGGTGGGTCTGCGATGGCTTCAGGGTCTTCGTCTGGCATGTTTGTGGTAGTTGGAGAAGATGGTGTTAGCAAGAATGTAGGAGAGCAGGAGGTCTTTTTTTTTTTTTTTTTGAAATGGTTAGTGCTCAGCAGAAGCTTCCAGGCGCCTATCTTCCCTTGGGCTCTGGCCAGATGCCAACTACTCCTAGGTACAAAACCGAATTACACTGACTGTCGGTCGATTTTAGCTGAGGGTGTTTACTAGGTATAAAGCCGCTTCGAAACTTCTTCAGAAGAGAATATAAATGCGAAAACAAAAGGGAAAAGAAGAAAGAAGTTTGGAGATTTTACATGAAGAGCTCTCTCTTCCAATGCCAATGCTGATCCGCAGTGCTGATCTTGCGGTGGATTTTATATCGAACGAGAGAATTGATCATGCATGCGCGCATATAAAACTAACCGACATATAATCCAAACTCGGCCTCGAGATCTTCCCGCGTGCCACGTTTTTTCTCATGAATTCGTACAAATTTTAATTGTCTCTAATTTCAAAAAGCAAGCCCAAAAGCCGTACGGTACGGTATATTCTCTACGACCAAGTAAATTGTCCATATTACCTATTCCCATTCCATAGATTTATGTGTATCTACACACTCCAGATAACGAAAACAGTGTTGACTTATCTCGTAAACCAGATGCTACTGTGTCTGGTGTTGACGTGTTGTATATTCCCCATGCGTATTTCAATATATCTGCCCAGTCCCGGAACATGCCTGCCCCGGGCCCGATCAACAGTTAGGTACAGACCCAGAGCTTAGGCTTGTGATAATTTGAAGATTCCCAACTCGCACGGGCGCATCCTGCATAAATCCACAAACGCAGGTCGAGTTGGGCCTAGATTCAGGGCCAAGCTTAATTAAGGATCATGGCGTCCGGAGTTAGGCCATGCCTAAATTTTGCATACCTAGGTATTTACGGGGTCTGAGCAGAAAACCACTGATATTTTTCGTTTTGTGGCGACATTTTATTAACTTCGTGATATATGAACTAATATTCACAATCTGCGTGTATGGACGTGCGATTCTTTGTGCATTATTATATAATACATATGCATGTTTCAGGCAAAAAGCTCGATTTGCTCAGATTGAGACACTGATCCTCCACAAAGTACCAATATATCACTTATCAAAGGTCGCCAAAGTTTCCGCAGCGTCCTCCCCAAAAGCCTTCCAACTCCGTCTCGCAAACCACGGCCCATAGCTAATCCTCGCCACGCCGGCTTCCTTCAACGCCGCTAGCCCCAAAGGCGTAGGCCCGGTCCCCTGAACCGCCAGTCTCCCTTCAAACGCCTCCGCCATCCTTTTGACCTCCCCAATCGTAATCACATGCTTCCCCACACCCCAAACAAACACCGTCGTCGCACCGGCGTCAAGATATTTCTTCCCCCTTTCGATGACATCTTCAATGATGCCGCCGTAGCCTAATACGTCCGTTCTGGCATTGATGACAAAATCAGGTACTCCGGATTCCTCTGCGGCTTTTAACGCAGTTCTGATTCTTTCCGCTGCTTCTTCAACGGGTCGAAGTTCTTCACGACCGGTCGAGGTATCGGTTTTTAAATCTTCAATGTTGGCGCCGACGACGCCGAGTTGAATCGCTGATTTTATCGTCTCACCGATATCATCATACCCATCTTGAAGATCAGCGGAGAGGGGTATCGCATCCGCGAGGCCGGAGTTTTTAAGTCCACGGGCTACATTTCTGATACCCTCCAGATTTGCGGAGAGGGTGAGTTGGGAGTCCGGAAGGCCTTGGGTTGCGGCGATGGACCACGATGCTGTGGCTAGTGCCTTTGTAGAAGCGTTTGCGGCTACCGCGGCTGCTGTTGGGGCGTCGTGGACATTGGTCAGCAGGAGGGGGGTGCCGGGGACGTGGAGGGACTTGAGGGTTTTGGCGAGGGCGTTTAGGCGGGACATTGTGTTGCTTGTGTGGTATTCTGTGCTAATGTTTATTGAATGACAATATTTAAGAGAGCTGTAGGCGTCTACGGACAGTCGACGGTTTTATGGAGTCTGAATGCTGTTTTGAGATTTTGATATTCGATTGATGACTTTCTGGATTATATATCAATGTCGAATTCTGTTCCAAACTCATCAGTTTACAAGAGGAATGACCCCCGCATTCCGTCATTTCGCGTTCCTCACGAGTTACGTAGTAACGTTAAGCCCGGCACGGCCGCATTCTTAATCGAACTCCAGCTGACTCAGCAGTCGTGAATTACGTAACATCTCCTCTGTGCGACGTTGCTACCTTCTGGATTTGTAAACTTTTGATATGGTTCTTGAGGCTTCGAGATTAGAAAGCTTAATTTCACGAATTCAGAGATCCACTTTTTCCCGAAAATGCTCAAGCGCTTTGGCGATATCGGATGTTGGGAGTCATATTTACATGTTTACATAATCATTTTCGTAGTAAATATAAATACAATGGAGTCATCATAAAATTGCTTATGAAAGCGGTATTATCGTATTCCTGGAAATGTCTCTGCATACGGAGGCTACAATTGGTTTACGATGTCTGGTGTATTGCGTGGAAGCTTGAACGAATGCTACCCGAAAAGCCACTATCGGCTTAGTGTAGGTTTGCAAAGTGCGTAGACTACTTTCATAAAATCGGGTACATGTATACGAATATGCTACTACCATTTTACAATTGTACTATAAGTCGAGAGCTCGATCGAGGTACTCCATCTCGAGTTTGCATGCGAGTTGTTACTACTATAGTCTTAGCGCTTAATGGGTGGCGAATCGTATGGTATTATATTGTTTGCTTAAGTTCATGCATGGGTCAGTTTTAAGTAGCTCCCAACTAGGCGCCGATTGAATATTGGGAGATTGCTATCTACATTGCAACACGAAAAATTACACAGAGCCTAGGGGGTAACTAGGTAGGTAGCAAGTTGAAAGCGGATTTCATTGTCTGTAAATTTAATTTAGGCCTTTTATAAAAAGGCCATCGAGACACATGCCGGGGGTAATGGCGTATTTTGACAAACGAACTCGATTGTAGTGGGTTCGGAGGCACTGTCCTCTAAAAGGTATCAACAACGGCCAGTGAAGCAGGCTACCGGTGGAACATAATTTCTATAGCACTATTGACATTAAGATCCGGCCGTATAGTATTATGTAGCTTCCTGGAGGCCCGCTGAAGCAATGGACTTATTACGGGATGGGGCCCTTTCATAGTGTTTTATATTAGCTTGTATATATCTGTATAATCTTAAGATCTTGAGAACTGGACGGCCGTTCGAAAGCGAATCTGCAAGACGAAGAACCCCGTTCTTCATTACTTTGCTGAAGCTTGATTCCCTGAGGGCAACAGTTAAAATATTTTTAGTGGGATCCGTATGTTGGGCGACGCGAGTGAGAATGGATAAGTTGGCTCCTTGTCTCCAACGCGCGGCAACATGCTGCTTTAGGTGGCGGTAAAGGTTGATCTCTGCTTAACGAGTTTGGGTTTGTCAATTGATCATGAATAGAATTTTTATTTTTGTATCCTGTGACGAATAGTTTCTGTAGTATAGTCCACAGGTAGTATCTACCGCCGATGCTGCCTTATCATGTTGTTGAAACTGTCTATCCAATTGGAACCTCGCCTTTGGCGCCATGGCGAATCGGTGCGGTGTGAGGCTGCCCAATTTCAGCGTTCCACCTCTGCTAAAATTGTGAAAAGATCCATGGACCGTCCCGCTGCAGCTGCTCATAAAAGGCCTAACAAACAGCTTACCCGGTATACCCCTCTTCTCTTTTCAAACCCTAATACTGACCAATTCCCCCATATGTTGTTCCCGAGAAAGATATTTGGACTCTGTGCTGTTTGCCTCATGAGCTGCTAGGTAAATATATCCATTTTCTACTTGGAGAATGCTGAGGCAGCAGGGTCGCAGTTTCCGCTGACAAAATAGATTGCTTCATAGAAAGTCAATTCCCACATTTCGGTTATCGAGAACATATACAAGCATTCAATAATCGCGGGTCCCGTTTTCTGGTTACCTCTCGACTTTCATCCTACCACAGCTTCTGGTCTAATAATCTCCCCTATCTCTAGAAGCAAAAATTCAATAGTTGCTCCGGATTATAGCACCCTGAATATTGCGGTTCAACTTGGATATTCCTGAAAATGTATGTGCTCCGGCACGCATGAGCATGTTTCTCAGAGGTGACTAACAGTTGGAGGGCGGCTTAAGGGACCTAACCCCTACAGTAAACTCAGAAGGATCATACGTAGGTCTGGATGCCGCAGGCCTCGTTGCGCTCGCGGACCTCACTGTTGTCCAAGAGCGCGCTGCGCTGATAGGAACTTCTTCTTTCATGGAAATGTTTGTCTTGGCTCCAGGAATGCACCTACAGCAGAGGGCCGTCGACATGATTCTTGCCAAAAATTCGGGTGAGAAACCACAGTGTGCAGTCTTGGAGACAGGCCACGTCTTTCGAATTGAGAATTCCGCCCTTGTCTATTTCCTGAGAAAGATTGGTAAGACTGGCCGCTTAACCGGGGTGCGTGTGGAATCGGTGCCGGAGCGATCTAGCTGGGTTTTTTCCTTTTTCGGTTGTCTCTTCCCTAAACGTGAACAGGAGGACCTTTCCGGACCTTGGTCTTCTTTATCAGAGAACCCCATGCCGAGAATATCTGCTTTCATAGCGATTAGTTTGGGGATGGTGGCCGCTCTTCTGATCTGGATGCTCGGAAATTGGTGGGGATTTGCCGTAGAATGGGTTCTTATAGTTTCACGCGCAATTAATATTATCGCCATACGGAGACGCAGCAGTGGACGTCGATCCGGATCGTTCAAAACGGGGGAACGCGGTGGTAACACTGGTAACAGGACTTTGCTGATTATCCTCAGCCAGGATCGCTGGTTTAAGGTAACGGGCAGCTGGGCGGATCTTGAAAAGGCGACTATAACACAATGGCTCCGAGAGCAGAACAACATAGAGGGCTTAATCACTGGCTTCGCCACTGTTATAGTGTATTTAGCTGCTGTTCTAGTTACGAATGCCGACCAGTTGAGCAAAATTCTTCTTATATGCCAATTGGTGGCTTCGGCGGGCCTTCTCGGAATTTGTAATAGAGCTACCAGAGAGCTAACGATGCATAGAGGGCAGTTATGTGTTAGGGAGGAGAGCCCTGCAATGCCAACGGGCGAACAGAATCTCGACATAGACGCCACGGTGGACGAACTGATTAGGGAATCGGGTCGAAGTGATTGGGCTGTCAAGATGGGCCTACTGCCTCCGCCGGGGGCGGAGTAATATGAGCTTTTTTGTCACACACGTGGTAATGCCTAGGTCTCGGAGCGTGCGAAGGGCTCGATGCAATAGACGGTGGTGGCGGGAGAGCTCGAGATCGAGAGGCGAAGCGAGCGATGGCCCGCCATGATACTTCAGCTGGCCCTCTTATAATTATAACGGAACTACCATTATAATTACCTGAGTAATCGTGGCGCCGGCTCTATAGATCTAAGTGGTCTCGTCCCTGGCGCTATAGCTTCACGCAGGCTAAGGTATATACTTGGGCTCTAAGCTAAGGTATATGTTTGGAATTATTCTCAGAGTCTTTGACGTTATTATTTGTTTAGCCATGCATATGGCTGCTTCTAGAAACATCACGCCCTGTTATGCTACGCAGTTACTATTGTTTAAGTGCTGGCATGTACGATCACTCGATCAAGCAAGACATTTGTAGGAATTAATACCTCAAGGCCTCGAGCATGTACTTACTCATGTATTCGGTACCTTTGCTTTTGCCCGATTTATAAAACTCCATATAGGTCTAGTTCCTTGACTATTCCGATGTTCTTGTAATAGTATTAAAACAAAATTCTAACCTACTACTTACCTTTTGTGTGGCTGGCCCGCGAGACCATACCTACCTACCTCGAACTTGGCGTAGGACTACAGACTAATTATAATTTAAATTAAATATGAAGGTATTACACGAATGCCTCAAGATGAAGTAGCTTCGCAGTATAGTATGCATGTAGTCGCAAAACTTTAAAAAGAACTTGTTACGATATATGTTAATACACACCTGCGGTATTACTCAACCTTGACTGCACTAATGCTGTTACTATTGCTAATACTACTGCTGATACTAATATACTATTTTCGCTTCTAACTCCTCCTTTTCTTAAATTTATTATTTTTACTACTTCCACTATTCCTATTATCTCTATTGTCTCTATTATTGGTTTTGGTGTTTTGCTTGCCCATCGACGTCTAGACGTCCGTACACGTACGTCTTATATTTAGTGTTCCTGGTTACCATTTGCGTGGCCTAGGTACGAGGCCAGCCCCGAATCTTCACACGATACCAAGTAATTATAATTATCTAGGGTATAGGCTTAGATACCTCATTACATAAATTCTCTCGGGAAATTGGCCTATCTATTTTGGTCATATGGATATCAATTCGATTAAAGCTGGTCCTGGAAATTGCCCTAGTTGGCTGATCGCGTGTACCACGTACCCGGATGTTAAGCATGTAATATATGACCATATAATTCTATACATGTATGTGGTCTCGAGGCTAGGTGTTTGTATCGGAGATCTCATCCTTGTCCTACTTCCTGGGAACTATCCTTGCTCCTCGACGATATGGTGATCGATTCCCACGGCTTGCATTGGGGTATATGCTCGCAAGCGCCAGTATCCCTTTGATCCTAGGTATCCATAGCCTCGAATCTAGGGTGTCCAATCTAAACTTGTATACCATATGCATATTGCGTGCAAACGGGTTAAAGATAACAATCTAAAGCAAGGATTCGAAGCTAATACAGTAATAGCGTTGATTCCGCCAAAGAAAGAGGGAACAGGTATGACATACCCCTGCAGAGAGACAGAAGCAGGGTATGCGTGTCTGATAACCAACCGGAACGATTCCACGCTGGTCAAAAGGTCCCATGGACAAACCGCCAATCATAAGATCTGCGCTCATATGATATTCCTCTTCAAAGCTTGTTTTCAATCGCCCCCGTCAAATGTCGCCGGTGTGTCTGCCCAGGGTATCGCAGCTCCTCCCAGGACTCCCATCTGAAAAGCGTAGAAAAAGGGCTCAAAAGCAACCCCTTCCCAGACCACTCGAGATATTTTGATCTTTGTTCCATCATCAACTCCATCATAACAATCCATCATACCATCGACCTCCATCGATCGAAGACGGACCTTTCATTGTAAAACCCGAGTGAGCAAGTAGATACCCAAACCATGGCAGCCGAAAGGCCGGGGCGAACGAGCGGCAGTCGGCAGGGAAGAGACGATGACGTCACACCGCAGCCATCGGTCAACGTCAACGAGGCGACATTAAGCGACGACAACGACGAAATTCCAACATCGCCGCCGTATGATATCCGCCTGACCGTTGTCAGTGCCTCCCACATCGCGTATGTTTTCCTCTCTATCAAATTGGATTTTATATTAGTATCCGTGCTAATTTATATTTGAATGTGAATGTAGAATCGCAGACGTACGAGGGACTTCGGACGTCTACATCATAGGCAAGCTCAAGAATATCAAGGGATTAATCCCAGAAGAGGGGAAAGCCAGCCGAGTTCACTTCAGAACCTCGACGAGACCCAAGACTAGAGATCCGGAATGGAAGGAAACGTGGAGATTCGGCGGCGTGCGCGAGGGGACTTATCTGAAGCTAAAGCTGTTCGACGAGGATGGCAAGCAAAAGGTTGATGATAAGTTGGGCAGTATCAAGCTTGTTCTGCAGGATTTTGAGGTATCTTTCCTCTCTCTTTTGATATTTGAGACAAGTGGGGATGGTTGATGTGATTGATATAATTGATTGCTGACCGCCGATTGGATTTTATAGAAGAATCTGCTGGATGGCCTCGAGCATACCAGACACATCCCCATCAGAGGATACAAGGGGAAGAAGCACATCCAAGTGCTCACTGCATTCTTCGACCTGTGCAATCCAGAGGCTTATATGGAGTCCCCGGAACCCCACATTACCATTACTGTAATGCCCCTCACCCCTTTGGTATACTATAACTGGTGATTGTATAGTATAAACAGTGGTTCGAGGTTGGAGTATATATATAAATGTTGAAGCTAACAGGGGTGATGATGCTCAGCTGCAACTTCTGCCCCCCACATACCCCTCCAATATCTCCATCCACCTCATAGGTCCCACAAGATACTCAGTCCACTATTCCCCCCTTGCAAACCTCATCACCACCACTCCATCAAAGAAACACCAAACCACCACCTCAAAATCACAAGAACTACCATCCACAAACCCTCAAACCCATCCTCCAACCTCCTTCAAAGCCTACAAGGTAGCTCTAATCCATCCACCCCCCTCAAAAACCCTTCAATTCCACGCAGACATGTCTCACTCCAAAGCCTTCGACCCTTCAAAAATCCACTACCGCTTCTTGCGCCATCTCGTCCGTAAACAATACCAAAACATCTACGGACACGACAACAACACCATCTACGGATCGTGGGACGACGCCAAACAAGTCGGACAAGGGTTAATCGATCTTCTCCAACCCGTTGAGAACAAACTATTCACTTTCGTGGTCACCACAGACGGCGAATGGCGTTTCTGCGAGACCGGGGATGAGTATAAGATCAATCACCTCAGCAAGCACGGAATGCATTCCAACGGACAAGAGAAAGTCGTCTGGAGCGGGGAATTCTTCGTTAGGTTCGAGAGGGATGTTACCCGAGAAGACGTCGTCGATGGGAAGATGTATGCCCGTAGTGGTGGGGGACAAGTTGCGATTGATGGTCAATCTCAACAACAAAAATATAATCAAGGACGCTGGAAGATTTATTTGGATAATGATAGTGGGACTTATTCCCCCGATGAGGATAAGATTGTGGTTTTCCGAGAGTTTATGGCGCATAATCTCAAGGGAATCGAGGTTGTGGTCAAGAGCTTCAAGGATGAAGGGTTGAAGCAGGCCAAGAAGGAGCAGAAGGGAGAAGACACCAGCGGTGGTGGTGACGACCAAGTCAAGGGAAAAGAGGCCGATGACGAACAGCATGGTCAAAACCAACCCGATGGAAAGGGAAAAAGTGGTGGTGTTCAAGATGGACACCAGGAAGGACAAAGCGGTGCTCAAGAAGGGCACCAGGAAGGCACCGGCGGAGGAGCTCCAGACGACGGGCAACCGGCCACGATCGTTCCGAAGCGCAAGCCTCGCCGAATCATCAGCATCTTGAAGGAGGAGAACGAACGCCGCCTCAAGATCGAGCGAGAGGAGGCTCAAAAGGAGCGTCGTGCCCGTCGGGGATGGGGATACATCTCTGACTCGGACGAAAATCCTTACTGAGTCTTCTTTTTTTTTTATATTATCATTACTATTACGGGATTTCTGTAATCTGCATGTATGGCGATATGGTTTTTTGTTTGTCTAGAAGAGGAGCAGGATACATTGTCATTGCCACCAGGCCCAGCTTGTATTCCTTTATGGGCTGGGCCTCGGTGCATTGGTAATGTTATCCTGCTCCTAGAATCAATGAAACGAGGATACGACTTATAATAGTAAAGCTGCTGTATTCGTGCTATTGATATCGTAGTGTGATATCCAATATAAGGGGAGCTGTCTATCCAAGTAGAGTACTGTAGATGGCCTCGGATGTAGATAACAGCTGTAGGATCTGGCTCCTTCTGTGTGCGTGCAGTGCAGCCCTGAGGGGGGGTCTAGGGAACTGTGCCTGCGTTGACTGGCTCAGCATAGGGAGGTTATATATACCTAGGTATGCAACGTCCTCCCCACCGTCACCACCTCTCCACCAACGTTACCATCACCAACTGACCGTCTACGGCTTCATCATCATCATCGCTCTCATCAACGGAGGTCATCACACCATCCACGTAGAAACGACACCTCTTGACCCAATTGGTACAGAAACCCTAATACGTCTTCGTCTCCGCGACGACATGGCTAACCGTCACACAGCTTCCATCGAATTCCCACCGCCAAAATGGTTTCCTCCACAACCAAAGACAAACATCCATCCCAATCGATGTTAACCATTCCATCCTCCAAACCAACTCCATCCAAGAATCCATCAAAGGGACCGTACTACCTTCGATCGAACCCGCAATTGCCCAAGAGACGCCGTACAGCAAACCCCTCCTTCAAAATGTCGCAAACCCACCAAAGAACCACCATGACCGTCGCCTCGATCCGTGCCTACCACGGCCTCGGTCCCAAAAAGCTGGGTACGATCCACACCGTCGCCGCGTTGAAACGCTACGGTACCGCCGAGCTACAAAAGCTACGACTTGCGTTCAACGATGAGATCGCAAAGATCAAGGCCACTGGTGGCGCCTTGGCTCAGGAGATTACTTTTAGTAATCTCGATGACTTTGCCGAGGATGCCATCCAGGGGATGGATAACGAGAAGCAGACCTTGACGAGGCTCAGGGTTGTGCTTACCAATTATGCGAGGGTTATTGTTCAGATCGCGGAGGATCTGAGGGAGGAGATTGCCCTGGTTGCGGCAATCGAGGAGGAAGGGAGGAGGAGGGAGAAGGAGAAGGAGGAGAAGGAGGCCGAGGAAGAAGGGGAGGATTAAGGTGTCAACTTCTACCGAACTGGATTGGATTCAATATTAAGCGGAGTTTGTAGCGGGAAAAAGTCATGTTTTTATCTGCCAAAAGCCTTTTTTTTTTTTTTTTTTTTTGTTTAAGAAAATGAATGAACTACACGGGGGGGTGTGTTATCAAGACCAGTGCCTCTTTCCTAGCGAGCCTTGTGTTCACAGACGTATGCAGTGATTGCACCCATCCATTATCTCATCGACTAAATTCTGCTGCGGTTGCCATCAATTTCCTCCGGCTTAACCCTTAATATGGAATCGATACTGCCTTTGGCATCTCGAAAGTGCTGTGTTAATTGACATATGCGGGATGCCGTACCTCAGATAATAGCGGACCGTGTTATAGATACGAATTAATTGCTTGATATGATTTAATTAGCATTATGTAACCGTTTGTTCTATAGGCCCAGCTCAGTTAGCCCAAATACTTTCAAGCGATATTCCAGCCTCGTCTCCGTAACATTCGCGCAATTGGTCAATGCAATGATTGATGCAACGCGCTTCTAAGACGCGACAGCTGTCGGGGCTTGTTGTATTTTGTGTCGTAACATAGACGTCGTCCTATTATAAAGGGATGGTCTTGTTATGCAATTATGCGACACTCCTAAAATCTAGGGACAGGAATGCGAGAATTCCCAAATTTTCATTAGCTCTAAGGGGAAATGATTCTAGGGGAATGGCCGATAAAAAGCAGTTGTATAGTGGTTTAAGATAGAGAAAACGCTGCCTATAAATTGACGTGAAAACGAGAAGCGCTATATATAAGTAGCTAGGTGGTCATAGCTAAGTTGATAACGGCCAGGTCGAAAGTATCGTAACCAGGTCTAGCTCCCAAGCTTTGATGGTTATATCAATCTCGCCGTGGATATGAGTATTACTTCATTCCATCCGTGCCTCTAGCTCCCAGTCAATAGCGACATTCGACCTGAACACCGCCTCCAAAGCATGCTCCTGATTGTTGAAGACGTATCGATATACTGTATTGATAACGCTCGCGAGACTCCACCGCCTAATCTTCTGTTGCCGAGTTTTATCGAGCTTCTCAAGGGATCTAATCAGTTCACTGTCGAATAGAATGCTGCATCCTAGGACCTTTTGGATCTGATTATCCGTATCTACCATTGCTCGAAAACTATCAAGCGAGAAATCCTTGATTATCGCCTCTGCTCCGATAGCGGCGTAGACTACGTACTCGAGTTTCCCCGAGTAACGAACTTTCTCTAATAGACCCTTTGACTTTAGCCTGGACTTGATTTCAGCGACATGCTGAACTGGCTGGCGGATTTTAGATCTGTCGATTATGGAGATTCTGGAGGATCCACCCATGCGGGAGGCTTTGTGTAGTGCCCAGAGTAGAGAGGGAGTGGTGCTAATAAAATAGCTCCCGTGCTCCATTATTTCCCCGGTAATATGATCTGCTAGTGAACAGTCGTACGCCGGGAGTTTAAACCCAGGAACGATGGGGATTGGTGAGGTTTCATTGATGAAAGTGCCTGCGAGAAATCCCCGGGTTCCGTTTTTTCCATGTGAGCTGGGGTTGTAAGCTCTGTACAGGAGTGAGGGGGAGAGTGGCTGCGTGGTGCCTCTGATTCGCTGACGACGGCGGGCTCGTTCGCCATGGTCGTGGCGTTCCTGGTCATCTCCGTCCGACTCCGAGCAATTCCATTTACTCGAGGAGATAGAACTATCGGAGTCGGTCTCCTCGGAGTCGTTTTCTCGGCTATCGGTTCTTGTATTTTGGTGCACATAGGTCGGTGCTGGTGGGATGCATATTTCTTCTTTTGATCGTGGCTGGAGTACAACTTTGACCCTGCGTGCTGCGGCCTTGAGGTCTTTGATATAGCTAGAGTATCTGTGGAGCTTGCCGTTGTGTATTGCCATGTACACTTCGTGGTATAGCCTTTTACTCACGGCAGCGCTCTTGTACTCTGCAAATTGCGCAGCTATAGACCCCGTTGCCCTAGGTTTCCTGTGCTTCTGGCTGAGGACTGCACTGGCTTCTTTGTTGGTGATATAGTAGGCTAGTTTTAGAAGGTATAAGTCTAGCTTTTCGTCATGTGACCATGGCCATCTGTTGATGCTTTTGGCCGTGTAAGAGTCAATTCGAATTCTACTACTGTGTCCGATGCTGTGTTGAGAGCTCTCCTGGGAGCTTTCGCTGTCGGAAAGAGTCAGGTCGATAATTACTGGGTCGGGTTCTGACTTTATCTCAGCTACAGGAGGTCGAGGTAGTAGACTTAAAATGGAACTGGTTTTCGTATGGCTGTCATCGTCGTGATGTACTGGGGTTTGTGAACTGAACCCATTACAACTATTTGGGCCGGTGTAGACGACTACTTCTAGGCTGTTGGAAGTGGTTGTGCTAGCGCTAGGCTATATACGCAGTTAGAGGTATTCATTAGCCTTTCGTCACCAGATTGGGTTGAGGTCTTGCATGGGGTCATGGAATACCTCAGTTGCTACCAGAATGCTCCCACAGCGCGGGCAAACGTGGCTCCTGTGTGTGGCTCCATGTTTTATCCTTTGTCTCTGGCTCTTTATCCTCCTCTTGGTCGATATTATCTTGGGTAGTATGATGGTGGCCGCCTATCTCGGCTTCCCAAGGTTGACCTGGTCTCGCGGTGAGTTGGCCCGGAGCATCTAAACAGGCTGGCGCATCATCTTCAAGGTCCCAGTTTAAAGGCATCTTTTTGCCTTATATCTCAGCTTTGTTATATATAAGTATCTATACCTAATTAACTCATCAGGTTAGCGCTGCATATGACAAGCATATACTAAAGCTCGATTACTCACTCTTCAAAGGCGGGTTATTTATCGCTGCTGAGATTAACCTCCAAGATCAAACCCAACCTGATTATACTATTTTCCAAAAAACGGGGAGTAGGTGTGGTTTTATAGCCTCTCAGGTCTTGCCGAGATACCCCATCCAAATCAATTAATTTTTAGCGAGGGAAATTAATCTTTGGCAATCTTTGAGACAGATTGATGAATCATCTTCCTCGCTAAAGATCAGTTTTGTCATGATTGGAGTGGAGTTTGGGGCATTCTCGGCGTAGAATTGGCACTGTGTCCATGAAGATGTCTGAAAATGACTGTTGATGATCTCGGCTGCAGTGTGATATTGGCTTGTAGATGTGAACGAGACAGCTAGCAGCTTAAAGTATAGAGTATACCATGTAGTTATACGAAATCGGCGAAGATAGGCTTGAGGTATTCTTGACAGACGTACCGTAAATTATACCAATATAATATATCTTGGGTCCGTAATTTCATATAAATTGATACCATTATATATAAGGCAGTAGAAAGACCTCTATTCCCTCCAGTTAATTGGACAGGCATATTTGTGCAGTTAATCAGGGACAGCTGTATAGTTTAAATTTCATTGATCATGATCCCTCCCCACCGTTTGTCATGATTGCTATTTCTAAGACAGCTGTCTTAAAAATTTGAATTGTGAGGGGACCATATTGATATCTAGAGCTGCTGAGCTTTGAGGGATCATATAAAAGACTGCCATCCCAAAATTTATATCCGAGAGGTCGTCAATGGTGCTACGCGCGTGATCAACTTCCAAAGTGTTTGTACTACACACTCAATTGCAACTCAAAATCGACTTCCATTTCGGGAAAATACAACATCGCCACTATCACGATTCGATGCATTGCTAACTTGAATTCAACCTCATCCCGATTCCCTATCGACACTAAAACTTCTCATTGCAAACTCCCCTGCTGTCCTTCAATTTATTTTACAAAACCATTCAAGACGCTCATCACTTCTAACTCTCCTTTGCAAAGCCTATTAGAGGGCTAATATATACAAAGCCCAACATGAGCCAACCACAAGGCCGAGATCAAAACCAACCCACAGAACAGAATGCCACCCCTCGAGTCCCAATGCTGTACATATCGCCCCCGAAAACGGATTCAACCGGCGAAGTTGAGGCAGCTTCTGTCCCTGCATCTCAATGTCCAGTTTACAGCCTCCTCGAGGACTCCCAAGTTACCTCCAACCACGCCTTCAATGCCCAGATCCCAGGATCTGAAGAGCAACAAGCAAGATCGGATGAGAATATACCATTCTCCACTACTTTTCAAAATGAGAATAGCCAAACGACACAGCAGGATTACTGGCAACACGATGCTCAACATTCAACCTCTGACATCGCTCGTTCCTAGGCGGATGACGACGGCAGGGGTGGTAATCCTTTCGATATATTTTGCGAGGAACTGAAGAGGGAGGTTTATAGAGCTGGTCTAGACGGACCGAGTCAAACAAATAATGAAACGAGTACTATTATCGAAAGTCAAGATGTGGGAATGAACGAGGCCCATGGGGTCGGGGTCGGAATACTTGAAATAGCGGGGCTTACATCAAGCACGCCTCAAAGCCCCGAAACACCAATTCAGCTACCGCAAGGAGGAGAGACGGAAGAGGAAGACAGGAGTATCCTCTTCCACTCAGACAAAGACCAAGACAATGAGGACGACAGCGGATACTGCACTGGCCGAAAGAGAATCAGAATCAGTGTCAATAAATATAAATCCCGACGGCCCACTTTGAATGCACAGTCAAACCAAGGCGACCACTTGGCCTTCGACCGCATCTCTCCCAATAGTAAATTTTACAAAACGCCGTTTGTTCCGAGCGAGAAGCCCGTCAATAGGGTTCTTTTCCCGCGCTTTGGGAGGAAAAATGCGAATACACAAAATAACTATAAAGAACCAGAAAAAATACCACCGACAGAAACTTGTAAGTTCATGAACGCACCCTGCTCACCGTTATATGATCTGTATTAAAAGGAAATAGATGATACCAACGAGAATCTATCCGAACCAGAGCCTCCGGAAAAGGAGAAAGAAGAGAACATATACGATCCCCTCAGCCCCTACCGCCACACCTGGACCGATTCGAACCTGATGGTTCTATACGTCCTCCGCCGTTGGTAGAAACTCGGCCCGGCAGCTGTCAGAAATATACTAAACCGCTGCTTTGGCATCAACATCTCTTCCGGAGCATACAGCATGCAATTCGACCAGTTTTTCACAAACGAGCGAAGTCGCAACTTGAAATTCTTCAAGGATGTTTTTATAGATACCTCTTTCACTGACCCACAAGGAAAGTTCAACGCCATAAAGGAGGAATTAACCGCAGCGGCTGAAAGTACAGGCGTCAATCTAGTTCCTCGAGAAAGAGACGACGACGAGGTTATAAAAATATATAGAGAAGTGAGGAAAAAACAAGAGATCCTTCGGGCTAGAGAAAGGCTATCAGCCTTCGTACACACGACACCAGTAAAATCTCCGTTATTCATAACAGACTCCAGCTCCGACTCGGACGACCAAAAAGTCCCAGACACCCCCTCAAAGTCTTCTTCAAAATACAGCACCGAATCCAAGAAACGAAAATTCATGGCCCTCTATGAGAACCCACAGCCCCCACAGAACCGCAATACAAACGGCCGAAAACCCACCTTACCAACAAACATCCTCTTCCGCTATTCAGACCGCGAATCCTATGGGTACAATTCCTCAACCTTAATCCGCGCCGGCCTCTTCCGCGATGATATCACAACTCCCATCCCACCCCCGTTAGAAGTAAACACCCCAGAATTCGACACCCACGCCGCAAACCATCTAAACCGCGAAAAGATCCCAACCCCTCTAATCTCAACCTCCAACAGCCTAATGTGGGTCCTCCGAAAAGCAGCTCTAAGCCGTAGATGGACAAACGCCACAGATCCAAGGATCACTGTCATCGATCCCGCGTATCTGCAAAAAACCTACAGGGCAAGCGATTTCATCTCCGGTCTTTGCAAACGGCGTCCTATGATCCCTGCTGCACACCGCTACGGTGGTCACTATGATATCTTAGTCTGGGGTGAGATACCGGAGAAAGCTATAGTGAATGTGATAGATTACATTGAACTCCTCCGTGCGACGAGTATTCCGCGCCACATACACGTCCATTTCAGAATGGACATTGTGAGTCGTGTAAAAATCAACAGCGTGATATATGGTATGAAATTTGCGGTTGCGTGTTCGGAGGAGGTTGATAGAGCGGTGGAGGACTTCGCCAGGATCATGCTTGGTGGTGGTTGGGGGGAGGATCTGAGGGAGAGGTTTGCGACGAATGTTTGCTTGGATTGGGGGATTGAAGCTAGGATGGGGGGACAAGACGTTTCGAAGTTCTTCTTGCCGAAGTGGACGGCGGCGGATGCGGAGGAGTTGCTGAGCCTTAACGGCAGGGACGGAGGGCAGGCAGAGGGGATGGACCAAGAAGGACCGGTGTAAAGGGGTGGTGGGGCGATACATTAGGCAAAGCGTTCTCGCACACTCAAATATGAACGTTTTTCCTAATCAACATTTATAAATACTACGAAAATTACGAATTCTATTCTTTTAAAGCTCACAATAAAACTTTCATATACAGTAAACCAATGTTGACTTAGCCAAAGCACGTTTATATACTTGAAGATTGGTTTAGTCGTCGGTAATTATTAATACATTTTCGAGAAAACGACATCCTATCCTAACATGTCCCTAAGTATATCCCATGCCACAAATACAACATTCTCCCCGTAAACTATAAAGCCGCTCTAAATTACAATGCAAAGAGAAGAGCAGGAACAACCGCCAAAACCCCAAGTCCTAATCCTCTAGCCCCGCTCGCACCACCAGTATACGACGGTGGAGGAGCCGGTACGTCAGTGGTAGTATTAGCAGCCGTAGTAGTGCTCAAAGTAGGGTTCGCAGCTGGGGTGGTATATTCCTGGCTATAACCTGGGGTATCTGTTGTCTCATGGTGGTGGTGGCCACCGGAGGTAGTTGGATGTGAGTGCTCCGTTGGCTCTGTAGTTGGTTCTTCGGTTGGCTCTTCAGTTGAATCTACGGTGGTTGTAGGTCCAGTTGTAGGTTCGGTTGTGGGCTCACCGGTTGGTTCAACTGTAGGCTCGTCTGTAGGCTCAGTGGTGGGTTCGCCGTCATCTGTGGTAGTGGGCTCACCGCTTGTTGTTGGCTCCGAGGTTGGCTCCGGCTCTGGCTCTGAGGTGGTAGTAGTAGCAGCGGTAGTAGTAGTAGCAGCGGTAGTAGTAGGAGGCGCGGTAGTCTGAGGTGGAGTAGTAGTAGATGTAGATGTGGAAGTGTCGAGGGTAACAGATGGCTGCGGACCAGTTCCGGGGATTATTGTCGCCCTGACATTCGTAGAGTTACTACAGTCATCCATTGGCACCGAACCACTGGCTACGAATTTAATCGCCGCGCACTATAGAATTGTCAATAACATTCACCATACACCAAATACATATAAAAGATACGAACCTGGTATAAATCCCCATCCGGAGCCTTCTGCACAACTTGGAACACAGCATCCCGTCCGATCCATGCCGCGATACCAGGTAAAGCGGGTAAACAAAACTCCGAAATACCCGTTTGATGAACGTTGGGGTAGATATCCTCAAACGCGCCGACGACACCGTTTGTGATCAGTGCGGCTTTGAAGGTCCAGATTACGTCCAGATGCGTGGTTATCACGCTGAATGGGTAGCCTGTCACCGGCCAGTCTGTGACGCCGCCAGAGCGATCTGTGGGGGAGAAGCCACCACAGGGGACAGTAGTCAGGGTTACGTCGTCGAAGCCGATTGAAGGCGGGGTTTGGAGGAAATAGTGGGCGTTCACGGCCGCACCGAGGAGGGAGAAGGAAACGAGAGGAGATAATTTAGAGAACATTATGGATTATATTACAAAAGTCTAGTTGTAAAGCCGGGTTTCTGAAGATGACGAGTAAGTCTTCCGGTTTTAGAAATCCTTTAGAAATGTAGAGGAATTATAAGTATTGAGAAGATCAGGAACGAGCGTAAAGGCTTTCTGTAGGCTACTGGTCTAACGAGAGGATGGCAGTGTAAAAATTAGAACCGCTACAAAAATACTAGAAAGGCACCGCGGGCATACATGCAGGAAGGGGAATGCAACTTCAAATGGCTCGCAGGTATCAGCACCTTCCATCGCTGAGGGTATTTATAAGAGGCGGGCCTATAGTGTTGCCTTGCTAGGGGCGCCATTGGCTGTCTGCAGGTGGCCAGTACATGTACGTACAAGTATATTATGCGTGCTTTAGAAATGCCGCTGCTTTCGTCTTGGAACAGTTTACGAACATTTACAACATCAATACCACTTTTTTGTCTCGGCGCCAGCCACTCAACTATGACTACTTTTCTTCTTCCTCTATACGCATAACACAATAACTATATCGATATGCAAAATGCTAACCCGGTACATAGAACGATTCGGCTGACCCATATGAGATCCGATATATTCAAAGAGTCGGCACGTACTTAAGTGGGTCGATCAACCGAGGAAATTACACTGCATGCTCTGACTGGGGGTGGGGGCATAATAATCGCTGGCCGCCAAAACCTTGAAATTTTGATAGTCCAATAGGAATGCTAAACGAATATCCCAGCTGTCATAATATCAGGTCGTGATATTGGCAGGATATTCGACAAATGGAAGGCACAGACACAATTCCAAACACGAGTGGAGGGTGCGCCCTGCAGCGTGTTGCATGTTGCATTTTTTGGCGTTCGAAGCGGGAAGTATCTTGCGCATATCTGCTCACGTTTTACTTGGCGTATGCGGGTGCAGGGGCCAGGACAGGGGTGGCTGAGATTTCCAACAGAAGCAACTCATGCAAGAAACCCCCAGAGAATAGCGACGAGACTAGGGTATTGCGACTTTTTTGGTCAATTGAAAACTCCAGACGACTTTTCCGAAGAAATATGTTTTTTTGATATACATTTATACGGTGCTCCTTTTGTGAGATCTATACAGGTAGGAGACAAAGATGTGCCGCGAAATTTCTAAATAGAATCATCCCGTTTGGGCAAGTCATCTGGGGTCTATTGTGAAATTTATCGGCTGAGGAAGGCCGGTGGGCAGCAACGTTGCGGATCACTTGCGGCACTATGAATATCCAGACGAGATTGATTGTTGGTAACTATAGGCATTTTACGGGGCTTGTGATCCAGACCCTCAATCAATTGCTCAGCGCGGTAATCCATATTAAAGAGTACACCATAACTCGTGCCTCTAGCTCTGGAGGAACTCCTTCTTTAGGACCTTTCAGCATTTATTTCGCACGGCAGGGCAAAGGAGATTATAGCGATATTGGTACTCCCAGTCTTGAGGTCATACTATACTTGATTATTCCTAGTTCAACAAAATACCTTCATTAACTATCATTCCATATTTTACTCAACTCCTCAAGATTTCTATCAAGATAGTCAGTGCTGCGCTTCTCTGAAAATGACGAAAGGAAGACTCCAACTCTCCAAAAGCATTCGTAGTGTCTGCCTTGCTGTAGCAGCGGCTCTTCCACTCGCAAATGCCCACTTCGTTCTTCAAATCCCGACATCCCTCGGTTTCAGCGATATCAATGAAGTTCAAGCTCCGTGCGGTGGATTCGACATAGCCAGCCGGAACAAAGTCACCAACTGGCCAATTGGTGGCTATCCTATCGGCGTTGTATCCACGCATCCTAATGCTCATTGGCAGATAAGAGCAGCGTTGCTGGAGAATACTGAAGAATTCGTGGATCTGATTCCGAATATCGTCCAGGATGGGTTGGGAAACTTTTGTCTGACGCGTGTGCCTGGAATCGCGGACTGGGTTGGAAAGGATGCGGTTTTACAGGTTGTTCAGAGGGCCGTCGACGGCGAGTTGTATCAAGTAAGTTCCATTCATCCGCTTTCGAAGATTTTCCTTTTACACCAGTGCACAAATAAAAGGATAAATATTTGGTACCTACATACTAACCGTGTGAATTATGTATCATAGTGCGCAGCGATAAAATTCGTAGAAGGCGCAACAGCTTCAGTGCCAGGAAACTGTAGGAACGGGAGCAGCGTCGTCGCATCCATCGATCCCGACTACACCGGCCCAGCGACCCTCCCCACTGGTGGCTCAGCAGCCACGACAACAACGACGGGTGCTCCTGCTTCTACATCCACAGGATCATCTGGTACGAATAAATCGGTCCATCCACCGATGCTTGGGCTTTTGGCAACGGTGATTTATCTCTTTGACTCTCTTTTTGATCTTTCTGGTGTACTCTAGCCATTTCTTCACATTTCCTTCCGCTATACAGTTATAAACATACATACATGTAATATGCTACATTTCCAGACCTAGTTTTAGATTTGGCCTCGACATTGTTTCAAGCGTTTGCGTTTATTTAAAGTTAAGTTTCGGGAGCTTGCAAGGTATTTAGAACAGTTACGTGATAGTCTTTGAACTTTAATTGGACATCAATCCTCTATAAAGATTTAAGACTTCGCGTGCATTGAATAGAACGCAAACGAATACAAATATTGAAATATAAGGATCTATAAAACCACAAACGTTGAATGAAATGTTATGTTGGATGTGATAGTGTTTTCCATATTTCGTGCCGCCAGCACTCTACCGTCAAAGCGAGGCAATTGTATACTACTTTCCAGGAACCGTGCTATTCCCGTGTCTCAGGAATTAACCTCGCTCTGCTTCGATCAGTGGAACACCAGATTCGCCAAGGTCAATTAAAATTATCATACCCCGCAGATGAATTAGACGAAGACCCAAAAAGGCAGCCTCTCAATCGCGTATGCAATGGATAATGATCCCTGCCAACATAAATGTGCTCGAAACCTCGCATAATTTCTTTATGGTAAGTCCGCCATGGCAGGTCATAACCTGGGAGCTCTGGCCGCCCCACAGTGTGTTGCATGACACCAGTTAATTCCATTCCGCATTATATTGTGGATGCGGGTTATGCATACCCAGCTCTTGATGGTGGGAGTGGCGCCGTTCGGGTCAAGACTAATCTTGGTTTAGTTTCGAATGCCTCTCGAGATCTCATATCTTATTCAATGCTTGGTACACTACGGGGTTCGGCGCGGACGGGGTTGTATATTCCGTAGCCTGGGATAAAGCTTAAATAGGCACTCCAATTCATGGCTTGCATCTTTTCGTTCGTCCCATTCGGTTATTAGCTAATGTAATCACTGCTTGCCGCTTAGAAGATTGCTCTGTAGATATCTAGATATAGGAAATTTCGCGCTTGAGGGGGAACCTTGAAAATCTCATGGCCCCCCGCGAGCCAAGTCATGGAATGATGACTGAGAAAATTCGAGATTATAGGCAAACTTTCAACCTTCTACATGCATCATATTGAAATGGTTAAGCGCTAAGATTACATTGATCGAAGAATTAACTGCAGGCCCGCGAAGCTTAGTTTAAATTTGCGATACAAAGCTAACGATATATTTGATAGGATACACTACTGGGCAGTATACATTGCATATTAATCTGACACTGAAAATGAACATCTAATTAACTGGCAGAATTCCCTTCGATATCGATACTGCAAAAGGAATGAATGGCATCGCTGAAATGGCAACACCTCTTGCTCTGATCCCCCCACAACCCCTCAGCTGAGCACATATATGGACCCATAAAGCAATCCGGGAGCTCCACACCCACTATATGAATCTAGCACTTCGATATTATTGCAGATCAGGGGCCGTGAATCGCTCCGTAAATTAATGCTCATGCTCTTCCTCAGGATTACCCCATTCGAGCGCGATTCCAGTATCGTTGAAACACGTCGACGGGTTAACGGTGATGGCGGGACCAAATGCTTTGAACTTAACGAATGCACACTAGATTTAGAAAAAGAAACGAATAGGAAAAAAGAAAAGGTTAGTTGAGTGCTCCACAATCTGCAAATATTCGAATATTCGAAATTAGATGGTTATGACGGGACGTTGGGTACTTGCCTGATAGAGGGAACCGCCGTGGCCACCGTGCTGGATGACCTGAATGATACCCTGTCGACCATACCAGAGAGGATTCTTAGGTCCAGGAATGTTGGAGAAGCAAACGCTGCCCAAGCCTGCGGTTTGCGTGATATTGGGAACAAGGTTGACCCATCGATTGGTGAAGGGGACGACAGCTGCCCTGAATTCCCAGACCGCATGGGCGTGGGTGGTAACAAGGCCGATTGGGCCCCCTTTTTTGGGCCAGTTTGTTTGTTCGGCGCCAGTTCTGTTATTCTGGTCTATTCCACCGCAAGGTGCGAGTCCGAGATTATCATCATCGAATCCAATGGATGTAGGAACTTCTAGGATGAAGTGAGCGGATGTGAAGCTCGCAAGCCCTAGGAGGAAGAGGCTCTTCAAGTTCATTTTGAAGGTTATATAGAATAACTAAACTTGATATCTGAGATATTGCGTTTAAATACAGCAAGATGAGGTTTTGAAGGTGTATAGAGGTGCTCCTAGTTGCTCTTGATTGTGGTGAAGAGGATGCTATGTTCAAGAACGAGAAAGAGCAATGCCCACGTACTTATACAATTCATTAGGCATGCAGCTCCTAGACCTCTCCGTGTCCTTATTGTAGAGATTTTCCGAGTTCATAACTTCGCGTGATAAAGGCATCTACACTTCAGTATAGTGCCCCGTACGCATACTGTCCGATGTGGGACTCAATTCACAAACTCTGCCTCTCATGAATTGAAGCCAAGGCCGAGGCTCGGCTGATGTCCTAGGCATTTACGTCTGCGACCTCGAACAAAATCTCGAACTTCCGCTCCACAGAAGTCTCAATCTGGTCCCGTAGTTTTGATAGTATCAATTGCATATAGTCAGCGACAGGTCCCTCGCAATATCCGGGAGCCTTCCTGATTTGTGGAGGACCTTGGCCCTGTCCGTCCCTGCCTAAAATAAGAATAATTAGCTCAATGTTTAATCTGTTGGGAAGTTGGCATATAGACCTGCATCCTGTGTTCTGAGGATAGACAGTTTACGCACATGTCGCATAGTGCTTAGTGTAAAGAACTATGCCTTTTTGCCAATCATCCCCATAATACGAGTATCCGATTGGTGAGCTCAATAAAAATTTTTCTTTGGATATTCCACCATGATTGCGCATTATTAGTTTCTACAACGGCGACTGCAGTCTTAGCGGCCATTGTTGGAGTCGGATTCTACAAGCTCGGTCTCTGCAGGTAGGCTATATTATGCAGGGCCAAATCGTGTAACCGGGATTACTTCAACCTAACGAATGGATCCTCAGGAACTATTTGCATAAATTCGTCAGAGCCCGTGAGTAATTTTGAGTTCGTTTATGCGGGATGAAGCGAAGAGTCGCTTCATGAATTCATACGGCACTGAGGTGGGCTTCTACGATTCGCTACTGTGGGTCTTGTAAACCAGCCGCCCAAGGTAGTGGGGTACTAACTATACTAAGGCATGAGGCAGAATGAAGTTGCCGTCTATCGCGGCATGTATATATTGATGTAGATTTACGTGAACCAATACAGCAATAGCTCAAAGTTAGGCCCACGTGCATCGGATCGCGGGGGAAGAAATCCGGTGCCAACATAATTATGCATAATCATCTTGACGGCGTTGAGCTCTTCATGGAGCGCCGTTATACGACAGACTACACGGCTGAGGTCATATGATACTATATATGCAGGCGCAAGTGGATGGCCCCAAACACCGACAGGTGAGCAGATTATACTTGATCTTATGTATGTGCAGGGGCCGTACAGTATGCGCCAAGTACGCTAAGTTCCGGTATCGATATCAAAGAGGCCTCGTAGAGTCTCTCTGGGCCCACTTATGAACGTATATCTATCCGGTTTGTATTCATATGATTTTCGATGGCATACATGTACTGCATTGGATAGCTTGTGAGCCTGGATTTGAAACCAAGCTAGATACTCACACCCAGTACCACGATTGTGCTTTGACGGACTATCCCTCCCGTAGATCCTGGCTCAGACACTTGTTGGTGAGGTCGGACAGCTTTGGGTTTCTCTGTTAGGAAAGTAGGATCACTGGTCCAGACCAAGAACTAGATAAAGTATATCAAGGAAGCCTTGATACCTTCCGATCCCACATTCCTCCAAAACAAAAATCTGTACGATCAAGCATCTCTTTATACCCTGCTATAATTTATTGTTAACCCTAATATTAACTTTGAAAGTTTGTTGAGGAGCAATAAAATCCAGGGGCGGTCAAAAATGCATCTCCGTCTTTCAAACTTCATCTTAACCCTCTTCCTCTCCGTTCAATTGGTGTCAGCCCACTTCTTCCTTCGGTATCCTTCTTACATCGGCTACGATGACGTAAACCAAGGAACCGGCCCATGTGGTGGCTTTACTTCAACCGATCGCTCTGGCGGTGTCACAAATCTTACAGTAAACGGCTTTCCTATCGGTGTCACCAGCACCCACTTGGGCGTCTACTACGAGTTTAAGGCAGCCCTCGTCAGCGCCCCTACGACATGGGTTTCGTTGACGCAGATGTCCCATCTAACGGCTGGAGGATACCCGTACTACTGCCAACCTCAGATTCCAGGCATTGCAGCTTGGGTTGGACTGGATGCCATTCTACAGGTTATCCAACATGCATCTGATGGAACCCTTTATCAGGTACGTATTTATATTCGTACCTCTTCGAGCAGTTATAAATAAGGAGGATGGTCATTCATGAATGATACTAATACTGTGTTGCATTTTAGTGTGCCGCTATCAAGTTCGTTTCTGGTGGTCCATGGACTGGATATACCACTTCGCAATGCAGAAACTCGACCGGGACATCCGCTGAATGGGGAAACTGGGCTACTTTCACATTCCGTTAAAGTGATTCAAGTCCCCCGATCCTAGGGGCCGACGTAACAGTTGGCAATTCAGAACTACATAACTTTACAATTCCGGTCAGCGTATATTAGCTGGACCCTAAGCTTGGCTGTAATATTATGTATATACTATATATCTAGCTCTACGAGCAGAAAGTCTATATATAAATGCCGATTAAATGAAGTTAGAAGGTATCAATCATATTGTGCGTACCAAATTACGAGAGGCGAGATGTTGGTGAACAGAACTTTACCGACGGCTAAGGTAGAACCGCTTGTGACCCATGGGAATATATATTCTCACAAAGTCAAACTATTAGGCTAAAATATGAAAGCTATTTGGTGAGATTATATTTTAAGCTTTGTATCCATCTACTGTCAAGCAGAAATAGAATAAATAGTTAGACTTAATCCAACAAACAATTTGGTGGGACGGCATTGCTGAGGATCTATTTGCAAAAGTCAATTATGCGGCACCGTTCACGATATTTATAGTTAATAAACTAGAATATGTATTCTTGTCTTTCCTCATTCATTTAAGTGCGCACTGCATAGGCAATGCCCATATCCTTCGCTGGTATCTAATTATAAGCCGGGTTGTGTGGTATTTTGCCCTTAGCTTGTCCGCATAGGCGGGGTCCCGCGAGCTCGACACTAGCCGGCAGATACTTTGTCCACGTTGCGTCGGATATGCTAGGCTAGTTCGACATCGAATCAACCGAGGGAACTCGAATCTAGAGCTTGAATTTAGCCTAGATTGATTGACCTCTAGCGTAGCTGTATATACCTGGAGATGTGACTTAGTCTCGCCTAGTCGTCGATCTAGCTCGAGACCGGACTATTATCAAGCAAACGTCCCATATGTCTAGCGTGTGGATACCCACGTGGCGGCTTACGATAAAAGTCTTTTCTATACCTCTTTTCAGGAATTTGGGTGGGTAGTAGCCTCGAATCTAGGTGGGTAGATGGCCACGTGGTGTCCAGCTCCGAGTATGCATCTATAGCTATGATCGACAAGGGACTATGCATATGCATAGAGAGTTCCTTACCTTTAGTCGATTGAATTCACCCGGGTTACTAGATGGGGCAAGGGCTAGTGCCATAATGTGGAGCGGCACTGGTTGATCAAGGAGGTGCCTATGGCTTACTTCATTATCCTACGTACGCAGCGTGACCCCGACGCTCTCGACAACGGTTGTTCCAGGTGCATCAAGTAGTTAATCGTACATTTATATCTACATATCTTCATTTCAAAGACTATAGCCTCGGTATGCCGGACGGAATTCAAAAACGAATAGCTTTTTCTGAACATTAAAATAAACATCATCATCCTGATATATTCAATGTCATTTAGGCAATTGTAGAGGTTTCGAAGGAAACGTTATCCAAATTGATACATCATGATTATGGAGATCGACTTGTAAATCCGCACATGCTATACGTATAATCGGTCACTCTTTGTGCGGCCTGGGCACAAGACCAATTTATACCGATATTATCTCTGGGTATGAAACCAATCAGAGAGTTTTTAACCGACGGTCCCTCCCATGAGACTCGCTAGTGAGAAAAGATTTCGCAATTGAGAGTTACGGGTATATGAACCTTCTCTCATCGGTAGGCTCTTCGATCCCGGATTTGGTAGGGTTTGCTGGTCCTTTCTGATTCATGAATTCATACTCCATACCATACTCCATCGTAATATCGCGATATCGACGTCGACGTCGACCATCCTCCCACCATACTGCCATTGGAAACAGCAGAATATCCCACCCTCGTGGTCTGGATATGAAAAAAAAGAATCTTCTAATATTTAGGTTAGAGCGTTGGCGTGAGTAGTTAATCGTGGAGAAGTAGATGTAGTCGTGAACAAAAAACCGCTTTTCAATCAGCGCAAACTGGTGAAGTTATCGGTACCGGAATGATATAAGACCGAGAACAAGTGGATGCCGTAGGATACACCGCGTCTCCATTGAGAATAGAGGTGCCCCTAACTTGATACCATTACTAGAGTGCTCTCTAAGATGGGCCCGTTGAATCGATATTTGATTCGTACGTACCCAATTCTCGGATGCCGTAAGCGTAGACCGATACACGTTACAATTGGTTGATAAGATCTCCGACTGGGATATATTACCAAGGAAATCCTCTGTGCGCAACCAGGTCTGAGCGTTGAAACAGTGCCAATTGAACCCCACCGTGATACGAGGTGCACACACATCCTTACATTTTAATATTTTTCGCTTTCAAGATTTACCAACATGAACAATTACTCTCAAAAAACCAAGGTCTTTTGAGTTCCTCAAGCGATGAGGTTTTTTATGTCTCTATTTTTGCAAAATAGCAGACATATAAAAAATAATCCGGCTCTAGAGGTTCGGCTATCGAACAGCGCTGCAGCTTTAGTTCGCGGGTGAGGACTTTAGGCTGTCGGAAACAAACCCCAGTAAGATGTATTTAGCAGAATTTTCAACGCGAGGAAGGAAAAAAAGTTCCATTTCTGCCTGTTTTCACGCGGATTCCTGCTTGCATCTTGGTGGCTGAAGTGTAACAATTAATGGCGAAATATCATGTCAATAGCTAAGAACTATCAACATTTACCTACCTAATACATAATTATGAGCTGGCCCCGCGGCCAAGTCTCCCCAAGGAGATATCGTTTCCGAAGCCACGTTATGTCAGTTAAGTCACAAAAACTTTCATCTCGAATAGGAGAAAAAAAGTTTTAAACCCCTTCGTAGAACTTGGACCCATTTCACGGACCAGTTCCAGACGTGCCTATTGGCCCAAACGCCTTAAAATACCTTGTCGGAAACATGGATACATGTACTTAAATTGTAGTATATGCCGGCATTCGATATGAAGGTCAAAACCATGTGCTCTAGATGTGGATATGCAGGCGGGTGCGTTCGCAAATTTGAATGGCCGCCGTTGATTGCATCTTCGAATCTCGCTGCAGGTTGCAACAGTTGGACTGCATAACCGCCTTAAGCCCTTAAGTTTTCTAGAAATTCGGATGCAGGCATTATTCCCAGCCCGCAGGCCCACGCAACGCCTAATCTTGGTTAAAGTGCGTGCTTTCCGGGTAAATTGGGTACTTTTATTCGTCACGATTCCTCCTAAAATTCAAAAATCGAAGGAACTAAGCTTGACTCGTAATCCTTGGGTTTGCGGGGCCGGATAATCTTGAATAATAAAATAATAACTTCCCTAGCGCTGGCTGGTGGCTTGACCGTGGAGCATGCACGATGCAAGTGACCCAGCGCCACGACCACTACAACACCCATTGTGTGCTGTAAGAATAGTCAGATGAAAGCTCATCTTTAGGAGCAACTATATCGAGTATCCTCAATATCTGCATATCCATTGCGAGATATATAGAATCCAACTTTAAAGTAAAAGCTTTGAATCCAAATAGACTAAATACGAAATAGTGAGAGTTATAGGTCTCCTAGTTGTGTTGGGGCTGTTGGTGTAGTTTTAAAGTATCATCAGATAGTCTCGAGGCTGCCAGACGCCGCAAAGTGCCCCAGATGCATGAGTCTTTCTATCTACAGCTGAGCTGTCCAGCAAATCACAGTAACGTTGACAATATCCACTTCAGTCGCCTCACTCGTATCATGATTCTTCCCCACTTTCGAAACCTCGCCTGGTGATACTTCAGTTAAGTTATAAATGATATCTGATGATGCCCGCCGCGCTCGGGTTGCCAGAGTCCCGGCAAGCGGGCCCTCAAAAACCCAGAGCCTTGGCTGATTCAAGATCGAGACGCAAAAAGAACCACCTCCTGGTTAAAAACGAAGGCCCATCTTGCCCAAAGCAATCTCAATATCGTTCGTGTTGATGCGTGCCAGCTTACCGCTGTGGAACCGATTGAATGCGTGCCCCACCGTTATATGGTGATTGGTTGCATATGAGTGGTCTGTCTGGGACTTGCAAGGAAGGGCAAAAGATGCCCGATTGACCAAAGCTACAGAGTATGCGTATGCTACTCGACTCGCACAACCTCCCTATGACCAGGCTGCGGGAGTCTTGTCCATGACACTGAAGACATCTGAAAGGCATGGTCGATTTGTGATACAGACATTGACATTCGCACTGACGGTCAAAACCAGCCGCGGCTTTACAGGTTAAGAGCCACGCGGCGGCGAAAAAGTCTCAATTTTTAGAATATCGTCGCGGCTGTTTCAATGCACAGGAATGATCCCTCCTTATCTTCCACCAAGATGCATCCAGGGACAATGTACTCTGTAAGTTCTAACACGATATCAAAGCTTCTCCCCCTTTCATTTTTTTGAATTATTTTGGCCTTGGGCCAAATCCTGATCGGATTGTTTAGGCTAAAATACGGAATCGGCATTTTGTAAACCTAAATGCAAATTTGACGACCAATGCATAGTGGATCCAAAATCTGGGGATTTGCGCTTGCAAACAATGGGCTGGCTCCTCATCCTTCCCCAGCTTTCTCGCAAGTAGTTGCATTACACATTTATCCGATATTCCCTGCCGACAGTTGTTCAACTAGTACAAAGCAGAGGCGGTGGAGAACCGGATCGGATCATTTCAACAACGAGAACTAGCTGCAGCTCGCCCTTACGCAGTAGTAAGGATGTTGCATTTTTCGCCAGCTCGGGTTTTTGCCTACCTCGAGGGTCCAACTTTCGCTCAGCTCCTGCCATGGATACTTCTTGCGAATATAGCCAAAACGGGGATATATCGACCAAGATACCCCTCCGGTTCTACGGTTCTTTGTGGGGGAGAGCCGCGGCCTTAGTGTGGTTCGTGCCAGCCATAACCCTGCACCCACATCCTCCCAAATGCAGAAAACATGGGCAAACTCTCGATGGCACAGCAGCGCAAAACAATCCCCACCTGGGTCATTCGATTCACATCCAATGTTCCCACCGCACGGTTAACACTGCGGTTTGACGCCCGGAGAAGGATTCTGGAAACCCGCAGTTTGGAGTATAGTCCCCGGATAATATTGCAGCATCGCAATGCATCGACAGGGGCCTTTCCATGTGTCTTGGCGACTAGTGGCACAGACTTCTTCCAACCTTTTAGCTTTTTTTGTCTCCATAAACTTCACTCGGCTCATGGTTATGGTTAGTTATGGTCAGACAAGACCAAAGATGACTATGGGGGTAATAGTGAGCATGGTTCCAATTTACCCAACCGGCGGGGAGAGCGCGATACCATCGCTGATCCCTTTCATTTCGAGTTTGGCTAAACTTCGTGAGAATTGAATGGATTTGAATAATACCCAGGTTGACAGCTTTGCGCGAGGCATGTAAGTATAAAAAGCCTGGTGTATTCCACCCCATGTTTCTGTACTCCAGATTCCGAGATCTCCAGCTCTTATCAGCAATCCATCTCTCTCTTTTAAAAATTATTTCTGGGGTATATATATAATTATATAATTTTCAACGTCATATCGATAATATTTCATATCAAACACAATGAAGGTCTCGACACTCGCTGCTCTCGGTGCTTTCGCCGCCGGCCTCGTCGCTGCTACGCCAGTCGACAAGCGCTCCACCGTCCCGGCCGCTAACAAAGTCAAGTACCAACTTGATATGACACATTTCCACTCCTCTGCAAAGCGAGGACGACGATATGAAGCCCTTGGTGGAAAGATGGCCCTCATCCAGAGAAGATGGTTCGGTCACGCTACTGGTACGTTCTGAAACTCAATTATACCAAGATTCGCCAATACAACCACTACCCCCCCGCGCACGGTCCCTTTCGCCCGGCAATTGCGGTGTGGCTTTTTTTATTACCCCATAGATAGATTGTGGAAATGGTCCCGCTGACCCAAGATATTTGGCAATGCTTAGAATCCTACACCTTGGAAGGAGATGCTCCATATGCCGCTATCGCTGGTAGCGTTGAGTTCAACAGAGTCACACACGAGAACAGCTTGAAGTGGGAGACCGTCGAGCCACAGCCCGGCGTTTTCGACTTCACTCTCGGTGACAAGCTCATTGCTTGGGCTGATGTCGCCGACCAGGCCGTTCGTGGACACACCTTGGTCTGGTATGAATACAAAATCCAATTCCTTAAAATCTACCAAATTCGAATTCTAATAAAAAAATAACAGGCACTCCCAGCTCCCGGACTGGATTAACAACCCTACCGTCCCATGGACCGCCGCCACACTCAAGCCAATTCTTGAAAGACACGTCCGCACAGTCGTTCGCCACTACAAGGGCAAGATCGATCAATGGGATGTCGTAAACGAGATGTTCAACGAAGACGGTACCTTCCGTGATACCATCTTCTACCGCCTCTTCGGCTCCGACTACGCCCGCTGGGCGCTCACCTGGGCCCACGAGGAAGATCCAGATGCCCTCCTCTTCATCAACGACTACAACTTCGAGTACGTCGGCCCCAAGGTCAACGCCGCCGCCGCATTCTTCAAGTCCCTCGTCAACGAAGGTTACCCGCTCGGTGCCGTCGGTGCTCAAGCCCACTTGATCGTTGGACAGGTCGACGAAGCTGGTATCACAGCCGGTCTTCAGAAGTTCACCGAATTCGGTCTGTTGTTGTACCTCACCGAGGTGGATATCAGATACGAGATCAACCGTGGAAACGATATTGCAAACTACACCACCTCTCAGGTCGCGCAGCAAGCCAAGGATTACTACTCCGTCACAAAGGCTTGCTTGAACGTACCAAACTGCATTGGTATGACTCTTTGGCAATACACTGATAAGTACTCGTGGATCCCCGGTGTTTGGGACGGAACTGGCGCTGCTCTGCCATGGGACGTCAGATTGAACAAGAAGCCGGCCTACACTGCCGTCTACGAGGCCATCACAGAGCAACCTTGTTCTGTTTGCGCCACCAGCGGATTGGACGCTTAGATAGTTGGTTGGGGGTGATGGATTATTCTCTGTAGAATAATTTCTTTTCTTATATGTACCATAAAGTACAATCTGTATGATAGTTGAGATTGGTGGCAGGTGTATCCGAAGCCACGTTATAATGATATTGCCTTTAGATGTCTGCTGAGCGAAACTTTTTCGACTGTTTCAATCTGTAAAATTTACTGCGAACCTAGCATTGGTAAACGGAAGAAAGGCACTGAATATGCCACAGGTTGAGACTTTTCTAGTCTAGTAGTCGTGATCGACACTTGTGAATAACACGTGCTCGCTCGCACTAAAAACGAGGGTTGAAAACGCGACGATTCCCGCTTCCGAGCCAGTAGCAGCCATGAACCCTCTCCAGAACTCCCCAGAACTCCAGCCCTCAATAATGTAATGAAATAAAAAGAAAACAGAAGTTAACACAGGGAAAAGAAGAGAAGTAAAAGTAAAACGAATGCCTCTGTCGCTGGTAGTCAATGGAGCGAATGAAATCCCCAACTAAGTAGGGCCCTAGAAAACTTGTCATCTCAAGAGCCTCCTACGTCTTTTGATAGGCACATCATCGTGTCTGGGCTGTGTCCACCACGCGATCCCGCAGTCATCGCACGCGGGTTCCAACTTAACCTTCGGGTACCATCTAACCACGTTATTCACGGTGTCCATGAGACCCCTCTCCGTTCTGACTTCCCCACCGGGAAGAATATATCTGTCATGGTATCTAAGGGTTGTGGTTAGCGGTAGCTCCGCATGGGTCTGAATCTCACGTAGTGGGCAACCGGGCTGGTGCGTCTTTCTATTACTGGGCCTGGCCTCGTCTGACTCGCCCTTTGCCTTGCCTCGTCTTCTTTTAGAAGTTCGGCGGACGGAGTGGTAACAGGTACAAGTATGCTGGACGACGCATTTGGGGCAGAGACGTTCGTAGCTAGTAGGACAATATGGGCAAGGAACTCTTGCGCAGGTCTATAATATGCTAGCATGTTAGGGTGTATTCGCGCAGATGTTAAATATGGCGGCACTTTATTGGAAGGAGCATACCCAGCAAACCGGAATCGCACAGGCACTGCACCGCTGCCCACAATCCATAACGTCACGTCCATTGTCACAGTTCTTACAGGCCACGATGAGGTTGTCGCAATCGTCCATACCGCACACCGTGAGATGTTTTCTGCCGTGCCGTTCCGCTTGGGTATCGATAGGGATCCGTATCGGACAGAAATCCTCAGCCATATGGTTGCAAGTACAACCCGTGCAGTTGCTCAGTAACAGCTTTCTCGCCTCCTCTTGAGACTGATAGTTGCATTCTACGCAGACGTATCTGCCAGCGTTAGTGCAGTAGTTACAGCAGTTGGAAACGCAATACTTCAGTGGAATGTAGTCGGGAAGAGCGGTCTTGGTTCTGACGGGTCGCCAATCGAGTGGCCGTGTGGCGAATGTCATCTTACGATCGCACTCCATGCAGACGTATCGAAGGCAAATGTAGCATGTCCGAGCTTCCTCGCACTCGCGGCATAGGTGTGATTCTAGGGTGGTATCGCATTTGTTGCACGTTCGGGCGGCGAGGTATCCCGGGGCCGCGAACTTCGGTTCCACGCCTAGATCGGGGAAGCTATCGCTGGCTCCACCGCTAATCGCGGCATTGTTGTCCGCATCGACCATGCCGTAGTCAAAGTTGCCTTCTTTGATGTAAACCTCGTTCCAGCAGGGCCCGCCCGTTCCGGAGCATGGTCCGTAATCGGTCTTGATACCCAGAGCCTTACAATACTGAATATATAGTGCCTTGACACCGTACCCATTTATTCGGAATCGTGAGCTGCCCGCGCCATCATAGAGGACCTGAATATCTCGGTCTCGCGGCTCGCTGAAACGTCGCGAATTAGGATGGCCTTCCCCACGAACACCCCAAACTAGCAGGGTCTTGAGTTTGCAAGGCTTTTTGAGAGTTAATGGGAGTGTAATAGGCTTTCTTTGCTGAGCCTCCTCCAAATAATGACCCAACACGTCAAAACTTACAATCCCAAGCGAGAAGCTTCGGCACCATCGTACGCTGAGGAAGGTCAGCTGGGGGAGTACCACTCCGAGTAACTGATACCAACAGTTCCAGTGGATATCGCTTCCATCGAGAGTAAGTTTTGTTAGACTAGCAAGAGGTAAACTAGACAGCACTCTCTCCTCGTAGTTGATGGTCGCCGGGCGGTGGATCCAATGAGTGGTTGGTTCGTGTTTCTTGAGTCCCGATAAAATGTGTATTGGAGACCCCGTCCACTTCCCGGCCCGTCCCGGAATTACTTCTGATACTGTGTCGAACCGATAGTCTCGATGTATTCGTTCCGAGCGGTCAACAACGTAGGCCGTGGTATTGATCTCCTTCCAAAAGCTCGGCGTATCCAAGATCTGTCGCCTGATATACTTGCATACGCTCATCAAAAGAAGTAATGAATCCAGCTCGCACACTTCAATAAAGGTGCAAAAGATTGGATAGTGATCTATCATGACCTCCAGGAAACGGCAGCCTGCCGTTGGATCGATTAATTTAGGAGGGTCCGTTTCCAGCTTGTCGGTTAAGAAATACTGAACTGCCGCCTGCTGCGTCTGGCCGAGGAAAGTATGCGGATTGCAGAAACGCAACTTCCAGTCCCGTGCTGATTTGGGATCCCTAGGCCGGTCCGAAGGCATGGGATCGAACTCCTTGAAGCTAGCATGCATTTTCTCGAACCTTGCCGGATACAAGGAACTGCCCTCGGGGTGTTGATATTGGTCGTACGGACCGTTAAGATACCCCTCAGAACCGATGAGCCGACCGGTCCAATCAATCTCAGTTTTGTGATAGCTCGAGCAAGACCAGTTCACGGGTTGTTTCCTGCCATTTGGTAGAGTGACTACCCATTTTGGAACGTGATAGTGTCGCCAATCGACATCTATTTCTCCCAGATATATCCTGACATAGCGGCTAGAACGAGATAGCAGCTGCAGTACCTTTCCTATATCAAATTTGTTAGCAAATCATACATGTATGCGCTCAAGATAGCTCACATCGGCCGATATTTATATGCAACAAACGTATCAGCGAGCGTTACTATAAACAGAGCAGCCTTGCGCATGTGGACTCACGAGATGGCAGTGTCTCCCCGTTCGGCGATGGTCTCGCCAGTCCACTCATTCTGCAATGTGCCCCGCAGGGTGGAACATGAAGGATGGGAAGAAACCAAAGTTGGGGGTTCGGCTTCACGCGGCGAGAGTTGTGGTCATCGGAGGTTCAAGGTTCGAGATGAGACGGTTTTATATTGACTTTAATACGAGAGATGGAGTTTCCAACACGGCGCCGATTCGCCAGTTGGGCCGGCCTCGATTTTATATTCAAACGGCGCCTCAACGTTCGCTGCGATAACGTGGTCCTTGGCCCGGCCTTGCTAACTCTTCCTGTTATATAGGTACTTACGTTCCGTGCTCTCTGTGGTTCAACCGCGACGACACCATGGGAGGATCTTGAGGTCTGGGGCAGCATGATTCCGAGTATAACCAACCGACTGACTAATATAATCGCTATAGCTAAGGCCAATTCACGCTAAGGTGCAGAGCATTGCCTTCGGTATTTAGGTCGAGGCAGCCTGCCGCGTGCGGAACCGAGCAGGCAAGCTTTGCCTCGCGACCAAACGAACAGTCGGGCTAGATTCCCTTCTTTGACGGGGAGCGCAGGGGTGCTGTTCCGGGTGGCTCTCGACCGGTCTTTCAGCCCAATTTCCCCGCAAGAATCGGCAGAATCCATGGCAGAATTCGCTTGAAACTGGGCACAAAAAAAGGGTCTTTCTGCAGCTGTCACTGGGGTTGATTCGCTATTGGCTTTTTTTCTTGTCGGTGCGGATTTCCCGGTGGCACCAGTCGGGCGGCCTGAGATATTTGGCTTCTTGTTCGTTCCTGGCTGGTCCGGTTTTCGACGACTCCTTTTTATTTATCATGAGGAGCTAGTCCCTTTAATTCTCCAGCGAGAGTTCGCGGGCGCAGTGCTTTCCAACGAAGAAAAACACCATAGGCCCAAGCGCGAGGTCAGGAAGGACGCCAGAATATAACGACCATATTTCCGAGTCCCTTTCCACGAGACGGGACGAGACGAGACGAGACAGCTGGAGCTGAAAGGGGTACGCAATCCAATAGTCACTGGGGTACTGGGCGATAGTACTCGAGTACTCGTCACGCTTCGTCGCGATGAACACAGCTTCGACAGCCTTCAGGCTGTTAGTTCTACTATGCGTCCTGGTTATGATTCTGCTATCTCTTCTTTCATTCACCTTCATATCGCCGCGGAAAACCCTCCACGCGACACCCATAAACCTTAACGCGCCCTCCCTTAAACCGACGGATCCGATGTACTTAGCGGCCTGTGTGCCCATGTCGAAGGATCTCGCAACTCTCCCTGAGTTTCTACTGCACCATTACGTGCACATTGGCATCCAAAGGTTTTATCTGGTGGATCAGTCCGAGGAGGGTGGAGTTTCCAACCATTATCACGAACTACCATTAAATGCCTCGTATATAACTTGGCTGGGGACGCCGCCCCCTACGGACAACGAAACCGCCCAATTTGCGGCATATAACGCCTGCCAGTCCCGCTACGGTAGTCTCCACGCTTGGATCGCATATCTAGATCCCGACGAATTCATTGAGCAGAAGCGGAAGGATGTTACACTACAAGACTTCCTCCATTCGATGGATAAGAACGCTACGGTTGGAGCTTTAGGCATCAATATGCTCCTCCATACCAATAACAGTCATATCCTTAAGCCCGAGGGGACGCTTCGAAAAGCCTTTACTGAGTGTGTTTCGTCAGACATGGAAAAATCGCCAAACGCCCATATCAAGAGTATCGTGAAGACAAAGTACTACGAGAAACCCCGGACGGATCATAACTTTATTACTAAGAGCGGATCCCTAACTGTAGGGGAAAAGGGTGATAAAGTTCCGTTCATTTTCCGGCGGCCGATTACAACTGATCTCTTCGCAATACACCACTACGCTATTAGGAGTCGTGAAGAGTTCAATGTCAGGGTAAAGAACGGAGATGTCGAAGAACCACGGACTTTCCCGGACATGATGGACTGGTGGAGGGCTGTAGGGAATATGCCGAAGATGAAATGTGATAGCATGGCGAAGTTAAATCCCTGAGACAGGATCAGTAGGCAGCGCGGCTGGGGGCCTTGTGGCATGCAGCACCGCACCGCCTGTATATATCTTTCAAACCGTTTCTTTTGGAGTTTCGGGGTGGGCTTGAGATCTTCCGTTCATACGACGAGGTTATGATTTAAGTTTCTTCCTTTATTCACTTCACTTCTTTAACATGTATTACTATGATTACTATGATTACTCAGCGTCCACGTACTCAAGCCCTACACATTGACTTAGCTTAGTCTTTTAGGCGATTGAAAAAATCGATCCCCAAACCCGATTCCACACGTGTGGCAGCACTGAAGCTCAACGGGTCCTAGCCATCTTCCCTTTCCAAATCCGGCCATCGTAGCCAAGACCAACGCAAAACTTGCAACAATTATGTTCCACTAGGCCCTCTACCCACCCCGCCCGCATTTTAGTCCTGAATTGCGGGCGTTTTCGCCAATTATCGAGATGACAAAAACCTTCTACTGGCCTAAGCTTATTAGACATGTATATGCACGTACCTATCCCCCCAGGGCACGGAAAAAGGGCTGAGCTGGCGGGTATTTTTCCGTGTTTTTCAATTTCGGACGCCCGGGATGTTTCGACTACGCCTTAACTTCTAGCTTTTAGATTTTAGGGCCCAACGACAATCGCCACGCGGAATCGGTAAGGAGGTGTCAAAAAGTTAAAGGTTATTTTCTCCTCGGGTGCTTTGACCTGTACATTAGAAGCCGGGGGTTGAAAAGAGGAGTGAACGCAAGAAGAACGCTATGCATGCGGTAACGAGCTCGGTCAAACACCATCGCTTATATTATTATCGTTGAATCTTCGATTCGATCTTGCCGTTTTACGTGCTGGGCCCCCCTCTTTGTTTATAATTTTCGATATATATCGGTTTGGGCGATAATTGTGCTGGAGGACAAGGACGACTGCTGCGATGTAAACACTACACGCTGCTTAGGTTCCCGCACACCAAATTTGATATATATACGTACGCCCCGACATTCCGACACGCATCCCTCGGGTCAGATCCACCTCCACGCGTGGACTCGGTGTATATAGTGGAGGAAGGGGGTGAAGACAATACCCCCCAGGGAGCGCGGAGGCGATACCACGAGAGTTGTCTCTACACAGAGACTCCGGGATTCAAAAACGCAGACCGGTGTAGTCCACCGCTCGGCAAGATATTTCTATCTACAAATGCCCAACATGAGTTCATCCGGTGTCATTTCTTCGCAAGCAGAGGTGGTAGGGGTATGGACACCCTTGAATATCACACAATCGGATTGGGAGGCCTTACCCCACGATTCGCGGGGCGGCATTCTCATCGCCGTCCAAGTTACGGCAACGTCGATAATGGTTATAGCGGTATCATTGCGGCTATATACTCGGAAATTTGTGACAAGAACTTTTGGAATGGATGACTGGTTGATGGCAACAGTATTAGTACGGCTACCCTATAATGTTTCGTATAAAATCGGACGAACCATGGTTCCCCCAATATTATTTTAACTGCTATGTTAACCACTCTTTTAGATTATGATAATAGCAACCTGCATTTCGATAGTCATACGTATGCCCCACTTACTACCCTCATGTCTTCTTGAATTACGTATTTCGATGAGAATACTAATCCTTGTCAAAATGATAGTTTTCACCGTTTATAAAGGTGGTCACCATATATGGGATACAACCCAACAAAATATACGCACAATCTATAAGGTACACATGCATATGATTAATTACATTTCTAGCTAATTCCTTGACAATATAATCCAATGGCCTATAAAATCCCCTGAAGGAGCTCCGGATAAAATTGCTGACTAACCTTATAATTACAACGAAAACTAGGTATCATGGGGTCTTACAGTAGTCTACTACGCCATAATAGGCATCACCCGCTTCTCCGTTCTGGCGTCCTACATCCGCCTCTTCGGCAGCATCCGCATCTTTCGAATAATCGTCATAATAACAATGGTCATCAATGGGTGTATGTCAATTTCGTTTATAGTCGCGTTTATACTATCATGTAGACCGCTATACTATGCCTGGGATCCATACGTCCATCCAACAGACTATTCGAAATGTTTCGATGAAATCAGCTTCATCGTTGCCAGTAGCGTGATGAATATCGTGATGGACTTTTGGGTGTGTTTTTTACCGATACAGCCGCTTTCGAGTGTGTATTCCCTTTCTTCCCTTGCAAGTTTCAGAGCCCTTTTTGGTTTGCGGGATGGAATGTGGCTAACGGTTTCATAGAACTAACGTTACCCCTGGGGCAGAAGATCATAACTGCAATGCTGTTATCCCTGGGCGCAATGTAGGCTAACCTTGACCCCTATACTCACAAAAAGATTTTTAAACAAAAATGCTTGGGGTATGCTGATTTTGAGTATTGCAGAGCTTGCATCGCCAGTATCTTACGGTTACGAGAACTCCGAAAGTCTTTGGTCACCACCCACTCTACCGATCCCACTTGTAAGCCCTATGAACATTCCTAAGAGTTACTTAACCGAGAAAATGCTGACCCCCACTCTCTATCATGCATTAATATAATCAGACGACGCATTAGCCTACGGCATCTACACAGTCCTCGAACAAAATCTCGCCGCAATAGCCGCCAGCGTCCCTCCGATAAAAGCACTAATACAACGCCGATGGCCCGGATTCCTAAGAGCCGACGGTGGAAGCATGGTTGGTAGAGAAGAAGAGCAATTAAGGAATACATCTGAGATGGCTCATATATCAAAGGGGAGTAGCTTCGGTACAGCTGCTGATGGGAATTTGGAAAACGGGGTCGCTGATATCCGACCAGTTAGTAGGGTGTATAGCACGCCGTGAAGATGGGGCGGTTTGATCGATCAACTCTCGACTTGACCGGTTTTTGGGGGCCGCTGGAGTTCCGGGGATTTGATATCTAATTTGAGGGTTTCTTTTAATGGGTTACTTGGGTTGGCTATTCTTTGGGTTACTGGGTTTATAGAATATTATATTAGCGGACGGAGTTTTATCTCTAGCTCTTTAGTATTTATGGAACGATATGGATGGGAGGTTATGGTGTCCCGGTTCGATGAAACGTCTGGTTTACGAGACAAAGTGTATACTACATATATACAGCTTCTATCTATTTACTGTAGAATATTTTTAACGATATCGATATCTCTAGGCAGAACACTGCATGGTTATACTGTAGAATGTCAAGATCTTTAATGCTAGCTTAATTATCTCATGTGGATGCAATCATTAGTCTTATTTTTGTTCATGTTGCAGCAGAAAAGGTATAGTCATAATGTCTCTAGCATCATCTATGGATAGTCCCGTGGCCCCAATAAGCCATGGCCTTACATCCACCCCCTCCAAGGATACCAAACATCGACCACGACATCCTTATCATCTAGGACAAAATACCAATCATGGCTCGCCGCCGCCACACAAGCGTGTTGAATATCCAGCACCAACTTTTCCCCAACCTTAAACGCCTTTTCAACCTCATCTTCTCCAAGATGGGCTTTATTCTCTTTATCTAGAGTTAAAACCCCATGTTCCTGCGAGATCCTTCCAAGGATCCACTTCTCCTTCCCTCTGACCCGTCCAAAACCTGGGTATTGTCCTGGTTCCCTGCCAACTGCCAGAACTCCCGCGTTGACGAGGGCTTCATTTCGAGATGGGTAGATAGACACGATTTCGATGTTTACCGTGCACGCTAGGGAGCTATTTCCAGGGAAAGCCGGGTCGGGGGGTGGGACGACACCAGTGGCGAGTTGTTGAAGATCGTTGAACGGGTAATTCCCGGCGTGTATCTCAAGGGTACAGTTATCCGGTAACTCCACGCCTAGTTCCTTCCCCAGCGATTTTAGATTCGAAACCACGTGTGCTGTCGGGGTTGCACCGATAGAAAGCACCAGGGGCCTATTACTCGCATCCGTGATATCCAGCGAATGCGAAACATCATTAAGCGTTTTAACCGCCGCGAAAACGGTGGATAACTCTGTTTTGAGGTACGATATCGAATCATCCTCCGTTTTGGCGGAGTACGAATCCCCCGCGTGGGCGTAGAAGCCGTAGATTGAGATATTTCGGTGGAGGATGGCGGATTTTAGGAGTTCTTTGAGGGGGTCTGAGGATGGTTCTAGACCCGCGCGGTGGTAGCCTGTGTCGAGTTTTATGAATACGGACCAGGGTCTTCCGCATAGCGGCGGGAGGGAGTTTAGATTTGCAATTTGGGAAGGGTGGTCGACGAGGAGACGGAGGTTTGGGATGTTTTTGGAGAGGGATGAGAGGGTGGCTACGTATGATGCTGCAGGTGGGAGGCCGTATAAGACCTGTTTAATTTCTCCAGTTAGCATCATATGCCATAGGACACCGGTTTGGTCAAGGACTTGGAATACATACGTCTGTAACGGTACCATCGTCAATCAATGGCTTCAATCCCCGGATCTCTCGAATCGTTGAGGTGATAACAGAATGGTGCTTCGACCCGAGCTCTATCTTTGTGACTTCGGCTGTCTAATGACTGACACATGAGCCCTTGGTCTCCCCACCGCTCTGATATATATCGTCTTAATAAATCATACGGAAGGCAGATTTTGTTTTTCATATCCATACTTTATGAGTCTTGACATGGGCTCTGAAGGAGATATCCAACCCCTCCAGGCTCCGGTGGAAGATATCGCAGTTCCGTTGAATGGTCGGAAGAGAGAGACACAGAGACGGGGTCGGTAAGCTTGAACGATGGCCTCCGATGTAAGAATGGAGAAGAGGGTGCATTGCGGTTTTGCGGGCCGCCGTTTCGTCCTTAAGTTGTTCGACACTCATATTGGGCGGGGCAAATGAAGTTCTGACTTTACTTTTCAGATTCGAGGAAAGCGCCCGTGCTTATGCTTCTTTGGGGCGAAGGTTCGGTCCTAGTACCACGTATGCGGTGTTAGTAAATCTAATCTAGCTACGGCTACTACGATGCGAATGGGGTTTATCCCAATTGAACACTTACGGGCGAAGGTATCGGTACTTTGGGGGGGGAGATATGATACGATATAAATTCAATGCGGGCGGTGCGGCAAGAAGGGTTCGGACGTTGGTTTCGGTTGCACAACCGGAGCTGGCTGAAATAACGACGCAGAAAGACATCCCTGTTACAACCAGCCGGTCGACCGGGGTTTAGCCGAACGGACACTATTGGGCCGTGGACTCTTATGACATGATATTATATCATGATATCATGAAGATATCGCTGTGTACAGTCGGGGCTGTTTGCTGGGTGATTTCTTCAATTGGGTCCATGGAATTTCTAGTTTACATTGATAATTTACTCTAGTCCCCCCTCAAAGCCGCCTGGTCTTTAAGCTTAACTTATTTATACCTAGCTAGCCCGGACGTATTGGATCAAAAGGATTGTCCCGGGAAGGGCGTCTGATCCAAAACAGTTGGGCTCTCCGGTCTATCCCGGGAATAGAGATTGTCCAATCTATACCAATGCCGTTTAGCCAAGTCTATCATCTGACGTCTCGAGACCTAAGCATGATATCCAGATATCTAGGCAAGGACATGGAATCCCCCTTCGACCTTGACTTCTACCCATCCGTCGTCCTTTGGCACTTCGACAAACCTTCCATCGACACAAACCCACCTCTTCCATGGTTCTTTATCCTCCAGATTTTCGATCCTAAATCCCTTGCTCTCCTCATACCCCACAACCTCATGCTCCACATGTTTCCCGCCCGAATATGCCCCCACAATCAGCGTATCAATCAACTCTTTACCACTGATATCCCCAGTATACAACGCCCAAACCTGCCCATCCCGGCTCTTGGGGCTGATGACAAACGTCGGTTCCATCCTGTCGACTAATGCCAACATCAAATAAGAGTGTTTCGTTCCCCCTTTCACCGCTTCCACACCTTTTACTGTCGCATTGTAAGGTTGGAACCCATCGCCCGCGCCACCAAGGAAAGTACCCTTCATCACCTCCTCCGCCACCATCTTGAACTTGTTAATTCCATGCTTTCGATACTCTGGCGTCTCAGAACCACCAACAATGGATGCATGGAAGCCGTATGACGCCACAACACATCCACGGATCGAAGAGGTCTTGGTGAGCGATTCTTTCAGCGGCTCTCCGTTCTCGCGAGAGCCAGGCGAGAACGTGGCAGTGAAAGTTGGGAAAAGGGTCGGCTTCCCATGAAGGAGGGCCGTTAGTCCCAGTCCGTGTGCTGAGGCGAAGGCATTCGCCGTTCCCAGCGGTAGAACGCAAATAGTGATCTTTTGTGAAGTGTTCGGGGCGACTGCATTGATATACTCAGTCACTCCGGTATCCCCGCTCAGAAGAATAATAAGGTTTTCGAGCCCATTGGAGACGATCTGAGCAGTAAACTCAGCGATCGAAGTGGGACTGCATGTGACATGAGTAGTATGTGCGACCCTCAAGTAGCTAAGTAATGGAGATAGAAGGCCGTCATAATATCCCTGAGCCGTTTTGAGGCCCGAATTGTTGGATATGATGACGTGAACCTGGGATGCAGGGAGTTTGAGGTGGGGTGGGAGGTTTGCGGGGTCGATGATAAGCGACCACAGGGATTCTGATATCGGCTGCTGAAGATTGGAGACTTCAAGGGTCGGAGGTGAGGCTGCTGATGCTGCAAGGAGGACGTAGTCGCTCCCATCACCGTCATTGTTCAAGTTGTTTGGCCTGAAGATGGCAAGAGGGGTGGGTCCTGACTTATTCTCCGCGTCGGCCATGATATCGTGTTATCCCTCTCGATCTAGATCTAAAGAATTCTATAAAACAAAACGCTCCCTGCTTCGGTCTTGGAGTAATGAGGTAGACGAAGGAGAATGACAACTAAGACTCTACGGAGTTCTTCGGGTCTTCGTATTGACGTCTTTGGCTTACAAATAAAACAGCGGTGGTCCAGGATCCTCGGTGGGGATGCAGCCACATGTCATGCCGGCGTCGATGTTGACATCTGCCTGGTGTTGCTCGCTTCCGGCAGTTACACAGGCAGCCAACAACGCAAAATATACCACACGTCGATATGTGTTGCGTCGGTCGTTCTATCGTCGTTGCACAAGCTTCAGACGTCGTTGATATGAAACTGGAAGGAAGAAGTGCTTCCAACAGGGCTGAGCTATAAAAAACTACACCGTGTAAACTATCACCATCTCATCGAAGTCGCCATATCCACCCTTATTTCCCACAGTAGCAATCAAGCCCTAGCCTGAAAGCATCCAATCTAATGCAGTGTTTTACGAGCTTCCTCATCATTTGCTTATTGTTCATTTCTTCAACGGCTGCCAAAGATGTATCAAGAAAAGTACCCTCTCCCACACCCGCTCGTATGGGGGCGGTTGATGGTCAAAATCTTGGAGTCCCTTCTCCTGACGGCACTTGCGGTCCCGGGACTGGGTTCCACTGCGAGAATTCTACTGAAAGCCACGATGCTTGCTGTAGCCGCTACGGTTGGTGTGGTCACTCAGAAGATCATTGTTCTGTTGGTGAGTATATATATTTCACCTAGACCAGTCATAGAACTAGTCATAATTGGTATACTTTGGTATTAATCATTGAACATAGATAACGGATGTCAGCCTGAATACGGGGTATATTATATCCCTTGCAAATCCCAGAGCAGTGGTTTAATATAAGTACAGACCAAGCTAACGATTGGTACCGAAAGGAATGTACTGGGCTTGAGAGCCTCGACTACTCAACTTTGATCGGGTTGAAGAGATACAAGTTGGGTAGGCTCCCGTACGGCGAGCCAATCTATGGGTGCCAAACAAGGGGCCAGATCGCTCTTACGTTTGACGATGGACCATACTATTACACCGCACGTCTTTTGGACATTCTCAAAGCCGCTAAAGTCAATGCCACATTTTTCATTACGTATGGACTATGAGACTCCCCCCCCGTTGCCTTAAGTTTATAGCATTAACGAATAGCTTAGCGGTGGGAATCTTGGGAAGGGCCATATTGACGACCCGGCCCTTCCGTGGAAATCCTTGATTCGACGCATGTACCGTGAAGGCCATCAGATCGCCGCACATACGCAAGTTCTACTTCTATTTTTATACCCACAGGGTACCTAAACTAACTTCGGGGCCGCCTAGCTGGACACACGCTGATCTCTCAACCCTCCCTGAATCCCGTCGCCGCGAAGAAATCCACCGGCTCGAATACGCGTTCTCGAAAATCCTCGGCAAAATTCCTACCTACATGCGACCTCCGTACTCCAACTGCGACGACTCTTGCCTCGCTACCATGGGAGACCTCGGCTATCACGTAATCTACTTCGATCTGGATACCGAAGATTACCTGCACAGGCTTCCCAACCAGATTAAAGACTCTATCAAGATCGCTACGGATGCAATTTAGGCAGTTGATCCGAAAACTTCTAGCATTCTATCTATCGCTCATGACATTCACCCGTTATCAGTGATCAGGTTGACGGTTGAAATGTTAAAGGCTATCAAGGCCAGTGGGTTTGAAGGTATGTTAATTCCTTAAGATTAGGATATCAAAGCCGAGATTCTAAGAATTTTCCGATCGATCTGACTGATGGTATCTATACAGCGGTTACAGTTGGGAAGTGCCTTGGAGATGCGCCTTCGCATTGGTATCGAACAGTAATTGTTTGAGTCTGTTCGCTCTTCTGGAACTTTTGTTATGCGGGGTTGAGTTACGAGTTTATTATCAGGAATTTTGATAAGCCTTCATCTCTCCTACATTCTTGACCATTTTTACCGTACTTCTCTAGTTGTTCGATTCCCCAGCTTTGCGCAACCTCGATGATCCTAGACACTAGCCGTGTTGGCGTGCTTCGCGGGATAGTTAATCTCGAACGTGCACAGCTAAAGATGCGAAAAAACACCTATTTTAAAAATTCCAAGCACCTCGCTCCGATCTCCGAGACCCCATTCCATGGTTTGATACCTCAAACCCTCCTTCAGGACCGTCCAATATATTAGTTCAAAAACCTTGGCGGAATGCGCGCCAAAAAAATTCCAAAGAAATCGATAGTAAGGAATGAGGCAACAGAATTTCCAACGGGATGCTATCGATGGGATGGTATGTGTCTACATACCTCGCGCAGGTACCATAGGAGTATGTTTCAGACCTACTATAAAATACTGTTTTGCCGTCTGTGCTCTGATTTAGTTTTTTACTATCATCAATCATCATTCGACAACTTTAACCCCAGTCACTCATTATCAGAGTTTTTTTCCTTTCTTTTCGTTCTTTTATTCTTTTGTCTATTCGGTCACTCTTTTATACAACTATCTTCACTTCTTTCACTCTTTATTTTTTCAATATTTTTGTTCTTTCGTATTAACATATTTTTATTGATTCAACTTTGAGAATATATAATTTGTTCCAAAGATCTTAAGACTACAGAAAATATGGCGCCGTCCGGACGCTGGCTACAGCTATATCTTCTTTCCCTTCTCTCCGTCCCTTCTCTTGCTACACCGTATACAGACCATTCCACAGCAAATATCAAACAAAAAGGCACAGACCAGTCCCGCTGCCAATTTCGTCCCCTGGGTTACATCCACCCCTACGCAAACCAACCCTCAAAATCCACAATAACCCTCACAAAACAAGGTCAACCGGTAACAACCTACATCCCCACAGCCACAGTATGTTCCTCGAACACCTGCGCAGAAGTCTATGCCACGGAGACATATAAGTGGTACTCCACCTGGTTACCGGGCCCTAGTGGTCTTCAATTCGTTAGCAGGGGCGATGACACGGTTACTCTTCCTCCGGCTGCTTGCGCAACTTGTGGTCCTAGAAAGAGTGTTAAATCGCATTATTGCTCTTCAAATGGAATTCATACTATCGACGGAAATGCTTATCAGGTTTATGATGCGCCGAGGTATATTGAGTATCCTGTGGAGACCGGGTATGCATACCAAATCGCCGATGTGGATTCTTATTTCCAGTGGTTGCACAATAAGACCTGCGGGGTGACGGTAACTGTGACGAGTATTAACTGCGAGGAGGGGGTTTGTACGCATGAACTTCAGGCCTGGCAGAAGGGCCAGGAGGTTAAAGAGGAGGTTAAATCTACTACTGCTAAGTTTGAGGGATACTGCGCGAAAGCTGGTGCTTGTACCATTTCGGCGCAGATTCCGGGGTACGGGAAGAAAGAGATCGTCGTTGAGGTTAAATCTAAGGGATCAGTTACTAGCGTTACAGCACAGGAGTTGACGATCACTAGGACGCATGTTGTGACAAGGTAAGTGTCTTGGATGATTCATATTCTAGAGTATATATATATGGGCTAACGCTATCGCAGAACTATCACTCGGAAAACAAGCACTGTAACTCGTACCCGGAAAACAAAGACGATCACCAAAACTAGACTTAGCTCTGGCATCCCCAGCCCTTGCACCTCTGCGAACAAAATTGCTTCATCGAAAGTATTATGGAAGACCACGGCGGGTACTCCAATGGCCACTTCATCCGCTGCACTTCCGACGGGTTATCCCGTTGCCAGCAAAACGAAACCGGCCCCAACCCCCAAAATTGAGTCTGAATTCTATCTTGCGATAGACGTCAACCCCTCAATCGGTGGATACGGATCAAGCCAGACAGGTGGAAAGTTGAACTCGGACTACTTTGTCCGTTTTGACAACGGGAATCTGACATTCTCTAAAAACGGATGGGATGTCTTGCCATTTTCCCTGTCGAACAGCGAGCTTACGGCGAACAAGACATGCTTGAAGGCGTTCATCGACGACGGTGCTGCAGCCGCATCATATCCTTATGGATCTGCGCCGGTGCGGATGAGTGTTCCGGGACCTCAGGATACCATCGCAGCAATCTCTTCTTTCTATGACGGATATCAACACGTTCTCGTATGGGGAACACAAAGACTTGCGGTCGGGACCGCGATGGCTCAGTTCTGCATTCGAAAGGATGCCAGCGGGAATGGCGGGCAGATATTTGTCTTCTGGGATGCGATCGCACCTGAAGATTGCTCTCTCGTGGCTTTGTTTATTCTTGGTAAGTTCTATATAATTGATAGACGGATCTGTCGATACCGTGGTATCAAGAATGTCGTTGTGGCAGCAATGTAGACTAACAAGGCTACTAGACGGATATGTCCCTCCTAAGGCTCGAAAGCCCCCGGTTACCAAGACCATAACTAGGACATCCTCCAGTGCCAAAACGACTACGATTTGCACGGAAACTTCATCCGCTAGCTCGCAAATACCTACTAGCGTTGGCCCCAAGGAAGTAACTAGCACCTCAACTTCTTCACCAGCGAGCTCGTCGACAAGCACTTCTTCCCAAGCTATTTCGACAGGGACATCGTCTTCGGCCGTACCGACGGATATTCCTACAGATGGATACGAGTATTCAGCTCCGACAGCTGCATATGAGTCTTCAGCTCCGACAGCTGCATATGAGTCTTCAGCTCCGACAGCTGCATATGAGTCTTCAGCTGGTACACCCACAGCGGTTGACAATTATGGGTATTCGACAAACACTCCCGCCGCAGTTGCTAACGAGTATTCCTACGGAGGCTCTGGAGGCTATGGTGACTCTACAGGTGCTACATCATATAACTGATCTTTTCCTTTGAGATAAGGATATTCATTTACATTCTTCACGTATATGATCCTATGATCATGTTTTTCTGACCAGCCTTTGACAGACTAGGCTATGTTCTGATGTATATATTTTATGACCAGTGGTTATTAGCGATTTTTATTATTCCCTTTGCCTTCTGTTGATTTCTTTTGATTTCTTTCTTTTGATTGCTTTGTCTTCTTTGTATTACTATTTTCCCTTCCAGATTCTCAATTCAAATTACTTTATCCAAATAAATTGTTTGGAGGCAATTAGTAGCTGAGGTTTCGAGACAAGTAAAGTGCCTCTGATAAACTGAGACCCGCGGCTGGAGGAATCTCCATGGCTCCAAACCGGAGGTTTCAAATTAAGCTGCATGATTAAAAATTATGAGACTTGACAGCTCTAGCTGCAATCACTTCATGATTTATCGTACATGCGATTCCTGAGACCTGTTTCCCCTTTCCTCCCATCCCAGCTTTCCGAGGCCGTTTTACATATATTTTTAGATATCCCATTCCTTTTCAAACTGTGAATCAATTGATGGGAATTGCAAATCAATCTGGGCTTGTCGCATAATCGGAACATGTTACTGACAATATTTTGTGCCACGACACCCGTTTCCCCAGTCGTACGATCGTGCGTCGAGATACTCGATCTGTCATGGTGTGATAAATCTGTAATTAGGATTAGTCGACCCTAGCTGGAGGGAAAGTATATGCCGCACTTGGCCGCCTGGAAAAGCCCTTTCTCTATGATTCCTTCAGCTTCGAATCCTCGCCTAGAGCTAAGTAATAGTAGCCTAGCAGTATTAATCGACTGTAATCTATTTCTTTTGCGAGAGAGCCGTTAGCCAGCTGTGTCTATGCATGCGTTCTTGGCTCTCGCAATTCCACCAAACGAATAGGCCTAGTTGAATATAATTTCTTACTCTCTTTAGTAAAAGTTGCTACTTTAGGGAACTATTTTTTATTTTATTTCCAAGCAGTTCAGCCAATAACTGCGAAGTCTCCGTTGCAGGAGGGAAACATGGAAATTACGGCAAGGCATAGTCCGAGAATACTGTGCTGTACCAGCCCCGAGTCCAATTGATCGAGGTGGTATCAAATCTATATCGGGACAACCTGCCAATGTCGGCAAGATATCGCATATTCACCCCAAACAACATTAGCTTATATTAGTGCTCGACAGTGTGGCAGGGAAAACACAGATTTTGCACTCCGCATTGCATCATGGGAAACTTCCTGTTTCATGCCTCTTGTGCTCGGGTAAAACCTTGTCTTCCAGGCCCTTCTGGGCACTAGCCTCACTGTGCGGCCCTCCGATAGGGCGCCGCTGGCCTCACTCTGCGTCGAGGGGGCACGAGGAGGCATGGCTTTGTTTCGCAACAGGTTACTCTGAAATGACACACAACGCAAATTAACGTACAGCCACACTGCCCTTTTCTCCGTCTGCCAACGGTTCTGCCATGAGACCGCTTCCCAGTTCGAGCTGCACGACCCCGCGCTAAGGCAATAGTACTCTTGGGATTATAGGGCTATCTGGAATCGACATAGTTGCCAATTGCCAAATTTTCTGTGGTTCTGGCAAATATATAAGGCCCGTTTCCCACAGACCGATTCTTCTTTTTTCCTTTCCTCTTCAGTCTCATCAGAAAACTCAAGTATCGAAAACCCCAAAACACTTTTCCTTCTTCTTCTTTTCACATCGCCTCTGGTAGGTTGATCTAGGCTGGTCCTTTTTCTAAACCTCATTTCTATATTTTCATTTTTTTCTATTACGAACTACTTCTCAGTTTCGATTCACGGCATCTTTCTTTCTCGTCTTTTCGAATAATCTTACGGCATCTTTCTACACTCTCTTCTTAATCTTCTCTTAATTTTTTTATATAAATTTTTTTATATACCTCTTTCAATCACTCAAAATGAAGGTCTCTGCTATCCTCGTTGCCGCTGTCCTTGCTTTCGTTGCCTCCGGTGCTCCCATTGCTGACCGCAATGCCCGCCGTGCTACTACTGCCGACCTCGCTCATGCCGGCCCAGTCGGTGTCGTCGGGGCCCCAGTCCTCGTCGCCCGCCACAATAACCCGCTTGTTGAGTACCTTCACAAGCGTCAAGACTCCGGCGGTTTGAAGAAGTTGGTCACCAACTACCTCGTCCAAAAGCAGGCCCCCAAGAGAATCATCGACTTCGTCGAGACTGCCGATGATGCTCTTGTTGCTCGTATCATGCAGCTCCCACCAAATGACATGCAGAATGTCGTTGGTGCCCTTGAAGAGGGTAAAATCCCCACCATCCCTGGTATCCCACCAAAGGAGTTGGTCCTCTCCTTCTTGGAGCCCCTCGGAATCCCCGCAGATACCATGACTAAGATCAGGAATGCCCCGGATGCCACCTTCGACAACATCACCAAGTTGCCGCTTAGCCAGCTTGATACCGTTATCATCCAGCTCCAAGCTGGCAAGATTCCAAACATTCCTGGTGTCACTGATGGTATTCCCGGAGTTGACCCCAATGCCCCAGCGGTTGGTACTATTCCTTCCGCCGGCACTGTCGGAACCGTCCCCCAGCAGCAGACCCAGCCAATCCAGACTACCCCCCAGGTTGGAGGCTCCGTTCCCGTCCGCCAGAACTTCGCCGTGGGCAAGAAGGTCAAGCGTGAGTTTGGCCGCAAGGAGGCCCGACAGGTCCAGCAGCTCCCAACTACTGGAACTGTTCCAACCACCGGACAGCTCCCAGCCGGTTCCGTCCCACCACTCCCAGCCACCGGTGCTGAACTCAAGGCCTACACCATCCAGGACATGACCCAGGGTGGAGCTCCAGCCCAGCTCATCCAATTCGTCCAAACTGTCCCGGATGCTACTTTCGATGCTCTCCGAGCCCTTGAGCTCCAGGTCGGTGGCCAGAACGGTCAACCACTCAACCAGCAGATCGCCGCCCAGCTCGACCAATACTGGGGTCAGCTGTTCAACGGCCAAATGCCAACCATTGCCACTGCTGGTACCGGTACCGTCCCAGTTGCCCCAGTCGCCACTGCCCCTGCAGCTGTTCTTCCAGTCGCTCCAGTAGCTACTGCTCCAGCTGCGACTGTTCCAGTCGGTACCGTCCCAGTCGGTACCGTCCCAGTTGGCACTGTCCCCGTCGGCACCGTCCCAGTCGGAACCGTTCCCGGAACCACCGTCTAAATGATTGTTAGCCCTTGAAGATTTTTTTTGTTACATGTAGAAGAATGCCCTTAAAGATTGATGCCTGATGCCTGTATGGTAGTATTTTTTTTTAGAAGAATTGATAATATATTAATGACCTTTAAAAAAAGTTCTTTCTCACTGGTAGAATTCGTAGCATTAAGTGACGTAACCGCTATAGTTTAACAACATAATTGAGCAAAGATACAACAGTTTAAACCATCCTAAACCGCCTACACTCCTCGCACACCTCAATCCCACAATGTCGGCACGTAAAAATATACTTCCAATGTCTAGCACGGCATACGCTACAGGTATACCCATCCGGCTTCCGCTCCGTGACCTTGTGAAACCTCTGCGGATGTTCGCAGGCAAGGTTTTCACGGATTTGCCGTTGGGCTTGAAAGATCATGTTATTGCGGACCACCGGGGCGAGAGGTCGTGGAGCGGCTTCGTCTACCCTTGCCACGGCGTCGGCATAGAGTCGACGTTCTTCGAATAACGGGCATTCGCAGTTTTTCCATTGAACGCCACAGACGTAGCAGAATTCGGCTTTGCAGTGGCAGCTTTTTATAAACGATCCCTGAATTAGTACGGCGGGTTTGGGATGTATGTATTGAAGTTGGGGGAAGGAGGAAGGTAACGTACGTCATGTGGTGACAACCACCGCTCAACTCGATCATTCTATTACAATTGTAACATTGCCTCCATCCCTCCTGTCTAGCTGTCGCTGTCGCGGCTATAAGGTCGAAATCAACTTTACAAGCCCCTCCGTGCCACATATTCTTGCACTTTGTGCAAGCAATCGCTGAACAATGCTCACAAACCGCAAAGTTCCCTACATCATTTACAGACTCCGGCGGGATGAACTGTAAACAATTCTTGTTGGGGCAGTATACTCTATTGGAGGTAGAGTACTCCACCGCCGTGTCTTGATAGCGCTTATATTCCGCTGGTGTTAAGATCGTAGCGATGACGTTGCTGGGGACTTCGATTTTGCAGCATTTGAGGGGGTAGAGGGATTCGTCTTTCATCGCTCTGAAGACGTAGTTACGCAGGCAGTCGCGGCAGTAGATGTGTTTGCAGGGACATTTCGCGGAATTGCTTTGAGGTACTCTGTCGAAACAGATGCTGCATTCGACTCTGGGACCGGTGTGGTATTTCATATTGCTTGCCTGCACTGGTAGACGTCTTGATGTGGATCCTCTATTGCTGCTGTAGGTACTTTCTAGATCATCGTCGATGGTGTAATTCGGGAAGCGTGTTTGGGGCTCGTAGTCCGTATATGCCGACACGGATTCCAGATCATCGTAGTCCCCGCCACCGCCTCTGAGGCTTCGAGAATACGATGACGGCGCGGCAGTAGATGTGAATGCGCTCCGTGTACGGCGTGTCGGGATAATTTGTCGATTATTCTCCACCCGTAACGCCTCTTCGCGTAATTGCTCCTGCATCCGTACCGCCTGTTCGTGATCCCTAACCGCCGCAGCCTCCATAGCAGTAAACTCATCGAGCGCGGCGGAGTCGTGGAGGACGGCGTCGGCGATGCTTTTCGCCATGCGTTGGTCCGCTTGGATTTGGGACATGGATTGGAGGAGGTCTTTGTAGTCTTGGAGGGCTACATGGCGGTCTGAGACTTCTCCGACTCGTCCTTTGCCCTTGCGGGTTTGGGATTCTATGTCTAGTTCTTCGAGCTGGAGGGTGAGGGCTAGGAGGAGGTCGTCTGAGACAGGGTCGGCTTCGACGTCTGGAACTACTGGGTCGGGGATTGGATTGAATCGGCGGGATCGGGAGGGGCCGGCGGTGGGGATGTGGACTTGAGCCATGACGTCGCGCGACTGAGTCGAAATAATATATTACAAGGCTTATAAACGATAAATATATCTTAGAGGAGATGCTTCTATCCCACCTGTGGGGATATACGGCTGCATAGGTAAATGCGCTGTCTCAATTCAATTCAAAAAAAAAAAACTGTCGATAGATATCTCCCGCAGGCGCCCGTGCGTTTGATTGATAAAGGTCAGCCCTGTACAGGTAGTGGACTCGCAGTATATTACAATATCGTTAATCTGGCCATATATAGACCTGGTGCAGGTTCAGTGCTCGGTTGCACCGGTTTTTCCCCTTCGATTTGACATTTCAGGCAACATTTGAGGACCCCGGTCCCACGGCCGGTTGGCCCCGTACAGTAAGCCCAGGGCTGAAATTATATCAACCTTATATGCGTACGAATAGAACACGACCGGCACAGGGGCCAGTATAAACAAGGAGCCCGGGGAATATAATCCAGAATTAATTCAGCCAACTTCATTCCCAGGAATAAACCCCATCCCCAGCCCTTGCAATTTTCACCAGAACTGCGTTGCCTGTGGTATTTTGGCAGCTCCGCATTAGGAAAACCGACAGGGATCGGAAGCTAACCTTCCACGCCCAGCGACCAGTCGGCTAAGCTATCGATTGTCCCCAACCGTTTTATAGTCCTTCTGAGACCCTTTTCGAAGCTGTTCCCGTTCCTGACCAAACCCACTTCACGACGGCTTCATTGGCAGACCAAAAATGTCAGATCTCCCGGATACCACGCCTATCCCGCTATCCGACGACCGAATCTGGGTCGACGGATGCTTCGACTTTAGTCATCATGGTACGTTAAGCTCGAGCAGCTATGAAAAGGAATCGATAGCATGTGCGTATGTGGCCGGAGGGGAACTGACCGAGGCGATAAAATATACAGGACACGCCGGTGCAATGTTACAGGCAAAACAGCTGGGGAAGCACCTCGTAGTCGGCATCCACTCCGACGAGGAAATCACGGCGAACAAAGGCCCCACAGTAATGAACCTCAAAGAACGGTACCTCTCAAACTAAACCACAAAAAAAAGCGAAGAAAAGGGAGAAGAAGAAAAGGAGGTTTTGGTTTTTCGGCCGCTAATAATGATCCCTGCAATGTGCAGAGTTTCCGCCGTGGATGCTTGCAAATGGTCCGATCTATCGGTTCCCTACGCTCCATATGTTACTCAAATCCCCTGGTTGAACCACTTCGGATGTCAATTCGTTGTTCACGGCGACGATGTCACCACCGATGCCGACGGAAACGATTGTTATCGCCTCGTTAAGGCTGAAGACCGGTTTAAGATTGTCAAACGAACCCCTGGGATCTCTACTACCGACTTGGTTGGACGCATGTTACTGTGCACGAAGCAGCATTATATCAAAAGCATCACGTCTCTCATAGAAACCGATGCCGAAACGATGAACCGCTTCCAAATGTACGCCACTGATTCCACGGGACTGGCGCCGGGTAGTGTGGTCTGGGCGTACGAACCGTCAAAAAATCCTGGGCTTAGGGAATTAATCGCTGGTATCGATCCGGATGAAGAACAAAGGGTGATCTACGTCGACGGCGGGTTCGACCTATTTTCTTCGGGACAGATCGAATTTTTGAGACAGGTAGTTGAAACAGAGAAGAAGAACCATCCCGACAGGCCTCCGCCGTATGTTATCGCCGGTATTCACGATGACTACACTATCAACGAGAAGAAAGGATTGAATTACCCGATTATGAACTCCCTGGAGCGGTCGCTATGTGTACTACAATGCCGGTACATCAGTGCCGTAATCCTCGATGCGCCGTTTTCGCCTTCGATAGATTTCTTGAACATCATCGCTGAAAATATCGATGCCAAGGTTCAGGGTGTTTACCACGGCCCTACGGCTTTCATGCCGTCAGAAGGTGATCCGTACGCTGATGCGAAGGAAATGGGGATCTTTTACGAGATCAATGAGCATGAGTTTTCGAGTGTGAACGCGGGGACTATCGTTGATAGAATCGTGGCTGCGAGGGAGAGGTTTGAGGAGCGGCAGAGGAAGAAAGGTGTCAAGGCGGGATATGAAGTCAATATGACACACGATTGAACACAAAAAAAAGGAAAAGGGTGAAAAGAAAAGTTGGTTTTTGAAGCTTGTTGCATAGCGTTTTAGCCATAATTTCTAATATCCGCTCTCGCGAGGGAAGAGTTTTATAGCTTTTAATCGTTCGAGAAACGACAATGCTGTAACAACATGACTTTTCACTCCAAACTGCGCCGCTATTGATTCCGTAAAGTCCTGTGAAGGGTTATGGGATTTCCTCTCCTATTATATTACATTATTATGTTTGTGAAATGGCTAAGCAGTCTTACACTCCCAGCTCGAGGCAAGGTTTGGATCACCGGTGCCCTTATACGTCGTCTTCAACGGATGCTTGCAATGCGCTCGAGCACCCGTAACAACACCTCCAACCAACTTCCTCCCCGTCAAAGTCTCAGGCGCGATCCCCTGCTCAACCCACTTCACCATAGTCATGAGCACACTATCCGCCGGGTCAACATTCAACGCCCCGGGAGTACTATACTGCACCGACCCGCCCACAAACCCAGCGCCATCGCCACCGGTACAATGATCCAAGCCCGAAATAGGGAAGAATCTATAAAATTCATCGAGGTCGTCGGATGGTAAACCCATATCCCTCGATACCCTCTCGTAGTACCTATAACTGTTTTCAGAAGATATCAGACAGTCCGCTAGACCGTGGTACATGAGGATTCTGGTGTTATTGTTTTTGGCGTCGGTGAGGTCTGTTTTGTCCGTGCCCACGCCGTAGAGGTCTTGTTGGAAGTCGTGGTCTACTACGTTCCAGTTGAAGTCGTTTTGAACGGTCCAAGTTGGGTCGTTGTAGAGGGCGTATCTGGTGAATTATCTCGTCAGCTATGGTTATATCACAGCAGTATATATATCCAGTTTGGGATTCCGGGCGTTTGTTTGTGCTAATATCATAGAAAGACGGAACTTACTTATACCACCCTTCAGTAATATAACTCGCCACACCGCCATACATAGCGCGGTATCCCACAAACTCTTTAGTAAGAGGATTCAACCTCGGACTAATCAACTTCCCATCATTCCCATAAATCGGTGAATAAACCTTCCTAACGGTCAAAACCTGCGCGGCGGTAAGACACTGATCGGAAGCCCACGTCTGACCGGGACCGCAGAGGAGGGCCTCAGGCCTGGGCTGACACTTCATCGGATCTTCGATGACATTATCCAAAACCCCATCGATGCCATCACACTGCGCAACCACTAATTGATGAACTGCGTTCCATTGATCCTGCGTCAGGTGAGTAGCCGACCCGGCAGGACCGGTGGATTTGAAAACATGTCCACCGGCAGCGATCACAGCGTGGAAATCCACCGCCGGGGCGGCGGATACGATTCCATCGTACTCTTCGGGGAAATCCTGAGCGGCTTTCATACCCTGACGTCCTCCAGAAGAACATCCTATGTAGTATGATTTGTTTATGTTTGAAGGGTAGAAGTGGTTTACCACGGATTTTCCGACTTGACCGGCGGTGTAGAGTGCCCGCCAGGCGTAGTCCTTTACTACCTCTGCACGGTTTAGGAATGGGAGGCCTGAGTCGCCTGCGTGGCCGTTATCGTGGCCTACGACTGCGAAGCCGAGGGAGGTTCCGTATGTCATGTCTGCATATTGTATACCTAGAGATTTAAATCAGCCAGTATTCCATATCGATCCATAAACCAATATCAAATGGTTAATTAGAGATACTTACATCCACCCAACCCCCCATTCCCCGTCATCAAAAACCTCTTCCCCTCCGCCTCCCAATCCGTGGGCAGGAAAACCTCCACAATAACGCTAGATGTATCACTAGTACTAACATTAAGCCTCAAACGGCACATATCCGTCGAGGAAATAATAAACTTCAAACAAGTATTCCCGGCAGCAATGGTCTCCGGGAACGTTATGTTGGTTCCTTGGGTTACATAATCCGCGATGAGGATGGATGTATCAGCCGCGCTGAAACTTTCGGTGAGGCCCTCACAGCGCTCTTCGAATGTTTCCGTCTGCGCGGATGCGGGGGAGAGGAGGAGGGAGAGGGTGGTTAACAAAACGGTGGACTTCATTTTGTCTTTTGTATGATATTAGACTGGGGTGAATAGTCCACTTTACAAATCTCGAGCTCTACATTGCTAGGACTGTGCGTCCGGAGGGCCTCATTTATATAGATACCCCGCAGACTACTAGTATACCAAAAGCCCATATTTTGTGGCCGTAGGGGATCACTTGAGACCGAAGGCCCAGAGGGCCCACGAAGGCAGAACGGGGATATGCGAAATGCACCTAACTACACATGTGCCTGCGGCAAAGAACTCGAATACTCCCTACCAATCAAATTCAATCATGGCGTGAAATTTGAAAGTGAATTCACAATAGATATGCCCCCCCACCCGACTAGTGATACTTTAGAAGGTCTCATGCCACCGGGGAGTTGATATTGTGGATACCCGGATACCAACTTACTAACCTAATATACCACGATTCCTCTTTCCGAAGGAATCGGTAATAGGCGAAGATACTAGTATAGAACCCCAGACGACGGAAAGAAAAAAGGGTAGAGTAAGAGTGAAGCGGCATAAAATTATATTATATATAGCCTAATTCTTCAAGGCCGCCGGCGCTTATACTATATGGGCACAACAAGTTAGATTGTCTAGAGTGGCAAGGGTCGAGGCGTTTTACCAAAAAGCCCTAAAACCAATCTAAACAATAAGTAATATACTAAACTCCTCGGGATTCTCGGGTTCTCCAGCTAACGAGCCGACTAGCTCTTCCAACGGTTAGATGTTTTGACGTCTGATGTAGTATCATTTCGAACTCTATTAACGTCTTGACTTAGTAAACCCTTGGCTCCCCTGAAGCGGCCAGCCCCTCGCTACGGATGCTCCCTTTCCCTTATTTTTGAGTTTTCTGAACACGATTGTGGATACCAATTCGTCTCGAGATCGGTATATGTCTATGGGCCCGCTCGCTAAAATAGAGTTTTGGCCTTTTTGTTCCACCACAGGAATTTTGAATACTCGCCGTAGCACAGCGGGTGAGGGATTGTGACTTATGGATAATCCACATTATATATGTGAAGTTGCAAGTGGTTCTCGTATTTTGCATACTCTATAGGATGTGGATCCATGGAGTAGCTAGTAGATGAGGGTTCTGAATAGTTCTGCACGAGCTCGAGTCCTCTTGCTTGGCTGGTTAGCAATCGTCCCGAGTTTCCAAGCCGGGTTTCTGGAGTTCTTCGTCTAGTTCATTCGTATAACTTGGTTCGTTTGGATGCTTTGTGGGGACGCTTTAGGTAAGATGATATAGCGTCCGTCGAAAATGCCGATTTAGTTTATTTCAAAAAAATTTAGTCCGATGAACGTTTACTCTGTAAGCCCATCCCGGCTCCCCCAGATTTACACATCTGGCTCCACTGTTATCAACACCAATGCAGCTATAATGAAGATATCAATCTCTAAGAACCGAGGATGTTCGAGTGTGGTATCTTTTTCTAACCTGCGTTGGCGTTCCCAGCAGAATGTCCACGTTCAACTCCCATTCACCGTTAATGCATTCAATATGCAATTCATCAATGCTGTTGTAGTGAGCTCGTGAGCCGCTTCAGGATCTGGTGCGACGACACCATACTGGACTTGGTCACCGTGTTCTCGGAACCATGCCGGACTGGGCCAAAATGTGTTTTTGTGCAGGCGAAACGGGGCCAACCCATACTGAACGAGGCAGCGGACCTGCACGATCGAATCACAATCAAACCTGGGCTCTGGGAATCTCAAAAAAAAAAAAAAAAAAAAAAAAAAAAAAAAAAAAAAAAATACGGGATATCTTGAGGTCGGACCAGGCGTCGAATATTGGTATCACGAAATTTTTCGAAGATTTCATTTTCAGCCTCGCGGACGGATGGTAAGGCTGTGTATATAAGATATGTAAATATAAATACCATATCGTATCTGGTCTCGCGTTCGTATTAGAAAATATTTAAGTATAATATACATATACACAGCGGAGTATGCGGCGGTGTAGATTTGCTCTTACCCGGCTGCTCCATGATAAACCGCCTCTTGAGCCGTTTGCTTTGCTCCTCGATATTACGTACACGTCGATAGAAAAATGACTCTTGTTTGCGAACCATAGCGCGCGCGTGAGAGTTATACGATTCAATTGAGCAATCCATCGCGGATTCAAAAGCTGCAGGCTCACAATGGTGATGACGATAAAGCCTTGCTGCCTTAAGGGCGTACGCACAACCCACCGGAATAAAGGCCCTTCAGGCATGCACTCCACCTCACTTATAAATCTCCTTCGCGTCGAGCTGGAATCACGAACAAACGTTCAAACACAAAACCAAAGAAAACACCAATATCGAGAAAGGAATTAGGAGTCGAAAGAAAGAGGGGAAAATGGAGAAATTCGAATCCCTGACCCTCAAAGACGCGGAGGTCACGATCTCTGACCTCCCCGTCGAAATCCTCCGCAGCATCCTCGACCAAGTCGTTCTCTCAACGGGTTTCTACGGCGCCCTCGAGCTGCGTCTGGTCAATAGTAAGAACCCCCCTGTCCCCGCCAACGCAAAAATTACCACAAAGGTGCTAATTCATCCCGAATAGAGCTGTTCGATATCATAGTCCTGGATTCGGTGCTGGACACGGACCGTGACTCCCATCCTGACACGGGATACCTCGACATCACGCCTTATTTAACATACACAGCCCTCTACCGCCGCGTAACCGATCCAGCCACGCGTTCACCCCTCCTCGTCTCCAAAATCCGGGCGTTAACCGCCAAAATCCATGCATATGAACCTTCACTCCCCCTTGACGGGATAAGAGAGGCCTTATGCTGGACCGCCATACTGGAGTGCACCGGTGTAGCCATCTTCAATTGGCGGAAAGGGAATTCTTATTCGAGTATTAATAGTAAACACGAGAAGATAAAGCGCGAATTAAATAAATCCGACGACGTCGATGAGGAATGGCTGGATTGGTATCTTGGGTTAATCTACGCCTACAACCACGACTTTGATAACCTGCAAGCTGTTTACGAGAAATCCGAGGCGAAGGGGAAAGTCATAAATCTCGATCATGAGAGCGTGGTATTTGGCACCATCCCCATCGTTGCGGCGAGGTATGGAACCGAGGAGATGGCGATATGGGCTTACGACCACAGCACCATCTGCAAACCTCGGGGTCCCGCCCGGCAGGATTTCATACGCTATTCGGCCCTCTTCGGCAGAATCGGGATTATAAAACATCTAGTAGAGGAAAAAGGGGATAGGGAGGAGAAATACCTGTCGTTCACGGAGGTACCCCGGTGGGCTACCAGTTTTGGACAATTCGAGCTGGTGAAGTGGTTGCTATCGGATGGATGGATGGTGTTCGAAGACGTTTCGGGGGAGGCGAAATATATATTCCTAGCGGCTTGCACGCATGGAAATCTGGAGATTGCGAGGTGGATTGTTGAAGAGGAGGAGTTCGAGCCTGAACCAGGCGAGAAGACGAAATCGCTGAGACATGGAAGACCACTATGCATTGCCACGCAAAGTGGGAATGCAGAGTTGGTGTCATGGTTACTTGGGATTGAAAGCCTAGGTGGAGAAGAGGAGATGCTTTTATCTTTCAAGTGGGCTATGAGATATGCCGGGCTAGATATGGTCAAGTTATATTTCGAGAAGGGACTCCCTATCGACGTGGACAGTGAAGACTGGATCGGTGGGGCAGTCATAAGAGCTGCCACCGACGCCGGGAAAAAGGGAAGGGCAGAGCATCTCAGATGGGTTATGGAGAACGGAGTGGTGTTCAAGGGAGGGGACGAGCGAGTCCTAGTCTTCAAGACGGCTCAGGGTGGTAGTGTCAGGTGCCTAAAGGTGCTGAGGGACCTACTGGACGGGTACGAGAGTATCGCGAAGGAAGAGATCCAGAAGGCCTGGGACGTCAAAGACCGAAGGGCCGTAGAGACCCTGCTAAAAGAAGGGATCGGGAAGCCAGATGGATTCGACGAGAGCATCTTAAGCACCTGGAAGTACGAGATGCGAGTCGTGTCGACGTTCAACTCGTCCCGGAAGGAGTGGGGCTACTGGCCGTACTTCTGGAACTACTCCACCCACTTTTAGTGCCTACAGCTTTAGCTTAGCATCACGTTAGAGATAGATTTAGGTGTCAGGCGCTTGCATTCCTATTATCATATCCTTCAATTATAATAAATATCACTCTACAAAAAAATAACTTAGATTAATAGCGTCGAGGCCGGCATCATAAAAGTCTACAAGCCTACAAGCCTACAGGCCCTTATCATCTATACAGCTTACAGAGGGAAGCTATTAAGGAAAGAAAAGAAAATTAATATTAATAATAATAATAGTAGTAGTAATAAGGTGTCCCCCGGCTCCTTCAATAGTTATGGAGCTAGAAGAAGCAAAAATTAAAGAAGAAAGAAAGAAAGAAAGAAATCAGCTCCGTCGTCCGCATGGGTTGCATCGTCCGTAAACCTTTTCTTTGGGTTTTTCCTCCTCGCTGCTGTCGTCGTCACTGCTGTCGTCGTCGCTATCCTCGTCGCTGCTGCTTTCGGAGGAGGATGAGGATGATGATGAGGAGGAAGAGGAGGAAGAGCCATCGTTCGGGTGGCAGATCCGTAGCCGGACACCGCCGTGGCGATGGCTGGAAAGCGACTGGGGGTAGGAGACGGTTACACGGGCACCGTGGCTGCCCGCGCCGGACCGGGAGACTCGTACCGACTCCTTGGAGTGCCGGTACTGTCCCCCGTCGGCATTGCGGTAGCCAACGGTTCTCCGTTCCTTTCTGTAGCTCCACTTGCCCGAGGGCCCGCTGTAGCTTTTGGTGCTGGTGTACTTCTCGTAGGTTACCTTGTTCATGTCGCCGGTGTCCGAGTCCGAGCCCGGGTTGCTGGGACAGGATAGTGAGGATGAGTCGTTTGATGAGGCAGAGCCGTGTGAGGACCAGGAGCGGGAGCGTCGGTGATAGAAGGACTTTGATTGTTTGGATGAAGAGACAGAACGCTTGCTGTCACCCGCGTTGGATCTTTTATACCCCTCGGAGTTGGCCCGGTTACCAGAGTATGGAACCAGGGCCCGCGAATTATCAATCTCTTCATTATTCGCCTTGTTGCTACCGGCGATGCTGCGTCGGCTGCCGCCCCCGTTGGCCCGTGACCCATCCCGTTGACTGGCGTTGTCTTTCGCCTCGCTCCCTCTGTTGCTCCCGGCCTTTGAAGCAGGCTTGTCGTCCCCCCAACCAAAGTTCCCTTTGTTGCTTCCACTTGGCCCGGCTGCGGGGGTATCACCCCACCCCGGAACGTTGCTTCTGTTGCTCCCGGCCCTTGAAGCAGGCTTGTCATCCCATCCGGGAGCAGCTCCTCGGACGCTTCCTGCTTTTGACCCAGAGACACTGCCCCTATTGCTCCCTGCTTTCGAATTCGACGAACCCGGTTTGCCTTTATCGCCCGTTCCAGGGTTCCCTCGAGTACTCCCAGCGTTTGAAGCAGGTTTATCCCCCCGTCCCGAGACACTCCCACGATTGCTCCCCCCACCATTTTTTGACGCGGGAGGGTCACCCCATCCCGGAACACCGCCTTTATTACTCCCAGCTTTCGAAGCCGGTTTATCATCCCATCCGGGAGCGGCACCACGGTTGCTCCCAGCTTTAGAAGCAGGTTTATCATCCCATCCGTAATTCGCGGCGGTGGGTCCTTTAGCAGACGATCCCCAGCCGTTATCGACTTTTTCTTTGCCTTTTCCTTTGTCTTGTTTATCTTTATTGCCTTTGTCTTTGGAGTTTTCTTTGGAGTTACCCTTGTCGTTGGGTTTTCCTTTGTCGGTGCCGGGCATTTTTGGTTACTTTGTCGGACTGGGTCGACGACGAAGTATTTTAAAGAAGAGGGTTCGATGGTTTGCTTCTCGGACTATGTCGACGACGAAGCGTGAATAATCGGATTGGAGGATTTATTTGGAAGGCAGAGACGTATCTCGAATGCCGAGAGCAAAGAGAAGAAGAAGCAGAAGGATAGATGAGATGAGAGGACAAAGTGATGAGAGAGGGCAGGACAAGAGTTAAGACTCTGAAGTCCAAATGGAAAGATCTGAATGGATGAGAAGAGGGGATGGATAAGAGCTGAAAGATGTCTGAGGGATGCAAGGAAGCTAGAAAATGTGAGTACGGTGGAAGAGAGAGGGAAGAAAGAATTGAAAGAAGGGGGGAAGGAAGACCTTATATACCTTTCCCAAATGCTGAGGGAAAAGAGCGCACAGGCACATTGAAGCGGTAGATTCCCTGATCTACAGCAAGAAGGGAATAATTAGTATGGTGAAAGCGTTCGATAGGGTGCGCGATGCTCGGAATCCACTACCCGAGGGGCGGGCGACGGGCGTTGCAAGGGCATATTGAAAGGTGGGGATGGCTCGAAACCCTCGAGAACCGTCACGCCCGAACACGAACTGTATTCCTTTATCACTTTATAACGTTTACATGTAGGTGGGCACGTATGGAGCAGGAACACTATCATAGACCGATCGTATTCATAACATGCACGCGCGCACACGGCGAAAGTAGGTCTACAAAATAAGAGAAATGTTGCATTTTGCGGCAGGACGTGTTGTGCAGCGGGATCCCTGCCCGCTTGCATGACAGGCCACGACGTCACCAGGATCCTCGCGATGGCCCGGGCATGTTTGCGATGATCAGTTTTCTCAGATGGCTAGTACCGACTAGTGGTTGGATTCGAATTCAAATCAGATATGCAGGTAGATTAATTTATTTGACTGTACATACATACATAAACTGCCTCACGGCTTCATAAGTTAACAGCGAATAAAACCAGTTGAATACTACCACCTCGAGCTCGACGCTTAATAATTGTATAATTAATATTTATAATTGCGGCTCGTCGTTCGATAGTACGATATTGTTAAACGGGGACGATATCAATATTGAGTATTATTTTGCGAGATATCGCTTTCGCTGATCGGATTTCCCACTGTCGTAATAATAATACAATAACCCCAATTGTGACATACACCTCTAGAAAGAACCAGCTGTTTCTGTCACAATGGCCCGGTTGATGCTCAATAAGCCGATACTCACTAAAAGCCGGTCGCTGTGGCCATGCTATTCCCTATCCTTCAAAAGTATACATTTTAGTCAAGCGGTTTGAGGTTAGGGACGGAACCCGATCGGAAGCCGGTTGCGGCAGCCAGTCCAAAGCTGTAAGAACCGTAAGACGGCATCGATGCATTAAAATAGAGTCTCGAGGCGTATGTCGAATTATATCCTCGCAGCCTTCCAGTAGGGAACTCGAGACCACCGTGATACATTGTCGTGTAGAGTCGAGGCTGTGATATTTATAGATGTACTGCGTTGTGGCCGCCCCATCGCACTTGCATCCGAGCGCATATGCAATGCACACCGAATATACCAGGCAGCCCTGATATCACCCTCCAGCACATCGCAAATATTAGTCCACGCCCAATTCCGGCTGTCAACAGAGACCCGCCCTCGATAGCACCCCAACCGGACTGAAGGGCCTGCTGTGGGGCCAACTAGCCCGGCCGGGCGATGCCCCGGGTTTATATACCTGACGTCAGAGATGTGTTGACCATGTTGGCGTCGCCGTCGAAGGTTCCCGAAGCTTCCACAACCATCGACATTCCTGTCTTTTACTACTGCAGGCGCGACCATACAAAAGTAGCTGGCCGCCCTTCAGCCTTTCGCGTTCTTTTAATAACCATTTCTCCTCCCCGAAACATCCTCCTCTTCATCATCACCACCATCTTCAGCTTTACAAGCTTCACCAGCTTCACCAACATCACAACACACACGCCATCAGCTTGATCATCAGCTGCATTAGGCTCAAGTCCACAGCCTCTCGGTGACTGTACCTGTATCATCGCAGACACATGCGAACAGACAGATTTCCAAGCACCTCGATTATTTAAACACTATCTACCTCTCGCAAACCTTTATCCCACACGATGGGGAAAGACTACTACAGCATCCTGGGCGTTCCCAGGACTGCCACCGAAGATGATATAAAGAAAGCGTACAAAAAACTAGCTTTGAAATGGTAAGCTCCCGTTTGAACCCTTTTCGTTAAATGGTTTGGCACATACAATGTTTTACTAACGTTCATTTGCTCCGTAGGCATCCCGACCGAAATCGAGATAACAAGGAAGGCTCTGAAAAGAAGTTTAAGGAGATCGGTGAAGCATATGAAGTTCTTTCCGATCCCCAGAAACGTACAATTTTCGACCAGGTCGGCGAGGAGGGTCTCAAAGGCGGTGTGCCACCACCTCCTCCCGGTGGTATGGGTGGTATGCCCGGTGGTATGGGTGGCATGCCAGGCGGGATGCCCAACATGGGTGGTTTCGGTGGCATGCCATTTGAGCAGTTCAGCTTTTCCACAGGCCCGGGCCAAGGCCATTCCGGCGGTGCACAGTTCGGCTTCAATCCTTCGTCGGCGGAAGATATCTTTTCCCAATTCTTCAAGGGCGGCAATCCATTCGGAGGCTCCCGAGGGTTCGATGCCGATATGCACATGGGCGGCATGGAAGATGATTTTGCTGGCATGGGCGGTATGCCTGGTGGGTTTGGCGGGATCCCTCGGAGTCACACAATGCCCACACACGCTTCGAAAGCGCCCGCGCCTGTCTACACGCACAATCTCCTCTGCACACTGGAGGATCTATATAAAGGCACAACGAAAAAACTGAAATTCTCACAGCCGAACGGTGCAGAACCGCTGATACTCCAGAACGTAATAAAACCGGGGTACAAGGCTGGAACCAAACTCAAGCACAACAACGCCCTCCTAACCGCAGATGGAACTAGACAGACCGTCGAGGTCGTAATCCAGGAAGCCAGGCATCCCAGATTTACCAGGGATGGAGACAATCTCAAGGTTGACCTCGACGTTCCGTTGGAGGAAGCTTTGGGCGGTATCAACCGGACAATCGAACACCTCGACGGAAGGAAAATCTCGATCAAGTTGAACAAAGGAATCCAGCCCGGGCAGGTAGTCATCAAGAAGAGCGAAGGCATGCCGAATAGCAAGACAGGAGGAAGAGGCGATCTGTTTGTCACATTGAAGGTCAAAATTCCGCCGTTGACAGAGAAACAAGTCCAGATGATACAGGAAATCCTACGATCTGGTGCCTGAGGAAGGCCCCCTATACCATCTTTTCTATACTATCCCTACTGTGCAGGTGGTGGATCTAGTTGAGAAGTCCCGATTGAAGCCATTCGTCAACTCGTTTAGACATCTTGGCCTCGTTTGAAACGAACACGCTCTTTTTCTTTTTTTTTTTTTATTTCTTGTCAATATTCCGCTTTAGTACCTACCACGCGTTTCTGCATACGCTGGACGTACCGCTCATCCTTTTCATTACTTCCTCTTGTTTTCCCCTTTTACACTTCCACACTGTTCCAGTATGACCTATCAACCTTTGGATTAACGGCGTTCATATGATCATGACTTTGGCGTTAATCATGTTGTTTTTGTTTTTGTTTTTGCAGTCCCCGCAGTTCCTTGCCTGTTCTTGCATCGGCAATCAAGATCAGAGTTGATTGCGAAGTAGTATATAGAATCCTAATAATACCGTCTGGGCCCAAAGCCCACAAGACACCTTTACAAAGATTTTTCGTTTCCCGTTTCAATATAAACAAGTGAAGAAAATCGTGAACTGTAAAAGTGGGATAAACAAACCCATTTCAGAAACACCATGACCCCAGGTGCGCCAAACCCGACCTGTCAAGAAGCGGTATGCATTAACCGACGACCAAGCGAAAATCCCGGCTCGATACGATAGGAATTAGACGCCAAGATAAGCTTCACCACTTGATGCGGTAGCAATGTAGACGGGGAAAAGCAAATAGCGGGGAACGATCACACCTTGAATTACGAGGGCCAAGGGACAGATGTGGTTGGGGACTTGCTACGGAGGACCATTATCGGGTTGGCGATACTGTACTGAGGCATAGGTGGGTTTATACTTTTTCCCGTAATGGATTGCGGACAACGCAAATTGGGGTTGTTCGAAGCCAGGGATGTCGCATCGAGTGGTATTAATTTGAAGAGGGAAATCGTCGCGCATACGGCCGAAGTGTCAGAAAATCCTATGGTTGGTTTTTTGGATTGGGGAGGGATGTAAGGGAGGTGATATGGAGGGGTGGTTTATAAAGAGTGCTCTTTTTCCCGCCGCCGGGTTGCATACCCTCTTCGACGCCTCATACGTATATACGTACAGCCAGCCGTTCGTTCGTTTGTAGCTTGGAGAAACTTGGGACATTCTTTTTTTTTGGTTTTATTTGCGTTATATCACATTCATTTGCTTACGCTCCTTTTCTACCGGTTTTGAGGTTTTGAATATATATACATTGGAAACAAGACTATATACGAAAAATGCATTTCTCCATTTTCTCCCTCGCTCTTTTGGCGGCTAGGTAGGTTAAATTATCACCCGGATAACCTCAAGGGACTAATAAAGAGTACGGCTAACCCGCAATTACTACAGCATCATCCCCTCCGCCGTAGCCCAACGAGGCCGCGAACGCGAACAAGCACTAGCAACAGTCTACAAAACAACCGCAGTAACCAGAATACAAACCCTAAAATACACCAGCTGGCGCAAAACCACAATCATAAAATACAACACCATAACCGTCACAAAACGCGAGTCGACGACTAAAACCTCCGTCCGTTATGTTACCGAGAAACCATCCCCGGTTACTGTCACGAAGACCGTGACCACATGCCCCGCGGGGGGTGATGGAGAAGAAGAGGAAGAAGAAGCGGGTACTAAAGAAGATGATCAGTATAAATCCTGTCCACCGGTGGCGGTGGTGACGGCCGCGCCCAGCTGTAAAGGCGGTGAGGCGTGTCCGACGAAGTCGGTGTGTCAGCAAAAACAAGCGACGCCAACGGTCACTTATAGATGTAACTGCGGCGGGGCGCCGAAGAGGACTGTTACCTTCACTCCTACGTGTGCGGAGGATTGTTGCAGTGGATATGTTCCTACCTTCTACACTTTTGTGCCGTTGCCGGTTGAGAGGTGTGTTCAACCTAATGGCGTGTCTGAGGTTACTATTTAAGTGGGTTGTATACTTGGTGGCTATTGAGGGTTCGTTTTTGGGATACTTTCTTGTGTGTATATGTGGGACTACAGAAATGAAGTTCGGCCGGCATGCATGTTAAAGTACGGATATTTGTAGATAGTAGTACACCGGTTATGATTATACGATATATCAACGTACTTGGTCCCGTACCCATCCTGATGTCGATATTGATATATATATCGACTGGTATTAGAAACGAATACATTAGTATCTCTACAACAATCTGCTTTGAAAAAGTACTCAATTGGCTGTGAGATAATTCACTATGCAAATCTGTAGAAATTCATATAGCGGTTGAAGTGTATACACTTCAGCTCTCGGATTCGAGGGGGCGGTAGTTATACCGCTTAGCTACTATGCCAGCAAAGAGGGTGATATTATTGCGGTATTGCTACGGTATTTTTAGTAGAATACCTAATTAGTGCCGTCTTTTGGCTTTAATACGCATTCAAGCGGTGTTGAAGTGGGAGATTTTGATCTATGAACCCAGTCTCGTACCCAGACTGCACAAAGGGATATCTTATGGACCCATATTCAGCGAGTATTCGAAATATACCCTTTTCTAGTTTACGAGACCACCGGTTCCTTTCCCTGGACAGTATATATCCCAAGACTGGTGCAGCACAGAAGCAACCGAACTTCTGCAACGCAATCTCGACGAAAATACAACAACGGCGAATACCCACGCCCCGACGCTTAGCTTGATAATCAACGCGACGCCCCTAACCTAAGAAGTTAACCTAAGGAACTCGACATCACGGTCAAAAACATCTGGATTAGGAATCGACGATAGTCAGTTGAAGATGGATGTTCTGCCGTTGTGAAACATAAACGATAGGCAGCGATAAACATCAGCAGAGCTATAGCACAGTCTGCACGCTTCTGGAAAAGCTGTTGTTCAAAATCCTCAAAGATGGAATTCTATTGAAGCCAATGGCACTAATCCAAGCGGCCCCTGACTCGAAATTACTAACTAGCGGGTCTTTAGCTTTTTTGAAAAATTTAAACTGATCTTCCCCGAATAGGACTTAAATGAGATTCAACGATCTCGAGAAATCATGGTCCCACAACTAGTTAACTTCAAAATAGGCTAAAACCCTTCAAGCTCCATGGACTCGAAGGAGGTCAAGACTTTCTTCAAGATGTTTGTTAATTGACCGATGATATCATCGCACACGGTGGTGTGTATTAAGTTTTACGAATATAAGCGGCACTGCCTAAGACTTTGCCCACCGACTTCGGGATCTTAGCCCGGAATCAAGTAGCCCAGTCACAAAAAATAAATAATACCAAACTTCTAGCCGCTCGTTCCCCCTAGCTTTCCGTACAAAAAAATGATCCTCAACGCTAAATGAACACAAACATCGCAGCATGCATGTCGTTCATAAATCCCAATTCCAACTCCAACAAAGAAATCTCAAAAGCATCGAAGTTTTCACTTTATGCAATCCAAACGCGGGTATAAACCTTCGTCGTCTCCGTCTTAAGCACCGTATCCGTAACAGCCGTCTCAACAGCAGCAGCAGACTGTGTAATCGTTGAAGTCACGGTGCTAATAATAAAAACCGTGGTATCGACATTAACCGTCGATGTGGCGGTGACGGAAACAGTGGCGGTGGGTGTATCCGCCGGCTTCGCGGTGAGCGTGAGAATGCAAGAGCAGGCGGAGGAAACCCTGCTGGAGGGGTAGGCGTTCAGGATGATATTGGAACCCCTCTTTTCGATCTTGTCCTTGCGGACTTTGGCCTTGGCGGCTTTGAATTGAATGATGGTTTGGGTGGCGGTGACGGTCGTGGTCGATGTTACGGTGACGGATTTGGTGTTTGTGGTTGCTGCGAGGGTGATGGTGCTGTAGACTGTTTTGGTGGAGATGAGGGATTTGGTCCATGTTCTATACATTATTGTTAGTATCGATATATCTCTTATATCTTTTGTGAATCTCAATATTTAAGTTATAGGTGCACTAGGTGGAGACATACGTAGTCAGGCTTTCAGTGGCAACAGTTACAGTCTTTGTCTCGCCCGCGGCAGCACTGGAGGTAGTCGACCCAACGCCCAAGTAGCTTTTACACTGCGATTGTCCAGCGGCTCCCAGGGACCGCAAATAGCGAAGGAGGTTATCCGCATTGCAAGTAGCACGTTTATTCAAATCCAGTGCATTTTTGTTCTCGAGCTTGAAAGGAATAGCAGAGGTAATAGAAACCAAAGCCAAGAGGGCGAAAAGAACGGAAATGGATTTTGCAAACATCTTGAATAAATTCACTTATTGAAAAGAACAAATATGGAAATAATGCAAAGGCAAGTAAGATATGAGAGATAGTGGTTTATTCTTGCAAAGAACGTGTGAAGAGCCTATACAATGGGCTGTTCTGTTGGGTGCACCAGGCTGGGAGATACGAAAAAAGGGAATGGAGATGTCCTAGGATCCGGAATGAATGAGGGGGCCCACGAGGATTGAGCTGGAAAGTTTAGCTTTGGGGAAGCTATCTCTTTATACATTCATTCACTCCCATGGATGCCCTTCTATGCCAAATTTACCATATATTATTTACTATCATAAACTATTGCTAATATTTAGCTATGATCTTCACGATTGCACCGAAAAAATTCTTCAGGAGAAACTCCAGTCTATCTTGCGCACGGCCGGCCAAAGCCCGCAAAAAGTGGATCTGGATGAAGGGCTTGGGCGGTGAAGCTTGAAACACGGCACCCATTGCGGTGGCTTGCCAAGCAGAAACGTTCAAGGATGGGAGGGTTTGGGACGAAAGCGATTGGAGTTCGCCTCCCAAACCACGCGAGAACCCCTCTCTGCCGGTAAAACCCCCCAATATGGCCGATTGATTGTTTCTGTGCCTCGAGTATGGTTCCGAACCGCGAAAATCGGGTGACTTGTAAAGGGGCTGCAGACGTACATATGCTGATCCTTTTATGCATATGTATGTACAGTTGAAGTGCTCCGGTTTGCATACTCTCCGTTCGCAAAATTCAAAGGTCTTCAGTTTTGCAAAGAATCAACAGCTGGTTTTGCGTCGTCAGCATCCCTTTGGAAATCCCGACAAAAAAAAAATAATACCATTCTTATTATATCGCAGTTATCTTTCCCCACATCTGGTGCAGGTATGCAGGTGCACTTGGACCCAAAAAATGCGTGGAAAAGTTTTTTTCTGCACTTATTGATAACTCTTTCATGGATGCGGAGGTGTACCTGATTTCCATTCTCCACATTTTGACAGGGCACGCTTGAAAGGCAACAAGGGAAACAATGCCCCCAGTGCACAGTTTATTGGGTGCGGATTTAGCTAAGGGTTTGGGTTCCAGACTTTTTGCTCCACTCCGTAGCTCGCTCGGCTGGCTTGGATTACACAGAATCTTGTCCTCCCCCTTCCATCTGCCACGTTTGTGTCAGCTGCGGGTCGGTGTAATCAATAAGAGACTGTGTTAATAGTAATTATCTGATATCAGGGGTTGGCGGTGCATAACTCGTGGGTTCTCATGATGCCGAGATCCGGGCCGTATCAATTGATAGCAGCAAAGTTATTGACGCGCGTTCGTGTATGCCCTTAGAAGCTTGTTTACAGAAGCTTTTAAATCTGGGGGCTGAGTTGAAGGAGAACCTTTTGGTAAATACTATATACCCTCGTTGAATAAATATACAAGAAGGCACCGCGTACCGGACGGCTTCTCGTTTATCCCAGTGTTTCCTTTTCGAATTTCCAATATTCATTACAAATTACATTATCATGTTTTAAAAAATTAATTGTCCCTGCGATGTATTTCAATCTCGGTCAAATTTCCTAAAGGAATGTATTACACCCATCGTTATTTCAATACCATAATCATATCCTGATATATATAAATTGCCCATAACATAACTAATAACGCTATGATGATAACTCTTCCATACAAAATAGGACAACATTTCAAAAACGCCCGTTCATTACAATTCCATAACATTATGCACTATCCAAAATAAACCCATAATAAGAGGTCTTTGAGAGAAGCTTAGTTGTAGTCATACTCCTTCCTTTGCGCAGCAGTGGGCGGAGGCGGTGGAATATACGGCTGTTCAGAAATAGGCATTTCAGCCGGTCTGCTGATTGGATCGCCCTGAACTTCATACGACGGAGTAGGGACCACCTCTTGAACTCCCACATTTAAATTTGTATTATTCGAGGCCTCTCCGCTCTTGATTTCCTTTTCGTCGTATACTCCAAGGGGCGCCGGTATGGGCTGGGGTGCGTATATTGGTTGCTGCTGCGGGGGGTAATACGGCTGCTGTTGCTGTTGTGGATAGTACGGCTGCTGCTGTTGGGCGGTGTAGTTATAGTACTGCTGCTGTTCTGCTTGTGGGGCCATTGGGGGGACGGGCATGCTCTCCGCGTCGGTAGGGTACGGGGTGTTTTCCTTATTCTTCTTTTTCCGACCGAAGAGGAGGGCACCGAAACCTGCGAAGCCTGCCCCGATGGATGTGCCGATTGTTTGGGCTGTGGTCAAGCCTCCTCCTGTGCTGGCGACGGTACCGGTAGTTACAGCGCCGCCTCCAGTTGCAAGGCCGGGAGCGAGACCAGCTGTTGGACCTGCCGCTGAGGCTACGCCTGGTGCGAGTCCAGTAGCGGCCGAAGTGCCGGCTGCAGTGCCTCCAGCGCCAGCACCGGCGGCGGCGCCTTGAGTAGCCGTCGCAAAACCCTCGGAACCGGGAACGTAACCAGGTGGAACAGCTGGAGCACTGGTCGCAGCAGCACCCGCTGTAGAGGTCGGGTCAATAGGAGGAGCAAGGGCAGAAGTTGCTGCAGAAGCGCCAGCATCGGTAGGAGGAGGAACAGCCATTGATGAGAGACCCTGTCCGGCCTGTGCGGCTCCTTGAGCAGCCCCGTTGACGGCGTGACCAGTACCCTGTGCCACTGCATTCGCTGCCTTTTCTGCTACGCCTGGGACGTATCCGGCCTGTGCTGCGGCTTTGCCCTCGATACCGGTCGGGACATATCCAGATACCGCTGCGGCGGCTTTACCTTCAACGCCAGTTGGAACATACATTGCCCCTGATGCACCAGCGGCACCGGCTCCACCGCCAGCTCCACCACCGCCAGCTGCAGAGGAGGTTCCAATACCGATAGCTGCCCCCGCTTTTGCCCCCCAGATCGTTTTAGTTACAGCCAGGAACCCAAGGCCACCCAATGCTGCCACTCCTGCAATAGTACCAATGACTCCACCTGCAATCTTGCCTCCAGATGACTTTTTCTTGAACCCGCTCTCAAATCTGCAGGCGCTATTGCAACCATCGCCATCCTCTGTATTACCATCATCACACTCCTCGCCAGGATCTAACTTTCCATTACCGCAGCCGATAGGACTAGCCCCCCTAACCAAGATGTAAGGGATCCCGCTTGTACCATCGCTGAATTCCCTAGACCCTTCACCCGGAACACCCTGCGCAATAGCCAATGGCACAAAACTCTCAGATCCAGACGAAGGGAAAGTAACGAAAGCCTCATGGACAGAACAAGACCAATTACTAAGCACCTGGTCCGTAATACCATCTAATACTTGATTCCGGGCGACGATATGAACTTCGTCGTAGCAGTTTTCCGATTCTTCAGCGTTGAGGTCGCCGCGGACTTCAAAGTTTCCAAAGATATCGAGGATCTCGACGGTTGTTTTGTTCCTGTTGCCGTAGTACTTTGATAGAGAGAAGTAAAGACCGGTACCCTTGCCCGTAGCCGCAAAGGCGATACCGTTCGACATGAGAGATTGCGCATCGTAGTAGTGATTCGAGGTATCAGTCCCTATCAATATTAAAATTTCCCTGGTCAGATATACGCATCTCAAGGAAACCTTTAAAATATTCCGCCTCCTGCGTTGTCGCAACAGTTTTCCAACATACCGATTAAAATAACGTTTCCCTCGATAGCATTCCCCCAAGTCTTTCTATTCTCCAACAATGGCTCCAAATAATCCGGTTCGGTCGAAATCGGGTCACCGATGATAATCGCCTTGAATTTCTTGAAATCGTTGGTGCTCATGGCCTGCCATTCCGTATTTGTGACGGTCGTGTAGGTCCAGTTATACTGGTACTCGGTGTCGCTGGCGACGATATCTTCCCATCCGGTGAAACTGGTATGGAAAAGGAGATCTTCGGCGAATATTGTCGCGCTGAAAAGCGTGAGGAGGTATAGAAACTTCATTGCGGCGTGTATATCGCGCGCCTAAATCGATACTTTTGTATCGATATAGAACAAACGCTGGTTGAAAGCTTTATCTCAACAGCAAAGAAACGTCGCTGGCTCTCGCAAATGCGGAGCGGGAATACTACGGTGTATATTATTATACCAGGCGAATATCGATATCTCTAAAAAAAAAAAAAAACACCAGGATGTAATGTAGAGGGGGGGAATATCGGGGATATAAGTATTCCGAACTGAAATCTCTTATCCTTTCCCCCCCTCAGCCCAGAGGAGTTCTCTCCCGTCCATCCATCTAACTAACGTTAACCCTTGTGACGATTGCGACCAAAGAGAAAATTGGGGCTCTTTGTCTCCCTTTCTTTTCAGCCTCTGGAAATATCGGCAAAAAAGATACTTGCGCTTCCCGGAAGCATATGCTAGCATGGCGTTCCAGAATGGCCGGCAGCCAAGCTGTATTTTCATATTAAAGTGGAGGAGGCAACCAACGGAAACGGGCTCGCAGTTGGATTATTATTGGCCGCAGATTGGTGGCCTGGGTTGAAAAGCGTATCGAAGTCGCTAACCCTGGGTGATTCAATCGCCCCACCTGGGTTGCACACGGGATTTTCTTGATCCTGGGGTTTTCGTTTTAGCTTCTGTTCTGAGACTTATTGTACGCAGCTTATCTTGACTTCCTCGCGCGGGCATGAGGAATCAAATGCATGTCTACTCTCTGAACTAGTTTTATAACAAGAGTAGTCTGTCTGTCTTTGATGAAATGCCATGTTTGGATCAGGATTTGATTGTAGACGAATCTATAGCTATATTGATCTGATCGCATTGCCCCTTGAAATTTAGTCCAAGACCTCAAGACCCTGGCCGCCCAACATTTTGAAGGCCCAAATTGTTTTATGCTACGCGGGCACCCGTTTCCAAGTTTGAACCCCTAACAGAACGTCTTCACGGGTGCGCTCCGGGCAGCACTCCGGACCGATGAAATATACTTTTTTCTCTAAGGGCCGATTGCATTCCCTTTACGATATTTTATGAGTCGAAACTTCCACGGGTCGCTCTGAGTCGGACAACATGAGCACGATCGATTGACAAATACTTTAGCCTGCAACACACGTGGTTGATAAATTTAAGGTCGGCCCTGAATTTCATGGAACCTCGTCGTTTCAGATCCAAGGTGACTGGCATCGACTAGATCTGTTGTGCGGACCAGCCAAGACATCGATATTACTCAGACAGTTGGGAAAATAAAATGAATTCCTTCGGTACCTATCGAAGGTACTCCCATGTAGAACCGCTTCCATGCATTTCAAGATATGTGGCGGAAATTATGAATCACGCCTCATAGCTTATCAAAAACACCCCTTCCTTTGAAAATTCCTCATGCAATCTAGACGCATGTATGCATGTATCGATATATCAGCTGCAGGTATTTGAACTCCGCACCTCGGAATCTAACTTATCTTTCTGGCGCCGCTCTTGGTATCTGTACCCAAAAAGCGGGCTGAGGGTGAAAACAAGCATTTTTTGCCCAAAGGCTGGGATGTGCCAACTGGCATGGTGGCGTACAGCGGCTGACGACGATCCTGGGTCCTTTATTGTGTGACCGAGAAAAGGTTGGCCAAATGGAATATTTAGTCGATGGTGTTTGGTTGGATTGGACGCGGAGAATTCCGTGTGCTTTTATTTCACGCGGGTTTGGGGGGGGTACTTGCAGTACATACCGTTGCCGCTATTTTTATCAGTTTTTTTGGACCTACGGAAAAAAAGTTGAATCATGGGGACGGAATCCCTGAGAAGAGAGCTCCCGTGCATATTTGATGCGGCCATTTCTATTGTTTGTGTTCGGTCGTGGGCGTACTTTCACATTCAAGTCGGCCGCCTAGCATCGAGGCTAGGGCGTACTGGTACTAGAAGTCGATGGCTCATGGAGATTCGTGTGCGCGATGCGCTGCATACGAATAAATTCCTCCTTAAAAATAGGTTTCGACTGAAGGCTAATCGATTTTGTCACTTCGAATATGCAGCCACGGGCTGAATTTTCCACTGAGGCATCAGTCAACGTACTTCTCCCCATCGAACTTAATTTTCGCGGCACATTCTGATCCTTCGGTTCTGTAGAAAACCAAAGAATTTTCTGTAGTATATGTATTTATACTAGAGCAGTCAATAATTGATAGATAGCATCATGTGTGCCTAGAATTCTATTCGGCCTATATGCTATAAATACATAGTATAGAAACTATACTCGAAAAGTATACCATTCGATGCACCTTGCATATTATATCTAAGCAAAGCCCGTAACAGCCCGGTCAACATACAACTCTTCCAAATACTTCTCCTCCTCGGCCGTCAATTCCTTCCCATTGGCCCCAAGAGCCTCATCGATCCTGTCGACGCTGCTGAAACCAATGATAGGTGACGAAATACGCTTGTTGATCCAAGCCAATGCCACATGACTCATCTTCCACCCTCTCTTGTCTGCGATCTCCTTGACTCTCTTGACGATTTCTTTGTCGATTTCTTCGGCTCCTATGCGGTGGAATGGTAGAGTGCTGAACTTCTTCTCTGTTGCGGAACGGTCGGTGGAGCCGAAGTCTTCGGGCTGGCGGGCGAGATGGCCACGGGCGAGGGGCGCCCAGGGGATCAAACCGACACCAGTGTCGTTGCAAAAGCGGTTCTGGAAGGTTCAAGATAATTAACAACCCCCTTTCGTCAATTATATCATTTGTAGGGGTATGGAAATACTCACCATTTCTCGTTCCTCCTCTCTGTACAACAAGTTATATTGGTTCTGCATACTAACGAACTTGGTCCACCCGTTCTTCTCGGCCACGAACTGCATTCTGGCGAATTGTGTCGCCCACATGCTGCTGGCACCAATATACCTAACCTTCCCGCTCTGCACCAAATCATGCAAAGCCTTCATGGTCTCCTCTATCGGGGTCGAATAATCAAACCTATGCACCTGCAATAGATCGATATAATCCGTCTCCAACCTCTTCAGCGAGTTCTCAACCTGATTAAAAATCGCAGCTCGCGAGGAACCGCCCTGGTTGATGAAGTCCTTCGACCTGCTCAATTGCTCTTCGAAAAACCACGCGGGGCCTTCGGCGGAGTCCAGGACGTGTCCCCAGCATTTTGTGAGGATTACGATCTTGCGTCGTGGGATTTCGTATTGTTTTATGGCTTTAGCGATTACTAGTTCCGAGTGGCCATTGGAGTAGGTGTTTGCGGTGTCCCAGGTGTTAATACCACGGTCGTAGGCGGCTTTGAGGAGGGGGAGGGCTTTATCTTCGTCCAGAACCCAGTTTTGCCATTTCGAGGAACCGATGGACATGGCGCCTAGGATTGGGACTGAGACCCGCAGGCCGGAGTTGCCCAGTCTCTTGTAGGTGGCCTTGGTGGCCTCGATGGAGGTCTTGAGGTATTCTGGTAGTTCCGCCATTTTGAACAGCTAAGAGTTTTATATCAAGGGGTTATATATAAAATTCAGTTCTAGGTGCGTTGACGTTGTATTCCGACAATTGGACCAGGCTCGCAATTGTGCTCGATATCGATGAAGAATGAGAATAGAAGAACGACGACGATTGAAGTCCCCATCGACGTCCTTTTATACTTTTCCTTCTCTTTCAAGCTTAAGTGCCTCTCCCAAGACGCCTCATGAATATTACGTACTCAGCGCCATAGAGCTACTTTACGTACTCGCTTTTCCCTCCCCGTTAAAAAATGCCAGGGTAGTAAGCCAAGCAGCTTCCCGATTCGAATAGCCATGATATCCACATTGACAAGGATGTGCAGGCCTCGATGCTACTCCCCTGCCGCGGTTCGAGGGCTTTGGGTTTTTTAGCTTCGGAGATGTCCCTAAACCCCGTTCGTTAACTCAGTTGGAGGAGGGTTTGATCAACCCGGTTTTACGGTAATTGTCCAGATCCGTGCTATGGCGTCTTAACCTTGGCCTTTTTGGTTTCGATGCGGGTGCTTAACAATCAACCAGAGACGGGGATATCGCTTATACCCTGGCGCGGATGGCTTACTACCTGGTATTTTTCGTGATAACTGTGGTTTCAATCTGCTGCAATTAGCATGTGGACGGTGGTATTCAATTCTTTTCGGAGCCCCGCGGCGGCCCGGTCTGCAGTTTACATGGTTTGGCGGGGTGGAACTCTCATGGTTTGATTCCCTGCCAATGACACATTCCATCCCGATACAACACCACGGCTTCTCAAAAGATATCAATCTGATAGATTACAAGATAAATGCCCCCCATTGGAATAATGCCAGTTATAAGAAAGCTGGATCGAGTAATTCTTAATATCCGTGCGAGGAATACAGGAGATAATTATAAATCAGTCTATGTCCGATTAACTACGAAGCGGTGCCAGTGCGCATATATTATATGAAAAGGTGCGGCTAATCGGGACGACCATATGCTTACGAATAGCTCTTGGGGCCTGGATCCAGATATCCTTTCATTCTTCATGGGATGATTGTAGTCTCGTTACCAGTCCTCATCATTGTAAGTGTATACCTTATTTCGCGACTCCAAGAATTGACATCAATTGATTGCAACCCGCCAAAGCGGCCTTTGAAAACGCCGCGCACCTGACAAGAAAAGACCTTTCCGCTCAATATATTAGGATTATACATTAATGTATGGAATCTAACCTCAGGATGCCGGGTGCTTCTTGAATCCCATCCGCAGCCCGAGTGCCAGCTCAGGGAACCAGTGGAGTTCTCATCGCCCTTCATCCAAAATCCATGGGTTGACACTGAGGTCATCCACCCACTCCCTAACCCACCCCTCGATCCTCTGTGCCACATCTCCAAGTAACTTCTCATACGCCCCGCCGCCTTCAACCGCCTCTTCTACAGCTATTTCCTCCTTTTTCATATCATCGCCGCCGATTTCAACCTCCAATTCTCCGGACGGTGGTGTACCGACACCGGGTACCCCGTTGATGAAAAACAATCCACAGTGAGCTCCTACTTCGTCTACATTCTCCATCATGACTTTGACCCAGCAATCCTCCTGTTCTCGAGGTGTGATGCAGAATGTTTTTTCCTTCTTGCGGAGTTCGGCGTATGATGGTGAAGCTTGGGTGGAGGAGGAGCCCGATGATGGGGATAATGTATCCGTCGTGACTTTCGTCGAGTGTTTTTCCTCCGGAAGGTGGGATGGGGTATTCTGGCCTGGAGAGTATACCGGAGGCGGGGTTGCGTCTCCTCCCTCCACAATTATTGGAACAGCCGGCTCCGGCAACGGTGATATCGGCGGCACCACTTCGTCTGTTGTCTCTACCTGCCCTTCGGGACCTCTAGTCTGACTATCCTCCTTCTTCTCCCTCTTAACCCTCCCGGTACTAACGGTATAATAATTCACAAACCTCACCCGAGGAACCCAAACTCCATGTTCCCTCCCACCCTCACCAAATAACAACCGTCTTCTATCCTCAATATCCCGTCTATCCAACGCCTTAATCTGATGGTACCGTCGTTTCATAACCATAAAATCCATCAAGGCGCCCGAAAACTCTAAATGTCCGTTCACGTAAGCCATCGCAGCACGCCGGAGGCCGCCCTGGTGCTTCTTGAAGAAATTCATACCAGACTGCCAGGCTGATTTTTTGGGTTTTACGGTGGGGGCGAAGAAAGTGGATGTACTGGTGCTATTACTACTATCGCTGAGAACACTGTGGCTATCGTCGCTGTCGTAACTGGTCCTGGGACCGCCGTAGAAGTTCTCGGGGATGTCTGGGTCAGGGAGGGGTTTTTCGGCCGGGTTGAAGAGGGAGGCTAGGCCGGATTTTATGACACCCGGATGGATACCGATGAATGGTGTGTCGAAGGATATCGTACCCAGGATTCTATGACGCCCGGGTGGGAATGGCGGTAGGAGTACTGTATCAGCGGCGAGGAGGCCGCCCATCGAGTGGCCCAAGAGGACGACATCTGTTGTCGCAGATGCGAATTGAGACAGCCTAGTAATCATAACAATTAGTCTTGCAATCGAATATATTTCTTGAAATTTTTATGGGAAACATACCATTGCGAGAAATTATCGACGGCGATGGATATCTTATCCCTCGTCTTGAACCTCGGATACACCTTCGTATGAACCACATGCGTATCCTGGACTAATATCGTAAGCAGCTCGTGGAAATGCGCCGGAAAGCTGCGAAACGAGGTTTCATCGCCGACGAAGCCATGGATGAATACACAGAGCAAAGTGCGAAGGCTGGATTGACCGGACTTGATGGCTTCTACAGCAGACGGAGGCGGGAGGAGAGAGGCTGTAGATGATGTCCTGGGATCATTGGGCGATTGATACGGGTGGAGCGATGGATTAGTAGTATTGGGCACCGAGGCGGACGAAGGCGAAAGATGCGTCCAGCGGCGGTGGACCGACATCGCAACGCTGTGTGTGTGGGACGTAGTGGCGGGGTTGGATGTCGGTTGGTGGGCGAGATGGGATGAAAGTGTTGGGAGAAGGTGGTTGCTGGTTACACAGAGCTTTCAACGTCAAATTACCGTCTTGTGGATACTGAGCTCTAGCTATGGATCTATGGGAGTCGGCCGACCGAACGGATGTATCGCTCGTTATATACCCGTCGACAGACAGGCCCTTCGGTCCATATCCCCGCCCCGGTTTGGCTATTTTGGAAGTCGCATTGAGAGGTGACGACGGCGCTATCCTGGTCGATGCCACAGAATTGGAGAGGTCTCCAGTTCACCCCCGTCGGAAAACCAGGGTGAGTACAGGGGGCTGGTGGGGATTAAGTATGTCGTTGGCACATTGCTGCGCAGTTGTGTTCACTCGCTAGTTTGACTTTCGGTGGCTGTAAAGCTAACATTCATGTCAGCCTGGAACAACGGTGTTTCGTTGTCCTGAGTATACGGTGTACGGACTACGGTATACGAGACGCTCGACTATGTGTATATATATTCGAATTTAAAACCTCGGGCCTCTGATCTTCGCCCATGATCAATTAAGGTGAAGGAAAATCGAGAGGCCGATTGCAGAGTTTTATTTATTCTTCGGTGTTCTAATTATGATTGGTGCATGGGGGCAACAAAAATCGCTAAGACAAGAGCACAAAACGATGATGCTCGACGGTAGTGTAGTAGGTGGGGGTTTCTAGCAAAAGCTGCAGTATAAACAGGAAATGCACCTTGCTGACAGTTATGATGGTTGACAATAGGAAGGAAATTGTATAGGGAAAAAGCGAGAAAGTGTAACGATATAATGCAGAACAGTCCCCTGAAACGCCAGACACAACAGGAAGCAAATGAAAGAAGCATTAGTTGACCCGAAACGCCGGACCTCGAATTCCAGCACTGCCATGCACCATCTGCACACGATATAAAATAAGGGTACGCAATTTATAAGGCTGATGACAAGAGATGAAGTAAAACAACTTTTATAGGGTCGCTAAACACTGGGGGGGAAGGTCGTTAGGAGACGGACAAAGGAAAGACGTAAGTGTAAGTAGAATTCCTGCTGCCGGCGCGGCCAAGTACCTAAGCTGAACAATGGCCGAAAAGGTTTCTAGAGTAGTTATATAAACGCCCCTAGGGCTACGGATAGTTGGTGGTCGAGAACGAAAGTATAAACGGTCGCGTTGGTTGGCCAGGTTGCATCCTGACCAGCGGGATTGCTTGGTGTTCGCAGAGGCCGATCGCACTATCAGTCAAGACTGATGTCCCTAACCGTCGCGCTCACCGCTCCACCTTAGTAACAGCGGTTTTGACTTCTGTTTTCTCGGATTCCCTGGGCATCATGACCTCAGTCTTCAGCTGCTCCTTTGCCGTAATGACGTCGTCTTCCCACTCGGCATAGTCCAAGTTGCCTCTTTTCATAAACAAATTATCCGAGTCGAAGGAAAAGTAGTCTAATCCTCGAACCTTTCGCATTTCCTCCAGCATGCACAATCTCCAGACTCTAGTTGTTCGGATGGAGATATTCTCTCCAAAAGCACGGACCCTCAAGTCTTTCAATCCGGTCATTTCTTCAGAAATGATTCGCCAGACTTCACTCCATGTTTGATTATCGTACGGAGGGTACAGCGGAATCTTTCGAGAGGCCTTACGCTCAGAGACGAACTGCTCGAAGTGAGTGACTTGATGGGTGATCTGGAGATGTCTGATGAGCTTGAAGTGTCGTGGGGAAATCGAATTGCGTAGGTGGAACAACATGTCGAGTGTGTTGAGGCAGAACATGTTCGTGGAGTAGAGGTAGTCGGAAGCTTCGAGGTAGACACGACGGCAGCTTCGAATCAACGCCCCGCTAGAGAATACAAACATGTCGAGCTTATCGACACGTTCTGGTTTCTCGTATGTGCTGGCACGGTTGTATGGGGGTGGAATGCAAGCGCGAGTATGGTCGGATTCGGCTCCGGGTCCAGAAGCCCAGAGCTTGCTGTCGCTGTCTGGAAGGAAAGGCGTTTTGCAGCGAGCATGTCGTAAACGATTTGTGGGTTTGATTATGTGGAACGTGTGGCCGCCGAGTGCGTATTGGTAGATGAGGTCTCGTATCTCGCCAGGTAGCTGAAGGAGTTTGGATTTAAGTTGAGGGTACGGATCACCCAATTCGACTTCTTTTTCGTCCTTTTTTGGAATCAGAGGAAAGTTGATTTTCGGTTTCTTCGGTTCGGGAGGGGCCAGCGATCGTCGGGTCTTGTATTTTTTCCTCTCTTCGTAAACCTTCCTTTGGACTTTGGACTCATCCTTTGCCAGTTCGTATAATGCCTCTCCAGAAATCCAAACGAGGCCGAAGGGAACGAAGATACAGAAGCCGATAGCATTGATGACCTTCCGTGTCCGAGTTCGCCTAACCATCTTGACAGGGGGTAAACGTGGACGAGGATCCTAGACCGAAACCTTGTTGAGTATAGATATACTTCCTATGGCTCCTTCGTCCGGCCAAGTCAGGTCGATGTCAGGCTGTGAATCCTAATTGGTACTTCGTTTTTGTGTTTTTGTTGTTGGGGAAATCCTTCGAAAGGTTCCGTCGTTGTGAGGTATATTTCCGTTTGGCAGAAAGAGAAACCGCCAGAATCCCGTCTACGGATACAAGCGAAAGTTAATAAACGACGGTATGGAGTGAGTGACAAAAGGACAAAAAAAACACAATGAGGGCCGATTGAATATACACTTATATCCGATGCGATGAAGATGGTAGAATGGTGCAACGGGAGAGTGGGGTGCCGCCGTGTTAAATATGGTCAGAACGACTTGATTTCCGACCTTAGCGGCGGTGGAGGTGCAGCAGAATCCCTGTCAGCCTGGCTGAGTGCCGGGTTGGTACGATTTTGGTCGGTCGTTTGTCTTTGAGTTATTCCAGCCCGCTAGCCAGCCTTGGTGGCCTGTGGGAAATGCTCCAAGGATGCCCTCAAGGTCCTTGCACCTTTGGAACGGCGTAGCGAGAGATAGAGATACTAGAGAGAGACGGCGAGGGTTGAAGAAGAGACAGAGTTCGGCAAAGAATCTGGTTGGGCGGTAGTGATTTGGTAGACCAGATCAGGTCTTTTGTGGTAGTGGACGGGTTGATGTAGAAGTACTATGTATGTATGTATGTATGGACTAAGTGTGCCTGTATGTTCGCAGACCTGTTCGCGGACGAGCAACGTTAAAACGGGTATCATAGCAGGGGTACACTAACGTCAACAATAGCCATGCCACTAACCAAGTACTTAGCTAGTGGTGGTGCAGAAGTGGAGTCGTCGACTTGTCCCAGAGAACCCCAAGTCATGTACATGTACATGTACCGGCAAGCAAGCAGGTGAGTACTTACAGAGACCTGTGTCCGTTATCTTTGAAACAGGCGCGAAAACTGATGGGGGAAGGCACCAGCACTTGGCCACTTGGCTGGGGGGCAGCCGGGGTCTGTGGGTAAAGATGGAGATGGTTGTTGATGGTTGATGGCTGATGGCTGATGGAGGTTTCTGAAGTTTGGGGCAGAATTGCCCAAGTTGGTAGTTGGGGGGTCGGTTGCCGTTGGGATCAGAGCGGGTTCGAGGCTTTACAGGTTACTCAGTTACTTCCTCTGTCGCTGTGGGCGTCGAAGCGAATATTAATATGCAACATCAATCAACTCTTCTTCCAACTAACTACATCTTCTACTGCTACTAACCTCTTACTAGTATATGGCCGGAGATACTATGCACTAATGACTAACCATCGTCTCGGAATGTCAACCGGTCGACCTTCGAACATTCTAACTCCATTCGTGATGATCCAGCGGAGCCGGTGCACTAACCATGTCGTTCATTGGGCGGATGGGGCCCTTGAGGGTACTGTGCAAGGTCCTTGTCCAACCGCTCTGCTGCCACGTTTTTTGGGTGCTCAACATAGCCCCAATTCCTATCATCGGCATTGCTTTTGGCCTCGAACCTCTTCCACTCATCGCCACCCACGCTTCTAGACTGTCTGATACAGTACGCATGTTATATGCACCGGAAAAATAAAATTTGATGCCAAAATGCATGGCCAAGGCCAAATTTCAGGAACTTCGAGACATCGATGCTCATTTCCAGGGTCGGGAATTATTCCCATCGAGCATCATCATCATCACCATCACCCGCCTCGTGCATGCAAAAACGCAAGAGCCGTATGGAATTTAAAGATATATAATTGGGACAATCCAATTATATAAGTGGTGCTGTGACATTGAAACGGGGGTGCTCACACGACGAACGCGAACGTGCAAAAGCGAATCGGATCATCCCATGGCATGAGCTAAGTCTGCCACAGCCTATTCTAGAGCTGGAAAGGCGGTATGGGATGATATCAGTCGACTAACTAGTCAGAACTGCAGCCGTTACACCATGCCACCTCAAAAGTCTACAGCGTCCACAGATCGATGGACAGCGACGACAATGCAAGAACATAACAGTTGACGCCGAACAATAATATTGAAGACCGTATTAACCAGGGTCACTTATATGTCAGCCTTCATAAAATTCCCGATGGCGAGCTTTTCTTAGGACAACAACCCCAGGCTGCCAAAAATCGGTCTCTGCATATAATTCAGCCGCAAATATGATGCGCCCAAATCGACGGTGTTTTGCGATTGAGTTAGCGGGAACTCACTACTTCTATCTCGTAGATTCAGGTTTTCCCAAGCGGAGTACACAACGAATTCTGGCATTTGGCCCGGCCTTTTTGTCGACATTCGTGAATGCATGGCTTCTCCTCACAGAACAATTCAACAAATAAAAGTTGTCCACTAAATGCGACAAATCTCCAAACCAAAGGATTTGAAGCACTTGCGATCTACCAAGACCGGGCTGAAGGATTTTCTGCAAGCCTCCAAACAACTATTAACTCTTGGCTGCAAAACGTTCGTCGGAAGTCCCAATTCGGACATTGAGAAAATGAATGCGATTTATAACATGCGCATCGATCGCCTAGCTTAGTCAGGGCGTTATAAACGCCGGGGCCCCTCAGCGTCTTCAGCTATGTTCAAGGCCCCTCGAGGGTGTTTTACAGGTAGTAATATACTCCCGGAGGTGCGATGGGCTACCTATCTTTCGTAGTCAGAATATTTCTGCTACATTTCCTCCTATTTTTCAACCCAATTTATGCGGCGACTCTAACCCTACTATCACGAGATGGTAGCAGCACAATTCAAGGATGGGAAGGCCTGAGTTACCAAGCGATCCGCTATGAGCCCCTGTGTGGGAACCTAGGCACAGCAGACTACTACCGCCAATCCTACACTTACGCTCCATTCTGTCTGCCAGCCACAGAGGTCTTTACGAATATTACCGACTCTTTCGCTATCTACGACGGTACCGGTATTCGCCTCAAGGGCCCAGACGCCCGTATCGGCGCCGGTACGCAGATATGTGCTTGTTTCGCTTTACGGCAAATACAAGATAGGAATTTGGCCGCAGCTATTTGTATATATGTTAATGGCGATGCGCAGGCTTATTTTGACAATACCATTGCGCTGAACTATCGGCCTGGGGTAGATGCGGATAGGGCACTGCCAATCTGCGGTGGGGGGTTTGATTTAGAGGCCGCGAGGGAATCGTGGTCCAAAACAGCAGTTCAGCCAGATGTGACTGAAACTGTGAGGACGGTTGGGACGATTGGAACGCAGGCTGCACCGGACCCAACGGTCCGTGGTGGTACTACGGTCGTTTCAACGGAATACATAGTTAGCACATACTTTCCACCAGGTACGGAGCCCCCAAATACACTTCCCGATTGATGAAGACAGGTCCTTTTGGATAAAGTCGATAATTTTATAAAATACGACCTAGCTAACCACCATGGATATCGCAGCGGTACCGTACACGGAGACGATTACATACACCACAACTGGACCAGAGGGAATAGCGACAATCACAACAGCTAGGACCACGGAGTTTCCAATAGCCACGGTAACGACCGCGTCTGAAAGCAATAGCAAAAACGACAAAGTTATACTAGGAGTAGGGTTAGGTATAGGGTTACCGGCCTTGATTCTAGCGATAGCTGGAGTCGTCATCGGAATTTCGGCGCTCCGTCGGATATCTAGGATAGCGGGAAGGCAAGCGTCGCAAGAAGCTGGAGTACCATGCTAGTATTGTGAGATTTCAGCTCGAGATCTGATGGTGCTATGTTAAGCTGGTCGAAGGCTTTACAGAAATGATATCAATTTTTTCGAAAACCAAAGAAGTTAAATGAGCTTTTACCAGAATATATAAAACACTTGCGGTACTCCACAAGGACTATCAAAGGAACTACCGATTACTCACTGGGATGAAACCGATATCATCGGAATCCTAGTTCGAACTTTCATGTATCCGATATCCGACAGACCCTAAAGTCTAAAGTTCAATAGCCGAGCCCGTTCAACGGTGGAATCCTTTCCTGTTGCTTATCAATTGTGGTTGAGATGTCACAATTTAGTTCTGATAGCATGGTTTCAGAAGCCAATGCCATTAATCATATACAATGTTTAAAAGTGATAGAAGATTGAATTGACCGTCTGCATATCCTTAAATAAATAATATAAGTTCGGCCAACGTAGACTGCGCCTTCGAATCACTCTTGATCATGAAGAGAGTATCTAACTACGCACTTTTGGAACCATGATCATATGACCCGCAACATGATATCTCCAGAAGACCGGCCGCAAATAGAACCGGCCCCCTGCGACTATCGCTCGCTCCGTGCTGACCTGTACCTCCGTACCTCCGCCGACTCCGGACCCTCCCAAGCTCGTTAGATACTTGCACGAACATTTCAATTGACCGTCGAATCCCTGCGTTTCAAGATCACTCGAATCTGCACTGTGTAGCCCTCAATACCCAAACTTGCACTTGCTGCTGCTAAGAGTAGACCTTCCCCTGCAGGACGCTTATGCATGCCGCATGTCAGATCTCACACAAGTCGGCCAACGGCTGGGATTATTCAACACCCAAATTTATAACGACCACACTCCCAACACACAATTGCTTACACTCGTCTGCCCCATAGGAAAGCTCTACGGAGAAAGTCTGCCGACCTTTCTTTAAACGGCGTTCTTGCAGCGGCAATATGTAGTCCTGCTGTGGCACTGCCTTCAAACCACGAGTGATAATATAGTCCGCCCCACCCTATCTCTCCGCGATCTTTTGTTTCAGTAAATGCAGGAACCAGCAGAGATGCTGCCAATTCCTAGTTTAAGTTGCACATTCAGGACACGGCATATGCAAAGTCTGAGGCCTACGTACTAATTCGTTTTCTTTTCCTTTTTCGGTCCTGTAATATCGTCCTTGTTTGTTCTAATTCCCAAGATAACAGACCGTATTTTGATGAATATCCCGCGACGTTTCGGCTGTCTTTAGCGAAGGCTTAGACATGGGCCTTGAAGATTTTATAGGATATCTGGATTTGCCCCCTAGTTATTATCAAAAGTTTCCCGTTATACGTTAGTGTGACCAGAATTTTGGGTCCACTATGAGAAATTCGTCAGCACAATTGCTTCCGATCCTTCGTGAAAGAGGGGTAAAGGGTCAATGCGTACGCAGCGGCCTGCTATCATTAATCTTTCTGAGCCTCATCGGGGTTCTGAAATCCGGGTTTCTGGGGCGTGATGTCTTGGCTATAGACGAGAAGTCACTACGTACATAGGGGTGCATGATAACTATAGAGAACTGGAGACATATATATATTGTATCATCCCGTCGATCTTGTCCACTTCTTGTCCTTCGTCACTATCGGTCTGACACTGCCTTTCTACTGTAGTTCGTTTGTGGTGTTTCTTTTTAAATTTTTCTACTAATTGTTCCGTCACTCATTTAATACTTCGAGTTCAATGCTCTTGAATTCTCTTTAAATTATAATAGTTTTTAACGCACCTAATTACTGTTCGCATTGCCTTATCATATATTCTATTCTATCGCTGGATGGTATAATTCCTCACTTTAATACGACAACCTCATAACCGCGGGGGGTTTTTAAGACCCACAGGCCGCATAACCAATATTCCTAATCAAATCGATCATGTATCTCGCAAATATTCTTCCAATCCTCTCCCTTGCCTCCTCCATTGCTTCCCTTGCCGTCCCTGCGGAGAATAATAACGGCGCAGAAGTTGCAGGACAACAAAACCCAGCAAAGCGCGGGGATCCCTGGGAGATCCCTGGGGCTACGGGTAGCGGAACTACTCCGAACATTGATATTACAAAGCTAGTCGATGGACAAAAAGCAGGGGAGGAGGACAAAGGTGATGGGGCTGTAGTCAGCAGTGGCTGGCCTATTCTTGCTGGTCCTGGCCCTGCTATCATTGATCCTGAAGAGTTCCCTCCGGTTGTAGAAGCTGCACCTGTCGGTGAGAGCATAAAGAACCGCCGTTCTCTTGTTGACTCTGAGGGAGAGACTCTTCTGGATATCGTTGAAGTTCCACCAGAGCAAGTCGCCCAATGGATGGGTGAACTTGAGACTCTCCTCTCAAAAAGGTCTCTCCCCACCAAAAGATCTCACATCAGGACCTCTCGCTCGCATAGCGGTGGGGACCGGAAGGCCTCAGGGAATCTCGCAAAGCGTACTGATTCCCAAGAATTGGTCGACGCCTGGTATGGCTTTGGCGGAGGCTCTCCGAACGACTATCGACTCATCTTCGATCCCGCACACTCTGGGTTTGTCGATGAGTATGCTAGTTCTGGGGATTCGAGCTGGAGTGAAGTTAACAAGCCGGCTAATCAGAAACGGGGCGAGACTGGAGCGTTATTAAAAGCTCACCGCTCTATCAATGAAAAAAGGGCCAAGGCTCTTGAAGAGATCCTCGTCACCCTCAACGATCAACAGGACCTAAGCAGAACCAGCACTGAAGTTCACAACCCCCTCGAACGTCGCGCGCCTGTTTCAGTACCCAAGGATGTAAAACCAGTCCAGGACGAAGTCATCCGCCGCCTCTTCAAACTCTACCAAAATAAATACAAGCGTGACCTCCAATCCCGACAATCCCCCCAAGAAGTCACAGAACAAATCCTCCAAACCCTCTTCCAATTTAAAGATGACGAAGAGTGGAAATGGAACCTACCCTCAGCCTCGACGCGAAGGCGGTGGTCGGAATTCCCACCTGTCGAGGAGATCTCAGAAGGTCCCGAAAAACGCAGCCACTTATCTGACGGCGTCATTAATACCGATGACCCAAACCCCTCCACATACGCATGGCCAGATATCAGTCTGAAAGTCCGCGAAGTCCTCCCCCCAGGAGCAGATGAAGTCTCCCAACGTATCATCGTAACTATCTTCCGCATGCAAGAAAACTTTAGACACAAGAGAAGCGTAACGGTAGAAGTCAAAGAGGAAGTCAAAGAAATCACGATCAAACGACGGGACTCCGCATCAGATTACTTCTACAGATTGCTCGCCGAGCTTCTCAAAAAAAAACACGGTGGAATGAGAATGTGGATTCTACGGCAGCTACAGAATAGATTCCAGAAGGATGTTCGCCAACCGCAAACAAATCTCGAACGCCGTACGCGTTACAGCACTCTCCCTGTAGTCAGCCCTTCAGACCTCAACAAGAAAAAGAAACTGTTTTGCCTACGACAGAAGGGCTGCAGGCTCCCATGGAACGTCAGAAGACTCCAAAGCTCAACAGTCATCCTCAAAAGAATAGTAGACTCAATCGACAAGGAGACTCAATCCGAATCTGAGATCATAAAACGCGATGTCGCCAACGACGTCCTCGCATGGCTCCAAAACATAAGTAAATGGTTCGACCAAGGGAAAACCAAGAATCGCAAGTATAAATCCAGCAGTGGCATATCGCCTAGATCAACTCAACTCCATGATGGCGATTTCGTCGCAGAATTGATCAAAATGCTACGGAGGGATAAAGACGGCAACGCCGTTCCCGACCCAGGGCACGATGCAGCTTGGCATATAATCAGCGGAGTACTGGGCGCGTTTTCACCTGCACCGACTCAAAAACGAGATATCACCCCCCGATCAAGGTTCTCCAGTGTCTGGGAATCCATAAAGCTGGCTTTTCAGCGTAAAGTCATCCCCGTCAAGAAAATAAAGCAAAAGTTTCAACCTCGGTCAAATGGTAACGACAAAACACTTGAAATCGCTCCTGCCGGTAAACTCAAGAAGAGGTATGACCCAGAATCATACCCATGGTGGAGCGGCAGTTCAGAGGACAGCGGAGGAGAAGCTAGAGAAAACCCTTGGATAGCCGGGGGGTCCTCTTGTGCCCGGCTCAGGTCCTCTAGCTGCCTCGGGGTCTATAAAAGGAGTGTGGGCTCTTCCCAGGCAGCAAGAAGGGAGAAAAACATGGCAAAAAGGAACCCCAACAGCGGGCTTGAAAACCTTAGGAAGAGAATAGCGAAGGATGATAAAATTGTAAGTAAGAAACAAGCTAAGCTATTGGACCGGAGCAAAGCCAAAAAGGGGAAGAAAAGAAAGCAAGCACTAACTACGACGTCAATAAGCTGGAATGACGGCGCTGGATATTTGAGGCTGGACCCCTTCGGGATACGGCGTAAGTTGGGGGGATTGGTATGATCGTATGAATGTTAGTATTATGTGTCATTTTGGGCTTAGTTTGGGGTATTGGGATTTTTAATTAACTTCAGTCACTCGTTTCATGAATCTGCTCTTTCGTTTCTTTGTACAAGTAGTTTAGACTCAAGATCGATCTGTATCTAAATTGTTTAATACATATTATATGCCGTTCGGAATAAAATATAGCGCATACCTGTAACCAGGTCCAGGATGTTGCTCACCGGTCTCAGGTCCGCGTGAGTGGATGTAGATATATTAGTAAAATGTCGATTCACCAATTAGGCCCTGATATTTCTCCGGGTATTTGAGGTGTGCTATTTGCAAATTTGGTAAGGTTTGAGGATATCATAGATAACCGTTCAAAGTTTCGAGCCTTTTTATTCCGAACCGTAAGCTTCAATAAGCCTGGAGAGTCCCTGACAATCAAACGTAGCCAGTAGGATGATACGGAGACCCGAATCCCAGAATCGTTTCTGCAATGCTTATCGTCGTACAAAGGGTGATCACTTGATGCTTAGGCGCTTGGTTTCGTCGTAGAGGATATCGATATACGTTTCATAAGGTAACTTTCTACATCTTGCTAGATCATTTGCAAAACTCGACATGTCGACACTCAATCACACAATCCGGCCTTAATTCTCATTACCATATTTCTGGAGGCGAAGATGAATATCCGCACCTGTGAAAGGGTCGCCTACCGTCTATAAATATGAGTATTAGAACCCCTTTGTGGATCTGGTCGATCAGGGAAACTTCTCTAGCCATCCCCTATCCGCACCGGATCACTACCAAAATCAATTTTAATCGTCCTAGTCTTCCTACCAAGACGAACTCTTGATTTCACTTGCCTAGCCTAGCTTTCTGCGCTGCTAAAACTTCTCCATAATGAAGATCGCCCAAATTCTACCTCTCCTCCTTCTTGGAGCCTTCGCCGAGGCTGCACCTGCAGACTGGAAGCGTGAGCCTGAATCTGAACCTTCAGACGCCACCAGCACGACCAGGCCACAACCAACTATTAAGCCATTGGTCTGGCCCGCACATCCTTGGAAACGTGATGCCACGCCGGCCGATGATACCCCCAAGCCTCGGCGCAGTACTCAGCCGTCAGCGTCGCAGCAGCGTCCGACTAGGGGCTGGTGAGGAGTATACTAGGTGAGATAGTATTCCGCCCTGCAGCTTGAAAGCCATTAATTTTGGCATCGATAAAATTTCGAGCAGCGTTAAATTTTGAGTCGATTTAGCCTGATTGTGCTGGCCGTGATGATGGACGGTGGCCTAGACCGCCCATGCGGACCATGCCAATCTCTAGAAATATATCGCAATGGATTTATCACGGGTGGCACTATCTCTGGGACTTCCATGCAATGGGAATAATAAATTTAGTTGGGTTGAACGGAGCGATAGATACTCCATTAGTTTATAGCTCCCTCGTTAACTCCAGAACAAATGATATCATTTTTCCACATTATAATATTACTTCCTGACATAATCCATATTCTTCGACGCTAACCCGCCTCGAGCGCCTCCAGCCGGCTCTGCCGTCCCAGCAGCCCGTTCTATGGCCTCAACGCACAAATTCCAACAATCCCTGCTGACTGAGCCAAGTTCGAGAAAGTCGTAGCGTGATTAGTAAACCTTCCATCCTGACCTCCAGATACGAATCCGTCAAAATTATGCACACTAAGCAGAATAATCCTGAACGTTTATTCCGTGCTTTAATTTCTGACCTATGAGAATTCATACATTTGAAATGGAGGGGTGGGGTTTGTCATCCACTCCTGCCCCGCTACGGTCCCAGAAAACCGGTTGGAACCTTATTCTAGTTTAGCTCTTCGTTTTTAGGCCGTGATGGCGGAAGTTGGAGACAACATGTGCGTATACGTGCACACAAACTGGTTAGTCGAAGATATGATGGCGACAGAGTGCTAAAGTTCCCCGCAATCTATCAGGCGTCCTTTTTTGTTGGTTTCGGTCTCTTTGTGTACCGGATAAGATAGGCAAGCGGTTGCTAGTGAACCTTGATTCGCAATTGAGTTCAAAGTATATAAAGCAGCTACAAAGTCCTTAAGCTAGAGTGAATATATCAACGTAATCAATCATCCCTATCGCCTTCACTGTATATCTACAGTTGCTATACTGCGGCCACTTCATACCGTCTAGAAACTTCAATACCTTAGTAAATTCTTTTTTTCGTTCGAAAATATGCCACTTTCAACAAACGACCAAACCAATAGTACCGCTGGGGCCCTCGTCGGGGCTCTCCACAGTGCCTTTGGCAACCATCCAGGATATAGACCAGGTACTACTCTAGCTTATAACCAAAGAATGATATCGTAGTTTAGATCGCTGACTTAATTTCCAGCCCACGCAAAGGGAACACTCGTAACCGGTACATTCACACCAACCCCAGAGGCCGCTAAGCTCAGCAAAGCCCAGCACTTCAACTCACGCACTCCCATAACCGTCCGTTTCTCGAATTCCACTGGTATACCAGTAATCCCAGATGCGGACCCGAACGCCAGCCCCCGTGGTCTCGGTATCCGATTCAACCTGGGCGAGCGCAAGCACACCGATATAATCACCCACTCTACCCCATTCTTTCCTGTGAAGACGGGTGAAGACTTCCTCGCATTCCTGGGCGCATTGGGAGCCAATGCAGCATATAAGGGCGAAAGCCCAACGCCGTTAGAGGCATTTTTGGGAGCACATCCCGAAACACTGGCGTTTATTCAGGCTCCCAAGCCCACGGCTGAGAGTTTTGTCGGATTGAGCTATTTCGGCGTCAATGCTTTCAAACTCATCGCTGCGGATGGTGCGGTGACTACGATTAGATATCAAGTCCATCCGACTGTTGGCACTGAGGTACTTTCGCAGGAAGCACTGGAGGGGAAATCACCAAACTTTCTTTTTGAAGAACTTCCGGGCCGTTTGGCTTCCGGACCAGTTGAATTGAAATTGGTAGCCCAAATCGCAGAGGAAGGGGATCCTACACATGATGCAACAGTTCACTGGCCAGAGTCTAGGAAGGTTGTTGAGTTGGGAACTTTGAAGTTGGAGGCTTTGGAGGCTGAGCCGAAGAACTCGGAGGATCAGAAGTATATAATTTATGATCCTGTTCCAAGAGTTGATGGGGTCGAGTCGTCGGATGATCCGTTGCTAGATATGAGGGCTTCGATCTACTTGATCAGTGGAAGGGAAAGGCGAGCGGCTCCAGAGCTACAGATTTAAGCAAGTCTTGCTGCGAGTTGGACCATCAATATTGCTTACTTCAGGTGTACATGTATTCACCTGCTTGATAGTCTCTTTATATGTGCCGTAATGGCTGTTGCGTCTAGTACTCTAGCTATAGTGTTTGAAGTTTTAATGAAATGAGCGGTCGAAATTTCAATGTTTAGCGAGAATTACAATGAGTGACTAGAGTAAATTTGTGTAATAGAAACATAAGAGTGATTAAATTTGAATGTGGTAAAAAATAAGGCTCTTTTGCGTATACTAATGGGAGTTTGAGATAGGTAGTGTATTGTCATTGGAAGGGCTTGTGGGAACGAGTAAAGGTGTAAGTTTGGGACATGCGCCCAGGTATATATTAGGCGACTAGGCTACTGTGTCACCTCGTCCGAGCTCCCACTATACTCTTTCGAAGCATTGTTTCTCGATGCGTAGCTAGCTTCGAAGCAAATACCCGGGTGGAAAACATTAAGGCAGAGGCAGGCCAAAATAACCATCCTAGAATAGATCGCACAATCAGCAAGATAATAAAAAAAAAACCATAACGGTAAAGGAGTAGGTACTCACGTTCCCTCCAATACGATAAAGTAAACCTCATTTGTCATCAGCGGGCCATCCCAACCTTTCGACAACTCGGCCACTCGATAAACGCATCGGACATAGATAAAGAAGGTCGCAGCAGCCATAGCGTATAAGAAGTACTTGAACCTTGGACTCTCCCTCAATCCCTTCTGCTTCTCGTCGAACATGTGTCGGCGATTCCAACACCTCCAGGCGAACTCTCCACAAAGAACCATGAAGAGAGTCATAGTAAAGACTTGGAACGAAAGGCCTCCAAGGGTGATATCGCCGCCGAGTTTAGAGCCCTCAGCGTCATCTGCAGTAGAGGCGATAGCACCGCCGACGGATTGGGTTACGAGGGAGACGAGATCGCAAGTAATGAAAATGTAGGTGTACCAGCGGGGCCTGATCCGAGAGATATCTTCGCCGAAAGCAGTGACACTATTTTGTAGAATATCTATTAGAGATTTGCTCTTCGATGTGCCCTAATATTAGGCAAAATAAACAGGAGCCTTGAGCCTCACATTCGTGCCAGACAGAGGTATATTCCAGCCGCGTAGCAGGCCGGAGCCACGGTCAAACAACAAATCTGAATCATGAAAGATTGTCCACCAAGGCCATTAAAGGGATCGCTACTGCCTCCGACTCGTCCGATGTATCCGATAACTTCGACTGTAATATTGGTGAATCCGTTTAGCATTTGGTTATTCCGCTTCTAAAAACTGCTATCATTACGAGGGTGCGATTTTTGACGTACGAAGACCCCCCAAACTCATAGCAATAAAGAAACCCCATGTCTTCTTCCAAATACCAACGACAATAAATCCAATGGTCGATAGAACAAAAAGTACCAGTAGGACGACATTGGGAGCTAGCTTTGGCGCATACCCGTAGACACTATCCGACAGGGGACAAGTGTCAATTGTGCAAAGCTCCGTATTGTTTGGCCTAATAGACTCGTCGCCGTTCCAAACCATTCTGATCGAGTTGTTGACAAATTTGCGGCTAGAAGATGAAGAATATATGGAAAATAGATAAAAATCAATCCTAATAAAGAAATATAAATGGTAAAATATCGAAATGAAAGTGAGAGTTATAGAAATTGTCAGTCGTATCTGCTCTGAGGAACCATTTTCAGACGTGGAGCAGCTGGGCAACTTTATAGTCTGTCAATGTACATGGAACTATCTGTTAAAGAATGGGCACCGGTGCGCCGTTTGGCATAGTCTCTAGCTGCCCACGGGGTGTAGCGAGCAGAATCCGATATTCATGACCAGCCACGAAACGTGAGAGGGAAAAAGAAACTTGGAAACCAAACAAGTATTTCTTGCAATGCGCCGTCAGAAAATCGTGAATAGCTCCGTAAAAGCCTCCGACTTGCGTAACAGCAGAGCGCATGGTCTCGAGGCTAGGAGTATCCAAGTATCCCACTCTCGTCACTTTGATATGAGAGAGAAACCAGTCACGCTGGGGAAGCCCCTGTAAAACATCATCATAGGGTGACAACTAAAACGAGGACAAGATTAACAAATTAAGCTTAATCTTGGCTCGCCATTATTTACCGGCTATGTTTCAACGCCATAGGATACAATTTATTAATTTGGGCATATTTGCTAACTATCAAAAGCCATTTATCTATAGCTTGAGGCAGGGTATAGTCAATCATTGGCGCCATGGCATCCATGCATGTTTCTGAACACAATGGGTTGTAGAGCGCCTTCGAGCCTAGTGTATTGCATTTTGGGGCCCGACATACGCGAGGGCGCATCTGCACCGGCTTGGAAGCGTCGTAAGCTCTTTCGGCCCAGAAATCTCTTGCCGTTCACTGAAGTTGCATTCCAAAGCTATTTGCCAGTCAACTTTCTACCATTATATAATATTATCCTCGTATCTGAGAAAATAACACGAAGTTTTGGACGTTTCGTGTTGTTTCTGTTCTAGAGGGCCCGAGAGCCACTTTGTTTCGAGGCGCTGATGCATGCGTTATGCCTTTGGGTTGATTAGAAAAATTAAATCTCTTGATCTCATGCCGGGATTCAACCAACTTTTCACATATTAATATTGATGTTCGTGGTACTAATTATAACTTATAACTCCTCTACACTAAATGATCTATCGGCGATTGGGCACACCGCAACACAGCAGGACGAGCTCGAATATTATGCCCATTCATAGATCCGAGCATGCATTACGCACTCAATAGTTCACAACCAACATGATGTCCTATGCGGTCAAGAGTTTTTCCGACCCAGCCTTCGGGCCCGCTACCGGGAGGCTGACTAACGATAATAGTGTGGGAAAGGCTGCAGGATAGCTGAGCCCCGTTTACGACGTCCGCTTTTGTGGTAAACTGAATTCGAAAACCCTAACGTTATGCCCTTCTCTCGTCGTGTCCACGTAATCCTCGTGAGATAATCAGGAAACGAGAGCCCCAACTATCAAACTTCATAACGATATGTTGATTTTCGAATATGAGTTCCGAAAGCGGTTTGATTGAAGGCGTCATAGGAGAAACTAATTTTTGAAGTTTCGGCTAAAAGATTGTATTTTTATGTAAGAAAACTATCTCGTCTATGATAGTATGATCTATGTTTTCCTCTTCCTAACCCTGACCTTCAAGCCACCTTCCATCGGTAGGGTTAAACTGTTTCTGCTCCTCCTTCTCCCTATTTTGTCTACTTCCTCAAATTCCCAATATCTCAATGATTCCGCTAGTACCCATACGCCCATAACTTCGGCCATCCTCTTACCCAAGCAACTTCTAGCACCCCCATTGAATACAGGGTATTCGGATGAGCTTTTCACTTTCAACTTGACCTCTTCAACTCCATCTATAAGAGATGATTTTTCAATCCATCTATCGGGTCGGAAATCATAAGCATCATCGCCCCATATCTTCTTCGACCGACCGTATGCGTATGGACACCACACAACCACGCTTTGGGGAGGTAACACCGTTCCATCTGGAAGAGTCATCCCAGCTGGGTTGAGGGTTTGCTTCAATTCGAATGGGACAGGAGGGTATAACCTCAGCGTCTCAAGGAATACCGCATGGCTCTTTGGCGTCAGTGCTGTGCTCAAACTGGCGTATGTGTGGAATGCAGCAGCCGGTATTTCTTCCGTGATGTATGGTATAAACTCTGGCTGCTCTAATAGGAGATGGAGTACCCAGGTCATGGAATTTGCGGTTGTATCCCGTCCGGCGGATAGGAAGTTTATGGCAGAATCGGCAACGACGTGGTGTTCTGGGACGGCATCGAGGAGCATTTCCACTAGGTCGCCACCGTCTTCTGTTGATTCAGGATCTTTATTAATCAGTGCATCACCGCTCTCACGGCGGCAGACTGCCAGTCGAACGATTTCGTTTCCAAAGGATTTTACTATTGAGACGGCTTTTCGGAATTTCTGCCCGAATAAATAGTAGTTGAGTTTCCATAGTGGGTTTTGAAAGCGGAGGCCGGTGAGATCAGAGGCATAGTCGAACGCCGCTGAAAAGGGATGCGAGTTCGACAAATCCATCTAGAGAACAGAGTTAACATAATCCCCCAGCCAGCATCCTCGCAAAGGGTAGGAAACATACACCGAAAGCAACTCTACCCATAACCCGCGTCGTGAATTCCAAGTATAACTCCTCCATATCAACTATCTTCCCGGTCTCCGCCGCTTCATCGAGTTCCTCCCTTGCCTTCTCCCAGAACTTTGGGAAAACTTCGTCGACGAGGGCCTGCAAATGCGAGCCGGCGAAGAATCTATTCCCTGCTTTCCGCTGCGTTTTCCATAACTGGCCCGACGCATTGATGATTCCGTGCCCTAGTTATACCCTCCGAATCAGATCGCTTTCATACAAAGAAGGGTGGTAACCAAAAACAAAAGAATCAGAATTCATACTACCGAATAAATGCCAACTCCTCTCCTCAAAAAATGGACCCTTCCCGAATCCCTCGCTCCCTTCCTTCTTCATTATGAACTCCAAAACATCGGGATTGCTGACCACAATACCCGGTGGCAGGGTCGGCACACTGATCTCATACGTCTCGAAACCAAAAATCTCATTGTGAATTTGGCTAAACCAGTCGAACAGCGACTGACGGTCTAACAAAAGAAATTTGAGACCATTGCCAAATAGTGGCAGTGTTCCAGGCGGGTTCCTATTTGTGACCAGCCGTCAGTAGCTATTTTTCATAATATTTGTGACAGACTGGGTCCATGGATCCACGCCGGATTCTGAGATCCTGACTTTTGTGTTGACGGTGGTGGAACTTACCGTAGCGACTTCCCGTCCCGAGTTATCTTGCGTGACTGTCGGTAGACCAATTGCTTGACGAAATAGGCCAGGCTGGCGCTGGCTATAACATATGCGGCGAGCATTGCACCGCGCACGCAGCCTAACTCTCTCTATATACTCCTGCTATCTCCGTGCCCACTGCTTCACGTCGGTCTTTCTTCGCAAATGAGCCTTTGTTTTTTGTGGTAGCGAGATATAGAGTTATTGGGCTGGTGCGACCTCGATGCGCTCCAGTATCATGCAATTGTCAAAGTTTTGTTGAGATTTAGCGCGGGGCAGCCGAATTTGAGCTACCGCAGCTGTGCAGCTCGTGTCTGCATATAGCGAAGGCCCGGGGCGAGATATATTCCAGTAGAGCAAAAAAAAGCTTCTTATCTCGGATTCAAAGGAGACTAGGGGAAAGTGGTGCACTAATTGGGCCACTCATGCAACAATCTGACTCGAGAGCAAGGGTGCCGGGCTCGCCATTGGAGAAGCGCTACGAAAGCATGTTCGGAAGGTGCTGCGGCGAGGTTTGGTCAAGCATGTGAAATCCAGAGCTTTACCTCCCAATGCACTATCCTATGCGATTTGAGTTTCGAACAAATCGCGCCAACGATAGTAAACGAATATCATATTTAAGATACAATTCTAACTATTCCATTGCAACCATTTTACAAATTTAATCTCTGTATAAAATACTGAGTTTGAGACTGTCAGTTTCTAGATCAGATCTATGTTAAAATGTTGCATTTTGCACAAGCCCCGCGTTGTCGTCGGTGGGATGAAACTTTGTCTCGAGGATGCCTTGAGCTTGTGTATATGATCTTCAACTTCTCATATTGCTTTCGTGGATAAACTGAACCCCATTCTATAGTATGCTGGCACCTAGGTGCTACGATATACATTTTAGTTCCCCTTGCTGACAACGCTCCACTCCCCCAAAACACCTCGTCCACTCGCTCCAGCACCCTCCCTAAGTCCCTCGAGCCTCTTGACCCTTCTAACGAGCAACCCAACCCCGAGGGGTCCCAGGATAGTGCAAAGCATAGCTGCCCAAATGACGATTAAGAAAATATCCCCATCACCTCCTTCCCCGCCGTTCGTTGCTGCCCTGGTTTCCAGACTGCTGGTAGAAGTCGGGTTTTGAAAGATACTGTTTGAAGAAGCGATTGAAGCGATTAAAAATGCTATTTCTCCACGGGAAACCATTGCTAAGCCGAGAATGAGGGACGGGTAGATTGATGTTGGTGGGCGGGGAATCCCTGGTTGAGGAGCGGGTGTTACAGCTGGAGAGGTGGGCGGGACTTCTCTTTGAGGATTTGAACTTGCTGGCTCATCTTTTTCGTTTGAGGGGAGGGTGGTTGGTTGAGGGGCCGGTGTGATATCTTCCCATTCATCTGAAGACTCACTCTGCGTAGCTGGACTCGTCTGGGAATCTGGAGGATTTGGCGTATTCCCTCCTTCTGCCTTCAAGGCGGCTTCGTTCTGCCGCGGTGCCTCCTTCCCTTCCGTCGCCGTCCTTGGTTGAGTTGGTTCAGCCTTCTCTGCTTTCTTGCCCAAGAATGAGAGGAGATTGCTCGTTTTAAATGGGAGGTCGACGAGGAGGGTCCAGATTCCCGTTACCAACTTGGCAGCGAACATCAGGATTGTATACACGATCCCTCTCCAGATGATCTCCCCCCTGAATAGGGACTTAATAGGGATACTAAACCCGATGGAGGCCTATAAATGATCACAGTACGGTATTAGCGATCCTCCAAACCAATGTGCATCTCGTCAAGAAAGACTTACGAAAAAGAAGGGAATGAGAATCCTTTCAACTGGCGGCGAGAAATACTCTTCGTATAATGCCGCCCCGCTCCTCCCTCCATGGGGATTTTCTTCGCCAGCCTCCGGAGCTATATCACTGGCTTCATCCCACCAAGTCACTAAAGCACCCGCAATGAATGCTCCAAATAACACCGATGCCCCCGAATACCCCGCCACAACGACGCACACAATCAATACACCGGTTTGCAAACTCCATATGACCCCTCTCCTATCAAGTTGTTCCGGCAGCTTCATACCCCCAAAAACCTTCCGACACCCCCACCCCATAACAACAGCTCCTAATATCAATCCTAAACTTGCCCCCACGGGACGAACAATAGACGTGATATCCACTCCACTCCCGCCTCCTAACCCACCCACAACCTGCACCATAACCAATCCAACCACATCATCCATCATCGCAGCAGAAGTAAGCACCACACCCAACCTCGTCCCCGCAAACCCAGCGGTCGACAGAATCGTAAAGGTCGTGCCGAGGGATGTGGCAGATAGCGCTGCACCGGCGGTGAAACACTGTAACTTACTCGCGTTTGCGATGGGCTCCAATAAGAAGGAAAATGCGATGGGGACACATATTCCCGTTATCGCTACCACGATCGATAGTGGTAAATTGTTCAAAAGGGGTTTAAATGATGTACCCAGGCCGCCGTGGTAGACCAGCAGTATGAGACCGAGATAGCCCAGTAGCACTGCGGAGGTCTCGAGGTCTTGAGGGAGCCATGATAGTAACGGGGTTCCTAAGATGGTGCCTATGAATATCTAGGGTTTTAGTTTAACTCTGACACGGGGGATAGTATATATTTGAATTTTATGTGTTGAGAGTGTGGGCATACTTGTCCGATGAGGCCGCAGAATACAAGGCGATCGAGAGCCCAGTTCCCCAAGTTGAGGGTCAGCAGGAAGCCGGTGGTTATCAGCAGCGTGGTAATATTGGGCTCATGATATGGCAGTGAGGACGACATTGTTAGCCTTACAATATTGATACCGGCGGTTGCGGTATGTGCTCAAGTCTTTGTGATGCTTGAAATGAGAGTTTCTTGAACTAAGCGGAGCCTTTAAATAGAAAATTTCTGTTCGAAACCAAGCAAGTCGCAAGTATTGCCAATGCGGCAACTGACTCAGCTTGACTCTCCTCGAAGCTCTGAAGATAACATCCCGACATGCCGATATAATTTATAATTTATGAGAAATACAAATATTCTGCCCGAAAGACCAATATCCGTCCGTATGCGAACTCCATCTAAAATGCAACCCCCTTGATATATCCTTCTTTTATTCGTTGATTCGTTCATGACCACTCGCCCCGTTATTCCTCGACCTCGAGGCCCTCTAGGACGTGCGGCCGGACAATCAATGTCATAAGTCTACTCCAAGCCCACGGGCCTTCCTCGGGATTCGAGGTAGTCATACTATTGAAGTACTCCCACCCCATAACCCCACCAAAACTCTCCGGGTGCTTATCCCTCATCTCAGAGAGCGTGTCGCAAAGCACATCGTCCGGCACCCATCCAGCTCCATTCCCAGGGTTCGTGACCACTCCGACCACAATCTTCTTCGGATCCCACCCACACATCAATATCTTCTCGTAATCGGCTGTGCTGTTCATACTCCCCCATCCGCAGTAGAATTGCGTGTTGTACCACGATATGTACTTCCCAAACGCCTTCTCCAGCTCAAAATACGAGAACCCCGACAGATGAGGCCGGAATAACTGTAATCCCGTCGGGACCGGTGCCAAAGTGATGATGAACTCTCTCCCAAAATCCTGCTTGAGTCGGTCGATAAGCCTTATGACCCCCGGCAAGGACATCTGCTCCTCGACGTCGAGATCCAACCCATCGAGCTTGGCATACTCGATCATTTCCTTCAACGGTCCGTAGAACTCTTCGAACCGGTCGGTGGGGCCGTCCAAACGCGCGTAACTGCCCTTCGCAGCACCACCGAGCATTCCCAGGACCTTTATCCCGGAATCTTGCAGTTGTTTACACTCCTGCCAGAGGATATCGTGTTTTGGCGCGCTGTAGGGGTCATCGTTGAGGGTTATGTCCTTCGCAGAGGCGTTGAGATGGATCGCGGCGATTATTACGTGCGTTACGCCGCATTCTGGGGCTAGTAGTGGGAGAATAGATACAAATTTGCCGTTGTGGTAGTGTGTTTGGTGGTAGCAGACGATGCGGGACTCGTGGGGCGGTGGTGAAGGTGATGATGAGGGGTCGGTGGAGGGGGGGAGCACTGGCGGCATCTTGTTTCGAGAGGAGAAGCTTAGGTGTTAGATTTTGGGGACTTCAACACCAAACAAATATCCTCGAATCCAACCAACGTTATATTCTTGCTGTATATAAATTTGTATAAAGTACAACTTCAAGATCGAGGCCCCTTCAGAAGATGAATAGGTGCGCGCGACCGGTGGTCAGCCTCACTACGGCTATGAGGAATGCCTCCCGGGGCACGCGAATGTACGCTGAGGGTGTGCCTGCCGAAAACACCAAAAACGCGGTGAGGAATGCGGGCACAGGCTCGAAGAAGCCGAAAGTGTACAGCAAATACAACAAGAAGAAAGAGGACGACGATTTACTGCCAGCAAAAGTCGAGATCAAAGGGCACTCGTTGCTTCGAGGGGCGCGGTTGCGTCGGAGTTTCCTATATGGTACGCATATGCATACGCACCTTTCCATACATTCATGCAGATGCTAAGGTTATAACAATTATCCAAATACAGTACCGGCCCACAAGGAAAGGTTTCTTGAGAAGGCTCTCACGTCGGCAGCAGACTGCATCGTCTTCGACTTAGAAGACGGCGTCGCGCCTTCAGAAAGGAAGCAAGCCCGTGAAAACCTCAAAAATCTCTGGAAAAGACTGGGCACTGAAGGATATAGACCCGGTGAAAACCGGAAGGCCGAACTGTGCCTTCGAGTCAATAACGAGGGGTGGTTAGGCATAAAAAACTGGCAGAAGGGCCCTAATAAGGAGGTAACTGCACCATCAGAGGAACTTGATCAAGATTTGGATCTCTTCGTGCGTATTCCAACCATATCTCCAATCTCCGTTTTCGTTGTCTGCCCATAGCTAAACTGGAGGGACTCAGGCATTTCCCGAGGTCTTGAAAGTGCCAATAACAGTGGTAGTACCTAAGGCCAACACCCCCTACGACCTACGGCATATCAGAGAGATCATTTTCAATAAACAGAGGAAAGTGATAGATCGTAGCCGACAGATCAAAAGAGCAAATGTAATCCCGACGATAGAAACGGCGTACGCCGTCCTCAATCTCCCACTCTTTTCTTCACACCAAAAACACTTTTCAGCATTAGTGGTAAGGGACTTCTTTCATATTGGTCAAATATATATCGAGTCTTCTCTGATGAGAAACTTATTAGCTGGAATCTCTATAGTTTGCGGCAGAAGACTATTGTGCGTCCATGGGAATTCCCAGGACGAAGGACCGATCAAATATGCTATTCGCACGAAGCAGTTTAGTACATATCGCCAAATGGACCGGTACTACCCCAATCGATATGGTATAGTGACCAAGTCTCCTCAGCCTACTATAGCGGTGCGCATTCTAACAAAAGTCGTCTGTAATTCTAGGTCTGCCAGGACTTCAAGAACCTTGATATACTGAAGGAAGAATGTGAAGAAGGGGTACATCTGGGTTTCGAGGGCAAGGTATGATATCTTCAATAAATAAATACCTTATACATTCAATGCAATTCTCTGACTCGTAAATACAGCAAGCAATCCACCCGGACCAGATCGAGACAATCAACAAAGTATTCTCCCCAGATCCGGATGAGGTAGAGTGGGCGAGGGAACTGCTAGCGGCTGTCGAGAAAAACAAAGCGGACGGCGCGTTCGAATTTGACGGGAAGATGGTGGATAGACCGGTGTTCAGGAAAGCGGAGAATATCCTCGAGAAACATAAACTGATTGAAGCGTTCGAAAAGGATAGATTTGCATCCGCAAGCTGACCCTTTGAAGCAACATCAAATACATGCAACCAGAGCGCTTGTATTTTAAAATTTTAAGATGCTAGATCTCGAGTTCCTGAAGTTTCGAGCCCGAATCGTGAACATTGTCTTTTTCGAAAACGCTCAACCTATAGATACCTGCGGACTCGCAGTCACGCCATGCACACGAACGACGGCTGAAGCAATTTATTGGCTTAGTACTTTCGACCTAGCCGTCTTTAGTGGCTGCATACGTCATCCGAGCCCGCCCGATAGCTATCGATAGGCGCTGATAGACTGACTATAAATCCCAACGCACAAAATCCCACATTATTGTCCTCCACTCCATCCTTCTGATATACAAAACTGAAAGCCTCGAGTCTACGTCAGTACGAATAGACGAATAAAGAGGATAGTTGGGAAGTTTGAAGCATTTGTTCAAAGGTAAAAGGGCTTCTCTACCGGTCCATCTGATATTGGGCAAGGAGGCTATATCCGCTAACATAGACAGCACTCTTCTTCAGCAGCATCGATATCCTACCACTCACCAAAGTCCTTCTTTCCCCCTATATATTAGTAGAAAAACGAAGGCTACACCGAGTATCCCAGCGCTTCTAGAATCCGCAATCATAGTAGGCCCGGATTCAAACAACGCGCTGAAAAGGATGCGCAATGCCTTAAAAGAGATAGCAGAGGCTATCAAACAGCGAACCAACCCCATTCGCGACTCCTTCCCCGGTAGCAGTGGTGCGGCAAACCATCCCGGAACGCATGGCCAAACAATCTTTAAGACGGATGAACCATTGCTTGCGGAGCCAGTGGAAAGGGATGTTTTGGCGTATAGGTATCACCATGGGACGAACCTTGGGGCCATATTTGTGGCTGAGAGGTGGCTATTTGGGAGCTTATTCTGTGATGGAGCAACGGGTGACAGCGAGCTTGATGCTGTGAAGGCGTATGTTCCCCTATTATCCCTTAAATACCTATCCCATTCAGAATCTATACTTAAGTTGCATTCATCAAAAAAGTCAAGTGAACGCTCATGGCCTGGACGCTACCCGCCAACTCTTCGAAAACTTCTGGTCGACAACAATGACACCCGAAGACTGGGTATTCCTCGCCAACAAAGCTTCCGTAACCACAGTTCGCCTGCCAATCGGCTACTTCAGCCTCGGCCCGAACTTCTGTCGCTCAACGCCGTTCGAGAAGTACGGACAAGTCTACACCAACTCCTGGCTCTACATCAAACAATACATCGTATCCGCCGCCGCACAAGGTATAGCCACATTAATAGACTTCCACGCCCTCCCCGGTGGTGCGAACGGTGATTCCCACTCTGGCACTTCATGCCATAAAGCAGAATTCTGGGGCAGCTCGAAAAATATAAAACTCGCCATCGAATGTCTGAAATTCATAGCTAATGAAACGAAGGATATACCGTTTGTCATCGGTTTACAGCTTGTGAATGAAGCTGTGTACGGTGCTCATGGGATGTATGAGTTTTACGATCAGGTTATCGATGAACTGGGCAGGATTAACCCCCACTTGAACGTTTACATATCCGATGCTTGGGATATTAATACTGCGTTACAGTATTCGATCAAAATGAATGCGAGGGGCTGCTGCAGCGTTATTGTCGATACGCACAAGTATTATACCTTTGCGGAGGAAGATAAGAAGTTGAACCCATATCAAATTATTGAAAAGGTCAATTTGGCTGAGGTCGAGAATACCAAGGGGCAAGGTGCCGCGGTTGTGATAGGAGAGTATAGTTGTGTGATGGACGGTCGAAGTTGGGGTAATATACAAGGGGATAAAAGGAAGGATCTTGCCACGAGGTTTGGCAAGAAACAGACGGAGACATGGTGGAGAGGGAGTGGAGGCAGTTTCTTTTGGACGTACAAAATGGTGAGTATCACTCGATTATTATGTGGACCGACAATGGGCTATCGTTATTACATCTATACGGACGCTAATAGGGAATCGGAACGGATAGGCATGGATGCCAGGTGGAGAATGGGGATTCACAGAACAAACGAACAACGGTGCAGTTCCACCCCCTCCACTCGCCGCAGCCGACAAATCCGCTGTCCAAGATAGTATCTTCAAGGCCTCGAAGGCAAGAGAAGATCTTAAAAACGCATCATTGACTCAACATACCAATTACTGGAACCACACTTCCCCCGGACAGTATTTCGAGCACAATCGCTTCCAAGATGGGTGGGAACTGGGCTTTAATGACGCCCTTGTATTTTTTGCCTACCGACTTAACCGAACCGGCGGGGGGCTCACCAGGGCAGGAGCAGATAAAATCGGTATGATCGATTTATGGGTGAAAAGAAGAGAGCTAGAGTACGAAGCTTTGGAAGTCAGGGAGAAAGGCAAGACTGCTGATAAGAGGTTCCTTTGGGAATTTGGTCATGGGGTTCGACAGGGAATCAAGGACTTTGAGCATGTTGTTGGATTCTGCTGATTCATGATTCAATAAGTTTTCTTTGTCAACGTTTGATGGCTATGCAATGGGGGTAATCGGTACTCTAAAAGATCGGATGCATGGGATACTAGCTAAGTACTCCGGTGTGGCCGCGGACCCCGTGCATACGTATATGCGTAGTACATTCGTTTTATAGCGTGCGTAATCAGGCGTTTTTATATTAAAGAAATGAGGCCGAACACGCCGCCAATGTAAACATTTCCTCTTTTCGTTTCATTCTAGAAGCCTAAATTTACAAACGAATGTCGGGGCTTCGGTACGAATTAAGGCTTCTGATAAGGCTGAGCCAGGACCTGCAGAAGTACTTCAGTAGCTCGTGAAATCGAGCGAACTAGCCCACACCGCCCAGCGCCATTCGAATGCATTCGAATACATGCATATGCATACGTAAACACTAATTTCGTCCCTATCCATCCCGCAGTTTATAAGCCAAAGTTTTCCTGTCCTGGAGCTCAGTCCGGGCCCCAAAAAAGGTCGGACTCCAAATCCAGGCACATCGATTTCCTACTTCTTCCAAGCGCCTTGGCTCGATTCGAAGCTCGAGCCTTATGACGACCGATTTGCCGTTTGCCGCAAACAAGGGTGAATTCTGAATACGAGCGAAAGGGGCAACTGTCCGGTTCCCAAACATTACTCCGTACAACCTCCATCATTGCGATTCAGCTTATTGCACCCAGCCCAACCAGATACGCTCTCCCGCATCCCGCCGTCGGCGAAAAAGGACAAAATTCCTGCGCTTTTTAATTTTGGTAACCTGCATGAGCGGCCCCTGTGAAGGCCCCATATTTTTACTCGATCTGTAGCTAGTCGGGCTGGTGAAAAGAAGTGCAGTACCGTAATTGGTTAAACAGTGAACCGAGGGAGGTTCCCCATATAAGCAGCCATATAAAAGGAACAGTCGCCCGCATATTCCAGCCGGTTTTCTTCCAGACCATGCCAAAATCAGGCGCAGGGCTGGCCGCCGGAAATATCATCCAGTTCCCAATCCAAGTCCAGACTCTCGATCTCAACAGCGGCCTGTCACCTGTGTCTGGGAGTGACGAATCCTCAAATCACAACAAGAACAACGCGGTTCCAGCCGGAGGTGGGACGTCGGAGTCAGAGCTTGATATCGAGCTTGTTAATGCGGGGGAACAAAATGGAACTGAGAATACCGGAAACCATCCGCGCGGGAAGGAGGCGGCAATTAAACAGGCGCAGAGGAGGACACATAGGAAGAGTCGCATGGGGTGCGGGATGTGTAAGACGAGGAAGGTGAAGGTATGCTACCTTGCATCATGCATGTACTCCAATTACAACTTCAAATATTATTCATCGATAGATCGAGATTGTTCCAAGTAGAAGGAGGGTATGCTAAGTATTTCTACCAGTGCGACGAAGGAAAGCCCCGCTGCGGGAACTGCATGGACCGTGGTGAGAAATGCATCTACATAGCTCCCTCGCATTCCCGTCCCCAGCGACCCGTCACATTCCAAACCAATCGGTCTTCTTCCTCCTCCTCAGATAGTGGGGGCAGTCACCCCGCCACACCCCCAGAGGTCTACGACGACGGAGAATTCGACGAAATCATCCCGCGCCCGGGGCCGGAATACACAACCAACAGAGTCTTAAAAGTCGACATAAACCCAATCCCCCACTTCGCTCTTGTCCCAGGCCGCCCAGGCCGTCCGACCAACGAAGCAAAGCTAATACACCACTGGGTAACCGTCACCTGCAGCGGCGTGCGCTTCCCCACCCGTTCTTCAACCGGAGAACTCATGCGCGAAGCAATCCCGCAACTAGCAGCATCACATCCCTTCCTCCAAGACGCCCTCCTCGCCTGCGCGGCAGTACATCTAATCGACCGCACAGCCGTAGAACCACAAAGCCTCATCGGCTCCGCCAGCTCAAAGTACTTCACCAAAGCACTCCGTTCATTCCAACAGATCCTATCGGAGCCCGAGAAAGTCGGGGAGAGCGCCGAAGCCATCTTTGCGACATCGATGCTCATAGCTTTGTGGAATGGCATGAACGCCTTTCATCATTCGAATAAAGAAGACTTCTACGACGACTTTGTAAGATTCTTCCGTATGAGTCAGGGTACCAAAACCGTTGGGTACAACTACTGGAACCTCCTCGACGGAACGCGTTGTAGACGCCTAATCGAAGCTCGCGAGGGGGCAACGGTACTAGACGAGGAACTTCCGGAGTTTTTGAGAAACGAGCGGTTGATGTTGATATCCAGTCGTGTGAAGGACGGGATAGACGAAGAAGTCGCCGATCCAGAGCTTCGGGCGGTGTATAGAATCACAATGGGTCTAATAGAATGGGTTCACGCGGCTCTATTAATCCCCTCGAATACAATCAGCGAACTGGCAGGCCGTGTGAATACATTCCCCACGATGTGCCCGGGCGCATTCGTCAGTCTGCTTGCTCAAAAGGACGAAAGGGCCATCGCGATTGCAGCGCACTATATGGCCACCGCCTGCAAAGTCGATAATTATAGTTGGTTTTTGGCGGGTGGAAAAATGAAGAGGTATATCAGAGTCTTGTGTAGTATGGTGCAGAGAAAAGAGTGGGTGGTATGGCCGTTGATAACTATCGGGGATAGTTGGACCAGTGTGCTGTTACAGGTTGACGGTCGGGAGAATGAGAAGATATATAACTTAGCGGCGGAGATTTTGGGGAGCACGCAGTTGACCTGGTAGACCTATGGTGAATCTCGTCAATTAGAGATACGTATATACGCTTCGTACTAGGTATTGGTTGGTGCATTTTTGTTTTAATCTATCTTTGGGGATTTGGCGCACGCGCGTACGAATGCATCTTTTGATTCATAGGCTTTTATTTTGCCTCCTACCTTTCACTGTAATTAAACTCTATCTCGAAATGAAATCATTGATACCGTAAATGTGGGTCCGTCGGTTCTTTTAGTACAAATCGTAGCATATATCGTGCCTTTGTCATTGCGACGATAGAATTACCATTGGTAAGTGTTTGAGGGTGTTCCTTGATCAATTGAATTTCTAATTTTCCCCTCACTTTCATTTTCAAAATACAGTATTTTGTTCTCAGGTACCTGGGTGTGCATGTACATATGTCGAGACTAGAGATATGGCATCATTGTCATAATCTTGTATTTTAGTAGCGGGAGCATAGCGATGTCTCGCCGGGGCCTCGCTAGTTAAAGTTAGACAGGCATATATAGGCCAAAACCTTTAGGTAAATTAAAGGAAGGATATGTCTCTAATGCAGGGACCTATACGGCCCCGGGTGGGTACCAGACAAGAGGATAATATTCGCGAGACCGTATCAACTACCCGTAGGGAGTTTTGTATCGATTATCCAAATCATCATACTAACCATGAGAACATTCCCGCTCCGAAGCCTAAAGTATGTACCACGGCCGTATCCACTTGGCTAATTAGCCAGAAAGTTACGAGCGTCCAATATGGATTCAACATCATAGCTGAGATAACACAATTGATGTTGACACTGATATTATAATGCACTGTAAAACATAAACATATACTGCAGTACTGGTAGTAATCAATATAGAATGTGTGCAGTCCGATCCGCCGCGCTGGAAAACAGTAACCATATGTATATGTACTGCATAAACTCAACAAACATGTAGATATTTAGGTGCATTTAGATATAGATACTCTCCCTGCCCTTTGAAAATTCAAATTTCGGGACCAGTATAGTAGGACTCTATCATGGATCAGCGCCAATAAAACGACCTAATAATTAATCATTCCGTGCTTGGGTTAATATTACAATCCCGTTAATAACACATAGGCACCTGGCGATTTATTTTATCCTCGAGCTCAAACCACACAGAAGCACATTATCCAGTGATCATGAGCTCAAGCGCTTCACAACGTGCGAATCAGCCTGCATATAGCTATAGCTGATGCTTACTATTAGTACTATTCGCCTCGGTTATTTTGCTACCGCCTTTGTATTAGCGAGGCTCTGATCCAACAGCCGTACACCATGACTCCAGCCATAACTATAGAAGCACATTTAAATGGATTTCTTGTTTTTTTCCCTCCTCGCCGAACTGGCGTTTGTTTCCTTCAGGGCCCTTCTTGAGGTATTTGTTACAATTCCCAAGAATCGCCGATAGCGCCATATATGGATATCAGTTTCTCGCCATTTTGGTCGATTTTCCCCTACAAGGGGGTTAATGTGAAGAGATTCACCATCTGTAAAACTAGCTAACCAAGAATTATCATCTAAAGGAGAGATAATAAGCTCTTCACATAGTTTTCTGGAGAGTAGACGCTGACCTATGCCTTAAAACGGGCTCATAGCCGAGACATAACTAAGCTCATAGAATTCTGCGTCTAGGTGCTAGCTTTGACATCATGACATGAGCTTGAGGACTCATACACGAAGCTACATTGCGTTTTTGGTGCGCTCCCGTCTTGTACCTAGACAACAGTGAAGTAACAACAGGACATCCTAACAGGTCCTGTGTTGCTTTCCCTTAATATCCTAAGATTCTGCGTTATAACGTTAGTGGCAGTCTCGTAACTAAACTGAATTGTGGCAGCAACCCACATCGTAGGTTTTTAAATGTAATGCTTCTATATATAGTAATCTATAGGCTAGGTAACTCACTAAGTTAGTAACAGGCGAATACCTACAAATCGCATACCCCTTTTTTTTAATTTTTTTTGAGAAAGAAGGGGCGTAGAGTTAAAGAACGCACATGTATGTCCATAGTCTCGAGACCTTACAGTGTATTGATGATTAAGGTCCCGAGGCTACTGATGATTCTGGCTTATGATATTTATAAAACAGAGCCCCGCAATGTATATTAACAAATCGAAAGCATACAGGCCTATGCCTACGCCGTACCTTATACCTCCGCAGGGATCATATTTCTACGCCTTCGACGATAGTGCCATGAAGATATACTAAAATACTTTGCTTGAATTTCTCTATACTTAACCCGCGCTAAGTACTTTGACGTAAAAGCATTCCTGGTTATCAATACCGCCTATCAAATATAGAACGTTTGCTACATTCGCCAGTCTATAGAGGTGTACGCATTAGCATCATAGTATCATCGTGCATTGTGTACGTATGGGTTTAGGGCTACTGCGGGGTGGTAGCTTCGAGCTCTCTTATAGGTAAGTTTCCCCTAGGGACAAAAAAAGAAAAAGGTACAAAAAAAAAACAATAGAGATTCGTATCGACGTTAGAACGAGATAGTTCACTGCCCGCCGAGAGGGGAGAAATAAGAGCCGGCGATTTATCATTAACCCTCAAGGTCAGAGACCCATCAAACGCAAAGTTTTCCCTTGTAAATGTGGGCCTCCCCGCGAGATTTTGCTACCCCGAGCCTTCTAATGCGAGGTACTGCTTTTTCCAATGACGGAGTTCTTGTTTCGTTGCTTTGATTTCTTGGTCCTTTGCTTTGATTTCTTGATCCTTCGCTTCCATTTCTTGATTCTTTGCTTCTAGCTCGATCTTGAGTTTATGAATAAGCTGTTTGTCTGAAGGATTATCCACAGTAATTCCACTGGAAAAGTCCGCATTCTCAAGGTTCGAGGGTGATGGGACGGACCTTCTAGCTTCACCGTGATCGTGCGAACTAGATTGGGACGATGACTGCATCGGTTCGAACGATTGATTGATATCGCGAACGCTGACTCTTCGCAGGGTCTTTTTATCAGGACCGGTTGTGGGGGCAGCAGCGGTGACGGCGAGGCCAGGTGGGTGGCAGGTTCGCTTATGGCTTGCAAGGTTATCAGGCCTGGAAGCTTTACTTTCGCAGCAATCACACTTGAATATTTTGACCCCGTGCTGTTTGGACATATGCTCGCCGAAGGTCCGTAGATTTCTGAATTCCACATTGCATTCGTCACACACGCGATTTTCAGAACCGGGGCGTTTACGTTTTTCAGTGGGCTGTCGCACTTTAGAGGGGCCTGGTTGTGCATTTGCGGGTGTGGTATGATCCGGAAATTTTGAAGTCGATTCTATGGTGTAGTCATGATAATAGTCTAGAAGCGAGAAATATTAAACAGAGCTTTTAAAAAAATTAATTGTTTTGGTCTCAACTTTACCTGTAGCATGGTGGAGGGTTGTGGGATGTTGATTGGCCACAGTTATATCGTCGGGAGTAAATCTGAAATTTAAAAAGGAATCCGTGTCCTCGCTGAAGGCCATCAACCCCCCCGCTTGGCCCCAACTAGTGTTAGAATCGCGGTCTTGGTTTATTTATATCTATGTAATCCATTCATTATATACCTGAATTTCCTAGATCATTCAACTCTGGGTCGTTATATCCCTGGGACATGGTCCGATACGGGCTTCAGAGCCGTCGAAAGCGAGTTTCGAAAATGGCTGGTGGCTGGCGGCGGTCGGGCCGGGGGTTTCTGAGAGGCTGCGGGAAACTTTCTTGCAGTGACCTTAGAAGGGATTCCAACGCTGAACGATCCAGAAAAGGTCTTGAAACTAGCTGCACATACGAAGGTCTAAAAGGGTCTCCTGAGGCCCTCAGAAGTGGTTTCGAAGATGAGATCGGGCGGCGGCAAAGAATAATTGATTCGAAGACGTGTCAAGTTATGTAGTCACCCATCCCAAGCCTGCATCGTGAAAATCCTCTCCTACCTGTGTTGCGGATTCTTGTCTTGAATTCCTAGCTACAAGTTGAATTTAGAGACCAATGAGGAGCAAGGCACAGTCAAGACCTTCAGCTTGGTTTGATTCCGGTTGCAAGGCGGCGTTTCATGCTGAGCTCTTGCTGTGTACGACCTTTGCGTCGGATGGCACCAGTACTATTTAGGTAATTTGTGTAACCTGTGGCAACCTCCTGGCCAGACTGCTACAAGCTGCTGGAAATGTATATATGGTTGGTCTAGTCCCCAGTATATGGCCAACCTTCCAAAAGAGAAACGAACGTGCGCGTGCTGGGCCGTGACTAGCTAGTTCTTGAGGCCATTGTCCTCCACACCGAGCCGGATATCTTTCCTGCGTGGTATTTTGAATATAAATGGCTGTCAAAATGCTCCCAGACCTATAGACCTGGGGTACGAGACAAGCCAAAAGTTAAGGATAAGTTCGATACCAAGAGCTTAGGAAACAACAAAGACAACGGTTGGCCATCGAGGAGATTATTGTCTCCGTAGTCTGGCCTTAAACCGGGCTGACTTTTTCTTTTGCCCGATCGCAAGGAGGGGTTTAACCATTCTCCCTCCCAGTAGGCTTTTGGGTCAGCTGAATTCCCGTCAATTTCGGTCAATACGACGCCTTGAGATTCCGAGAATTGATTTCAAAATTAAGTCGGGTTTACGAGGCGCGAAGGACCCTCCTTGCTTCGACTTTTTTGCTGTGAGTAATTTTGCAGCGGGCTTGCCGGTTGAATGTGCGTCAGTCCCATTCTAAAACACTACGTGTCGAAGGTCGAATTCGTGGTTTTAAAGCTAGGACTGATGACCCAGTTGTTTTGAACGAAGGGTCTTCGACTGAGAAGCAGTCGGGTTTACGACGTCCCCATCTGCGTTATGGGGACGCCTTGACGGGTCTCCATCTAGATGAAGATTTCGCACTCCCTCGCATCCTCTGAGTGCTAGTGTTGTAAAACGAAATTGGTCGATCAGAAATCAAGGGTAAAACTTCTCGCAGGGCGAAAAGTTCAATCCACTCTTCCGGACGAAGCGATAGCATCGAGCATGCTCATCGAGGCATTGTCTGAGGCCAGCCTTTGCGCAGCCAGGACTACCCCTTCGACGGGGTTCGGCGTGACAAAAGTCTAGTTACGAGATTAGTCTCGTTCCCAGGCCAGAACGGGTACTCAGATGAGTATATATACACACATATTATACTAGGGGTTACGGCATGAATATAGATAGGTGCCTATACATGGGGGAACCTTGAGGTGGATCAGCATGTGTTGTATGCGTGTGGTCTTCATGGAGATACTGGAGGAGGTAGACCAACCTAACTGAAACATGTCCGCGCGGAGTTGATGCTTAGAGGGCATGGCCTTCAAGGAATACGTGTATATGATGGTAGTCTGAAGGCAGCTTTGGGTCCTTTAAAATACCCTAAGGCCAGTAGCATCTGGTTTACGAGATAACCTAAGGCCCTGGAAGGCTGTTTATGGAAACCATGAATTCCCGACGACGATGGCGTTCGTAACGCTGAGGTTATTATAAATCAATAGAACGAGAATATGTGCAGCGCATTCGCTATCAAAAGGTGGTAAGGAAGAAGGAGGATGAGGAGGAGACGGAGGAGAATTTTAAAGCCGTGGGCTGAAAACTTTAGGCTCGAGTTTCACGAGAATGCGTTGCACACCCTGCCAGACTAGGCCCGGGCACAGACTAACGCCAGGGTATATAGAGCTTACATACAAAAGGAAGAGTCGTTTCTCGATTGTTTGTATTCTAGTCTATTCCATTCCATTTCATTTCATATATTGCATTTTATTCAATCTTATTCAACAACATTACTTTGAAGTTTGTCCGAACCATATCCGGACCAATACGCCAACCCTAAGGAATATAGGATTCTAAGGAAATTAGGCTCTCACGGCTGACTGCCTTAGATCAAGTACACCCTTGATGTTTCGAGGACGAGTACTGCTTGGAACTAGTAAATTCTGTTTATTTTGTCCCACCGCGGGCTCCCGTTGCAAGGAGTGAACTCCAGACTAGATTTTAGTAGCCTCAAATCCGGATTTCAGATAGTTTGGGTGTCACTGACCTGCATGCAACGGATTTTAGAGTCTCCAGTTTGCTAACCACTGCGGTAACGTCGGTTCCAGTTCTTGGTGCCGAGACATGGTTCCAAGCCGGCTTCCGTCACATTTAAACCCGACCGAATCAAACGATCGAACGACGATTCAACCAGAATCAATATACTTCATAAATTAGTACAATAATAGAGTGACAGACTGCAATAATATGTTTTTAGAATCAGCTGTATTTGGGCGAGCAGGTGTGGACCGCGTCTTTCAGCCCAAGACCAGTCTTCGGGCTGGTCTTGGATTTGATTGGAAAGTGCCAAGGGTATTCCCGAGGGATAGTCTCCCAGTTGGCAGGCATAAAATACCACAATTACCTAGGTGCGTTACACAAAAGAGGGTTGTCCGGTAGCCTCTGATACTAGAAGCTGCTCCGCAAGCTGCGCAGCATTCAAATCTGACTGAAACGTTCGAAACTGGAATTCTTGTTATTATAACAAAATCAATACTTTTCTTTATAAACAAGCAAGTACTCTCCTTCATAATCTTTATATATTTTTCATTTATATCTTTTGAACATCTATTTAATTAATGGTCAATTCGACGAGTATTCAATTCGTTTTAGGAATGACTAATAACAAGTTAAAATTTGAAAAGAAAACTATCAAGTTAGTAAATTTGCTCAGCATTTTGCTATTAAAAAATATATTATTTTTTTAAAGAAGAAATTGAAATTTCTCACTGGCTTTTTTTGCTGGAAAAGGAGCGGCTCGGGCGGACAAAGAAGTTCAGTAGAGACCTTCTTTTCAGTCAGGCATCATGCATGATCCAGAGCTAGGTATACAAATAGCAGAGCTCAGGCCAAATACGACTCTTTTGGATTCGTTTTATGTATGCATGCTTGTCTATATACCCGTATATACATGTATAGTAGCCTTAAACTGTATTTATGAATTCGGAGACACTATGTTTATATATATGAAATATGTCTAGGGATATATAATCGCAGCAGGAACAGTTGCGTGGTACTTAAAGCCCTCATGTCTCCGTACGGGTACTGAACTTTTTGATTTGTGCTACCTTCGTCGGAGGGGCTGGTCTAGCTGTAGATCAGAGCAGGGACTTGAGAGCTCGAGAGCATTAGCCATTAGACTAGTAATTAGTCGATCGGACCAACCTAGTTACAGCCTACGCGTGAGCAAGGACCAAGCCGGGGAGTGACCCCCAGACTAGGACCAAGCCATGTGAGTCAGCAAAACTTTTACTTCATTTCCGAAAAAGCAAGTGTTCTATTTCTCTTATGCTAGTCGATCCCTATCACGAGGGGTCTTAGGAAGCAAGGCTCACCAAGACACATATTCGGGGGCTCTTGAACCTGTGGATTATATCTCAGTAAGGACATATGCATGTCGATACTGGTCTGGAGTGGGAACCCGTGTTGGCTGGTGGGAACCCGTGCTGCGTCTGGAGCGAATGTCGAGATAATTAACCTAGCACTAAGAATATATACGTTGGCGGCGAATACAAGAGTACGCGTGGTAGTATGGAGACGCGTGGCTGGTGGCCATTGCACCATGCATAGTTAGGCGTTATGCAATACACGAAAAATCTACCCCCGTATGTTTCCATATGTTTCCAGATGTTTCCGTAGCCTGGCCATCCACCAGTGGTAGCTTAGTAGACAAGAGTCCTAGTACTACGAATCTGACAGTTTGCAAGAACCTGACCTTCGCATGCCCTGTAGAGATATACGCATACCTCGGTACCCATAGCATACCCTTGTAAAGGTTCTCAGGCGCGACTTAAGTTGGCGTGGGGATAACCTCAATTCGTGGTATCCGGGTATGGCCATATGGGACTAGGCGAAAACTGAGAAGCCACCAAGATCCTAAGCTTGATACCCGAGACTTTCACATGCGGGGTTCCAACCGACAAGAATGCGGGGGCGGGATATAGTACGAGAGTATATCGTTGGATTCAGTCAGGGAGTGACCCCCAGACTTTGAGTTCAGCGGATTAGTCTGGGGACTTGGCCTTGTTGTTATACAGTGCACCGTTGCCTCCCAGTATATCTGCTTATCTGTAACGTAACCTATATTGCCATCGTTCCCACATCGCTAAAACTAGCACCTGAAAGCCATCTATATTCTATGTTCAAGGCGTATGGCCTCTGTAAGGCAAAATAATTACAGGAAGGTAGATTTTGCGAAAATACCGCAGGAATCAGTTCCGACAACTTTCTATATGTCTATAATTATGTATGAGAAAGGATGTGATAGGAAGGATATGTCTTGACGAAAGGGCATTTTGTAAACCGCCCGATTAGCTGGTGGGAACCCCAAAGAGGGCAAAAAAGAGAGAGCATATGCATTGTAACTCGAGCGAGCGCATAGACGATGTATCATAGGGCTGTAACACCAGGATTATGCTATTCCTTGCACACCATGAAGTACTGCTTTTTCCAATGGGAAGCCTCCAGCATGGCATCCTTAAGTTGGCCCTTGACGATAGCTAACTCGGCTTTGAGACCTTGAACTTCACCGACTAGACCGGACGGAGCGCTCCTAGCGCTTTCATCGAGACTTTGGTCAAAATGGCTACCTTGGTTGGACAGTGTCGTACGTTGTGGTTGTGGTGATATCCGGCGCGTAGGTTGTCCCCCCCTTCCCGGCGTTACAGACGATGCATTTTCCGTCTCCGTATTTTGCGAAGTGGGTATTGGGAGCGGCCGCAATGATTCAGGCTGCAAATTTATACTGCGAACGGCATCCCTCGGGCCCTTTCTTTTGGGAGGGCTAATAGAAAGATTACTGGGCGGTGAACAAATTCGCCTGTGGCTTTCGAGATTATCGTATCTTGTGACTCTTTTGTCGCAATAATCACATTTGAATCCTTTCATTTTATGTGCATTCCTAAGATGATCACCCAAAGACCGAAGGCTTGAGAACCCCATCTCGCATTCAGGACAATGGTAGTTCTTCAAAATGTTGCGCCTATTCTTTCGGTGTGAGAACTGCGGGGTGTCGCTGGTATTTTCTGGAGGTTCTGATGTATTGGAAACAAGGGAGGCGATTCGAGCGTTCTCGGCAATAGGACACAGGTTATCTTGGGGAGCAGGTATTCCAAAATATGATCGAAATTCGGAGTTCTCGAAGGAGTTTGTCTCGTACTCAGACCTAGGAGACGAGGAGCTTGCAGCGATGTCCAGAAACTGACAGGCGCCTAATATATATAATGCAATAAATATCGCATAATATAGAGGGTTTGGGTGGGAGGTGGGAGGCGGGGAAAAACCTAGGTGAGTATAACGTAGAAACGGGGAACCGATTAAGTCGGCATCTAGATATGGAGCCCGTCAGGGTTAGCAGTCGAAGTTGATCATGGTTCAAGCCCTACTGCACTTCTGCGATACAAGAGTCCTCCTGATCACTCCTGATCACAGCAGGGCTATCTGAAATCGGGTTATGGCACTATTTCATACCCAGAAAATTCGGGATTGCGGAGTCCCACGAACCATCGTCATGATCTTTAGACGCCATTGCAGGCATTATATTAGGCTCTCGAAACCGCAGCCGATCAGGGGGGAAACGACAGTAACGGCATAACAAAGTACGATGGGAGACAATAACCGGATACACTCCAACTCGATGGCCTCAGGTTTGTGGTATGATCTTATGAAGCCAAAGTATCTGTCGATTGGACTGGACAGAGGGTAACAGCGGAATCAACACGCAATTTTAGGATTCCAGCCTGAATACCGCCACAACTACTAGGTAGTCTCGAGGCCACGCCACAACACGAAAAATGCTAGCTCTTCACTCAATTTATTTAGAACTGTAGGGTTTGATGCGTTTTTTCGACTGTTTTTAAAATTTGAGACGTTTTATAAAGCATTTAAGGCGTCTTAATTCCTTCAAAAGCCGACCCCAAGGTGAATTTACCGTTCCAGAAAACACTCGATTTCCCCTACGATATAAACTATGGGTTTGAAACTTGTTTTGTCAAGAAAACTTTGGGTTCCTGATCAAGTTGATTGTGAGAGGCTTTAAAAGGGAGACTCCGGTGTTCGAGGGCCCAGTCCGCGGAGCAACAGGCCTAGTCCGCGAACCAGCGGGCCTCATTATGTTCCTCGTCGTTTGAACATCCGCGGCGTGGTTTGGGCTCAAGGTACGGAGAAACCACGGTTGTTCTTTGGCTTCCTCGACCAGCATGTTGCATATCAACCCGAAATTTTGGCTAGCCGATCCCAGCGGCCGGACTTCGAGCAGCATTGTTCCAGACCAGCGGCGTTGCTACAAGCCCTAGCTATAGAGTGCCCGGCCGATTGTCGATATTCCGAGCGGCAGGCGGTGAAAAAGACGACCTAACCGTGCGAGCCGCATAAACCCATTGGACCTTCATAACCCCGTATTAGCAGGCCTGGTTGCGGACAAAAAGAATGACCCATTTCTGGTATCTCTTCGGCACCAGCCCCAGCCTAAACCCAAATCACCAATCTCGAAGTTTGTCGTGGGCCCACCAAGCGGTAAAGGAGAGTGGGATTTGCTCGATGAGTTTATGTGCCCCGCCCCCGCCGTGGGGCCCCCGAAACGTTGAACGTAACATTGTTTTGTTTCATCATATGCTTTCCTGATGATGCCGTGATTCCTGATCCGTGTCCCGTTTATGACATTTCGATATACCGATCGAATCGAGAAGGCCGCGGGGAATGTGTTTTTGTCGGAATGACCGGATCTAGAGCTCCAATCAATAGCTCTGTGGAGTCAGGACACTTTCGTCGTGTGTAGCCTTCGATTTCCTCTGCGGACACCGATCCCATATTGAAGGTTTGTGGACTCGGACGTGTTAGAACGAAGAGGGGGTACTCCGACCACGGTCAGCCACCCGGCCTGCCACCGGCCAACAACCAGCCAACGAAAAAGTACAAAGCTGGTGTCTGGCCGAGACAACGCCGACTACCGGCCAACAATAAAACGTGCAAGAAAACTTTACAACACAACTTCGAGGATTTAGGAAATTAGGATCGCATAAAGGAATTTAGGCTTCTAGCGCAAGGGGTCCATCCATTTTTTGGTCGTGTGGGGGTCACTTCTCCTCTGCCTTGGCCTCGACGCTCGTCTGGAGTCACTCCTGTACGCTGTGTTGCACGCAGGGAGTGACCCCAGACTGCCCCAACGTAGGAGGCCAACTTAAATGTGAAGTATGAGGCTTGGGAGATATCTAGTCTGGGGGGAGATATGAGGTGACTCCCTTCCAGACAATCAGGCCTTCGCTAGCAATATTCGGTCTCCTCAGGCCTGGTTGGCCTGGAGCAAACTCTTGGCAATACCAAAAGGGTTGAAGTAGGGCCTCGGCCGGTTGAGATACGCAACAGCGCTCAACGCTTATGAAAGATTCTTAATGATAAGAAAACTTCGATGCATCGAGGTAGCGGTAAGCATGGCCGTATGCCATGCCATACAATAAATTATATCGTTTTTTGCGAGATTTGGGGAGGCTGGTGTGGGAGTTAACGCGTGACGGGCCCCGGTGCAGAAGGAAATATAGGCCTAGATAGGGTGCAGTATGTGCACGTAGGAAAAAGAGATACATGAGTGTCGGCCGGTACCATGGTCTCGTTGCCAGCCACACAAAAAAGTGTGTCGGCGTAGTCATTTGAATTCGCTAGATATCGAGCAATAGCAGTGGTGTCACGATCTCTCTGTGTAAATGGGTTCACCGGAGATAATACAGCAAGTCTCTAGGACCTATTGAACTCCGATGCCGTTAATTTAGCAATTCGTCCTGGGTTTCGAAATTTCTCGACCCCTGGATGACATGAGCCTACAAAGTCATGCTTACTATGTACAGTCAAAGGTTATAAAAGAAACGGCGATAGTTCACCTTGATTTGGTTCTTGATAACTTATGGGCGTTTGGGCTTGTAAAAAAAGATAAATTGATTAGCTACAGTATGCGTGCTGTGATGGGTTCAGGTGAGACACTGACTGTGGCGCACAAGCTTTCGAGGAGCTAAAAGCTGGTAGAGGAAAGGGAGAACTTATTTTGAAGCTAATGTTTTGTTGTTTCAATGATAAGATTGATACTGTAATGATGGTCCCGGTTTGATTCATGGTTGGATGTATTGGGTGTGGTTGAATTTAAAGAAGGAAAACAGGAGGAGATTTATTTTATCGGAAAAGCCGATTAAATAGTTACGGTCCGGCCATGTGAAATTCTGTACGATGATAGGTCTATAGACTTACCCGGATATGAATAATACTAGCAAGCGATCGTAGAGATGGTCGAGGGAATTAATAGATGGCAGAGAGAAAAAGGGTGATGTAACATCGATGTTGTCTCCTGCGCAGCACCACCCTCTGCATCGATGCATCAACTTTCATACAAGATGCTAGCTAGCTTTATCAACAATACATGTACATCATGACCGCTACGCCGTCGATTCTGTCATACGGTATACATATATTTCTATGCCAAGAATGAGGGACCTCTGACAATTAAACCGGCCCTGCAGGTTGCGACTGCGACTGCGACTGCGACTGACGCCGACTGGGTTCGATTAAAAGTGACACGGAAAGAACGAACGGAGCGTTGATTCCGGTACCCCTGCCTCAGATGTCCAGATCGTCGAGCCCGCGTTGAAACTACAGCTGTTTCGTTTCACCAAAGTCGATATGTTCTTAAATTCGATAGATCGATTTGGAGAAACTTGGTTATGGCAAATCTAGAAATCATCTCGGATCCTAATTTGTCTTGTAAAAACCAATCTTGATACCCGCGGCTCGGAAACTTCTTTTTTTTTCAAAGTACAAAACCCTTAAGGCCTTACTACGGGCTACTCTAATACAAATAATATACCTGGGGTTCTAGATACCCACTTTCGCCGATGAGAACTCTGCTGTGGGCGCCGGCATGTACCTCGGAGCCTTGAAAAGTAGCACACTGTCATATATATGATCATGATAATCCAATATGGTCTTATAGTAGCTAACTTCAAGCTTACAGCTATAAAGCCTCCTCCGTTGATCGCGGAGCGGAATAAACCTAATATATATCTAGATAAGTAAGTATATAATACGCACATATCGAGTAGGTGTGGACCGCGTTTGCAACCCAAGACTCAATCGACTAGGTAGATACACGACAAACTAGTCTACTAAGAAGACGGGTGCTGAGACGACAAACCATATTTAACAAAGATCTCAACAAGTGCTTCGGTAGATAGTTTGCAGGTTTGAGTATCTCCGTAACGTAACTTATTGAGCTATAACCTATGGCCTAACTCGGCGTCTGGTAAAAACTTTAGACCTCACGAGCCTGCCGCTCCCGTGGATCTAACTGCACTTTAAGCATTTTTTCCATATTGGCAATAATGTGATACACTTGTCTCGAGACAAGCAATTCATGTAGCGAATATGGGGGCGAAATTAGTCTAATCAGTGCAGTGCCACAAGGATATGAATGTATATATACATATATATCTAGATCGGCGGACCCTAGGTCCCCAAGTCTGATAAGTGAATCCGATCAACTGAGTTGACAAAGCGGCCTTTGAATACTTCTCACTGACTACGCAAAGCCGGGAGATCCGCAAAGTATCACTACCCCACACCCTTCTCAGTTTAACCAGAGTTATGTACAGGAGAAGGTTAATCGATTGGACTCTAGATCCAATCATGATTACGTTGAGCTAGTTGTGGGGTAGATGTATTTAAGCTAAGCTCTGGAGATTAGCGGGGTTTTGAACACTCTCCCATGTTCTAAAGTCCTCCTAGGCCGCCTTTAAAGATGTTAAAAGTTTTAGCGAGGCGAAGCCTAACTGAAACCAAACCTAATTTAATAACTAAGAGTTTGCACACGGTCCTCAAAATGAATGGAATGGATGAACTACTGATATCTACTTGGGTCAGTTGACAGGTAGTTGTCAATCTTGAGATAGGGCCCTAGGGGGTGTGCCAGGCATCTATATGATGTATATATGCCCCTTTGAAGTGCTG